>LR738710.1:725576203-725830665 GCA_902687465.1 Secale cereale
CCCCAGTGAGAGGGTTGCTCTTCACTCGGACTAGTTTTTGTAACTTAGGCGATTACGAGCTACATTGTACTTGTGGCGGAGCTCGGAGGACAGAGCCACGTTGTACTTGTGGCGTAGCTCGGAGGACCGCAGCTAATCCCCCGAGTGAGAGGGTTGCTCTTCACTCGGAGTAGTTTTTGTAACTTAGGCGAATCGGGTTCGCGGCTAAGCCCCCGAGTGAGAGGGTCGCTCTTCACTCGGAGTAGTTTTTGTAACTTAGGCGAATGGGGTTCGCGGCTAAGCCCCTGAGTGAGAGGGTTTGTCTTCACTCGGAGTAGTTTTTGTAACTTAGGCAAATCGGGTTCGCGGCTAAGCACCCACTGGGGGATTTTGAGGACCAGCATTTTAGAAACCAACAATCATTAAGGAATTGTTGTGAACTTGTCTTGGAAACAAACTGGAAAATCTTTATTACAACTCGACTGTTCGAGTGCTTTAAGTATAGAAACGACGGAGCAGGTCCGCGTTCCACAAACGAGGTTCATCTCTCTTCTTGGCGATGTTGTAGAGGTGATAAGCTCCATTGTACAGTACCTTGGTAACGATGAAAGGGCCTTCCTAAGCCGGGGCGAGCTTCTGCGGTCGTTTCCGATGCACTCGAAGAACCAGGTCTCCTTCCTGGAATGCTCGGCTTCAGACGTTGCGAGCATGGAATCGGCGCAGGTCCTATTGATAGATGGTCGAATGGATCAAAGCCATCTCACGTTCTTCCTCCAAGAGGTCGACTGCATCTTGACGGGCTTGCTCTGCTTCAGCTTCGGAGAAGAGTTCCACTCGGGGGGCATTGTGCAACAAATCGCTCGGTAGCACGGCTTCAGCTCCATAGACCATGAAGAAGGGGGTACAGTCAGTCGACCGGTTCGGAGTCGTCCTCAGCCCCCATAAGACAGACGGTAGTTTGGTCACCCAAGCTCCGGCGGCATGCTTAAGGCCACGCATAAGCCGTGGCTTCAGGCCTTGGAGGATCAAACCGTTCGCTCTTTCCGCTTGTCCATTCGACTGCGGATGTGCTACGGAGGCGTAGTCGACTCGCGTACCTTGGGAGGAATAGAAAGCTCTGAATTCATCCGAGTCAAAGTTGGAGCCATTATCCGTGATGATGCTGTGGGGGACTCCATATCTGAATATCAGTCCCCTAACGAAGCTGATGGCGGTGCTCGAACCGAGGTTCTTGATGGGCTTGGCTTCGACCCACTTGGTGAACTTGTCAACTGCTACGAGCAGGTGAGTGAATCCGCTTCTGCCAGTCTTGAAGGGGCCGACCATGTCCAACCCCCAAACGGCAAAGGGCCAAACTAACGGAATGGTCTTCAAGGCAGACGCCGGCTTACGAGACATGTTGGAGTAGATTTGGCATCTTTCGCACTTGTCCACGATATCTTTAGCCATCTCGTTAGCTCGGGGCCAATAAAATCCAGCTCGGTATGCCTTGGCCACTATAGTCCGAGAGGAAGCGTGGTGGCCACAAGTCCCCGAGTGAATTTCATTCAGAATCAGTCGACCCTCTTCTGGGGTGATGCAGCGCTGAGCGACTCCTATGACAGTCTCCCTGTAGAGCTGACCCTCAATGATGGTAAAAGCCTTGGACCAACGGACAATCTGGTGCGCTTCTTCTTCATCCTCTGGGAGTTCTTGCCTGAGCAGATACTCTATGTATGGCACAGTCCAGTCAGGCGTGATCACCAAAATCTCCATGATCAGGTCGACCACTGCAGGTACTTGGACTTTAGTCAGATCAGACGCACTGACCGGCTGTGGGGGTTCCTCCGTGAAGAGGTCTTCTTTGACTGAGGGGGTGTGCAGATGCTTCAAAAATACATTCTTGGGTATAGGCTTCCGAGTGGACCCTATCTTCGCGAGATCGTCAGCAAGCTGATTCTTAGCTCTGGGCACGTGATGGAGCTCTAAACCTTCAAACTTCTTTTCAAGCTTTCGCACTGCACTGCAATAACTGGTCATTGTCGGGCTTCTGACGTCCCACTCCTTCATCACCTGGTTTACCACTAAGTCTGAATCGTCGTAGACCATCAGGCGATGGCGCCGAGTGAGATGGCCATAGGCATTCCATACGAAAGTGCTTCATATTCAGCTTCGTTGTTCGATGAGTCAAAGTGGATTTGAAGGACGTAACTGAGCTTGTCTCCCTTGGGAGATACCAGGACCACGCCTGCACCAGATCCGTTCAACATCTTGGATCCATCAAAGAACATAGTTCAGTGATCCGACTGGATCTGAGTCGGCAGCTCTTGTTCGATCCACTCGGCCACAAAATCTGCTATTGCCTGAGACTTGATAGCTTTCTTCGCTTCAAACTTGATATCTAGCGGAAGGAGTTCAATCGCCCATTTTGCCACTCGACTGGTTGCGTCTCGGATGTTCAGGATTTCTGATAGTGGGGCGTCGCTGACGACTGAGATTGTATGATCCAAGAAGTAATGGGCAACTTTCTTTGCGGTCAAGTAGATCCCATACACAAGCTTCTGGTAATGCGGGTATCTTTGCTTGGAGGGGGTCAATACTTCGGAAATGTAATAGACTGGGCGTTGGACTTTGTAGGCCTTACCTTCTTCTTCTCGTTCGATCGTGAGTACATTGCCGACAACTTGTCCAGTGGCTGCGATGTACAGTAAGAGATGCTCTTTGCTGACTGGGGCAGCAAGCACCGGTTGGGTGGATAGCAGGGCTTTGAGCTCTTCGAACGCTGCTTCAGCTTCAGAATTCCACTCGAACTTTTTGGATTTCTTCATCAGTCGGTAGAGAGGTAATGCCTTCTCACTTAGATGAGAAATGAATCGACTCAATGCGGCCAAGCAACCAGTTAGCTTCTAGACGTCGTGTACACGCTCGGGGCGTTTCATTCGGAGGATTGCACCGACCTTTTCTGGGTTGGCGTCGATTCCCCGTTCGGAAACAAGGAAACCGAGTAACTTGCTGCCCGGAACTCCAAATGTACACTTCGACAGATTGAGCTTGATATCATAGCTTCTCAAATTTGCGAATGTCTCAACGAGGTCAGTCAACAGGTCGGAACCTTTGCGCGACTTGACCATGATGTCATCCATGTATGCTTCGACATTCTGGCTGATCTGTTTCAGCATGCACTTTTGAATCATGCGCATGAAGGTAGCGCCGACATTCTTGAGACCGAAAGGCATGGTGACATAACAGAAACACCCGAATGGGGTGATGAAAGCTGTCTTGATTTCATCGGGTCCAAACAGTCGGATCTGATGATACCCAGAATATGCGTCCAGAAAGGACAAACATTCACATCCCGTAGTCGAGTCGACTATCTGATCGATGCGGGGGAGAGGAAAATGATCCTTCGGGCAGGCCCGATTGATATGCTTGAAATCGATGCACATGCGAAGAGACTTGTCCTTCTTGGGGACCATGACCACATTGGCGAGCCACTCGGAGTGGTAGATCTCGCGGATGAACTCAGATGCCAGAAGCTGAACCACCTCTTCGCCAATTGCCTTTCTCTTCTCCGTAGCAGACCGACGGAGATGTTTCTTTACAGGCTTCACTTTTGGGTCGACTCGCAAACGGTGCTCAGCCAGTCCCCTGGGTACACCTGGCATGTCAGATGGTTTCCATGCAAAGATGTCCCAGTTCTCACGGAGGAACTAGATGAGCGCTTCTTCCTATTTGCTGTCGAGTGTAGTTGAGATGTGGGTCGATGCTGCATTGGGGTCGGTGGGGTGAATGTGTACGGGCTTCGTCTCCCCAGCCGACTGAAAAGCTGACTCGGAAGCCGACTTCTTGGCCCGCAGCAAATCACTCAGGTCCATGTTCATCTGGTACTCCTCCATCTCTAGTGCTGCCATCTGCTCGTCATCGATCTTCGATCCTTTCTCGAAGCATTCTTCCGCTTTCTAACTGTTCCCCGTGACGGTTATAACGCCGTTGGGTCCCGGCATCTTCAGATTGAGGTATACATAACACGGTCGAGCCATGAATCGGGCGTAGGCGGGCCTACCCAGAATGGCATGATAAGCGCTGTTGAAGTCCACTACTTCAAATGTCAGCTTCTCTTTGCGGTAATTCTTTGAGTCGCCAAAGACTACGTCGAGTGAGATTTGGCCAAGTGAGTCGGCCTTCTTCCCGGGGATGACCCCGTGAAACCTCATGTTGCTTTCGCTCAGCTTGGACATTGGAATGCCCATCCCACAGAGGGTTTCAGCATACAGAATATTCAAGCCACTTCCACCATCCATCAGGACCCTGGTCAAACGCGTGCCTTTGACCACTGGGTCGACCACCAGCGCCTGCCACCCAGGGGTAGTGATGTGCGCAGGGTGATCGGACTGGTCGAATGTGATGGGGGTCTTGGACCACTTCAGATACGTGGTTGTTGCCGAGGCAACCATGTTGACTTCTCTATTGATTACTTTCAGGCGACTCTTGCTTTCAACGTCGGAAAAAATCATCAGGGTAGAGTTAATCTGGGGGTAACCTCCATCCCCTTTTTTGTCCTCGGTCTCCTATGATTCCTTTTCCTTCTCAGTCGACTGCTCTTTCTGGAAGCTCTGGATCAGGAGCCGGCACTGTCGAGTGGTGTGCTTGGGATAAACCAAGTTCCCCTCTTCGTCTTTCTTCGGGTGGATAGGACACGGCTGGTCGAGTACATCATTCCCAGCTTGAGCTTTTACTTTCTTGGGGACCCAAGGCCCTTTGGGCTTTCCTTTGCCCTTCGCTTGGTTAACAACTGCAGCTTCGCCCTGAGCGGCTGGCTCGGCCTTGCGCTTGGGTTTCCGATTGGAGTTCTGATCATCTTGTCCGACTAGTTTCTTGCCGGTGCGGAGTCGATCAACTTCTTCGCCGTTAGCGTACCGACTTGCTATCTCCATCATCCGGGATAGGGACATATCTCCCGTTCGTCCAAACTTCAGATTCAACTCTCGGTATCGTACGCCCTCCTTGAAGGCGCAGACTGCTTGGTGTTCGGACACATTCTCCACCGTGTGGTGTAAGGTGGTCCATCTTTGTATGTACTCCCTCAAGGTTTCATTCGGCTTTTGTACGCCATACTGCAACTCCGCGAGCCCCGCGGGCTGTTTGCAGGTACCTTCGAAGATCCGAATAAACACTCGGGCCAGCTCTTCCCAACTGTATATGCTCCCAGGGGCCAACTGATTCAGCCACGCCCAAGCCGAGCCGCCCAACATCAGAGGAAGGTGTTTCATGCCTACGCCATCGTTGCCACCTCTGATCTGCACAGCCACTCGGTAATCCTTGAGCCAGGTGTCTGGTTTTGACTCACCGATGAACTTATTTACTCCTGCCGCCAACCTGAAGTTTGGGGGGATCTCAGCGGCCCTGATGGCACTGCTAAAGCACTCGGGTCTAGAGAGGGACGCTCGGCTTCCACTCAGACGGTCTCTGCCTTGCTCTTCCTTGAACGCTCTGTTCCTGTCGACCAGCCCCTGCACAGGAATAGACTTTGCGTCGAAGCCGGGCCTTCGGGGATCTGGGGGAATTCTCCGCTCGTCATCGCGTAAGCGCCTGCCCTCGTGTCGCCTGGGCGAGAACGATCCGCTTCCCGGAGGAGGAATAGGCACTCGGCGGCGGTCGTGGTGACCGGGTCGACGGTCATACTGCTCATCATTCCGACCCAGATGCCGGTCTTGGCAAGGGCCACGATCCTCACGCCTCGGGGGCGATCTTGGACTATGAGCTGACCAAACGGTGTCTGCAGCCACCGATCTGCTGTGAATCCTGTTGCGCGACTGAGAAACTGCCGCGTTCTGCTCTCCGGCTGTTCGGAGCAGCGCCCGGATTTGTTGTAGGCCTCTCCCAGCCTCGGACCGAGATGGTTGAATTGATTCCGTGATGCGAGCCGCGGCTTCGAGGTTCTGGACAGGCGTACGGAACACCTGAGTCTCACGTGGGAACTACTGCCGCGACCGTCGAGTGGATTCGAGGACCAATCGGCGGGCCCGTTCGTCGAGTGCGCGCTTGATATTCTCCAGATGTGCGCGCTCAGCCACGGCGGCCCGGTGCATGGCTTCCAGGGCCCGAGCCTCTGGAGTATCTCCCGTGATGGGGGTGAAGAGTGCGTCCTCATTGCGGCGGCAGAGCTCGTCCCTCTGCTTGGCAGTGAGGGGTTGGGAAATGTACCCGTCATGGTCGAATGAATGACCGTTGCCGCCGCCGCCGTCGCCGCCGCGAGGGAATCCTGGCGGACTGCGGCGTGAGTCGACCATGAGGACTTCCGCTGCGGGATCGCTGCTCCCGCATTCGGAAAACGAATCTGTGAGCTTGATCGACGGATCGATCGGCCCGTAGAAATATTCGTCGGGCTCGATGGCCGCAACTTGAGGAGTGGCCGCCTGGCGGGCCACTGCGTGTTTCACCCACCGCTGGAGCCGCGAGCGACCGGATCGCTTGCGGCGGCGTCCAGCGGGGACGACGGATGATGAAGGAATCGACAGGTACTGAGTCGACGGCTGTCGGAGAAGGACGCCGCAAGCACTGGCACAAAAGTGCGCAACCCCGCGGAGGGGCACCGCCTCGACGTCGAGGGGAGCCTGCTGGAGCCAACCGGAGTCGTCGGCGACGAAGACGAGCACGCCGAGTCGGATCTCGCGGCCCAACGCCAGACCACTGCCGGAAACCATGATGAAGGAGGTCGGAGAAAAGTTTGCAACCTCACCAGAAGTCGCTAAGACACCTCGCCCCAAGGTGGGCGCCAACTGTCATGGTTCTAAGTCTGACAGTACGAGTAGGGAGTACGTAAGAGGAGGCAAGGCCCTAGCTATGGTGAGATTGTACGCAAGATGTTTACGAGTTCAGGCCCTTCTCGGAGGAAGTAAAAGCCCTACGTCTCGATGCCCTGAGGCGGTCGACTGGTATGTATATGGATGTTTGTGTTACAGGGGGTGCAAACCCTTATACTGGAGGAGGGGGTGGCTTATATAGTGCGCCAGGACCCCAGCCATGCTCCACGTTACCAAGGGTTCAATGTACATAAAGGCAGGCATTACTGATAACGTCCGCAGTAAAGAGTAATAAAGGCATTCGGTGTTGCAGAGTGAATGTCGGACCGTTGCTGTCCTAAGGGACCTTTGACCTTCATGGGTCGAGTGTCTTGGAAGGGTCGAGTGAAGTTGAGTCGTCTGAACGGGGGTGTACAGTTGAGTGGAATGTCCTCTTGGGCCATGTTAGTCGACTGTTCTTGTTGCCTTCGATTTGTATTTTGAGCTTCTGAGGTAGTGACCTTGGGTGGGGTATCTGGGTCAGGCCTGTGACCCGACCCTAGGTATGTAACATCATGAGGTTGAGGAGAAGACAAAAAGGAGGAAGATAGTCTCACATCGACTAGGCATATCAACGGGCTATGGAGATGCCCATCAATAGATATCAATGTGAGTGAGTAGGGATTGCCATGTAACGGATGGACTAGAGCAATAAATGAATGAAAGCTCAAAAACAAACGAAGTGGGTGCGCATCCAACTTGCTTGCTCATGAAGACCTAGGGCATTTGAGGAAGCCCATCGTTGGAATATACGAGCCAAGTTCTAGAATGAAAATTCCCACTAGTATATGAAAGTGACTAAACATGAGACTCTCTATCATGAAGAACATGATGCTACTTTGAAGCACAAGTGTGGAAAAAGATAGTAGCATTGTCCCTTTTCTTTTTTTTCTTTTTTTTTCTTTTTTTTTCTTTGGCCTTTCCTTCTTTTTTCCTTTTTTTTTCTTTTTTTCTTTTTGGGACAATGCTCAAATAATGATGATCATCACACTTTTATTGATTTACAACTCGATACTAGAACAAAGTATGACTCTATATGAATGCCTCCGGCGGTGTACCGGGATGTGCAACGAATCAAGATTGACATGTATGAAAAATTATGCATGGTGGCTTTGACACAAATACGATGTCAACTACATGATCATGCAATGGCAATATGACAATATGAAGCGTGTCATAAGGACGGAACGGTGGAAAGTTGCATGGAAATATATCTCGGAATGGCTATGGAAATGCCATGATAGGTAGGTATGGTGGCTGTTTTGAGGAAGTTATTTGGTGGCTGTTTTGAGGAAGGTATATAGTGGGTGTATGGTACCGGCGAAAGTTGCGCGGTACAAGAGAGGCTAGCAATGGTGGAAGGGTGAGAGTGCGTATAATCCATGGACTCAACATTAGTCATAAAGAACTCATATACTTATTGCAAAAAATTACGAGTCATCAAAACAAAGCAACCATCGCATGCTCCTAGGGGGGAGGTTTGTAGGAGTTAACAATCGCGCGCCCCCGACCTCCACACAAAGGATGACACTCTACAAATACCTCATGCTCTAACTTCATCACATAGCGGTTCACCATACGTGCATGCTACGGGAATCACAAACTTTAACACAAGTATTTCTCAATTTCATAATAACTCCACTAGCATAACTCTAATATCACTATCCTCATATCTCAAAACAATCATCAAGTATCAAACTTCTCATGATATTCAATTCACTTTATATGAAAGCTTTTACTATACTCATCTTGGATGGCTATCATATTAGGACTAATTCTATAACCAAAGCACATTACCATGCTGTTCTAAAAAGACTCTCAAAAGGATATAAGTGAAGCATGAGAGATCAACAATTTCTACAAAATAAAATCTCCACCGTACTCTAAAATATATAAGTGAAGCACTAGAGCAAACTATTTAGCTCAAAAGATATAAGTGAAGCACATAGAGTGTTCTAACAAATTCTAGGCCATATTTATGTCTCTCAAAAAGGTGTGTCCATCAAGTATGATTGTGGAAAACTAACAAGCAAAGACTCAAATCATACATGATGCTCCAAGTAAAACACATATCATGTGGTGAACAAAAATATAGTCCCGACTATAGTTACCGATAGATGAAGACGAAAGAGGGGATGCCTTCCCGGGGCATCCCCAAGCTTAGGCTTTTGGTTGTCCTTGAATTTTACCTTGGGGTGCCTTGGGCATCCCCAAGCTTAGGCTCTTGCCACTCTTTGTTCCATAGTCCATCAAAGCCATACTCAAAACTTGAAAACTTCACAACACAAAACTCAGCCAAAAATCTCGTGAGCTCCGTTAGTATAAGAAAACAAATGACTACTCAAAGGTGCTGTAATGAACTCATTCTTTGTTTATATTGGTGTTAAACCTATTGTATTCCAACTTCTCTATGATTCATAACCTCCAATACTACTCATAGATTCATCAAAATAAGCAAACAACACACGAAAAACATAATCTGTCTAAAACAGAACAATCTGTAGTAATCTGTAACTTGTGCATACTTATGTAACTCCAAAAAAATTGAAATAAATTAGTAAACGTGAGGAATTTGTCTATTAATCATCTGCAAAAAGAATCAACTAAATAGCACTCTCCAGTAAAATCTGGTGACTATTCTGGTGAGCGCTAACGTTTCTGTCTTTTACATCAAGATCATATAAACTTCACACAAGTTTTCCCAAAGGTTCTACTTGGCACAAACACTAGTTAAAACACAAAACCACATCTAAACAGAAGCTAGATGCAATATTTATTCCTAAACATAAGTAAAAGCAAAGAAAATAAAATTGGGTTGCCTCCCAACAAGCGCTATCGTTTAACGCCCCTAGCTAGGCACAATCTATACCTATACTAATTCTAGACTCCCTATAAATTCCCACGTTAATCAGTAATTAGGAGCCGTTGATCGGATGGGACCGAGTTATTACGGTGTAGATCTGATCAATCTTTTTTTTAATGGAGGAGATATAATCTATCAATTTATATATTGCTCTCGAGGAAAAAAAACATAATAATAACCACCTTGCACGTAACTGTTCAAAGAGAACCTTTTCTTTGTTCAAAGAATCATAGAAGAAAAGACATATGAGGTCCAACATCTATTTTCAGAAAGAATGTTTTTTGTTTGCAAATTTTCAAGAAAAAAAAACGTGTTACAGTTTTGTGTTACAATTTTTTTAGGTGACCATGTTCAACGTTTGATTCAGGTCGTTATGGGTTCCACAACAAACAACTCCCAACCACGAGATAAAAGATACCAAATTTATTGTGTTAGAAAAAATATCACAGATTTATTCAAGCTGACCAACGAACTCCCGTGTATATAGATAACAGACTGTGTTGCCTATGAGATATAGTGGCCTCAAATCGTCTCTTTCCTCATATGTTCACGTGAAGATGATGGAGTCTAGGAGGCTAGGGCTGTCCTCGCTCCTCTCGGCCTCTCGCCACACGTTTTAGCAATGGCAGATATAGCAGGCTCCCCGAGAGAAGGCTGTGCTAGCTTGCATCCGATGGCTGTGATGGAGGAGGGCGTCGTCATGGTAGGGGTTGTACACATGATGCATCTGTCCATGGCCATTTCAAGGTTGTCCAGGTGGTCGCCTATGCATCAGTTCATGGCCAGTTCAAGGTGGACTATAGATCGCTGTAGAAAAACATCTCTGTGACTCTTTCCTCCGCTGATTCTTCCCTGCCGAGGCACGGCTGCATCATCCACCAACAGATAGCCCTTCCTTTACATGTTCTTGACGATTCTCTTCCTCTTCAATCTTTCAATCCATTCTCAGTCCATACATGTTGCAATCCATTGCTGAGGTGTAATGCCCCGGATGTAATACTTTCCCTTTTGGGTATATAATATATCTCCGGCTTCATCTATTTCCATTCCGGGTTCTTTGTCCAGACATGTTGCAACAACCTTCTTATCAAGCCGTACCAGCCTGAGCTTTGTGAAGCTTTCAGGAAGCTCAACCTCCAAGTTGTTCCGCAGGGTTTTCTTGCAAATCTTCAAATTGCTCCTACCTTGGAAGATCAAGTCCGTGAGGCCCAGCTCAGTGATACCATGGTGAAGAAGGTGAAACATGCTATTGCTAAGGGCATTCCGAAATACAAGTGCTTCCGTGTTGATGAGAGAGATACCTTGTTCTTCGAGGACAGACTCGTTGTTCCCAAAGGTGATCTCAGGAAGCTCATAATGGAAGAAGCTCATGATTCTCTCCTTTCCATTCATCCTGGCAGTTCCAAGATGTATCAAGACCTCAAGCAGTCTTACTGGTGGACACGCATGAAAAGGGAGATTGCCCAATTCGTGAATGAATGTGATGTATGCAGAAGAGTGAAAGCAGAACATCAACGTCCAGCCGGTCTTCTCCAACCTCTTCCTATTCCCGAGTGGAAGTTCGACCACATTGAAATGGACTTCGTCACTGGCTTTCCTAAATCCAAGCGAGGAAATGATGCTATCTTTGTGGTGATTGACAAGCTTACCAAAGTCGCTCACTTTCTTCCAGTAAAAGAATCCATCAATGCAGCTCAACTTGCAGAGCTGTACACTTCCAGAATTGTGTCCCTACATGGCATTCCTCAAGTTATATCCTCAGACCGTGGAAGCTTGTTCACATCAAGGTTCTGGGACTCCTTTCAGTCCGCCATGGGCACGAAGATCAGGTTCAGCACTGCTTTTCACCCTCAGACTAGTGGTCAAGTCGAGCGTGTGAATCAGATTCTAGAAGACATGCTCAGAGCCTGTGTCATCTCCTTTGGCATGAAATGGGAAGACTGCCTTCCATTTGCCGAGTTCTCTTACAACAACAGCTTTCAAGCAAGTGCAGGCAAAGCACCATTTGAAATTCTCTATGGCAGAAAGTGCCGTACCCCTCTCAACTGGTCTGAAACAGGCGAACGTCAACTTCTTGGCAATGACTTGATCTCAGAAGCCGAAGAAATGTGCAAAGTCATACGTGAGAATCTCAAGGCCGCTCAGTCGCGTCAGAAGAGCTACTATGACGGCAAGCATCGTGATTTGGCTTTCAACATCGGTGATCATGTCTATCTCCGAGTTTCTCCGATGAAAGGCACCCAAAGATTCGGTATCAAAGGAAAACTTGCTCCTAGATACGTCGGGCCTTTCAAGATTCTTGGCAAAAGAGGCGATCTAGCCTATCAACTTGAGCTCCCCCCAAACTTCGCCAATGTTCATGATGTCTTCCATGTGTCTCAACTTCGCAAATGCTTCAAGGCACCTGAGCGCATGATTCCGTTTGAAGAGATTGATCTTCAACAAGACCTGTCCTACCGAGAGCATCCAGTTGCTATTCTCGAAGAAACCGAACGCAAGACCCGCAACAAGTCCATCAAATTTCTGAAAGTCAAGTGGTCACATCACACCGACCGAGAAGCTACCTGTGAACGAGAAGATAATCTTCGTTCCGAGTACCCTTCCTTTTTCCAGTCCTAGATCTCGGGACGAGATCTTTTTGTAGTTGAGGAGAGTTTGTAATGCCCCGGATGTAATACTTTCCCTTTTGGGTATATAATATATCTCCGGCTTCATCTATTTCCATTCCGGGTTCTTTGTCTTTCGGGTTTTCGTCGTTTTGTTGTGTGAGTGTGTGGCATTCATTCATATCATGTAGACATGTGCATCGCTTTGCATTTGTGTTGTCGGTTGCATCCGGTTCCACGTGTTTCTTCCCGTTGTCCGTTTCGCGTTCCGGAGCTCCCTCACGTGTCCGTGACGTCCCGTAGGCCTACTTTGGTGTTTGGGTGTGTAACGTTACCGGTGTGCCGCGAGGTTGTTTTGTGTGTTGTTGTTTTGTTGTGTGCAACCCGCCTCTCAAATCTCGTCGCGTTTGGACTCCGTTGGCTATCCCATCCGTTATTCGTGTGGGTCCAAAGTGCCTTCACTTTGTGTCCCGGAAACACCCCTACTGCAGTCTACTGCCTTCTCCTAGGCCTTTCTAAACTACCCCCGCGATCGGATCCGTCGGATCGCGATCGGAGGGCTCCTAGCACCCCCAAATCCCCAAACCCTAGCTACCTGCTATATAATAGACCCTAGTCTATTTGGGCATCTAGCTTCTTCCTCCTCCTTCCCTAAATTTCTGGATCTAGCCCCCTTCCTCAGCCACTTGGCCAGTTTCCTCCGCAGCCAGATCCTCCTCGATCGCCGCCAGTTTCCCCGACCAGATCCCCTCGAACCCTCGAAGTCAACGCCCCATCGCCGCTTCGATCCGTCCGTAGCCGCCGAGCCGGCTGGCTCGATCCAGCAGGCCTCCCGCGCCTGGATCCCAACCTGCTGGACCACATCGCTGGAATAGCCTTGCCCGCCGTCCATCGAGGGCCCGAAGGCCAGGCGTCCGATCGCCCGATCTCCCTCAGCGCGCCTCCCCGGCCCGTTGGCCTTTCGCTCCAGCCGTCGGGCCCCCAAGCTGGGCCGCCCCGAGCCGAAGGCCGCCGCCCCTCCGACGCCAGGTCGCCGCCCCAGGCCGTGGGCGCCGTCGGGCCTCCCCCCTGGGCCGTTCGCCAGGCCCAGCCGGGCCTTCCCGCCGCCAGGCCGCGCCGCCTCCGATCCGAGCCGCTGGGCCGCGCCACTCCACCGCAGCTGTTGCGGGCCGCCGCCTCCGCGGGCCGCCACTTCCCCCGCCGGCCCGAGACCCCAGCAGGCCGGATCCCTCTTCCCAGCCGCCTGGGCCTCGCCGCCAGCCGCCGGGCCGCACCAGATCCACCCCGGGCCCGTTACCTTCCCAGATCTCAGATCTGAGGTTATTTCAAACCTCTAAGTCCCCTGTGATTTTGTTGCTGATGCTATATTCAAACTGCTCTAACTTTTAGCGTGGTGCTCCGTTTCGCGCATATAACATGTCCAGACGTTCGTGGGATCCTGCACTACGTTTTATCTTTTGGTGTCATGCATGTTAGAGATCATCTAGGTGCTTGTTTTTCTGTTGCAAGAGTGCATCGTGATATAAACTGCTGCTATGTGATGTTTTTATGTCATCTTTGCCATGTGATATCTTTTAGCTCGTTTGTCCGAATGATGCAAATGACATATCCACGTGTTCGTCTTGCCATGCTCTACATGTTGTATGTGCTAGGTAGCATGTTAGATTTATTCTTGCCATGTTTATCATCGTTGCAAAGTGCCATGTGGCTGTGATGTTGTTTCACTTGTTATGAAATGCCATCTTGTTGAGCTCGTTGCAATCGTTGTGTTTATCTCTATGAAGCATGCTTGTATGTTTCGGAATCACCATCATGTGTACCTTGATGAGGTGCTTACCGCTTGCCATGTTTAGTTTCGAGGTGACTTAAACATGCTCTTTTAGATGCTATGATGAAATTGCTGTTTTAGGACTTGGTGGATTTTCACTAAGTCTGAAATCTGTAACGTTCCGATGCCATGTTCGTGTGATGTTCTAGGACAAAGCATGTTAGTTTTGGAGTGGATCTTGATTGTTCCTTGTAGTATATATTGTTGTCTTTCCATTCATGTTCTCACATGTCTATTTAAGTGGCTGTAGCATGTTTATCTTTTGCTCCAAAGTTTCAATAAAATTCTGCTGCCAGAATTTTATTGTCAAGTTCAATATGTCCAAGTTCATTGCTATTGATCCGTGACTCCGTTGGGGGTGCACCTTTGGACTTAGTTGCTGTAGTATATGTCTAGTTTGTGTTCATGTCCTTTGACATGTTGCTTGAGTGCTGTAGCTCAATTATTTTGTGCTCCGAAGATGCTATGTTGCTGTAATTTTCAGCTTTCGCTCATTTCTTGTTTTGGGCATAACTTTTAGCCCGTAACTCCGATTTCAGCGAATCTTACATGAAACTTGATTGATTTTCCGTGTAGAATCTTAATCTCAGATTGTTATCATGTTTTGAGGTGTTTTGCTTGAGTGCTATTTTCCGTGCTCCGTGTGCATCCTTAGTGCATCCATCATGCATCCATCTTTTTCGAGTGCGCATTGCATCTTGTTGATTTGTGCTTGGTGTGATTGTTTTGTTTAGAGCCGGAAGCTGAGACCGAGTACGAGTACGAGCACGAGGTTACCAATGAGGTTGAGCACGAGGACCCTTCTTACGATCCGAACGACTTCACTTCAGGCAAGATGACCGAACCCCGATAACAATACTATCTTTGCCTATTGCTAGTAGTTCCGCTCTATAGTTTTGCCTCGATGCCCACGATCTTCTTGTCAGCCTCCTACTTGTAACCAATTGCCATGTTTAACCAACCTACCTATGCAAACCGTTGCTTGGCTAAGTACGCTTCGCTCAGCCCTTCTTATAGCGTTGCTAGTTGCAGGTGAAGATCGAAGATGCTTGCTTCATGTTGAAGTTTGGTTGGGTTTTATCACACTATATAAATGCTTAAAATGAAATCATCTATATATTGGCAAGGGTGGAAGGCTAAGCCTTTTGCTTGGTGATTTGTTCCACTCATGCCGTTAGGAACCGAATAAACCGGTGTTATGTTCCTTGATTATGCCTTCCTAACATAGTTGGGGTGTATGGGACCCCCTCGATAAACCGCTAAGTGCTAAGTCTTTTCCAGCAAGTCCCAACCTTGGTACTATTTGCCTAATAACAAACTAAACTTGCATAGGGAGTAATTAACCCTCTTTCTTAATCAACAACCCCGGGCCAGTGCTCCACATGAGTGTTGGTCCGAAACGAGCAGACTGCGGGGCCGCCTCGGGGCAACCTGAGGTATCTGGTATACACCTGTAGGATGACTCATCCGGTCGTGTCCTGAGACTTAGATACGCGCGGCTACTATCAGGGTGTCGACACGCCGAGAGGAATTGCTGGATTAGCCTTACCTTAGTTCGGTATATCTTGAGCACGGGATTCCGAGGATACTCGGGTCTTCCCACTTTGGAGTTGCGACTCCGCGGATCGTGGGCTTGTAATGGGTCAAGTTGGAACACCCCTGCAGGGTTTGAACTTTCGAAAGCCGTGCCCGCGGTTATGTGGCAGATGGGAGCTTGTTAATATCCGGTTGTAGATAACTTGACACAATGTTTCTAATACACTACCAGCGTGTGTTCCGTGACCGTCAATTTCCGAATAGGGATTCGGGAGTTGAACACGGAGGGGTTATGTTTGTGGAGCTTGTAGCTAGGATCACTTCGTGATCACTTCTCGTTCGAGGCTTCTCTTCTCGCTCTCACTCACGTAAGCTAGTTGCTAGTTGCTGCTGCAGACACTTATTCTTTTCTTCAGCCTTATCCTCTCCCAGGGCTTAAATAGTCTTGTTACCCAGGAACGGGATTGCTGAGTCCTCTGTGGCTCACAGTTACTTCACCACACCAGATGCAGGTCCAGCTGTGAGCTATCCAGGTGATGGCACCGAGCTGGATTGGGAGTACGACGAGGAGCATAGTCGGTACTATGTGCGATATCCGGATGATCAGTAGTGGAGACTTCTACTAGGATTCGATCCGCCTGTGGTTTATTTATCTAAGTTTGGTATCTTGACATTTGGATTTTGCCCTTAGAGGGTTGTGATGTTCTTAATGTATGATGATTGAGACTTGTATTGTAATTCTGTGACGCGGCGAGTGTAAGCCAACTATTTATGTTTACAATCCCCTCTTTTACATGAGATGTGCAAAGATTACCAAACTCGAGATCATTCTAGGATGGATTTATGCCTTTAAGTCGTGCCTCGACACATAGGAGGTATAACTCCATCCTGGGCATTACATGAGGATATCTTCCAATTTTAGTTTCCATGGCCCGACCAAACATCAATCCACCATAGACAATGGGGACATGTGGTGGAGAAGACGATGCATCGGATCAAGTCGGTATTAGATCGGACAACCGCCAATGTTCGTGAAGCTGTAGAGTTGAGGAACTATGCCAGGATGATTGCAGATATGCAAGGAACAAGGACATAGTAGGAGAAGACAATCATATCAAATTTGTACTAGATGGACAGCTGCCATTGTTCGTGAAGCTGCAGAGTTGAGGAACTACATCAAACTGATTGCATGTATGCAAGGAGCAAGGACACGGTAGGTTTTCGTTTTTTTGGCATTGTTATGTCGTGTCTCCTGGAATTTGAGCTTGGTCCCTAATGAGCAAGTGCATCCTAGGGATTCGTTTTGGGGAATTTTGATTATGTGGGTTCTTCGATTTCAGACACGTCTAGATACATATCCAATTAGTGGATTCAATTACCCGCAGATGTGGACATACCTACTTCCCTATAGGGAACTAGAGCACCTCTGCTAATTTTGTTGGGCACTGGATAAGTTGTTTTAGAGCATTACATGTTTTGTCCAGTCTACTTCTCTTTGTTTCTTTCAAGGAAAACTAGATGTTTGTTTATGTCGATTTGTTGTTTCAATTTTATGCTCACCTAATGATACAATATGAGTTGTGCTTCTTTGAAACCCAAATTTTACTCTGTTCTGACGGATTTTTTTGATAGTATGGTTTTGTAGACATTTTTTTCGAAAGGGGAAAGACCTGAAGTCTAGATGCATACAAGAGGCCAATAAGGTATTTCTTTAGAAGTATTTATTTGAAGCAAAACCAAAGATCAAAAACTGATGCTCAAGTGAACCTCTTAGTAAATATTAGTGTCGAAGTTGTTCACCTCCACGACTCCATTCTATTTCGTCGACAATCTCTCCTACATCCACTCAGCAGGTAAAATAACTCTGAATCCTTAAATTTCTGCTCCAAATACTTTTTGCTCATATAATTTGTCAATAATATCATGTCCTAATTGGTCATTCTAAACTAAGTTAGAGTTGAGTAGTTCCATGGACTCTATACCTCAACAGAAATGGTCCCAATACATGTTGTGGGCAATTAGGAAAAGGTGGTATAGCTAATGTTTAATCTGTTACTTAATGGGTATTCCACCTTTTTCATGTTTGTATACGCATCTAATGCTTTTAGATTTGCGCCAGTGTAGGAAAACAGACCAACATTTTCTCTTATTTTTGCAAATGCTTGATTACGTCATCCGGTTCCCAATCCATACACCACCCAAAAAGAAAGTTCCCCTCCGTGGCTTCATAGTCTCTCTGCTGGTACGTACTAGGTGGATGAGTGAAACCCATTACTCAGGTTGCAGCTGGCCAAAGGGAACAACCACATGCAAATGACTTGATAGTCTGTCTCCTGGTGTGTACAAAAGGAGACGAGCACAACTCATTACTCAGTTTGGTACTCGCCAAATAGAAACAGGGCGTATAACCAGTCCATGCTACCTTTTTCTTATATGTGACTGTAAATTATGACTAATATAAATATCATGAATTAAAGAATAAAATAATCTGGACCCAGGTTGCGTATTTATCTGTGGCATAGAAGATGTAACTTTTCAAAGCTTACGCATGTGTCAATTCCACATTTTTTGTATAGCATACTTAAAAGTATTGATACTTAATTGAAGAATTCGTACGCTGCTATAACCAAGTTAGTGCATACCTTTCTCTATACAATTTCTCCAGCTTCAAAAACTATGAACAGGTCTCTACATCTATTCTTTAAAAAAAATAGATCCACCGCTCCTTCTGGCTCTCCACACTGTAAGCGTCGATCAACCATTTTGCCAGTTTTACAATTCTCTTCAGTCACAAATACACATGTTAGAATGTTGTGCTAAAAAGCATACCCCCTGAACTAAACAGGTGTCCCTAAATTTATAAATTATGCGTATGAATACACAACTAATTAGCACACTGTTCTATGTTACTTTTTGCTTAAACCAGGATATTACGTCGAAGGGAAAAAGGTGACACAAAACATGTGTGCATATCGTGCCCCTATCACTCTATCCAGTATATAAGTAAATGCTGCTACTAGAAGCCCCTGTAAAATGAAAATCAAATCCGTACTTTACTTTCGGCATATACACATCACATATAAGTAGATAACCACAATGGGGCCTATAGGAGTTTCGAAAATTTACTGCCACAAAAATTACAAAATGTTCTTACTCTTTACCAAAGAGACTACTGAACGGCATATTCTCAAATTCATATATTTTCTGAGAAGTACAATGCCATGAAAGATACCAAAAAAACTTATGGCATTGTACTTTTGGTGAATATATCCTTCATTCTACAACCAGCTTATGAATATATAATTTTAACCAAAAAAGTTGCACACCATTCCCATGGAGCTTGCAAATATGTGTATTTTTCCCGGGTTGTAAATATGCGTATTGATTGGGCCTTGGGTTTTCATTTCTGTACAAACAAAGCCTTTGCACACTTGCAGGATAAACAATTATTATTATTAAATACTCTATTAAATCATTAAAAACATGTTCTCATAAAACTAGCGCAACCATTTTCAGATTTCTAAATCAAGTTGGTTTTCCCTCTTTCTATATGCCATTCCATATTGGCTTGGTTCGAAAGAAATAAAAATAAGGGAAAATTCGTATGTGAGGTAGGTCGATCATCTTCTATCAAGTAGATTCAGACTCCACTAAAAAACGTGAGGATTCAGTACATGTTTATTAATATATAATTTCCACTTAAAACCCGTCAAGCCATAAATTAACATTTGTATGTATGTATTTTGATCCATGTGACAAGCGTTGTTACTTTCCATGGGTATGCTTTGCATGTCACTTGGCTCCGAAGGAAAACTGGCCACCATGTTTCGATGTTTGTTGACATGGAGATGGATTTGAAGAAATATTGTGAAACTCAAATTAGTTTGTTTTTTAAATCTCTAGCCCGTGCAGGTGCACGGGTTGACGACTAGTGGTTTGAATGATGCTTGTACAAAAGATAGGAATTGAAACATAAAGGGAGCATCATGAAGATTATGACTAGAACATTTAAGTCTAACCCACTTCCTATGCATAGGGATTTTGTGAGAAAACAACTTATGGGAACAATAATCAACTAGCATAAGAAAGCAAAACAAGCATAGCTTCAAAACTTCAAGCAGATAGAGAGGAAACTTGATATTATTGCAATACGTAGAAGCATATGTTCCTCCCTCATAATAATTTTTAGTAGCATCATGAATAAATTCAACAATATAACCAACACATAAATCATTCTTTTCATTATCTACTTGCATAGAAATTTTACTACTCTCCACATAAGCAAAATTCTTCTCATTCATAGTAGTGGGAGCAAACTCAACAAAATAACTATCATGTGAAGCATAATCCAATTGAAAATTAAAATCATGATGACAAGTTTCATGGTTATCATTATTCTTAATAGCATACAAGTCATCACAATAATCATCATAGATAACAACTTTGTTCTCATAATCAATTGGAACCTCTTCCGAAATAATGGATTCATCACTAAATAAAGTCATGACCTCTCCAAATCCACTTTCATAAATATAATCATCATAAATAGGAGGCATGATTTCATTATAATAAATTTGCTCATCAAAACTTGGGGGACTAAACATATCATATTCATCAAACATAGCATCCCCAAGCTTGTGGCTTTGCATATCATTAGTGTCGGGGGAAACTGTCCACCACGAACACCTATGGGACCGGAGCCCCTTGTTTGTGCGGTAAGAGGGCGGAGGGAGCACGAAGAGCAGATCGTAGTGAACACGCGGGCAGTTTACCCAGGTTCGGGCCGCGATGGACGCGTAAAACCCTACTCCTGCTTAGCTTGTATTGAGTTGGAGAGCTCGGGAGCTTGAAGAACTAGCTACACCGAGTGTGTGAGCGATCTAGGTTCCGAACCCTTTCTACGTTGTGCATGGGCCTCCTTTTATAGTGCAAGGGGTCACCGACAGGTGTCAACGTAGGAGAAAGGGCAAAAATGTAAAAGAGGTGGTAGTTGTAACAGTGCGGGAATAGTGGAGCTACAGTGCGTGAACAGTGGTCGCTACCTACTTTGACAGTGGGGGACAAGAGCATTTAATGCCCGTCGCCGTCGACCCCAAATGCGCCCGCCCTTGCGTCTCCGTTTGCCACGGCGATGGCTTCACCACCGCGGAGTGCCACCGTGTCCCCCAGGCTGCACAGCCATCCGCCACGCGTCCCTGGAATGGTCCCAGTGCGACGCGTGGTTCGATGAGCTGGAGCGCGGGCACACAGCACAACTCTCCCGGCAAGCACCTTGCCGGGATCTTGACCTTGCCGGGCCCGGGAGCTTGCCGGGCTCTGAAGCTTGTCGCTCCCCGGGCCCTGCCGGGGCGCATGTTGCGCCGAGGCATGTCTTCTGTAATGGAATCTTCTAGCCTTCCTGGCAAGCTCCTTTTGCCAGGGCCTTGCGTGAGTGAGGTAACCTTGAGCCTGGAACGGCCTTACCGGCAAGCTCCACTTGCCGGGGTCTCGATCTTCTGTCTTGTATACTTTGTTTTTGAATGGTTTTTATATGGAGCAGGAAGGTCTCCGGCGAGCACGTGGTCGACCCCGCCGCGGGAGGCTGCTACGGTCCGTGCACAAGTTGGGGTACTGAGGTACCCCTGCCTTAGTACACCGACAGGAGCCCCCGGGCCTGGGCCACACACGGTGCCGAGCGCTGTTGGGCCAGGCCCAAAACAGTGCACGGACACACGCGGCCCACGGCGTGCCGAATCCACTTCCGCATCCGTCGCGTCCCCCGTAACGGCACGCGTCGATTGCGGCGTCGTGGGATGGGACGTGGCCACGTTCTTTTAATGGAAAGAGCGAAACGCCCCCCACTTCCCCATAAAAGCAGAGGAAGCAGGAGCGGTTCCCCTCCTACGCCTTCATTGCATCTTCTTCCATCTCCAGAGATCCCCCTCTTGCGCTCCGCCTCCACACCTCCTCCGCCGCCGTCCGCGTCTGCGGCGCCGCCGGACTCTTCGTCCCCCTTCCTCCGCCGCCTCCGCCATGGCCCCGAAGACCGAGAAGGCGAAGGCGGAGAAGACCAAGAAGGAGAAATCGGAGCAAGCGGCGAGGCTTACCTTGTATCGGAAGCGGAACCTCGTCTTCCCGCCGAGGCTCACCGCGCGGGAGCTCTGGAACAAGTATTACTTGTTCTGGTCCAAGAAGACCAAGGCGCACCCCCGCACCCGAGCCTATCCGGCCGCCGCCAAGGACAACTACCCCGGCGGGTACTATTTCTTCGCAGCCTTCTTCCACTGCGGTCTTTGCCCTCCTTTTTCCGAATTCTTCTGTGACATAATGCACACCTACGGCCTCCATCTCCTCGACTTCACCCCCAACGCCATCCTCACGATGGCGGTTTTCGCACATATGTGCGAAAACTATATTGGGATATACCCAAACGTAGCGCTGTTTAGGCACTTCTTCACCCCTAGAGTAGGAGCCGGAGCTCCCCTCTCCGGGGGAATATCTTGGGTCTTTCGTCTGAACAAGAAGGAGTCCTACTTGCCGGGGGAGCTCCACGGCAAGTGGGAGGAGTGGCGTGCGGACTAGTGTTGGATTGTTGAGGACCAGCCGCAATCTTTCACCGCGCCGCGCACAACGCCCATCGTGCGCGGCAGGGACTGGAGCGAGCTGGATTCGGACGACAACAAGCTCGACGTCGCCCTCATCAGGATTCTTCGTCTCCGGGTAGCAAGGCTGTCCGTCGGAGAAGTAGGCACAGATTTCCTCCGCCGCCGCATCGCCCCTCTCCAAGATAGGAAAAGGCCAGCCTGGGAGTACGGCAACTCGGCGGATATGATGAGGCTGCGCCCCGGGCTCAACTTCAACTTCACGTCGCTGGAGCTGAAGGGGATGGTCCGGGAGCTATTTAAGCACGACCCGGCTCACCCGGAATGGTTCAGGGGTCCCCGGGGAGTGGTGCCTCTCTGCAACAGCACGGCCCGGGATTCCCTTCGCGCCATGATGCCCGCGTGTGACTCGCACGGCGTCGACCGCACGTGGATTCCGCCCAAGCCGGACGTCATCTTGAACTTCTTCGACAACCTGGTGGAGGTGGCGAAGAACAAGAACGAGACCCGGGAGCTCACACGGGACACCACCGACCAAGAGATAGCGTACATAGCTTCTCGGGTTGAAGAGGCCGCTGCAGCCGCAGCGGCAGGAGAATTCGGCTTCTCGCCCGAGGAGGCAGAGGCTGCGGAAGCGTCCTGCCAAGCGGAGGAGGCGGAGATCCGCAGGCTGCTGAAGCTGCCTCCCGACGAGCTCGCCGGGGTCCCATCCCTGAGGCACTCCGGGATCCAGGGAATCTTGACCGAGGCCGCAGCGAGAGGCAACGCCGCCGGAGGAAACAAAGGCGCCGCAGGGAGTGGAGGCGCCGGAGGGAAAGAGGCCTCAGTGCAGGGCGCTGGGCCCAGCAAGCCTGCCGGGGAGGAGGAGGAGGAGGAGGACGCCGGGGCCGACGAGGACTCCGATGGATCCCTGGGGCTCTACGCCGACGACCTCTCCTCGTCGTCGGAGACCTCCCCGCCCCGGGCTAGCCCTAGGCATTCTCCGCTGAAGCGTCTCCGCAAGACGGCGACGGGGGCAAAGGCGCAGGCGCCCCGGCAACAACCAGCTCACCGGGCGGCGCGAGCTACCCGAGGGAGCCAAGCTGCGACGGGGGCGCCCGGCGCGCCAACCACGGCGGAGGCGGCCCGCACGCAGGCCACAGCAGAGGCGCCCCGCAAGCAGGCGCCGAGCGGACGGGAGTCTTCACAGAGCGGAGCGGCGGCTCCGCCCGCTCCCCGGGCCCCGGCTACCACAGGGGCTGGGTCTTCGCAGCCCCCAGCCCCAGGGACCGCCAAGCGCCCGAGGGAGTCTTCGCCTGCTGCTCCCCGCGCGGACGCGCCTCAGGTGGAGTTTGACTTCTCCGCCTTGAGCGACGACGACGATGAGGAGGAACAGGAGTAAGAACTTGAGATCTTGCATTTTCTTTACCATTATCTTGATTCTTGTTTGATGCTGATCTTGTTTCTTGTTTTGGTTTCAGGACCTTGGCGGAGCGAGTGGCAAAGAAAGCCAAGGTCCCCGTGGTCGAGGTCGCGGATGACTCGCCCGTCACGGCGACTGGGGACGTGCCGGAGCCAAGCCTGCCGGACCCGAGCGCTGCTCCGAGGAGCAGCCCCCAGCGCAACCCCCAGCGTAAGTCTGGGTTCCATCCTTCCGCTCGTCGGGCGCGCTTGGAGATTTCGTCTTGTTCTAATATCTTGATGCTTTTGTCTTTTCTTGTGCAGAGGTGGAGCCACAGCCGCAGGAGCGTCCAGAGGTCGGTCCCGAGGAGCCGCAGGCCCCGCCGTCCCCGCCAAGGCCGAACTCCCCGGCGAGGGAGAGCGCTCTGCCAAGGGCGGGTACTCCGCCAAGGGCGAGTACCCCGCCAAGGGCGGGCAGCCCGGCGAGGGCGGCCACTCCGCCAAGGTAGAGCTCCCCGGCGAGGGAGCCCGCCGCTGATGACGTCCGTCAATGTAAATTCCGTCACTTGTCTTCTTGGATTCGTCTCTTTTTGGATATTTGCTTGAACTTCTTTTGCTTTTTCTTCTTCTTCTAGATCCTCCTCCCCCCGAGCAGATGGAGACGGAGGTCATCGACGTTGAGGAAGAGGGTGCGCAGGGCGGTGGCGGCGACGCCCCTGTCGCTGAGGACACGGCGGGAGCCGCCGAGCCAGCTGCGGAGGAGACCGCTCCGGCTGCGGACGCAGCGGTCGGGGAGGGGGACGGCGACTGCACTGCCGGCCCGGAGGCGGCAGGAGCATCAAGTGCTGCGCCGGCCGCCGACCCCTCCGCCGGGAAGGAGCAGGCCGGCTACTATCTTGAAGCCCCCAACGGCGTATTTATCCAAGTGTCGTGGGGTTCTTCATCGCGAGCCCCCGCGGAGGGCGAGGCCTTTGATGGAGAGGTCCTCGCCTCCGCGGGCTTGAAGATCGTCGAGGCGCCCGGCGGAAGCGACGGGCCCGAGGAGGAGAAGCTGCTTCACCAGCTCCTGGCCCTTTACTGGGCCAGGCAGGCGAAGCTTGCTTCTCGGGAGGCCCTTGCCGCCAAGGCCGCCGCTGAGATGGAGAAGCGCGCGGCGGAGCTCCGCGCCGCCAACCAGGCTGCCCTCCGCGAGGTAGCGGAGGAGCGCGAGAGGCTCGCCGGAGAATATCAAGAATGGCTGCTGGAGAAGGCCGAGGCCGAAGAGCAGCAGCGGCTCGCCGGGGAGGAGCTGTCCCGGCGAGAAGGAGAGCTGACCCAGCGGAAAGTCAACCTCGACTCCCACGAGGAAGACCTTGCCGCTCGGGAACAGGCCCTTGGCGGAGAGCTGAAGGAGGCGAAAGCCGCCGCGGCCGCCGCGGAGACCGCCAAGGAGGAGCTTGCCGCCAAGGTCGCGCAGCTGGAGGAGTCGTTGAAGGCGAGCGTGGAGAAGGTCGCCGCGCTCAACACAGAGCGCGAGAAGGACGCCCACACCAACTCCGAGCTCCAGGTGCGTCTTTCTGAGAAGGGCGACGAGCTGAAGGCCGCCAAGGACTCCATCGAGGATCTGGAGCTGAAGGTTTCCACGCTGAAGGACTCGCTCGACGCCGTCCGGGACCGGGAAACCAAGCTGAAGGAGGAGCTCCGCAAGGAGCGAGGCTTGGTGGACAGCGCCAACAAAGCGGCCGAGAACTTCCGCCGTACCGTCGAGGTATGGACCGAGGACTTGGTATCTTCTGCGTCCAACATCGACCAAGAGCTGCTGGCGCTGAAGTTGGAGCATCTCATCTACTCCCCGGACCCAAATCTCCCTCACAGCGCCAAGCTCAGCCTCTTCTTCAGGGGGATCGCGCCGGCCCTTGCAGATCTTCGGAAGAAGATCCCCGCGCAGCTGGCCGAGGAGTCGCGCCGGCTCTGCACGGGAACCTTGGAGCGTGTGCTGACGAAGATCGTATACCGCAATCCCGGCATAAACCTCACCAACGTTCTCCGCAGCTTGCCGGCCGACGCGAACATGGAGGCGCTGAAGGAGCAGGTCGCCCACATCATCGCCAAGGTGAACAAGATCTCCAGGATTGAGGGCAACCGCATAGATTAGGCCTCCTTTATCTTTATCTCTTTTTGTTGCTGCATAGGGTGTTATGAACTCATTAATCATTGCGACAAGTTATCCTTTGTAAGATATTTATCTTGTTTTGGTCAATCAGTGCAATGTTATCTTCCTTGTCTTGGTCATCTACTTTGTACGTTTTTCACCCTACGCTCCCGGGGAGCTTGCCGGCAAGGGTCCTTTGCCGCGAGCGCTGAGTGCTGGACTCTGAGCAGCCTGCTGGCCAAGGTCTCACCGGCAAGCAACCTTGCCGCAGCTAGTCGCAACGCACTTAGCTTGCTGAGTGAACTCGAAAACGAAGCAAGGGCGCGACACTTGTCGCAGCTCACTTAAGTCGTTGAGCGTACTCGAAAACAAGACAAGGGTGCGGCTAGCTACGGGTAGGTTCCTCCGCGCATAGGTTTTCCATACAAAGTGTGATTGTTCAAGGAAGACAACCAAAATTTAAAAATTTGAACTGCTCAAATTTTAATAACTTAGCTTTCATATCTTGCTCGCTTCTTGGTAAGGCTTCTCTTTCTTGGACAACACTTGGTTCTTCTTCCGTCTCCTTCCCCCCCGGCAAACTTGTGCGCGAGGAACATTTCTTCTGCTTAAGAGGCAAGGAAAAAGAAGAGGGAAACAAGTATATGGCCTTTCGGCGTGCTAATGCTTACCGGATATGTATGTTGCACAAGATGCCAAATAACACATGCAAATAACGGGGAAAAGCACGTAAAAGGCAAATAGCGCAAAACACAAAAACTTTACTGATGCACGGGGTCTGCGCCCGGCTTTGTACAAAGGGTTACATGCAACAGCGGCAAAGCTTGTACAAAAGGTGGTTGCCGGAACGGATCACGGCAACCGCGCCTTATGGGTGAAACTTGCGAAGATGCTCTATGTTCCAGGAGTTGCTCACCGGTAAGCCTTCTTCGGTCTCAAGGCGGACAGCGCCGGGCCTTGTGACTTGTCTCACCCGATAAGGGCCTTCCCACTTCGGCGTCAACTTGTTGGAATTCTTGGCGGACTGAACACGCCGAAGAACAAGGTCGCCTTCCTCGAGACTCCTGGCCTTGACCTTGCGGCTGTGATAGCGACGCAAGGCTTGCTGGTATCGAGCAGCTCGTACAGCAGCCTGGAGACGTTCCTCCTCGAGGAGCAATGCATCATCTTGTCGCAGTTGCTCTTGCTCGAGCTCATCATAAGCGAGCACTCGAGGAGATCCGTATACGAGTTCCGTGGGGAAAACTGCCTCTGCTCCATAGACTAGAGCAAAGGGTGTCTGTCCGGTGGCTCGACTCGGTGTCGTTCTGATTGACCAAAGAGCCGCCGGTAGCTCCTCTATCCAATTTCTTCCGCACTTGTGCAGCCTGTCAAAGGTCCTCGTCTTGAGTCCGCGCAGCACTTCAGCATTGGCCCTCTCCGCTTGACCGTTGCTCCTCGGGTGAGCAACAGAAGCGAAACAGACCTTGGCGCCAAGGTCTTGGACGTACTGCATGAAGGTGCGACTAGTAAATTGTGTACCGTTGTCGGTGATGATCCTGTTGGGGATTCCGAAACGGCAAACAATTGACCTGAAGAACCTGACCGCTGACTGTGCTGTCACCTTTCTCACTGGTTCCACTTCTGGCCACTTTGTGAACTTGTCGATTGCAACGTACAAGTACTCAAAGCCCCTGACGGCACGGGGGAAAGGGCCGAGGATATCGAGCCCCCAGACCGAGAAGGGCCAGGACAAAGGGATTGTTTGGAGAGCTTGAGCTGGCTGATGAATTTGTTTTGCATGGAACTGGCACGCTTCACACTTGGTTACTAGTGCAGTTGCATCTTGGAGGGCTTCTTGCCAAAAGAACCCTTGCCGGAAAGCTTTCCCGGCAAGCGCCCTTGCGCCAATGTGGTGGCCACATATGCCTCCATGTATTTCTGCCAACAGCTTCTGTCCATCTTCCCTGGAGATGCACTTCAATCTGACACCATTGAGTCTTCTTCTGTACAGCTCGTTATCCACGAACTGGTACATACTTGACTGCCTGGTTATCTTCTCTATCTCTTCTGGGTCGTCGGGAAGTTCTCCAGTTTGTAGAAAACGGACGATCTGCTGCGCCCATGCCGGAGCCCGAGGCTCAACGGCAAGGACTAAAGGCACGAGGGCCGCTGCGGGGACCTCAGCTTCTACGACAAGAAACTCTGGTTCCGCCGGAGCTGATGGTCCCCCGGCAAGCTGCACAGATCCTCGGATCTGCAGGAGCAGACTGTTCCTCAGCGTTCTGATTGCTGATCTTGGGGACCTTGGCGGCGGTTTCAGGAAGATCCGCCGGCAAGTAGTCGCCGGATACCAACTTTCTCTTCTTGGACTGCCCAATTGATGGTGTAACGGATGGTTGAGTCAGCTTGAGCAAGAAGGTCCCTGGTTCCACAGGTAACTTCATCGAAGCGCACTTTGAAAGGCCATCTGCTATTTCATTCTGAGCTCTTGGGACGTGCTCCATTTGCAGACCTTCAAAGTGCTCCTCAAGCTTCCTTACTTCATCTACATAAGCTTCCATCAAAGGGCTCTGGTAACTCTTGTTGACTTGCCGGACCACCAACTGAGAATCTCCCCGCACAATCAGCTTCCTGATCCCAAGTTCGGCCGCAATCCTGAGGCCGGCAAGCAAGCCTTCATATTCGGCGGTGTTGTTTGTCGCTTGCTCCCTGGGAAAGTGCATCTGGATAACATACTTGAGGTGCTCTCCGGTGGGCGCGATGAGTACCACGCCAGCGCCGGCGCCTTGCAGCGAGAAGGCACCATCAAAATACATTACCCATTCACTTGTCGCTTCTTGTACGGGTGCACTTGTTTCTTGGACTTCTTCATCGGGCGTTGGGGTCCACTCAGCTATGAATTCTGCCAAAGCTCGGCTCTGTATGGTTGAAGTACTTTCAAACTTGAGTCCAAAGCTCGACAGCTCCAGTGCCCACTCAACGATCCTGCCTGTTGCTTCTGGATTGTGCAATATCCTCTTCAGCGGAAAGCGAGTGACCACTGTTATCTCATGTGCCTGGAAGTAATGGCGCAGCTTTCTCGAGGCCATGAGGAGGCCGAAAAGCAACTTTTGCACACCAGAGTATCTTGATCTAGCCCCCTGGAGAAGGGAACTTACGAAATACACTGGGCGCTGCACCATCTTCTTCCGCACTTCTTCTTGTTCCTGCGCAGAGTTGTTCTTGTCGGGGCCAGGGTTTGCCGGAGCAGCCCCCTGCTTGTCGCTGGATTCGCTTGCCGGTGGTGCAGACTCCTCGTCGGCCTCCCTCTCCGCTACTAACGCAGCACTAACCACCTGGTTGGTTGCCGCTAGGTATAGCAACAACTTTTCTTGTGGTCTAGGTGCGACAAGTATTGGAGTGGAGGATAGGTACCGTTTCAAATCTTGCAGCGCTGCCTCCGCTTCCGGAGTCCACTTCATGGGACCTGCCTTCTTCAGGATTTTGAAGAAAGGTAGGGCGCGTTCTGCAGACTTCGAAATGAACCTACTGAGGGCAGCCACACAACCTGCAAGCCTTCTGACATCCTTGACGCGCTTCGGGGCCTCGATTTGCTTGATGGCTTTAATCTTGTCGGGGTTAGCTTCAATCCCCCTCTGTGACACAAAGAACCCGAGAAGCTTGCCAGAAGGGACTCCAAAGACGCACTTCTCGGGGTTCAACTTGAGCTGTATCCTGCGCAGGTTCTGAAATGTTTCTTCCAAATCTTGAACCAGGGTATCCTTGCTCTTACTCTTCACCACGATGTCATCCATGTAAGCCTCTACATTTCTGTGGATCTGTGGCTCGAAAGCAGTGTGCACTACCGTTGCAAATGTTGATCCTGCATTCTTCAGTCCAAATGGCATGCGTATGAAGCAATAAGTGCCACATGGAGTGATAAATGCAGTCTTCTCTTCATCTTCCTTGGCCATAAAAATCTGATGGTAGCCTGAATATGCATCAAGAAAAGAGAGTAGCTCACATCCGGCAGTGGAGTCAACGATTTGGTCAATGCGCGGTAAAGGGAATGGATCCTTGGGACATGCTTTATTCACATCGGTGAAGTCTATACACAGTCTCCACTTCCCGTTGGCCTTGCGCACGACGACTGGGTTTGCTAACCACGTCGGATGGATCACACCTCTAACTAGGCCTGCTGCCTCTAGCTTCTTGATCTCTTCGTTGATGAATTCTTGGCGCTCCACGGCTTGCTTCCTCACTTTCTGCTTGACGGGCCGCGCATGAGGACAAACAGCAAGCTTGTGCTCAATTACCTTCCTGGGAACACCGGGGATGTCAGATGGTTGCCAGGCAAACACATCGACATTCGCCCGCAGGAAGGCAACGAGCGCGCTTTCCTATTTGCTGTCAAGTGTGGCACTGATGGTGAAGGTACCACCAGTGCCGTCCTCCTTGGCGGACACCTTCTTGGTTGCCAGAGGAGCGGCCATTCCCTTCTTACACTTGCCGGTGGAGCTCGATGGAACGTCCTCGACGGCAGCGCAGCACTCCGAAGAGGTGCGGTTGCCGGAGTGGGCCCCAGAGCACTTGCCGGACTTGGTCTTCGTCTTCTTCCCCCCGGGAGCTTCAGCGGCAAGTGTATCCTTCTCTGCCGCAGCTGCTGCGTCCTGGTAGATCTTGGCGGCGCAGACAAGCGCATCTTTCTTGTCGCCATGGACAGTGATGACGCTTATCGGCCCCGGCATCTTGAGTACGTTGTAAGCATAGTGGGAAGCTGCCATGAACTTGGCGAGGGCGGGACGGCCGAGTATTCCATTGTATGGCAATGGAATATCAGCGACGTCGAAAGTGATGCGCTCAGTTCTGAAGTTGAGCTCCCCGCCAAAGGTCACCGGCAGAGTTATCTTCCCCTTGGGCTTGCTCCTCCCCGGGTTGATTCCTTGGAAAGAACCGGTCTCTTCGAGCTCGCCATCTGGGATTTGGAGTTTCTTGATCACATCAGAGGAGATCAAGTTTAGCCCGGCCCCGCCGTCAACCAACATTTTGGTGACCTTGAGGTTGCGGATGGTGGGTGAGACCAGCATCGGCAAGCACCCGACCGCAGTGGTGCGGTCAGGGTGATCCTCAAGATCGAAAATGATGGGCGTGCTGGACCATTTGAGGAGCCTGCGCGACTCCACGGGCGGCTCTGCTGCATTCACCTCGCGCACCCACTGCTTGAGCTGGCGGTGGGAGGTATGCAGAGAGGCGCCGCCGTCGACGCACAGGACCTCCGTGGCCTTCTGGAACTCCTGCTCGCTGTTATCCTCATCCTCCATGTCTTCGTCGTCGTCCTCTTCATCCTTGTCGCGGATCCGGGGAGGTCGATCACCTTGCCGCTGCTTGGCCTTGCCGCGGCGTCCTCCCCGGCCATTGAATGGCCGCTTCTTGCTTGGTTCTCCTCCGCCACCTTGGGCCTTCTCCTTGTCGCGCCTCTCGTACTCAGCTTTCTGCTGCTCGACGAGGTACTCGACGCGCTTGCAGTTGGAGAGGTCGTGGCCCTTGGTGCGGTGGATCTTGCAGTATTGCTTGTCGGAGCCGTCCTGCTTGTCGGCTGCCGCTACAGGGGCAGGCTCCTTGCCGGAGCCGCCAGCCTGCGTTTGCTTGGCGGGAGCCTCCTTGCCGGACTTCTCGACGGCAAGCACTTCCTTCTTGTTCTTCCTTCTGTTATTCCGCCGCCGGCTCTTCTTTGCCGGGGCGGCGTCGTCGCTGTCGCTTCCTCCTGCGCCAGCATCCTCCCCTCTTCCGCGCGTGCGCACTTATCAGCTAGAGCGTAGAGCTCGCTGACATCCCGAATCTTGGTCATCGCCATTTCTTCACGCATGCGGCGGTTACGCACGTTCTGGTGGAACGCGCTGATAACCGCGGCAGGGTGGACGTCGGGGATGTTGTGCTGTACACGGCTGAAGCGTTGGATGTACTTGCGCAGGGATTCTCCTTCCTTCTGGGCCAGAATGTGGAGATCGCTCTCCTGGCCGTGGGGTTTGTGGCCGCCCGTGAAGGCGCCAACAAACTGATGGCAAAGGTCTGCCCAAGAAGAAATGGAGCCTTCCGGCAAGTGCATAAGCCACGAACGAACGTTCGGCTTAAGCACGAGCGGGAAGTAGTTTGCCAAAATCTTCTCGTCGCGCCCCCCGGCAGCCTGCACCGCGATGGTGTAAATGCTGAGGAATTCCGAGGGGTGCGTCTTGCCGTCGTACTTCTCCGGTACGTCGGGCTTGAAATTCTTCATGCTGGGCCACTGGACGCGCCGCAGCTCACGGGTGAACGCAGGGCAGCCTGCCGCGTACGGCAAGTCGCCTGGTTCACCGGGCGCGCACGCGTCGTCAGCGTTCCCAGCTCTCTGGTCTGATTGTCGCCGAGCTTCTCGGCGGCGCTCGATTGTTGTTCGAGCGTCTTCTTGTCGCCGGTCGTCGAGGATCTGGCGCTGGTCCCGACGGGCCCGCGGATCCGACGACGCCGTGGAGCCGTCGTCGGCGTTGTTCCGGCGGGGCGGCGTCTTCTGCTTCTGCGGCGGGGAGTGCACGGTGGTTGCACCCCCAGCGGTCTTGTCGCCGTCGGCCTTCGTCTTCTCAGCTTGCCGCGGCCGCGAGGTCGCCGGCTGCTGTGGAGAGTCATTGTTGGCGAAGGCGATCAGGCTCTGGATGGTAGCCCTCCAGTCTTCGGCCTTGTCTGCCGCTGGAGGGAAGTCGAGGAGCAGTTGCGCCCTTGCAAGCGCTTCTGCTGGAGTGGAGGGGAGCGGGGGCGAGCGGCGCGAGGAGCGGGATATGCTCGGACTCCTAACAGCGTTAGAAGGAGCAGGGTCCCGCCCCGGCGTCTTCGCTTTGCTTGTGCCCGGACGGTGGTCCGGGGCGTCCCGCGAACCTCCGGTTTGCCCTTGGCCCAGCAAGCGGATGCCACCTCCTGTGACATGGCGCTGCTGGGTTGTTGTTTGCTGGGATGGACGCGGCGCGTCCACGGAGACCGAGGCTCGGTCGTCCGTCCTGTCCTTGGATTTGGTGGCGCCGCGTGTGTCCTCGCCGGCGACCACCCTTCCGACGGCGTCTCCCCCGCCCACCGTTGGCTCTGGTTGCGGCGGATGAGACGCAGACGGGCCTCCGACCTCCGAAGCCTTCTTCTTCGGGGCCATGGTGCTGTTGCTGATGAAGTTGCTGATGAAACTGGAGAGGTTGATGAAGAATGCGCCCGCGTGAACGCCGGATCAGATTCGCACAACCTCGACGCCCCCTACCTGGCGCGCCAAAGATGTCGGGGGAAACTGTCCACCACGAACACCTATGGGACCGGAGCCCCTTGTTTGTGCGGTAAGAGGGCGGAGGGAGCACGAAGAGCAGATCGTAGTGAACACGCGGGCAGTTTACCCAGGTTCGGGCCGCGATGGACGCGTAAAACCCTACTCCTGCTTAGCTTGTATTGAGTTGGAGAGCTCGGGAGCTTGAAGAACTAGCTACACCGAGTGTGTGAGCGATCTAGGTTCCGAACCCTTTCTACGTTGTGCATGGGCCTCCTTTTATAGTGCAAGGGGTCACCGACAGGTGTCAACGTAGGAGAAAGGGCAAAAATGTAAAAGAGGTGGTAGTTGTAACAGTGCGGGAATAGTGGAGCTACAGTGCGTGAACACTGGTCGCTACCTACTTTGACAGTGGGGGACAAGAGCATTTAATGCCCGTCGCCGTCGACCCCAAAAGCGCCCGCCCTTGCGTCTCCGTTTGCCACGGCGATGGCTTCACCACCGCGGAGTGCCACCGTGTCCCCCAGGCTGCACAGCCATCCGCCACGCGTCCCTGGAATGGTCCCAGTGCGACGCGTGGTTCGATGAGCTGGAGCGCGGGCACACAGCACAACTCTCCCGGCAAGCACCTTGCCGGGATCTTGACCTTGCCGGGCTCTGAAGCTTGTCGCTCCCCGGGCCCTGCCGGGGCGCATGTTGCGCCGAGGCATGTCTTCTGTAATGGAATCTTCTAGCCTTCCTGGCAAGCTCCTTTTGCCAGGGCCTTGCGTGAGTGAGGTAACCTTGAGCCTGGAACGGCCTTACCGGCAAGCTCGACTTGCCGGGGTCTCGATCTTCTGTCTTGTATACTTTGTTTTTGAATGGTTTTTATATGGAGCAGGAAGGTCTCCGGCGAGCACGTGGTCGACCCCGCCGCGGGAGGCTGCTACGGTCCGTGCACAAGTTGGGGTACTGAGGTACCCCTGCCTTAGTACACCGACAATTAGCATCATGGGTATTCAAAGAATTCATACTAACAACAATGCAATCATGCTCATCATGCACATATTTTATGCCAAGCATTCTATGTAATTCTTCTTCTAGTACTTGTGCACAATTTTCCTTCCCATCATTTTCACTAAAGATATTAAACAGATGAAGCATATGAGGTAACCTTAATTCCATTTTTTTGTAGTTTTCTTTTATAAACCAAACTAGTGATAAAACACGAAACTAAAAGATTTGATTGCAAGATATAAAGATATACCTTCAAGCACTCACTTCCCCGGCAACGGCGCCAGAAATTCTTCTTGCTACTTCTCGAGCTTGCATTGTATTCCCTCGAAGTGGAAAGGGTGATGCAGCACCGTAGCGTAAGTATTTCCCTCTGTTTTTGAGAACCAAGGTATCAATCTAGTAGGAGACCAGGCGCGAGTCCCTCGCACCTGCACAAACAAATAAGAACTTCGCAGCCAACGCGATAAGGGGTTGTCAATCCCTTTAAGGTCACTTATGAGAGTGAGATCTGATAGAGATGATAGTTTATATTTTTGGTATTATTAGTTTATAAAACAGCAAATAAAAGCGGTAAAAGTAAAGTAGATGTAGATTGATATGTTGAGAATAGACCCGGGGCCATAGTTTTCTCTAGTGGCTTCTCTCATGATAGAAGATTTCTACGGTGGGTGAACGAATTACTGTCGAGCAATTGATAGAAAAGCGGATAATTATGAGAATATATAGGCATGATCATTATATATAGGCATCACGTCCGTGACAAGTAGACCGAAACGATTCTGCATTTACTACTATTACTCCACACATCGACCGCTATCCAGCATGCATCTAGAGTATTACGTTCACAAGAACACAGTAACGCTTTAAGCAAGATGACATGATGTAGAGGGATAAACTCAAGCAATATGATAGAAACCCCATCTTTTTATCCTCGATGGCAACAATACTATACGTGCCTTGCTGCCCCTGCTGTCACTGGGAAAGGACACCGCAAGATTGAACCCAAAGCCAAGCACTTCTCCCATTGCAAGAACTATAAATCTAGTAGGCCAAACCAAACCGATAATTCGAAGAGACTTGCAAGGATATAATAATCATACATAAAAGAATTCAGAAAAAGAACCAAATATTTCTCAAAGATAATCTTGATCATAAACCCACAATTCATTGGATCTCGACAAACACACCGCAAAAAGATTACATCGAATAGATCTCCTCGAAGACCGAGGAGAACTTGGTATTGAGATCCAAAAAGAGAGAAGAAGCCATCTAGGTACTAACTATGGACCCGAAGGTCTGCGGTAAACTACTCACAACTCATGGTGAGGCGATGATGTTGATGTAGAAGCACTCCGTGGAAGATCCCCCCTCTGGCAGAGCTCCGGAACAGGCCCCAAGATGGGATCTCACGGGAACAGAAGGTTGCGGCGTTCGAATTAGGGTTTTCTCTGTTGCTTTGATGTTTTCAGGGTACATGTGTATATATAGGAGGAAGGAGGGCATCGGGGGAGCAACATGGGGCCCACGAGGCAGGGGGCGCGCCCCCACCCTCGTGGATGCCACATGTGCCCTCTGTCGTGGTTCTCTAATCTCCCGTGAAGATATCGTTCCAAAAATATCTCTCCCGAAGGTTTCATTCTGTTTGGACTTCGTTTGATATTCCTTTTCTGCGAAACTGTGAAATATGCAAAAAGCAGCAATCTGGACTTGGCCTTTGTGTTAATAGGTTAGTCCCAAAAATAATATAAAAGTGTATAATAAAGCCCATTAAACATCCAAAACATCATATATAATAGCACGGAATAATAAAAAAATTATAGATACGTTGGAGACGTATCAAGCATCCCCAAGCTTAATTCCTGCTCGTCCTCGAGTAGGTAAATGATAAAAACAGAATTTTCGATGTGGAATACTAACCAACATAATTTTCAATGTAATTCTCTTTATTGTGGCATGAATGTTCAGATCCGAAAGATTCAAGACAAAAGTCTATATTGACATAAGAAATAATAATACTTCAAGCATACTAACAAAGCAATCATGTCTTCTCAAAATAACATGGCTAAATAAAGTTATCCCTACAAAATCATATAGTCTGGCTATGCTCCCTCTTCATCACACAAAATATTCATATCATGCACAACCCCGGTTTCAGCCAAGCACTTATTTTCATGCTCAATTTTTTCAAACCTTTCAACTTTCACGCAATACATGAGCGTGAGCCATGGATATAGCACTATAGGTGGAATAGAGTGGTGGTTGTGGAGAAGACAAAAAGGAGGAAGATAGTCTCACATCGACTAGGCGTATCAACGGGCTATGGAGATGCCCATCAACAGATATCAATGTGAGTGAGTAGGGATTGCCATGCAGCGGATGCACTAGAGCTATAAATGTATGAAAGCTCAAAAAGAAACTAAGTGGGTGTGCATCCAACTTGCTTGCTCATGAAGACCTAGGGCATTTGAGGAAGCCCATCGTTGGAATATACAAGCCAAGTTCTATAATGAAAATTCCCACTAGTATATGAAAGTGGCTAAACATGAGACTCTCTATCATGAAGAACATGGTGCTACTTTGAAGCACAAGTGTGGAAAAAGATAGTAGCATTGTCCCTTTTCTTTTCTTTTCTTTCTTTTTCTTCTTTTTTGGGCCTTTATTTTTTTATTTGGCCTTTCCTTCTTTTTTTTTTCTTTTTTTTTCTTTTTGGGACAATGCTCTAAAAATGATGATCATCACACTTTTATTGATTTACAACTCGATATTACAACTCCATACTAGAACAAAGTATGACTCTATATGAATGCCTCCGATGGTGTACCGGGATGTGCAATGAATCAAGATTGACATGTATGAAAAATTATGCATGGTGGCTTTGCCACAAATACGATGTCAACTACATGATCATGCAATGGCAATTTGACAATATGAAGCGTGTCATAAGAACGGAACGGTGGAAAGTTGCATGGCAATATATCTCGGAATGGCTATGGAAATGCCATGATACGTAGGTATGGTGGATGTTTTGAGGAAGGTATATGGTGGCTGTTTTGAGTAATGTATATAGTGGGTGTATGGTACCGGCGAAAGTTGCGCGGTACAAGAGAGGCTAGCAATGGTGGAACGGTGAGAGTGCGTATAATCCATGGACTCATCATTAGTCATTAAGAACTCATATACTTATTGCAAAAATTTATGAGTCATCAAAACAAAGCAATCAACGCATGCTCCTAGGGGGAAGGTTGGTAGGAGTTAACCATCACGCGACCCCGACCTCCACACAAAGGATGACACTCTACAAATACCTCATGCTCTAACTTCGTCACATAGCGGTCCACCATACATGCATGCTACGGGAATCACAAAATTTAACACAAGTATTTCTAAATTTCATAATAACTCCACTAGAATGACTCTAATATCACTATCCTCATATCTCAAAATAATCATCAAGTATCAAACTTCTCATGATATTCAATGCACTTTATATGAAACTTTTTACTATACTCATCTTGGATGCCTATCATATTAGGACTAATTTTCTAACCAAAGCACATTACCTTGCTGTTATAAAAATACTCTCAAAAGGATATAAGTTAAGGATGATAGATCAACAATTTCTACAAAATAAAATCACCACCGTGCTCTAAAATATATAAGTGAAGGACTAGAGCAAACTATTTAGCTCAAAAGATATAAGTGAAGCACATAGAGTGTTCTAACAAATTCTAGGCCATATTTATGTCTCTCAAAAAGGTGTGTCCAGCAAGGATGATCGTGGCAAACTAACAAGCAAAGACTCAAATCATACATGATGCTCCAAGTAGAACACATATCATGTGGTGAATAAAAATATAGTCCTGAGTATAGTTACCGACAGATGAAGACGAAAGAGGGGATGCCTTCCCGGGGCATCCCCAAGCTTAGGCTTTTGGTTGTCCTTGAATTTTACCTTGGGGTGCCTTGGGCATCCCAAAGCTTAGGATCTTGCCACTCTTTGTTCCATAGTCCATCTAAGCCATACTCAAAACTTGAAAACTTCACAACACAAAACTCAGCCAAAAATCTCGTGAGCTCCGTTAGTATAAGAAAACAAACGACTACTCAAAGGTACTGTAATGAACTCATTCTTTGTTTATATTGGTGTTAAACCTACTGTATTCCAACTTCTCTATGATTCATAACCTCCAATACTACTCATAGATTCATCAAAATAAGCAAACAACACACGAAAAACATAATCTGTCTAAAACAGAACAGTCTGTAGTAATCTGTAACTTTCGCGTACTTCTGTAACTCCCAAAAATTGAAATAAATTGGTAAATGCGAGGAATTTGTCTATTAATCATCTACAAAAAGAATCAACTAAATAACACTCTCCAGTAAAATCTTGTGACTATTCTAGTGAGCGCTAACGTTTCTGTTTTTTTACAGCAAGATCATATAAACTTCACACAAGTCTTCCCAAAGGTTCTACTTGGCACAAACACTAATTAAAACACAAAACCACATCTAAATAGAAGCTAGATGCAATATCTATTCCTTAACAGAAGCAAAAGCAAATAAAATAAAATTGGGTTGCCTCCCAACAAGCGCTATCGTTTAACGCCCCTAGCTAGGCACAATGGTTTGAATGATGCTTGTACAAAAGATAAGAATTGAAACATAAAGGGAGCATCATGAAGATTATGACTAGAACATTTAAGTCTAACCCACTTCCTATGCATAGGGATTTTGTGAGCAAACAACTTATGGGAACAATAATCAACTAGCATAAGAAAGCAAAACAAGCATAGCTTCAAAACTTCAAGCAGATAGAGAGGAAACTTGATATTATTGCAATATGTAGAAGCATATGTTCCTCCCTCATAATAATTTTCAGTAGCATCATGAATTAATTCAACAATATAACCAGCACATAAATCATTCTTTTCATTATCTACTTGCATAGAAATTTTACTACTCTCCACATAAGCAAAATTCTTCTCATTCATAGTAGTGGGAGCAAACTCAACAAAATAACTATCATGTGAAGCATAATCCAATTGAAAATTAAAATCATGATGACAAGTTTCATGGTTATCATTATTCTTAATAGCATACAAGTCATCACAATAATCATCATAGATAGCAACTTTGTTCTCATAATCAATTGGAACCTCTTCCGAAATAGTGGATTCATCACTAAATAAAGTCATGACCTCTCCAAATCCACTTTCATAAATATAATCATCATAAATAGGAGGCATGATTTCATCATAATAATTTTGCTCATCAAAACTTGGGGGACTAAACATATCATATTCATCAAACATAGCATCCCCAAGCTTGTGGCTTTGCATATCATTAGCATCATGGGTATTCAAAGAATTCATACTAACAACAATGCAATCATGCTCATCATGCACATATTTTATGCCAAGCATTCTATGTAATTCTTCTTCTAGTACTTGAGCACAATTTTCCTTCCAATCATTTCCACGAAAAATATTAAACAGATGAAGCATATGAGGTAACCTTAATTCCATTTTTTGTAGTTTTCTTTTATAAACCAAACTAGTGATAAAACAAGAAACTAAAAGATTCGATTGCAAGATATAAAGATATACCTTCAAGCACTCACCTCCCCGGCAACGGCGCTAGAAACTCTTCTTGCTACTTCTCGAGCTTGCATTGTATTCCCTCGAAGAGGAAAGGGTGATGCAGCACAGTAGCGTAAGTATTTCCTTCAGTTTTTGAGAACCAAGGTATCAATCCAGTAGGAGACCACGCGCGAGTCCCTCGCACCTGCACAAACAAATAAGAACTTCGCAGCCAACGCGATAAGGGGTTGTCAATCCCTTTACAGTCACTTAAGAAAGCGAGATCTGATAGATAGGATAGTTTGATATTTTCGGATATAAGAAGAGAAAGTAAAAACAGCAAGGTAAAGTAGATTGTAGATTGATATGTTGAGAATAGACCCCGGGGCCATAGGTTTCACTAGTGGCTTCTCTCATGATAACAGATTTCTACGGTGGGTGAACGAATTACTGTCGAGCAATTGATAGAAAAGCAAATAATTATGAGAATATCTAGGCATTATCATTATATATAGGCATCACGTTCGTGACAAGTAGACCGAAACGATTCTGCATCTACTACTATTACTCCACACATCGACCGCTATCCAGCATGCATCTAGAGTATTAAGTTCATAAGAACAGAGTAACGCTTTAAGCAAGATGACATGATTTAGAGGGATAAACTCAAGCTATATGATACAAACCACATCTTTTTATCCTCGATGGCAACAATATTGTACGTGCCTTGCTGCCCCTGCTGTCACTTTGAAAGGACACCACAAGATTGAACCCAAAGCCATGCACTTCTCCCATTGCAAGAATATAGATCTAGTAGGCCAATCCAAACCGATAATTCGAAGAGAATTGCAAGGATATTATAATCATACATAAAAGAATTCAGAAAAGAACCAAATATTTATCATAGATAATCTTGATCATAAACCCACAATTCATCGGATCTCGACAAGAAAGATTACATCAAATAGATCTCCTCGAAGACCGAGGAGAACTTGGTATTGAGATCCAAAAAGAGAGAAGAAGACATCTATGTACTAACTATGGACCCGAAGGTCTGTGGTAAACTACTCACAACTCATGGTGAGGCGATGATGTTGATGTAGAAGCACTTCGTGGAAGATCCCCCCTCCGGCGGAGCTCCGGAATAGGCCCCAAGATGGGATCTCACGGGAACAGAAGGTTGCGACGGGGAATTAGGGTTTTCTCTGTTGCTTCGATGTTTTCATGGTACATGGGTATATTTAGGAGGAAGGAGGGCATCGGGGGAGCAACGTGGGGCCCACGAGGCAGGGGGCGTGCCTAGGGGGAGGGGGCGTGCCCCCACCCTCTTGGACACCACGTGTGCCCTCTGTCGTGGTTCTCAAATCTCCCGTGAAGATATCGTTCCAAAAATATCTCTCCCGAAGGTTTCATTCCGTTTTGACTCCGTTTGATATTCCTTTTCTGCGAAACCCTAAAATAGGCAAAAAAACTACAATCTAGACTGGGCCTTTGGGTTAATAGGTTAGTCCCAAAAATAATATAAAAGTGTATAATAAATCCCATTAAACATCCAAAACATCATATATAATAGCATGGAACAATCAAAAATTATAGATACGTTGGAGACGTATCACGCCCCCTGAGCTCATGTCTCCTTATGTATTCTGGAAATATTTTTTATATATTCTGGAAATATTCTCCGTAAATTTCTAGCTATCCGAGAACTTTTATTTCTGCACGAAAATAACACCATGGAAATTCTACTATTAACAGTGTCAGTCCGGTTTAGTTCCATTCAAATGCAAATTAGAGCCCAAAACAAGAGCAAAAGTGTTTGGGAAAGTAGATATGTTTGGGAAGTATCAACTTCCCCAAGCTTAACTCATTGCTTGTCCTCAAGCAATTCAGTTGACAAACTGAAAGTGATAAAGAATTTTTTTACAAACTCTTTTGTTCTCATTGTTGCATATATGCTTAACTAGTGCTTAAGTATTCAGCAAAGATTATGAACTAATTATATAATGATAACACTTAGGTCTCGCATTTAATCATGATAATGACATAATTAATTAGCGAGCAATAATAAGATATCTCGGATGCCGACAATTTGTTAAAACAACCACGATATAAGATGATAACATGGTACCTCGCTAGCCCTTTCTGTGACCGCAAAACATAAATGCAGAGCACCTCTGAAGTTCAAGACGCGACTAAACATTGTAATTCAGGGTTGAAGAGATCCAGTCATGGTCACATCCAAGTCGAACATTAACTAGATTCAGTGCATAAGAATGACAATAGCGCTCTCATGACTGGTGCTTTGAATGAGAAGGTGATGACTCAATAATAATATTAAATAACATAAAAGTAAATAGAAAGGCCCTTCGCAGACGGAACCAGAGATTTGCAGTTGTGCCAGAGCTCAAAGCTTAAAATAGAGATGAATACATTTTGAGAGGTGTGCTTTTCCTATCAACGTCACAACCGAGGATTTCCAATACACATTATAGGCGGTTCCCAAACGGAAAGGTAAAGTTTAATCCCCCTCAACCATACAAACACAAGCCATGGCTAGCCGAATTCATGAGTGGCCTCCAAACAATCAACTTTTCGGGGGAGTTTGTTTTATTATATCTTTCGTTATCTTTTATTATAGGACTTGGCATCTCAATTACCAGCCTCTCTCATCCAATGACAAGTGAATAAGCACCCATCGTGAGAGTAACCCACTTACCATGGATTATATTGACGGCCCCCAATCGCTCCATGAGCGGTACGGGCACACAAAATAGATGTTTATTTGAATGATTAGAGGTGGCACATGCAAATTTACTTGGAATGACAGAGTAATACCACATATAGGTACATATATGGTGGACTTGTATGGAATAACTTTGGGTTTAAGGACTTGGATGCACAAGCTGTATTCTCGCTAGGTACATGCGAAGACTGGCAAATAGATTGAGAAGCAACCAACTAGAGAGCGACAACGGTCATAATCACGCATTGTGAATAATTAACATTAAATACGAGCATGAGTACGATATAAACACCCTAAACATAAAAATCAAGAAGGCATGTTGGTTTTGATTCAACTACATGTGTGAACATGTGCCAAGTCAAGCCACTTGAAATCATTCAGAGGAGGATACCATACTAACATACTACATCACAACCATTTTAGTGCATGTTGACACTCAAGATAAATCTGATGGGGAACGTAGTATTTTAACATTTTCGTACGATCACACAAGATCTATCTACCAGATTCATAGCAATGAGAGGGAAGAGTGTGTATACGTACCCTCGTAGACCGAAAGAGGAAGCGTCAAGTGACGCGGTTGATGTAGTCGAACTTCTTCGTGATTCGACCGACCAAGCACCAAACGTACGGCACCTTCGCATTCAGCACACGTTCAACTCAATGACGTCCCACGAGCTCTTGATCCAGTTGAGCTTCACGGGAGAGTTTCGTCAGCACGACGGCGTGGTGACGGATATGATGAAGTTACCGGCGCAGGGCTTCGCCTAGGCACTGCAACGGTATGACCGAGGTGTGTTTCTGTGGAGGGGGGCACCGCACACGGCTGGAGAGATCAACTTGTGTGTTCTAGGGTGCCCCCTGCCCCCATATATAAAGGAGCAAGGGGGGAGGCCGGCCGGCCCTCCTATCGCGCCTAGAGGAGCAATCCTACTAGGAATAGGATTGCAATCCTATTCCTAGTAGGAATCACCAAGAGGGAGAGAGGGGAAAGGAAGGAGAGGGAGAGGGAGAAGGAAAGGGGCGCCCCCCTCCTTTCCTTGTCCAATTCGGACCAAGGGGGTGGGGCGCGCGGCCCAGCCCTGGCTGGCCCTCTCTCTCTCCACTAAAGCCCATTAGGGCCCATAGCTTCCCCGGGGGGTTCCGGTAACCCCCCCGGCACTCCGGGTTATTCTGAAACTTTCCGGAACACTTCTGGTGTCCGAATATAGTCGTCCAATATATCAATATTTAAGTCTCGGACATTCCGAGACTCCTCGTCATGTCCGTGATCTTATCCGGGACTCCGAACCACCTTCGGTACATCAAAACTCATAAACTCATAATACCGATCATCATCAAACGTTAAGCGTGCGGACCCTACGGGTTCGAGAACTATGTAGACATGACCGAGACTCATCTTTGGTCAATAACCAATAGCGGAACCTGGATGCTCATATTGGCTCCTACATATTCTACGAAGATCTTTGTCGGTCAAACCGCATAACAACATACATTGTTCCCTTTGTCATCGGTATGTTACTTGCCAAAGATTCGATCGTCGGTATCTCAATACCTAGTTCAATCTCGTTACCGGCAATTCTATTTACTCGTTCTGTAATAAATCATCCCGTGACTAACTCATTAGTCATTTGCTTGCAAGGCTTATTATGATGTGTATTACCGAGAGGGCCCAGAGATACCTCCCCGACACTCAGAGTGACAAATCCTATTCTTAATCTATGCCAACACCACGAACACCTTCGGAGACACCTGTAGAGCATCTTTATAATCACCCAGTTATGTTGTGACATTTGATAGCACACAAGGTGTTCCTCCGGTATACGGGAGTTGCACAATCTCATAGTCATAGGAACATGTATAAGTCATGAAGAAAGCAATAGCAGTAAAACTAAACGATCACAGTGCTAAGCTAACGGATGGGTCTTGTCCATCACATCATTCTCCTAATGATGTCATCCCGTTGATCAAATGACAACTCATGTCTATGGCTAGGAAACATAACCATCTTTGATCAATGATCTAGTCTGGTAGAGGCATACTAGGGACATACTGTTTTGTCTATATATTCACACATGTACTAAGTTTCCGGTTAATACAATTCTAGCATGAATAAAATCATGATATAAGGAAATACAAATAACATCTTTATTATTGCCTCTAGGGCATATTTCCTTCAGTCTCCCACTTGAACTAGAGTCAATAATCTAGATTACAAAGTAATGATCCTAACACCCATGGAGTCTTGGTGCTGATCATGTTTTGCCTGTGGAAGAGGCTTAGTCAATGGCTCTACAACATTCATATCCGTATGTATTTTGCAAATCTCTATGTCTCCCTCCTTGACTAGATCACGGATGGAATTGAAGTGTCTTTTGATGTGCTTTGTTCTCTTGTGAAACCTGGATTCCTTCGCCAAGGCTATTGCTCCAGTGTTGTCACAAAAGATATTCATTGGACCCGATGCACTAGGTATACACTTAGATCGGATATGAACTCCTTCATCCAGACTCCTTCATTTGCTGCTTCCGAAGCAGCTATGTATTCTGCTTCACACGTAGATCCCGCCACGACGCTCTGCTTGGAACTGCACCAACTGACAGCTCCACCGTTTAATAAAAATACATATCCGGTTTGTGACTTAGAGTCATCTGGATTAGTGTCAAAGCTTGAATCGACGTAACCGTTTACGACGAGTTCTTTGTCACCTCCATGCACGAGAAACATATCCTTTGTCCTTTTCAGGTATTTCAGGATGTTCTTGATCGCTGTCCAGTGATCCACTCCTGGATTACATTGGTACCTCCCTACTAGACTTATAGCAAGGCACACATCAGGTCTGGTACACAGCATTGCATACATGATAGATCCTATGGCTGAGGCATAGGGAATGACTTTCATTTTCTCTCTATCTTCTGCAGTGGTCGGGCATTGAGTCTTAGTCAACTTCACACTTTGTAACACATGCAAGAACCTTTTCTTTGACTGATCCATTTTGAACTTCTTCAAAACTTTATCAAGGTATGTGCTTTGTGAAAGTCCAATTAAGCGTCTTGATCTATCTCTATAGATCTTGATGCCTAATATGTAAGCAGCTTCACCGACGTCCTTAAGTGAAAAATTCTTATTCAAGTATCCTTTTATGCTATCCAGAAATTCTATATCATTTCCAATCAGCAATATGTCATCCACATATAATATCAGAAATGCTACAGAGCTCCCACTCAATTTCTTGTAAATACAGGCTTCTCCAAAAGTCTGTATAAAACCATATGCTTTGATCACCTCATCAAAGCGTATATTCCAACTCTGAGATGCTTGCACCATTCCATAGATGGATCGTTGGAGCTTGCACACTTTGTTAGCATCTTTAGGATCGACAAAACCTTTTGGTTGCATCATATACAACTCTTCTTTGAGATGTCCATTCAGGAATGCAGTTTTGACATCCATTTGCCAGATTTCATAATCATAAAATGCGGCAATTTTGACATCTCAGATTTCATGGCCTCAAGCCATTTTGCGGAATCTGGGCTCATCATCGCTTCCTCATAGTTTGTAGGTTCATCATGGTGTAGTAACATGACTTCCTGAACTGGGTTGCCATACCACTCAAGTGCGGAACGTACTCTGGTTGATCTACGAAGTTCAGCATAAACTTGATCTGAAGTTTCATGATCATCATCATTAGCTTCCTCACTAATTGGTGTAGGAATCACTGGAACTAGTTTCTGTGATGTACTACTTTCCAATTCGGGAGAAGGTACAATTACCTCATCAAGTTCCACTTTCCTCCCACCCACTTCTTTCGAGAGAAACTCCTTCTCTAGAAAGGATCCATTCTTAGCAACAAATATCTTGCCTTCGGATCTGTGATAGAAGGTGTACCCAACAGTCTCTTTTGGGTATCCTATGAAGACACATTTCTCCGACTTGGGTTCGAGCTTATCAGGTTGATGTTTTTTCACATAAGCATCGCAGCCCAAACTTTAAGAAACGACAACTTTGGTTTCTTGCCAAACCACAGTTCATAAGGCGTCGTCTCAACGGATTTAGATGGTGCCCTATTTAACGTGAATGCAGTTGTCTCTAAAGCATAACCCCAAAACGATAGTGGTAAATCGGTAAGAGACATCATAGACCGCACCATATCCAATAAAGTACAGTTAAGACGTTCGAACACACCATTACGCTGTGGTGTTCCGGGTGGTGTGAGTTGTGAAACTATTCCACATTGTTTCAAATGAAGACCAAACTCGTAACTCAAATATTCACCTCCACGATCAGATCGTAGAAACTGTATTTTCTTGTTACGATGATTCTCTACTTCACTCTGAAATTCTTTGAACTTTTCAAATGTTTCAGACTTTTGTTTCATCAAGTAGATATACCCATATCTGCTCAAATCATCAGTGAAGGTCAGAAAATAACGATACCCGCCGCGAGCTTCAACACTCATTGGTCCACATACATCTGTATGTATGATCTCCAACAAATCTGTTGCTCGCTCCATTGTTCCGGAGAACGGAGTTTTAGTCATCTTGCCCATGAGGCATGGTTCACAAGCACCAAGTGATTCATAATCAAGTGATTCCAAAAGTCCATCACTATGGAGTTTCTTCATGCGCTTTACACCAATATGACCTAAACGGCAGTGCCACAAATATTTTGCACTATCATTATTAACCTTGCATCTTTTGGCTTCAATATTATGAATATGTGTATCACTACAATCGAGATCCAACAAGAATAGACCACTCTTCAAGGGTGCATGACCATAAAAGATATTATTCATAAAATTAGAACAACCATTAGTCTCTGATTTAAATGAATAACCATCTCGCAACAAACAAGATCCAGATATAATGTTCATGCTTAACGCTGGCCCCAAATAACAATTATTCAGGTCTAAAACTAATCCCGAAGGTAGATGTAGAGGTAACGTGCCGACGGCGATCACATCGACTTTGGAACCATTTCCCGCGCGCATCGTCACCTTGTCCTTAGCTAATCTTCGTTTAATCCGTAGTCCCTGTTTCGAGTTACAAATATTAGCAAACGAACCGATATCAAATACCCAGGTACTACTACGAGCATTAATAAGGTACACATCAATAACCTGTATATCACATATACCTTTGTTCACCTTGCCATCTGATACGTCCAAAACGTATCTATAATTTCTGCTTGCTCCATGCCTCTTTTGTGTGATATTGCTATGATATTTATGCACTTCCATACACTTTTGATCATATTTGGACTAACCTATTAACTCAGTGCACTACAGTGCCAGTTCCTGTTTTCTGCTGTTTTTCTATTTCAGGTTTCCCCCATATTAAAAGTGCCCTAAATATTCCGGGAAAAATACAGGAAAAATCAGCGTACCGGGAGCTTCAAGAAAAACCAAAGCAGGCCCAGAGGGGAGCCAGGGGCAGCCCAGGCGGCCAGCCCAGGCGGCCCCACCCCTGGCCGCCCTAGGGGGGCGCCTGGGCCCCCCTCTCCGCTTCTGGTGACCCCCTTTGGCATATATACTCCTCGCGTCCCGAAACCCTCGAGGACAGAATCCTTTTTTACGATCTAGCCTCTGTTCCGCCGCCGTCGCGCTTCCAAGATCGGGAGCACCAGGAGAACTCTTCCCGGCACCCTGCCGGAGGGGAGAACCACCACCGGGAGCTTCTCCACCACCATGGACGCTTCCCGGATGAGTTGTGAGTAGTCCCCCTTGGACCATGGGTCCATGACCAGTAGCTATGTGATGTTCTCCTCCCCTCTTTGTTCTTCATGGATCAGACCTCGTGAGCTGTCCTACATGATCGAGGCACATATGTAACCTTTCTGCTGTTGCTCTGCTGAGTTTGCTGGGATCCGATGGATTATGAGATTATGTTCAGATTGTGTGTGAGTAATATATTTGATTCACCTCTTTTATATTTATGTTCTTGAGTAATTCTTGCATGTTCTCCGTTGCTGTTTATTGCTTTGGCCAAGTAGTAGGTAGTAACTCCAAGAGGGAACATTATGCTTGATTGTGGGTTCATGCCCCTTGATGACTAGTTTGAGTGACAGAAACATGAGTCTAGAGGATGTGTTGTTGCCACAAGGGGGAAAACAACGGTGCTTGTACTTGCAGGTGCAAGGATTGTTTACTTTACACAAAGTTCTTTTAATGCAGTTGTCTGTTGCTTTGAGTTTACACTTTGGGTGGGACTGATGGCTTCTCGCCCCTCGTTGGTTACCCCAAGTGGAAGGTTTGAGATGCAGTGTAGCGGTAGTTTTCCCTTGGCAAAGATACCAAGGATCGAATTCCCCTGAGACTCCAAGGTTCAACAAGAAGGTGTCAACTGCTAACGGCGCCAGATACTTAGCAATCAACTTGGACCTGCACACAGATACAAATGACTTTGCTCCCAACGAGTACAGAGAGGTTGTCAATCCCTCCGGCCTTGTCGTTTACAAAGGATCAAACGGAAGAGATAATAGTGATAGGTATAATTGCAACTAGTAAGTAAAAGCAGAAAGTAAATAGTGGATGTGATTAGTGATGGTAATATGGACCGGGGTCCCATGATGTTCACTAGTGATGTCTCTCTCCCAAAAGACGATAAAACAGCTATGTGAGGTAAACGAATTACAGCTGGGCAATTGACAGGATTATGTGCGCAAACCAATGCTAACTATGCTGCAAGAAAGGTTGAGGCTCAAAAGCATGGGCGGTATGCCAAGGTAAGTAGACCAAAATCCATCTGCATCTACTACTAATCATCCACCTTGAGATATCTATCTAGAACATCTCGCTGGTATTAAGTTGCGAGTCCCACCCATAGTGTAAACTCAAAGCAACAGACAACTGCATTAAAAGAACTTTGCGTAAAGTAAACAATCCTTGCACCCGCGAGTACAAGCACCGTTGTTTTCCCCCTTGTGGCAACAGCACATCCCCTAGACTCATGTTTCTGTCACTCAAGCTAGTCATCGAGGGGCATGAACCCACAATCAAGCATAACGTTCCATCTTGGAGTTACTACCTACTACTCGGCCAAAGCAATAAATAGCAACGGAGAACATGCAAGAATTACTCAAGAACATAAATATAAAAGAGGTAAATCAAATATATTACTCACACACAATCTGAACATAATCTCACAATCCATCGGATCCCAGCAAACTCAACATAGCAACAGCATAAGGATTACATATGTGCCTCGATCATGTAGGGCAGCTCACGAGGTCTAATTAGTGAAGCACAAAGAGGGGAGGAGAACATCACATAGCTACTGGTCATGGACCCATGGTCCAAGGGAGACTACTCACAACTCATCCGGGAGGCGTCCATGGTGGTGGAGAGACTCCCGGTGGTGGTTCTCCCCTCCGGTAGGGTGCCGGGAAGAGTTCTCCTGGTGCTCCCGATCTTGGAAGCGCGGCTGCGACGGAACAGAGATGAGATCGCGAAAAAGGGTTCCGTCCTCGAGGGTTTCGGGACGCGGTGTAAATATATGCCAAAGGGGGGCATCAGCGGAGACCTGGGGGGCCCAGGCGCCCCCCCGGCGCGGCTAGGAGGGGTCCGCGCCACCAGGGCGCCTGGATCCCTGGTGGCCCCCCTCCGGCCCTACTTTGGCCGCAAGGAAGCTTCCGGAACGCTGATTTTTTATATAATTTTTCTGGGATTTTTCTGGCAGTTTACGTGATGGGAAAACCTGAAATACAAAAACAGCAGAAAACAGAAACTGGCACTGGGGTGCACTAAGTTAATAGGTTAGTCCAAATATGATCAAAAGTGTATGGAAGTGTATAAATATCATAGCAATATCACACAAAAGAGGCATGGAGCAAGCAGAAATTATAGATACGTTTTGGACGTATCAACATCCCCAAGCTTAATTCTTGCTCGTCCTCGATTAGGTAAATGATAACAAGCATAATTTCGGTGGTGACATGCTATTAACCATATAAGAGCTTTTCATAGTCACATGACAAGTGCTTACTGAGACAATGAATCTGTAGTAATTAAGTTGCCTCATGAGAAAATCACAAAGAACTGAAAGTTTTACAATATGATACTGAAACACTCAATAGATTTGTAATGAGCATGGTGTGCAAATATGACAAAGTGATATCTCGCTTGCCCCCTTTAGTGAAGCAAAACATAAATGCAGGGGCACCTCCAAGGTTTAAGTGACGACTAGATACAATGATTTCAGAATAAACGATATCATAATCATGCAAAAGACAATGCTACTTTGGGACAATGCACATTACACTCAGAATGACAATCATGCTCTCAATAGTTGGTGCTTTAAAGAAGGTGGAGACTCTCGAACCGTGGCTTTTGATGGCAAGGTTGAAAACCCGTGGCCGGAAACAAAAACTAAACATGTACCAGAGCTCTTGGTTTTAAAAACAGAGGTAATAATTATTTTTTTGAATATGCATGTTTCATCAACGAATGCTAGCAGATAACTCAATCACTTCTTGAGATGGACAAGTTTCGAGGAACGGCTCCCGAATGAGGACGATCACATCCTCTTAATCTCATTTGTTTATCACTGCCAAAGTTTTCTGATTTCTCATGAACAAAGCGTGAAGGAGGGTTTGTTTGTTGTATAATTTTTTAATGAGCCGGGCGCACTCTATGCCAGTTCCTTCTCGTATTATGGGTTTGCACATTAGACATGCAATCCCGGGGTGAAGCTTGTCCAACTTAAAAAGATCATGAATTAACTACTACTTCCTCATGAACTAAAACAGAGGCACAAAAGAGAAATGCTTTTTTGAATAATTTCGAGATGGTACATGAAAGTCTTCGTTAGGAATGGCAGGTAAATACCATGTATAGGAAGGTATGGTGGACTCATATGGCATAACTGGTTTAAAAGATTTTGGATGCACAAGCAGTCAGTCCGCTTAGTACAGGCGGAGGTTAGCAAAAGACTGGGAGCGACCAACTAAAAGAGCAATGACGGTCATAATCATGCAGAGCGACAAAGCAACATTGAATCAGGCATGGAAGTTATATCGCTACTCAGAAATTAAAGATCATCAAGGCTTGATAGACTTTCTTTACAGTCTTAAATATGTGTGAGCATACGCCAAGTCAATCAAAATAAATTCTTGAAGGAAGGTATCACTAAACCATACCACATCATAGGCAAACAAATCATGTTGGTACTCCAATAACATATTGAGAACCCCCCAGCTATTTGAGACTAACCACAAGAAAACATGAACTACTAAGCATCATTATGCACATAGCATTTTTATCATAGACATATCAACCAGTGCAACGGAAGCCAACTCTCTTAATAAGATAAGCATGATAACTAAAGAGAGTTCCAGCGACCAACTAAACAAAAGCTCTTTGAAAAGTAAAGCGTGAAGACTAAGAGCTAAACATGATAGTAGCTATTTGAAAGACCAAGAACACACACAGCAAAGATAGACATGAAAATTCTATGTTATGTTCTAGGTTGAAGTGGAGCGTGTTTCTCTCCCACACAAAGAAAGCTGAGTTCCAACTCATTATGAAAAGCAAGCAAAGCTAAATAAAACTAAAAAGGAAACTAAAAGCAAGACGCTCCAAGCGTAGCACATAACACATGAAGTGATAAAAATATAGTGGAACAAAAGACGAACTGATAATTGTTGATGGAGAAGGGGATGCACGGGGGCATCCCCAAGCTTAGACGCTTGAGTATTCTTGAATATTTCTTGGGGGTGCATGGGGGCATCCCCAAGCTTGAGCGTGTGACACTCCTGAATCTTTTTATCATCTTCCCTCGCACACTTGAAAACTCCCTTCATACATAACTCATCATAATCTGATTAGCGAGGTTAGTACCCTTAATAAAATAATTGTTCCTTGCTGGAAATAAGGATATTCTTGAAGGTCTACTGTTTCTCAAGATTGCCAAAAGGTTTTTGCAAAGAAAAAGCAAGCTCAAGGTTTGCAAAATGAAGAAAAGGCAAAACAGGACAGAATCTGTGAAAAACAGACCAGCAGGTAGTAAATGATTTTTTCGGGGCACTTCTGCAACTCAAATCAAAAAACTCAGAATAGACATCTGAAAGACAATTGTATAGAGCACGCTGTCGAAAAAATTCAGACCAAAAAGATGATCTGGTGATTTTATACGAATTTTTCTGTCCAAGGACAGAATCTGTTTCCTGGACAGCACGTTACAACTTTTGAACTTTCTTGCAATCAGAGGCTAAACTTGGCACAAAGCTGAAAAGTAAAGATACAATGATGATGCTACTGTAGTAACAAACATCAAGACCACTAAAACTGAAAGAACAAACTGAAAGCAAAGATAACAAGGGTTGTCTCCCTAGAGCTCTTTCTTTATAGCCATAAAGATAGGCTTAAGACTTTAATGATGCTCTCGTAGGAATAAGAGTTGAAGAACAAAAGAGAGCATCAAGAAGCAAATACCAAACACATTTAAGCCTAACATGCTTCCTATGCATAGGAATATTGCAATACAATAATTCATTGAAGCACAAAGCAATAAGCATAGGAAGACAAAACAAGTGCAGCTTCAAAACCTTCAACATAAAGAGAGAGAACTTGATATTATTGAAATATCTATAAACATATGTTCCCTTCTCATAATAATTTTCAGTGGGATCACAAACAAACTCAACAATATAAGCATCACATAAAGCATTGTTACCATGATCCACATGCAAAAAGGTATCATTACTCTTCATATAAGCAAAATCTTTCTTATTAGGAATAGTGAGAGTAAAGCAATCATAACCATCATGGTAATCATTGTATTTAGGAGGCATATCATAATCATAATAAATTTTATCCTCAATAGTAGGTGGACTGAAAACATCATATTCATCATTGTAATCATCATATATAGGAAGCAGAGTATCACCAAAGTAAATTTTCTCTTCAAAAGTTGGGGGACTAAAAATATCATGTTCATCAAACGTGTCATCCCCAAGCTTAGAGCTTTCCATGTCATTAGCAATATTGATATTCAAAGAAAGCATACTAATAACATCACCACCATCATGATTGTTATGCAAATAATAAAGTTCCATAGGTTTTTTAACTTTCTCTTCAAACACATCATGTCCCAAAGCAAGGTAGAGCTTATAAAGCTCTCTCATATTTTTGTTGTTTTCCATTAAGCGAAACTAGTGAAAAGACATAAAGAAAACTGAAAGGTAAACTAACAAGGCTAAAAAGCAAAGATAAAAGATAGCGTGCAACTCCCCTATCTTGAAGAGTGGAGTCCCCGGCGACGGCGCCAGAAAACTTTGCTTGATGGCTTCTCGCCCCTCGTTGGTTACCCCAAGTGGAAGGTTTGAGATGCAGTGTAGCGGTAGTTTTCCCTTGGCAAAGATACCAAGGATCGAATTCCCCTGAGACTCCAAGGTTCAACAAGAAGGTGTCAACTGCTAACGGCGCCAGATACTTAGCAATCAACTTGGACCTGCACACAGATACAAATAACTTTGCTCCCAACGAGTACAGAGAGGCTGTCAATCCCTCCGGCCTTGTCGTTTACAAAGGATCAAATGCAAGAGATAATAGTGATAGGTATAATTGCAACTAGTAAGTAAAAGCAGAAAGTAAATAGTGGATGTGATCAGTGATGGTAATATGGACCGGGGTCCCATGATGTTCACTAGTGATGTCTCTCTCCCAAAAGATGATAAAACAGCTATGTGAGGTAAACGAATTACAGCTGGGCAATTGACAAGATTATGTGCGCAAACCAATGCTAACTATGTTGCAAGAAAGGTTGAGGCTCAAAAGCATGGGCGGTACGCCAAGGTAAGTAGACCGAAATCCATCTGCATCTACTACTAATCATCCACCTTGAGATATCTATCCAGAACATCTCGCTGGTATTAAGTTGTGAGTCCCACCCATAGTGTAAACTCAAAGCAACAGACAACTGCATTAAAAGAACTTTGCGTAAAGTAAACAATCCTTGCACCCGCGAGTACAAGCACCATTGTTTTCCCCCTTGTGGCAACAACACATCCCCTAGACTCATGTTTCTGTCACTCAAGCTAGTCATCGAGGGGCACGAACCCACAATCAAGCATAACGTTCCCTCTTGGAGTTACTACCTACTACTCGGCCAAAGCAATAAATAGCAACGGAGAACATGCAAGAATTACTCAAGAACATAGATATAAAAGAGGTAAATCAAATATATTACTCACACACAATCTGAACATAATCTCACAATCCATCGGATCCCAGCAAACTCAACATAGCAACAGCATAAGGATTACATATGTGCCTCGATCATGTAGGGCAGCTCACGAGGTCTAATTAGTGAAGCACAAAGAGGGGAGGAGAACATCACATAGCTACTGGTCATGGACCCATGGTCCAAGGGAGACTACTCACAACTCATCCGGGAGGCGTCCATGGTGGTGGAGAGGCTCCCGGTGGTGGTTCTCCCCTCCGGCAGGGTGCCGGGAAGAGTTCTCCTGGTGCTCCCGATCTTGGAAGCGCGGCTGCGGCGGAACAGAGATGAGATCGCGAAAAAGGGTTCCGTCCTCGAGGGTTTCGGGACGCGGTGTAAATATATGCCAAAGGGGGGCATCATCGGAGACCTGGGGGGCCCAGGCGCCCCCCCCCCCCGGCGCGGCCAGGAGGGGTCCGCGCCACCAGGGCGCCTTGAGCCCTGGTGGCCCCCCTCCGGCCCTACTTTGGCCGCAAGGAAGCTTCCGGAACGCTGATTTTTTATATAATTTTTCCGGGATTTTTCTAGTAGTTTACGTGATGGGAAAACCTGAAATACAAAAACAGCAGAAAACAGAAACTGGCACTGGGGTGCACTGAGTTAATAGGTTAGTCCAAATATGATCAAAAGTGTATGGAAGTGTATAAATATCATAGCAATATCACACAAAAGAGGCATGGAGCAAGCAGAAATTATAGATACGTTTTGGACGTATCAGGGACTCGCAACTTAATACCAGCGAGATGCTCTAGATAAATATCTCAAGGTGGATGATTAGTAGTAGATGCAGATGGATTTCGGTCTACTTGCCTTGGCGTACCGCCCATGCTTTTGAGCCTCTACCTTTCTTTACAGCATAGTTAGCATTGGTTTGCGCACATAATCTTGTCAATTGCCCAGCTGTGATTTGTTTACCTCACTTAGCTGTTTTACCGTCTTTTGGGAGAGAGACATCACTAGTGAACATCATTTGGACCCCGGTCCATATTACTATCACTGATCACACCCGCTATTTACTTCCTGTTTCTATTTCCTAGTTGCAATCATAGCTATCATTATTATCTCTTGTGTTTGATCCTTTGTAAACAGCAAGGCCGGAGGGATTGACAACCTCTCTGTACTCGTTGGGAGCAAAGTTATTTGTATCTGTGTGCATGTCCTGTCAACCGCTAAGTATATGGCGCCGTTAGCCGTTGACACCTTCTTGTCGACCCTCGGAGTCTCACGGGATTCGATCCTTGGTATCTTGCCAAGGGAAACTTGCTGTTATGCTACATCTCAAACCTTCCACTTGGGGTAACCAACGAGGGGCGAGAAGCCATCAAGCAAAGTTTCTGGCGCCGTTGCCGGGGACTCCACTCTTCAAGATAGGGGAGTTGCACGTTATCTTTTATCTTTGCTTTTTAGTCTTGTTAGTTTACCTTTCAGTTTCGTTTTAGTGTCCTTTACCAAAAATCACAAAAATAGTTATCTTGCTTGCTGCTGCGATGGGTTCCACCGAGAACACCAAGTTGTGTGACTTCACTAGTCATAACAACGATGACTTTATCTGCACGCCTATTACTACACCTGCCACTTCAGCACCTTCTTATGAAATTAAACCTGCTTTACTGAACCTAGTTATGAAAGATCAATTCTCCGGTGCTGGAGATGCTGCTGCTTTGCACTTAATCAATTTTGTTGAGCTCTGTGATATGCAAAAGTACAAAGAAGTAGATAGTGATATTGTTAAGCTTAAGCTTTTTCCTTTCTCCTTGAGAGGAGGAGCTAAAATCTGGTTTCAATCCTTGCCTAGGAATAGCATAGATTCTTGGGACAAGTGCAAGGATGCCTTTATTGGGAAGTACTATCCCCCTGCTAAAATTATCCAATTAAGGAGTAACATAATGAATTTTAAACAATTGGATAATGAATACGTTGCCCAAGCTTGGGAACGCATGAAATCTCTTGTCAAGAACTGCCCTACTCATGGTTTGACTACTTGGATGGTTATCCAAACTTTTTATGCAGGCTTGAACTTTACCTCGCGGAACTTGTTGGATTCGGCCGCGGGAGGAACCTTTATGTCAACTACACTTGGTGCTGCCACGAGGCTTCTCGATGAGATGATGACCAATTATTCCCAATGGCACACCGAACGCGCTCCAACAGGTAGGAAGGTAAACTCTGTCGAGGAGATTTCCTCCCTAAATGAAAAAGTTGACTTGATCATGTCTCTACTTTCCAAGCAATCTTCTATTGATCCTCATGATGTTCCTTTAAATTCTTTGATTGCTCAAGATCAAGTAGATGTGAACTTTATCTCTAGAAACAATTTCAATAATAATGCTTATAGGAGTAATTTTTGTAGCAACCCTAGACCGTTCCCCTCTAATTCCTATGGGAACAACAATGCTTATCCTAGCACCAAGAACTCCACTTCTGAACTAGAGATTATGCTTAAAGACTTCATCACTACCCAAAAAGCCTTCAATAAGAGTGTAGAAGAAAAACTAGCCAAACTAGATAATCTCTCTTCGAAGGTAGACAATTTAGCCCATGAGATAGAGTTGCTTAAAATTAGAACTTCTCCTCTTGAGGAGAGGAAGATCACTCCTATGAATGCTATTCAAGTGCAAATTAATGAAAACATTAGGATGATGGCTAAACTTAAAGAGAGATGGGCTAGAGAAAAGGAGGAAGAAGATAGAATTAAGAGCCTTCCTACCCACCACACTGTTGCTACTATCCAAGTTGTTGAGGATATCCAAACTCTTAGCACCCAATGCACTCCTGGTTCCATTGGACCTATTAATGGTGATGCTATGACCTCAACCGTAGAAACTCCTATGACCATAGAAGCTACCAAACAAGTGAGCCTAAAGGACACCACTACCACTTTACTTGATAGTAGTGACCTTGATTTTGATAATTGCACCCTTTCTGAAGTTATTAGTTTTCTTCACAAAATATCTAGAGATCCCCACACTAGCACACTTAATCTTGCCTTCACAGAGCATATCGCTAATGCTCTCATCAAAGCTACGGAGGAGAAGCTTAGGGTAGAGGCCTCCATACCTAGAAAGCTAGAAGATGGTTGGGATCCTATGATTAAAATTAAGTTGAATAACTTCTCTTGCTATGCTTTATGTGATGTTGGAGCTAGTACCTCCGTTATGCCCAAAAGAATATATGATATGTTTAAATTGAAACCTTTTGATCCTTGTTCTTTTGGTGTTCGTCTTGTTGATTCTTCAGTAAAAAACCTTTGGGGAAGGTCGACAATGTTCTTATCATTGTCAATGACAATTATGTTCCCGTTGATTTTACTATTATGGATATTGAATGTGAACCTTCATGTCCAATTATTTTGGGACGTCCTTTTCTTCGCACCGTTGGTGCTATCATTGACATGAAAGAGGGGAATATAAAATTCCAATTTCCTCTCAAGAAAGGGATGGAACACTTCCCTAGAAAGAAGATTAAGTTACCTTTTGAGTCCGTTACATGGGCTAGCTATTCTTTTACTCTTGATAAAACTTGATCCTCTCTTTTTGCATCATGCCTAGCTTAAAGGCATAAAAGAAAGCGCTTTTGGGAGGCAGCCCACAACGAATTAGGATTTTTTTTTTGCTTTTGTTGTGTCTTGATGTTTGTTACTACAGTAGCATCATCATTGTATCTTTTCTTTTCAGCTTTGTGCCAAGTTTAGCCTCCGATTGCAAGAAAGTTCAAAAGTTGTGACGTGCAGTCCAGAAAACAGATTCTGTCCTTGGACAGCAAAATTCGTATAAAATCACCATATCATCTTTTTTATCTGAATTTTTTTGACAGCGTTCTCTATACAATTGGCTTTCGGGCATCTGTTCTGAGTTTTTTGATTTGAGTTGCAGAAGTGCCCCGAAAAAATTATTTACTACCTGCTGGTCTGTTTTTCACAGATTCTGTCCTGTTTTGCCTTTTCTTCGTTTTGCAAACCTTGAGCTTGCTTTTTCTTTGCAAAAACCTTTTGGCAATCTTGAGAAATAGTAGTCTTCAAGATTATCATTATTTCCAGTAGGGAGAAATTATTTTATTATGGGTACTAACCTCGCTAATCAGATTATGATGAGTTATGTATGAAGGGAGTTTTCAAGTGTGCGAGGGAAGATGATAAAAGAAGATCCAGGAGGGTCAAACGCTCAAGCTTGGGGATGCCCCCGTGCACCCCCAAGAAATATTCAAGAAGACTCAAGCGTCTAAGCTTGGGGATGCCCCCGTGCATCCCCTTCTCCATCAACAATTATCAGTTCGTCTTTCGTTACACTATATTTTAATCACTTCATGTGTTATGTGCTATGCTTGGAGCGTCTTGCTCTTAGTTTCCTTTTTAGTTTTCTTTAGCTTTGCTTGCTGTTCATAACGAGTTAGAACCCAGCTTTCTTTGTGTGGGAGAGAAACACGCTCCACTTCAACATAGAACACAACATAGGATTTTCATGCTTATCTTTGCTGTGTGTGTTCTTTGTCTTTCCATAGCTGCTGTCATGTTTAGCTCTTAGTTTTCATGCTTTTCTTTTTAAAGAGCTTTTGTTTAGTTGGTTGCTGAACTCTCTTGAGTTTTCATGTTTACCTTGCTAAGAGAGTTTGCTTGTTGCACTGAGTTGTGTGTCTTAACTTAAAGTAGGTAATTGAGGTTGCTATTTCATTTTAGTAGTAACTTGCAATAGTTTTGAGGTATTGCCATGAGTAATGTCTGAACTTTTGGTGACAAGAGCTTTAGCCTATTAGTGATAGATGTCGTATTTTGGGCAATCCGTGTTTATTTTCGAAAACCTACAAAATAGTTGAGAACTTTAGCTACTAAATGGATCACTAATCTTTGGAGGGATCGAATATTAGAGTACACTCACGTACCATGGGTCGAGGATGCGCAAGGGTAACCAAACCCCCATACACTCCTCCTCGGGGTACTTGTCTCTTTGTGAACCTCCTAATTAGATTGAGAGTTACCGATAATAAGTGTATGAGTTCTTCGGACTAATGTGAGTATTCGAAAGTTGACACTTCCACCTATCCATATTTTTCTAGCCTCTTCGGTACCGTGCATTGCCCTTTCTCACCTCGAGAGTTGGCGCATACTTCGCCGGTGCATCCAAATCATTGGCACGATACGCTCTGTTATCATAAGCCTCATTATATCCTTCCTCAAAACAGCCACCATACCTACCTATCAAGGCATTTCCATAGCCTTTCCGAGATACATTGCCATGCAACAGCCATCTTCTCATGACTTGATCTTCATGTCATACATGCTTTTTGCTCGATCGATGAGCCGCATGCTAGTTGGGCCTTGCCCTAATCATTGCTACGTGACGCGCTAGTATCATTGCATATCCTGCTACACCGACAGAGGCATACATTTGCATACATCATGATAGTTTCATTTTCTTTATGTTGAGTACTTTTTGTAAAGTGTGAAAGATCTTCTATACTTCTTGTAATATATAGAGTGTTGCCCCTAAAGTGAGGAAAAGATCCCAAAGAGGACAAATCAAAAGACCCCAAAGAGGACAAAATCAAAAGATCCCAAAGAGGACAAATGAGAGATAAATAGAAAGAGCCATTGAGGCCACAAAAAATAAAAAAATAGAAAAAAGAGAAAAAGAAATAAAAAGAGAGAAGGGGGCACACTAATATTTATTTTGAGAGATCCACACTCGTACTCCATCTTATACCTTGTGCTCCATAGAGATTATCATTCATGCATATAGCTATGTGGGGACCTTTACACTATAGAACTTGGCTTGTATATTCCAATGATGAGCCTCCTCAAAAGAGCTCTAGGACTTCTTGAGCAAGCAAGTTGGATGCACCCCCACTAGTTCCATTGGAGAGCTTACCTTAGCTCATATGTGCATCCGTTGCATGGCAATCCCTACTCCTCACATCATATCTATCATTTGGCTTTCTCTCGCCGATGATTGTCCTCATTGATGTGAGCCTTTCACACCTTTTTGTCTTCCCCCTCTATCATTTCTCTCTCTTTGCCATCCTAAGTGTCGACTTTCTTGCTTACGCTCATCCACTGCATGAGTGCTCAAAATATCGAAAGGGAGTGGATCATTTTGACTTGTACCTGGCTGACGGTCTGGGGATGAGTCAAGATAAGATTCCAAAGAATACCAAGTGTGAAACTTTAGTAGATTAAGTTCTCAACAATACAAAAACTATGTTTTACTCTCTCATATATCCCTATCCCCTTTCTTGCACGCAAACACCATTTGGAGACATTCGAGTCACGGACAGCGAGAGCTCTTGCACCTTTATGTTCATATGTTACTTGTTACAATGCTAATATAGACTCTTGCTTGTTATGACTTGAATTGAATTACATGCCTTGATTGCTTTACATAAAAGTTCTTATATGATTGATAGCATGTCACCACAGAAATTATGCTTGTTATCATTTATCTACTCGAGGACGAGCACGAATTAAGCTTGGGGATGTTGATACGTCCAAAACGTATCTATAATTTCTGCTTGCTCCATGCCTCTTTTGTGTGATATTGCTATGATATTTATGCACTTCCATACACTTTTGATCATATTTGGACTAACCTATTAACTCAGTGCACCACAGTGCCAGTTCCTGTTTTCTGCTGTTTTTCTATTTCAGGTTTCCCCCATATTAAAAGTGCCCTAAAAATTCCGGGAAAAATACAGGAAAAATCAGCGTACCGGGAGCTTCAAGAAAAACCAAAGCAGGGCCAGAGGGGAGCCAGGGGCAGCCCAGGCGGCCAGCCCAGGCGGCCCCACCCCTGGCCACCCTAGGGGGGCGCCTGGGCCCCCCTCTCCGCTTCTGGTGACCCCCTTTGGCATATATACACCTCGCGTCCCGAAACCCTCGAGGACGGAACCCTTTTTTACGATCTCGCCTCTGTTCCGCCGCCGCCGCGCTTCCAAGATCGGGAGCACCAGGAGAACTCTTCCCGGCACCCTGCCGGAGGGGAGAACCACCACCGAGAGCTTCTCCACCACCATGGACGCTTCCCGGATGAGTTTTGAGTAGTCCCCCTTGGACCATGGGTCCATGACCAATAGCTATGTGATGTTCTCCTCCCCTCTTTGTTCTTCATGGATCAGACCTCGTGAGCTGCCCTACATGATCGAGGCACATATGTAATCTTTCTGCTGTTGCTCTGCTGAGTTTGCTGGGATCCGATGGTTTATGAGATTATGTTCAGATTGTGTGTGAGTAATATATTTGATTCACCTCTTTTATATTTATGTTCTTGAGAAATTCTTGCATGTTCTCCGTTGCTGTTTATTGCTTTGGCCAAGTAGTAGGTAGTAACTCCAAGAGGGAACGTTATGCTTGATTGTGGGTTCATGCCCCTTGATGACTAGTTTGAGTGACAGAAACATGAGTCTAGAGGATGTGTTGTTGCCACAAGGGGGAAAACAACGGTGCTTGTACTTGCGGGTGCAAGGATTGTTTACTTTACGCAAAGTTCTTTTAATGCAGTTGTCTGTTGCTTTGAGTTTACACTTTGGGTGGGACTCGCAACTTAATACCAACGAGATGTTCTGGATAGATATCTCAAGGTGGATGATTAGTAGTAGATGCAGATGGATTTCGGTCTACTTGCCTTGGCGTACCGCCCATGCTTTTGAGCCTCTACATTTCTTTACAGCATAGTTAGCATTGGTTTGCGCACATAATCCTGTCAATTGCCCAGCTGTGATTTGTTTACCTCGCTTAGCTGTTTTATCGTCTTTTGGGAGAGAGACATCACTAGTGAACATCATGGGACCCCGGTCCATATTACCATCACTGATCACACCCGCTATTTACTTCCTGTTTCTATTTCCTAGTTGCAATCATAGCTATCATTATTATCTCTTGTGTTTGATCCTTTGTAAACAGCAAGGCCGGAGGGATTGACAACCTCTCTGTACTCGTAGGGAGCAAAGTTATTTGTATCTGTGTGCAGGTCCTGTCAACCTCTAAGTATCTGGCGCCGTTAGCCGTTGACACCTTCTTGTCGACCCTCGGAGTCTCACGAGATTCGATCCTTGGTATCTTGCCAAGGGAAACTTGCCGTTACGCTACATCTCAAACCTTCCACTTGGGGTAACCAACGAGGGGCGAGAAGCCATCAAGCAAAGTTTCTGGCGCCATTGCCGGGGACTCCACTCTTCAAGATAGGGGAGTTGCACGTTATCTTTTATCTTTGCTTTTTAGTCTTGTTAGTTTACCTTTCAGTTTCGTTTTAGTGTCCTTTACCAAAAATCACAAAAATAGTTATCTTGCTTGCTGCTGCTATGGGTTCCATCGAGAACACCAAGTTGTGTGACTTCACTAGTCATAACAACGATGACTTTATCTGCACGCCTATTACTACACCTGCCACTTCAGCACCTTCTTATGAAATTAAACCTGCTTTACTGAACCTAGTTATGAAAGATCAATTCTCCGGTGCTGGAGATGATGCTGCTTTGCACTTAAATAATTTTGTTGAGCTCTGTCATATGCAAAAGTACAAAGAAGTAGATAGTGATATTGTTAAGCTTAAGCTTTTATCTTTCTCCTTGAGAGGAGGAGCTAAAATCTGGTTTCAATCCTTGCCTAGGAATAGCATAGATTCTTGGGACAAGTGCAAGGATGCCTTTATTGGGAAGTACTATCCCCCTGCTAAAATTATCCAATTAAGGAGTAACATAATGAATTTTTAACAATTGGATAATGAACACGTTGCCCAAGCTTGGGAACGCATGAAATCTCTTGTCAAGAACTGCCCTACTCATGGTTTGACTACTTGGATGGTTATCCAAACTTTTTATGCAGGCTTGAATTTTACCTCGCGGAACTTGTTGGATTCGGCCGCGGGAGGAACCTTTATGTCAACTACACTTGGTGCTGCCACGAGGCTTCTCGATGAGATGATGACCAATTATTCCCAATGGCACACCGAATGCGCTCCAACAGGTAGGAAGGTAAACTCTGTCGAGGAGATTTCCTCCCTAAATGAAAAAGTTGACTTGATCATGTCTCTACTTTCCAAGCAATCTTTAATTGATCCTCATGATGTTCCTTTAAATTCTTTGATTGCTCAAGATCAAGTAGATGTGAACTTTATCTCTAGAAACAATTTCAATAACAATGATTATAGCAATAATTTTGGTAGCAACCCTAGACCGTTCCCCTCTAATTCCTATGGGAACAACAATGCTTATCCTAGCACCAAGAACTCCACTTCTGAACTAGAGATTATGCTTAAAGACTTCATCACTACCCAAAAAGCCTTCAATAAGAGTGTAGAAGAAAAACTAGCCAAACTAGATAATCTCTCTTCGAAGGTAGACAATTTAGCCCATGAGGTAGAGTTGCTTAAAATTAGAACTTCTCCTCTTGAGGAGAGGAGGATCACTCCTATGAATGCTATTCAAGTGCAAATTAATGAAAACATTAGGATGATGGCTAAACTTAAAGAGAGATGGGCTAGAGAAAAGGAGGAAGAAGATAGAATTAAGAGCCTTCCTACCCACCACACTGTTGCTACTATCCAAGTTGTTGAGGATATCCAAACTCTTAGCACCCAATGCACTCCTGGTTCCATTGGACCTATTAATGGTGATGCTATGACCTCAACCGTAGAAACTCCTATGACCATAGAATCTACCAAACAAGTGAGCCTAAAGGACACCACTACCACTTTACTTGATAGTAGTGACCTTGATTTTGATAATTGCACCCTTTCTGAAGTTATTAGTTTTCTTCACAAAATGTCTAGAGATCCCCACACTAGCACACTTAATCTTGCCTTCACGGAGCATATCACTAATGCTCTCATCAAAGCTAGGGAGGATAAGCTTAGGGTAGAGGCATCCAGACCTAGAAAGCTAGAAGATGGTTGGGATCCTATGATTAAAATTAAGTTGAATAACTTCTCTTGCTATGCTTTATGTGATGTTGGAGCTAGTACCTCCGTTATGCCCAAAAGAATATATGATATGTTTAAGTTGAAACCTTTTGATCCTTGTTCTTTTGGTGTTCGTCTTGTTGATTCTTCAGTAAAAAACCTTTGGGGAAGGTCGACGATGTTCTTATCATTGTCAATGACAATTATGTTCCCGTTGATTTTACTATTATGGATATTGAATGTGAACCTTCATGTCCAATTATTTTGGGACGTCCTTTTCTTCGCACCGTTGGTGCTATCATTGACATGAAAGAGGGGAATATAAAATTCCAATTTCCTCTCAAGAAAGTGATGGAACACTTCCCTAGAAATAAGATTAAGTTACCTTTTGAGTCCGTTACATGGGCTAGCTATTCTTTTACTCTTGATAAAACTTGATCCTCTCTTTTTGCATCATGCCTAGCTTAAAGGCATAAAAGAAAGCGCTTTTGGGAGGCAGCCCACAACGAATTAGGATTTATTTTTTTGCTTTTGTTGTGTCTTGATGTTTGTTACTATAGTAGCATCATCATTGTATCTTTTCTTTTCAGCTTTGTGCCAAGTTTAGCCTCCGATTGCAAGAAAGTTCAAAAGTTGTGACGTGCAGTCCAGAAAACAGATTATGTCCTTGGACAGCAAAATTCGTATAAAATCACCAGATCATCTTTTTTATCTGAATTTTTTTTGGCAGCGTTCTCTATACAATTGGCTTTCGGGCATCTGTTCTGAGTTTTTTGATTTGAGTTGCAGAAGTGCCCCGAAAAAATTATTTACTACCTGCTGGTCTGTTTTTCACAGATTCTGTCCTGTTTTGCCTTTTCTTCGTTTTGCAAACCTTGAGCTTGCTTTTTCTTTGCAAAAACCTTTTGGCAATCTTGAGAAATAGTAGTCTTCAAGATTATCATTATTTCCAGTAGGGAGAAATTATTTTATTATGGGTACTAACCTCGCTAATCAGATTATGATGAGTTATGTATGAAGGGAGTTTTCAAGTGTGCGAGGGAAGATGATAAAAGAAGATCCAGGAGGGTCAAACGCTCAAGCTTGGGGATGCCCCCGTGCACCCCCAAGAAATATTCAAGAAGACTCAAGCGTCTAAGCTTGGGGATGCCCCCGTGCATCCCCTTCTCCATCAACAATTATCAGTTCGTCTTTCGTTACACTATATTTTAATCACTTCATGTGTTATGTGCTATGCTTGGAGCGTCTTGCTCTTAGTTTCCTTTTTAGTTTTCTTTAGCTTTGCTTGCTGTTCATAACGAGTTAGAACCCAGCTTTCTTTGTGTGGGAGAGAAACACGCTCCACTTCAACATAGAACACAACATAGGATTTTCATGCTTATCTTTGCTGTGTGTGTTCTTTGTCTTTCCATAGCTGCTGTCATGTTTAGCTCTTAGTTTTCATGCTTTTCTTTTTAAAGAGCTTTTGTTTAGTTGGTTGCTGAACTCTCTTGAGTTTTCATGTTTACCTTGCTAAGAGAGTTTGCTTGTTGCACTGAGTTGTGTGTCTTAACTTAAAGTAGGTAATTGAGGTTGCTATTTCATTTTAGTAGTAACTTGCAATAGTTTTGAGGTATTGCCATGAGTAATGTCTGAACTTTTGGTGACAAGAGCTTTAGCCTATTAGTGATAGATGTCGTATTTTGGGCAATCCGTGTTTATTTTCGAAAACCTACAAAATAGTTGAGAACTTTAGCTACTAAATGGATCACTAATCTTTGGAGGGATCGAATATTAGAGTACACTCACGTACCATGGGTCGAGGATGCGCAAGGGTAACCAAACCCCCATACACTCCTCCTCGGGGTACTTGTATCTTTGTGAACCTCCTAATTAGATTGAGAGTTACCGATAATAAGTGTATGAGTTCTTCGGACTAATGTGAGTATTCAAAAGTTGACACTTCCACCTATCCATATTTTTCTAGCCTCTTCGGTACCGTGCATTGCCCTTTCTCACCTCGAGAGTTGGCGCATACTTCGCCGGTGCATCCAAATCATTGGCACGATACACTCTGTCATCATAAGCCTCATTATATCCTTCCTCAAAACAGCCACCATACCTACCTATCAAGGCATTTCCATAGCCTTTCCGAGATACATTGCCATGCAACAGCCATCTTCTCATGACTTGATCTTCATGTCATACATGCTTTTTGCTCGATCGATGAGCCGCATGCTAGTTGGGCCTTGCCCTAATCATTGCTACGTGACGCGCTAGTATCATTGCATATCCTGCTACACCGGCAGAGGCATACATTTGCATACATCATGATAGTTTCATTTTCTTTATGTTGAGTACTTTTTGTAAAGTGTGAAAGATCTTCTATACTTCTTGTAATATATAGAGTGTTGCCCCTAAAGTGAGGAAAAGATCCCAAAGAGGACAAATCAAAAGATCCCAAAGAGGACAAAATCAAAAGATCCCAAAGAGGACAAATGAGAGATAAATAGAAAGAGCCATTGAGGCCACAAAAAATAAAAAAATAGAAAAACGAGAAAAAGAAATAAAAAGAGAGAAGGGGGCACACTAATATTTATTTTGAGAGATCCACACTCGTACTCCATCTTATACCTTGTGCTCCATAGAGATTATCATTCATGCATATAGCTATGTGGGGACCTTTACACTATAGAACTTGGCTTGTATATTCCAATGATGAGCCTCCTCAAAAGAGCTCTAGGTCTTCTTGAGCAAGCAAGTTGGATGCACCCCCACTAGTTCCATTGGAGAGCTTACCTTAGCTCATATGTGCATCCGTTGCATGGCAATCCCTACTCCTCACATCATATCTATCATTTGGCTTTCTCTCGCCGATGATTGTCCTCATTGATGTGAGCCTTTCACACCTTTTTGTCTTCCCCCTCTATCATTTTTCTCTCTTTGCCATCCTAAGTGTCGACTTTCTTGCTTACGCTCATCCACTGCATGAGTGCTCAAAATATCGAAAGGGAGTGGATCATTTTGACTTGTACCTGGCTGACGGTCTGGGGATGAGTCAAGATAAGATTCCAAAGAATACCAAGTGTGAAACTTTAGTAGATTAAGTTCTCAACAATACAAAAACTATGTTTTACTCTCTCATATATCCCTATCCCCTTTCTTGCACGCAAACACCATTTGGAGACATTCGAGTCACGGACAGCGAGAGCTCTTGCACCTTTATGTTCTTATGTTACTTGTTACAATGCTAATATAAACTCTTGCTTGTTATGACTTGAATTGAATTACATGCCTTGATTGCTTTACTTAAAAGTTCTTATATGATTGATAGCATGTCACCACAGAAATTATGCTTGTTATCATTTACCTACTCGAGGACGAGCAGGAATTAAGCTTGGGGATGTTGATACGTCCAAAACGTATCTATAATTTCTGCTTGCTCCGTGCCTCTTTTGTGTGATATTGCTATGATATTTATGCACTTCCATACACTTTTGATCATATTTGGACTAACCTATTAACTCAGTGCACCACAGTGCCAGTTCCTGTTTTCTGCTGTTTTTCTATTTCAGGTTTCCCCCATATTAAAAGTGGCCTAAAAATTCCGGGAAAAATACAGGAAAACTCAGCGTACCGGGAGCTTCAAGAAAAACCAAAGCAAGGCCAGAGGGGAGCCAGGGGCAGCCCAGGCGGCCAGCCCAGGCGGCCCCACCCCTGGCCACCCTAGGGGGGCGCCTGGGCCCCCCTCTCCGCTTCTGGTGACCCCCTTTGGCATATATACTCCTCGCGTCCCGAAACCCTCGAGGACGGAACCCTTTTTTTACGATCTCGCCTCTGTTCCGCCGCCGCCGCGCTTCCAAGATTGGGAGCACCAGGAGAACTCTTCCCAGCACCCTGCCGGAGGGGAGAACCACCACTGGGAGCTTCTCCACCACCATGGACGCTTCCCGGATGAGTTTTGAGTAGCCCCCCTTGGACCATGGGTCCATGACCAATAGCTATGTGATGTTCTCCTCCCCTCTTTGTTCTTCATGGATCAGACCTCGTGAGCTGCCCTACATGATCGAGGCACATATGTAATATTTCTGCTGTTGCTCTGCTGAGTTTGCTGGGATCCGATGGTTTATGAGATTATGTTCAGATTGTGTGTGAGTAATATATTTGATTCACCTCTTTTATATTTATGTTCTTGAGTAATTCTTGCATGTTCTCCGTTGCTGTTTATTGCTTTGGCCAAGTAGTAGGTAGTAACTCCAAGAGGGAACGTTATGCTTGATTGTGGGTTCATGCCCCTTGATGACTAGTTTGAGTGACAGAAACATGAGTCTAGAGGATGTGCTATTGCCACAAGGGGGAAAACAACGGTGCTTGTACTTGCGGGTGCAAGGATTGTTTACTTTACGCAAAGTTCTTTTAATGCAGTTGTCTGTTGCTTTGAGTTTACACTTTGGGTGGGACTCGCAACTTAATACCAGCGAGATGTTCTGGATAGATATCTCAAGGTGGATGATTAGTAGTAGATGCAGATGGATTTCGGTCTACTTGCCTTGGCGTACCGCCCATGCTTTTGAGCCTCTACCTTTCTTTATAGCATAGTTAGCATTGGTTTGCGCACATAATCCTGTCAATTGCCCAGCTGTGATTTGTTTACCTCGCTTAGCTGTTTTATCGTCTTTTGGGAGAGAGACATCACTAGTGAACATCATGGGACCCCGGTCCATATTACCATCACTGATCACACCCGCTATTTACTTCCTGTTTCTATTTCCTAGTTGCAATCATAGCTATCATTATTATCTCTTGTGTTTGATCCTTTGTAAACAGCAAGGCCGGAGGGATTGACAACCTCTCTGTACTCGTTGGGAGCAAAGTTATTTGTATCTGTGTGCAGGTCCTGTCAACCGCTAAGTATCTGGCGCCGTTAGCCGTTGACACCTTCTTGTCGACCCTCGGAGTCTCACGGGATTCGATCCTTGGTATCTTGCCAAGGGAAACTTGCCGTTACGCTACATCTCAAACCTTCCACTTGGGGTAACCAACGAGGGGCGAGAAGCCATCACCATCCTTCTTATCCGCCAAATACTTGGGGCAGTTCCGCTTCCAGTGTCCAGTCCCTTTGCAGTAGAAGCACTCAGTTTCAGGCTTGGCGCCAGACTTGGGTTTCTTCGCGGGAGTAGCACCTGTCTTGCTATTCTTCTTGAAGTTCCCATTCTTTCCCTTGCCCTTTTTCTTGAAACTAGTGGTCTTGTTAACCATCAACACTTGATGCTCCTTTTTGATATCTACCTCCGCAGCCTTGAGCATAGCGAAGAGCTCGGGAATTATCTTTTGCAGTGATTGAAGAACTCTATGAATAACACTATCCTCATCAACTTTGCAACCAAGTTGAGTCATATGATTGTAGTACCCAGACATTCTGAGCAAGTGTTCACTGATAGAACTATTCGCCTCCATCTTGCAGCTATAGAACTTGTTGGAAATCTCATATTTCTCAATCCGGGTATTTGCTTGAAATATTAACTTCAACTCCTGGAATGTCTCATATGGTCCATGACGTTCAAAATATCGTTGAAGTCCCGGTTCTAAGCCGTAGAGCATGGCACACTGAACTATCGTGTAGTCATCAGTCCGCATCTGCCAGACGTTCAAAGCGTCTACATTAGCGGGAGGGGGCTTGTCACCTAGCGGTGCTTCAAGGACATAATTCTTCTGTGCAGCAATGAGGATAATCCTCACGTTATGGACCCAGTCCGTGTAATTGCTACCATCATCTTTCAACTTAGCTTTCTCTAGAAATGCATTAAAATTCAAAGGAACGATAGCACGGGCCATTGATCTACAACAACATAGATATGCAAAAAACTATCAGGACTAAGTTCATGATAAATTGAAGTTCTATTAATCATATTACTTAAAGAACTCCCACTTAGATAGACATCCCTCCGGTCATCTAAATGATCACGTGATCCAAATCAACTAAACCATGTCCGATCATCACGTGAGATGGAGTAGTTTCAATGGTGAACATCTTATGTTGATCATATCTACTATATGATTCACGCTCGACCTTTCGATCTCCAGTGTTCCGAGGCCATATCTGCATATGCTAGGCTCGTCAAGTTTAACCCGAGTATTCTGCGTGTGCAAAACTGGCTTACACCCGTTGTATTTGAACGTAGAGCTTATCACACCCGATCATCACGTGGTGTCTCAGCACGACGAACTTTCGCAACGGTGCATACTCAGGGAGAACACTTATACCTTGAAATTTTTGTAAGGGATCATCTTATAATGCTACCGTCGTACTAAGCAAAATAAGAAGCATAATAAGATAAACATCACATGCAATCAAAATATGTGACATGATATGGCCATCATCATCTTGTGCTTTTGATCTCCATCTTCAAAGCACCGTCATGATCACCTTCGTCACCGGCGCGACACCTTGATCTCCATCGTAGCATCATTGTCGTCTTGCCAACTATTGCTTCCATGACTATCGCTACCGCTTAGTGATAAAGTAAAGCAATTACATGGTGACTGTATTTCATACAATAAAGCGACAACCATATGGCTCCTCCTAGTTGCCGATAACTTTACAAAACATGATCATCTCATACAATAACGTATAACTCATCATGTATTGACCATATCACATCAAAACATGCCCTGCAAAAACAAGTTAGACGTCCTCTACTTTGTTGTTGCAAGTTTTACGTGGCTGCTACGGGCTTAGCAAGAACCGTTCTTACCTACGCATACAAAAACCACAACGATTTTTCGTCAAGTATGCGCTGTTTTAACCTTCACAAGGACCGGGCGTAGCCACACTTGATTCTGCTAAAGTGAGAGAGACAGACACCCGCCAGTCACCTTTAAGCAACGAGTGCTCATAACGGTGAAACTAGTCTCGCGTAAGCGTACGTGTAATGTCGGTCCGGGCCGCTTCATCTCACAATACCACCGAACCAAAGTATGACATGCTGGTAAGCAGTATGACTAGTATCGTCCACAACTCACTTGTGTTCTACTCGTGCATATCATCTACGCATAGACCTGGCTCTGATGCCACTGTTGGGGAACGTAGTATTTCAAAAATTTACCTACGATCACGCAAGATCTATCTACCAGATGCATAGCAACGAGGGGGAGAGTGCGTCTACATACCCTTGTAGACCGAGGGCGGAAACATCAAGTGACGCGGTTGATGTAGTCGAACTTCTTCGCGATTCAACCGATCAAGCACCGAACATACGACACCTCCGCGTTCAGCACACGTTCAGCTTGATAACGTCCCACGAGCTCTTGATCCAGTTGAGCTTCACGGAAGAGTTTCGTCAGCACAACGGCGTGGTGACGGATATGATGAAGTTACCGGCGCAGGGCTTCGCCTAAGCACTGCAACGGTATGACCGAGGTGTGTTTCTGTGGAGGGGGGCACCGCACATGGCTGGACAGATCAACTTGTGTGTCTAGAGGTGCCCCCCTACCCCCGTATATAAAGGATCAAGGGGGAGGCCGGCCAGCCCCTATGGCGCGCCTAGGAGGAGCAATCCTACTAGTAATAGGATTGCAATCCTATTCCTAGTAGGAATCACCAAGAGGGAGAAGGGGAGAAGGAAGGAGAGGGAGAGGGAGAAGGAAAGGGGCGCCAGGCCCCCCCCTCCTTCCTTGTCCAATTCGGACCAAGGGGTGGGGGCGTGCAGCCCAGCCCTGGCCTTCCTTCTCTCTTTCTCCTATGGCCCATTAAGGCCCATAGCTTCCCCGGGGGGTTCCGGTAACCCCCGGCACTCCGGTTTATTCCGAAACTTTCCGGAACACTTCCGGTGTCCGAATATAGTTGTCCAATATATCAATCTTTACGTCTCGGACATTTCGAGACGCCTCGTCATGTCCATGATCTTGTCCGGGACTCCGAACTACCTTCGGTACATAAAAACTCATAAACTCATAATACCGATCGTCATCAAACGTTAAGCGTGCGGACCCTACGGGTTCGAGAACTATGTAGACATGACCGAGACTCATCTCCGGTCAATAACCAATAGCAGAACCTGGATGCTCATATTGGCTCCTACATATTCTACGAAGATCTTTATCGGTCAAGCCGCATAACAACATACGTTGTTCCCTTTGTCATCGGTATATTACTTGCCAGAGATTCGATCGTCGGTATCTCAATACCTAGTTCAATCTCGTTACCGGCAAGTCTCTTTACTCGTTCCGTAATACATCATCCCGTGACTAACTCATTAGTCATTTGCTTGCAAGGCTTATTATGATGTGTATTACCGAGAGGGCCCAGAGATACCTCTCCGACACTCGGAGTGACAAATCCTATTCTTGATCTATGCCAACACCACGAACACCTTCGAAGACACCTGTAGAGCATCTTTATAATCACCCAGTTACGTTGTGACGTTTGATAGCACACAAGGTGTTCCTCCAGTATACGGGAGTTGCACAATCTCATAGTCATAGGACCATGTATAAGTCATGAAGAAAGCAATAGCAGTAAAACTAAACGGTCACAGTGCTAAGCTAACGGATGGGTCTTGTCCATCACATCATTCTCCAAATGATGTGATCCCGTTGATCAAATGACAACTCATGTCTATGGCTAGGAAACATAACCATGTTTGATCAATGAGCTAGTCTGGTAGAGGCATACTAGGGACATACTGTTTTGTCTATCTATTCACACATGTACTAAGTTTCCGGTTAATACAATTCTAGCATGAATAAAAGACATTTATCATGATATAAGGAAATACAAATAACATCTTTATTATTGCCTCTAGGGCATATTTACTTCAAAATCATTATTCTCTCCTAGCTATTTAAGCATGGCATGAGCAACTATAATTTCTAATTATCATCACAAACATGTTTACTCATAATATGTTGAATCAAGATCGATTGAGTTAATCATATTTACATAAACGAAAAACAAGAAGAGTTCATACCAGCTTTCCGCAATCACTTCATCAAATCATCGTCATTATTGCCTTTGACGATACGACCGAATGATGTGAAAATTATAATAATGCAAGTGTGTTGTGGACTAAGCTGGAATCTGCAAACATTTTTTTTAAAGGAGAAGACAAGGTAATATGGGCTCTTCGTTAGATAAATGATAATGCATATGAGAGCCACTCAACAATTTCATTGTAGTCTTCTCCTTATGACAACTCAAATAAAGGAAAAGAATTTCAGAGAAACACACTGATTTATTTTGGAGTTTAAAATATATTTTTTCTGAAGAAGGCAAACTAATGGAGGAAAAATGAAAACGAGCAATACTATTTACACGAGAAAGCTCCCAACAAACAAAGCGAGAAATATTTTTGGGCTTTCTTTTACTACTACAAACTAATTAAACAAGAAAACCAAAAATAAGTGACATTTTTTTGGGGGGTTTCGAAGTTTTTCAAACAAACAAGAAGAAATCAAAAATAAAACTAACATGGATATATAATGAAAGAGGATGAATGCTAACTCTTGAGCTTGCATTGTTTTTCCCTTGAAGAGGAAAGGGTGATGCAGCAAAGTAGCGTAAGTATTTCCCTCAGTTTTTGAGAACCAAGGTATCAATCCAGTAGGAGACTACACGCAAGTCCCTCATACCTACACAAACAAATAAGAACCTTGCAACCAACGCGATTAATGGGTTGTCAATACCTTCTCGGCCACTTGCAAAAGTGAGATCTGATAGAGATAATAAGATAAATATTTTTTGTATTTTTGTTATATAGATTGAAAGTAAATATTACAAAATAAGAGTAAAGTAAAGATAAATAGTTGATGGAAGATAGACCCGGGGGCCATAGGTTTCACTAGTGGCTTCTCTCAAGATAGCAGATTTCTACGGTGGGTGAACAAATTACTGTCAAGTAATTGATAGAAAAGCACATAGTTATGAGAATATCTAGGCATGATCATTGTATATAGGCATCACGTCCGTGACAAGTAGACCAAAACGATTCTGCATCTACTACTATTACTCCACACATCGACCGCTATCTAGCATGCATCTAGAGTATTAAGTTCATAAGAACAGAGTAACGCTTTAGGAAAGATGACATGATGTAGAGGGATAAACTCATGCAATATGATATAAACCCCATATTTTTATCCTCGATGGCAACAATACAATACGTGCCTTGATGCCCCTGCTGTCACTAGGAAAGGACACCGCAAGATTGAACCCAAATCTAAGCACTTCTCCCATTGCACGAAAGATCAATCTAGTAGACCAAACCAAACTGATAATTCGAAGATTCTTGCAAAGATATTTAAATCATGCATAAAAGATTTCAGAGAAGAATCAAATATTGTTCATAGATAATCTTGATCATAAACCCACAATTCATCAGATCTCGACAAACACACCGCAAAAAGAATTACATCAAATAGGTCTCCAAGAAGATCGAGGAGAACTTTGTATTGATATCCAAAGAGAGAGAAGAAGCCATCTAGCTAATAACTATGGACCCGAAGGTTTGTGGTAAACTACTCACAACTCTGGAGAGGCTATGGTGTTGATGTAGAAGCCCTCCGTGATTGATTCCCCGTCCAGTGGAGCTCCGGAACAGACCCCAAGATGGGATCTCACGGTACAGAAGGTTGCGATGGTGGAATTAGGGTTTCGTGGTGCCCTCGGATGTTTTCAGGGTACGGGGGTATATATAGGACGAAGAGGCATGTCGGTGGAGCTACGAGGGGCCCACGAGGGTGGGGGCGCGCCTACCCCCTGGGCGTGCCCCCTGCCTCGTGGCCACCTCGTGGCTTCCTTGGCGTGTACTCCAAGTCTTCTGGGTTGCGTTTGTTCCAAAAACGATCCTCCCGAAGGTTTCATTCCATTTGGACTCCGTTTGATATTCCTTTTCTTCGAAACACTGAAATAGGCAAAAAACAGCAATTTGCACTAGGCCTTGGGTTAGTAGGTTAGTCCCAAAAATAATATAAAAGTGTATAATAAAGCCCATTAAACATCCAAAACAAATAATATAATAGCATGGAACAATAAAAAATTATAGATACGTTGGAGACGTATCAAGCATCCCCAAGCTTAATTCATGCTCGTCCTCGAGTAGGTAAATGATAAAAACAGAATTTTTGATGCGGAATGCTACCCAACATAATTCTCAATGTAATTTTCTTTATTGTGGCATGAATGTTCAGATCCAAAAGATTCAAGACAAAATTTTAATATTGACATAAGAATAATAACACTTCAAGCATACTAACAAAGCAATTATGTCTTCTCAAAATAACATGGCCAAAGAAAGCTCATCCCTACAAAATCATATAGTTTGGTGATACGTCTCCAACGTATGTATAGTTTTTGATTGTTCCATGCTATTATTTATGAAGTCTTGGATGCTTAATGGGCCGAGTCGCGCGCCCCCACCCCTTGGTCCGAATTGGACAAGGAAGGAGGGGGCCGACGCCCCTTTCCTTCTCCCTCTCCCTCTCCTTCCTTCCCCCCTTCTCCCTCTTGGTGATTCCTACTAGGAGTAGGATTGCAATCCTATTCCTAGTAGGATTGCTCCTCCTAGCCGCGCCATAGGGGCTGGCCAGCCTCCCCCTTGCTCCTTTATATACAGGGGCAGGGGGCACCTCTAGACACACAAGTTGATCTCTCCAGCCGTGTGCGGTGCCCCCCTCCACAGAAACACACCTCGGTCATACCGTTGCAATGCTTAGGCGAAGCCCTGCGCTGGTAACTTCATCATATCTGTCACCACGCCGTCGTGCTGATGAAACTCTCCCGTGAAGCTCAACTGGATCAAGAGCTTGTGGGACGTTATCAAGCTGAACGTGTGTTGAACGCGGAGGTGCCGTATGTTCGGTGCTTGATCGGTTGAATCACGAAGAAGTTCGACTACATCAACTGCGTCACTTGACGCTTCCGCTTTCGGTCTACAAGGGTATGTAGACACACTCTCCCCCTCGTTGCTATGCATCTGGTAGATAGATCTTGTGTGATCGTAGGTAAATTTTTGAAATACTACGTTCCCCAACAAGAAATACAATCGATCAAAGAGCAATTATAATAATTGAATCCCTTGAAATTTAAAGTAGTGGGTTCATCACTATGCAAAGTTTTAATATTTGCAATCCCACTTTTGACAATTTTAGCATCAAGATCTAAAAACTCTGAATCATTGGGACACCTTAAAGTAGACTCATCTCCAATCCTATCTTTATCAAGATTCATACTAGAAAACAAGGATCTAATAGGAGACACGTCAATAACTTTCAGATCTTCATCTTTATTTTCATGATAACTAGAAGAACATGCTTTTATATAATTCTCTCTTTTAGCACGCATCCTAGCGGTTCTTTCTTTGCATTCATCAATGGAAATTCTCATGGATTTGAGAGACTCATTGATATCATGCTTAGGTGAGATAGATCTAAGTTTCAAAGAATCAACATCAAGAGTAATTATATCCACACTTCTAGCCAATTCATCAATCTTAAGCAATTTTTCTTTAAGCATAACATTGAAATTCTTTTGCGAATTCACAAACTCCTTAACACTAGTTTCAAATTCAGAAGACATCTTTCCATAAGAGTTATTGTAGGAATTTCCATAATTATTAGAGGAATTACTAGGAAAAGGCCTAGGATTAAAGTTCCCTCTATAAGCATTGTTACCAAAATTATTCCTACCAACAAAATTCACATCCAAAGATTCATTATTATTTTCAATCAAAGTGGACAAAGGCATATCATTAGGATTAGAAGAAGCACTCTTAGCAGCAAATAATTTCATAAGTTCATCCATCTTTTCACTCAAAACACTAATTTCTTCAATAGCATGCACTTTTTTACTAGTAGATCTTTCGGTGTGCCATTGAGAATAATTAACCATAATATTATCTAGGAGTTTGGTAGCTTCTCCTAAGGTAGTTTCCACGAAAGTGCCTCCTGCGGCCGAATCTAAAAGATTTCTAGAAGCAAAATTCAAGCCAGCATAAAAGTTTTGAATAATCATCCATAAGTTCAAACCATGTGTAGGGCAATTGCGTATCATTAATTTCATTCTCTCCCAAGCTTGTGCAACATGCTCATGATCTAGTTGCTTAAAATTCATAATATCGTTTCTAAGAGAGATGATCTTAGCAGGAGGGAAATACTTAGATATAAAAGCATCTTTGCACTTATTCCACGAATCAATAATATTTCTAGGCAAAGAGGAAAACCAAGTTTTAGCACGATCTCTAGGTGAAAACGGAAATAACTTCAATTTGACAATATCGTTATCCGTATCCCTTTTCTTTTGCATATCACACAAATCAACAAAGTTGTTTAGATGGGTAGCGACATCTTCACTAGGAAGGCCGGAAAATTGATCTTTCATGACAAGATTCAATAGAGCAGCATTGATCTCACAAGATTCATCATCGGTAATAGGAGAAATCAGAGTGCTAATAAAATAATTATTGTTAGTATTGGAGAAGTCACATAATTTGGTATGGTTCTGAGCCATAGTGACAAGCAAACAATCCAACACACAAGCAAACAAGAAGCAAGTGAACGATAAACACACGGCAGAATAAGGGCAAATAAAACGGCAAGGGTGAAGTGGGGGGAGAGGAAAACGAGAGGCATATAAATGTAATGCGAAGGATAAGGGTTTGTGATAGGTACTTGGTATAGTACTTTTGCGTAAGCCTCCCCGGCAACGGTGCCAGAAATTCTTCTTGCTACTTCTCGAGCTTGCGTTGTATTCCCTCGAAGAGGAAAGGGTAATGCAGCACAGTATCATAAGTATTTCCCTCGGTTTTTGAGAACTAAGGTATCAATCCAGTAGGAGACCACGCGTGACTCCCTCGCACCTACACAAACAAATAAGAACTTTGTAGCCAACGCGATAAGGGGTTGTCAATCCCTTTACGATCACTTACAAAAGTGAGATCTGATAGAGATGATAGTTTGATATTTTTGGTATTTTTGGATATAAGAATAGAAAGTAAAAGCGGAAAAGTAAAGTAGATTGTAGATTGATATGTTGAGAATAGACCCGGGGGCCATAGTTTTCTCTAGTGGTTTCTCTCATGATAGCGATATTCTACGGCGGGTAAAAAAATTATTGTCGAGCAATTGATAGAAAAGCGAATAATAATGAGACTATCTAGGCATCATCATTATACATATGTATCACGTCCGAAACAAGTAGACCGAAACAATTCTGCATCTACTACTATTACTCCACACATCGACCCCTATCAAGCATGCATCTAGAGTATTAAGTTCATAAGAACAGAGTAACGCCTTAAGCAAGATGACATGATGTAGAGGGATAAACTCAAACATAGTGATATAAACCCCATCTTTTTATCCTCGATGGCAACAATACAATACGTGCCTTGCTGCCCCTACTGTCACTAGGAAAGGACACCGCAAGATTGAACCCAAAGCCAAGCACTTCTCCCATTGCAAGAACTATAGATCTAATAGGCCAAACCAAACCAATAATTTGAAGAGACTTGCAAGGATATTATAATCATACATAAAAGAGTTCAGAAAAGAACCAAATATTTATCAAAGATAATCTTGATCATAAACCCACAATTCATCGGATCTCGACAAACACACCGCAAAAAGAGATTACATCGAATAGATCTCCTTGAAGACGGAGGAGAACTTGGTATTGAGATCCAAAGACAGAGAAGAAGCCATCTAGATACTAGCTATGGACCCGAAGGTCTGTGGTAAACTACTCACAACTCATGGTGAGGCGATGATGATGATATAGAAGCACTCCGTGGAAGATCCCCCCTCTGGCGGAGCTCTGGAACAGGCCCCAAGATGGGATCTCATGGGAACAGAAGGTTGCGGCGGTGGAACTAGGGTTTTCTCTATTCGTCTGATGGTTTTGGGGTGCGTAGATATATATATAGGAAGAAGGAGGTCACTGGGGGCCAGACGTGGGGCCCACGAGGCAGGGGACGCGCCCCCTCCTACAGGGCGCGCCCCCACCCTCGTGGACGCCACCTCAGCCCTATTTTGTGGTTCTCAAGTCTCCCGTGCGTATTTTGCTCCAAAAATATCTTTTCCGAAGTTTCATTCCGTTTGGACTCCGTTTGATATTCCTTTTCTGTAAAACCCTGAAATAGGCAAAAAAAAACAGCAATCTGGACTGGGTCTTTGGGTTAATAGGTTAGTCCCAAAAATAATATAAAAGTGTATAACAAAGCCCATTAAACATCCAAAACATCTTAAATAATAGCATGGAACAATCAAATATTATAGATACGTTGGAGACGTATCACGAGGGACTCGCGCGTGGTCTCCTACTGGATTGATACCTTGGTTCTCAAAAATTGAGGGAAATACTTACGCTACTGTGCTGCATCACCCTTTCCTCTTTGAGGAATACAACGCAAGCTCGAGAAGTAGCAAGAAGAATTTCTGGCGCCGTTGCCGGGGAGGCTTACGCAAAAGTCATATACCAAGTACCTATCACAAACCCTTATCCTTCGCACTACATTATTTGCCTCTCGTTGTCCTCCCCCCACTTCACCCTTTGCCGTTTTATTCGCCCTTTTTTGTTCGCCTTTTTGTTTGCTTGTGTTGCCACGTGTCTTCTATTAGCTTGCATCTTCGCTTGCAAAATTATGGACCCTCATCCGCTTGCTAATCTCTTTAAGAGATCCAACAATGATGAACCAATTGCTAGTGAGTTGAGTGCACTAGATTATCTTTATGAGGTTTTGCTTGAAATTCGTGAATCTGAAAATAGTGATGAAGTATTGAAAGAAAATTATGAAGTGATTCACGATAGCTCTTTTAATGAAAAGCATGATTGCAATGATGCTATTATAAATTCTATTAATTTCAGTTGTGCTAATGATATGCAAAACCCTAAGCCTGGTGTCACATCCTGATTTTTGGCCCTTTCTTTTTCTTTCGATTTTTTGAGATTTTTGCCCGAGTTTTCTTTTTCCATGGCTATGTGGTCTGGAAACTGAAGAAGCTGACCTCTTCTTTCTTTCCAGAGTGGCTGTCACCCTCACATCTATCCCTAGACCTTGTCATTTTCATCAATGACCTGACCCAATATTCTTTTTCCAGGGAATATTCCTTTTCTATTCAAGGAATAATTCTTTTTGCCCTAGGTTGTGAAACAACCTATATTCAGTCATTCCAAAAATTCCCAAATAAATTTTAATAATTTTTTTGGGTCATATCTTGCTCAAATATGGCAAAACATTTCATTGCCATGTTAAAAAATAATCCTCCAAAAATCATTTTCATGTTCTGCCCTAAATGGCACTTTGTGAAGCAAGTGCTATTTATCTTTGTCCAATTAATCTAAAACTTGGTGGACATCTTTTCATGTCCATATCATTGCCCTGTGCCAATTTTCATACTCATTTGCCTAGTAATAATTTTCTAGTGATGTTTCAAAGTTTCTGTCCAGAAAGAAACTTTGTGAAGGAAATATATTCTAGGCATGTCCAGATGAGATGAAACTTGGTCACATCCTTCATTTGATCAAATCATGCATATCCACCCAATTTCAGATCATGGAGATCATATATGTGAGCTCAGCTCCAAATCTTGGTTTCTGGTAAAATTTTCACTTTGTGAAGCAACCCTATTTTACCTTGCTTCATTTGAGCTGCCAATTTACCAGGCCGTTCTTACATCTGCCTCTACTCACTTCACCAAGTCTTGGCTCAATCCAGTTATTCTTTTACCCTCGGTAAATTCTCGAAGATCCTGTCCAGAATGGAGTGTTGTGAAGGAAGTGCCACTTTGGTAACTCCAAATGGCATGATATTTTTACAGCCTCTCCATATGGTCAAATAAGCTCCCTACACCAAATTTCAGCTCATGACACTCAAGTATGTGAGTGCAACATCATTTTCCCCAAATCTGGCCAGTTTGGCACTTTCTACAGCAACCCTAAGCTAAACTCCTCTTATTAGTCTGGTTTTTGGTGATCTAAATCACCTTGGTGTAAGATCACCGCCAGACAAACTTTCTACCAAGTTACCGAGATGGTTTTACCACAGGAAGTTACAAACACCTTGCTGTTGTTTTACCATGGAGCCATCTACAAAACTCTTATTTGCCCCTGGATCATTTTCTCTCTGCATTTCTACTAAGGGCACTGAGGTAAACCTAATGGACATGTCTGGCTAAGCCAAAGCTCGCCGCTTGCACCAGTGCGCGTGGTGATCGCACCTGTGTCATGCACAGGGCGTGCTCTGGTACGGTCGGGCCGCTGTGCTCGTCGCCTCCCTCCTCGTCGCGACCCCAAACCATGTCCTGGAGCTAGCTCGTGCTCGTCTGCACCGCCCTGCATCGCTGCTTCGTCGTTGCTCGCCGGCAGCGCGCCGTCATAACAGTGCCACTGCGGTGAACTGGTGCTGACCTCCATTAGTGCACTGTTGGAGATCGTTTGTGATCATCCAGAGCCTTCCCCGCGGCTATAAAAGGAGTGCCCGAGCTCCTCCGCACCTCACCAGCCCCTCCTCGCTCCCCCTCGACCACCAGAACCCTCGGGTTCATCCTCTTTTCGTCGATGACCACCATGGCCGCCTCAGTCTCGGCTTCAGTCCGGCGAGCCTAGCCCTCCTCTCACCCTCCCAGCATGTCCATCATGTCCCCACGTCCCACTGAGCCGCCCCACCCCTTTGCCCCTCGCCGGAGACGCCCGCATCACTGAGCCCCGTCACCACCGCCGCCTCTCTGTATCTCCATGGTGCCGTCCATCCCCTCTTATCCACTCATCCCCGACGCCAGCTGATCCTCTGAACGGAACCAACGCCCTTCCCTGAGTCCGCCGGTGGTCTCGCCTCGGCCAACGGTGGCCGGAGCCGGCCCGGCCACCACCGGCCGCCCGCCTCTGCCTCTTGCGGCCCTCCTCCGCCCGCACCCTCGTCTACTCCCCGGGGCCGGCCGACCACCTGGGCGGAGCCGGCCGGGCCACGCGCCGGCGTCGCCCCTCCCCTGCATCTCCTCTGTCCCGTGCGGGACAGTAGCAAGAAGGAAGACGACCCGTGCCTGGCCATCCCCCTGCCCATTGGCCCCTCCTGAAAGTGGAACAAACCCTCGGCCCATCTGTTTTAAGTAGAGACGTCTTCTTGAAAGGCGTTTTCTTTTTCAGAAAGCGTATTTCTTTTCTTCTTCAGCCCAAGTGCGCTTTCCTTTCCAGAAAGCGTATTTTCTCAAATCTGTTTCTGTCTTATCCACTCAGGGACCCGTTGATACGTCCAAAACGTATCTATAATTTCTGCTTGCTCCATGCCTTTTTTGTGTGATATTGCTATGATATTTATGCACTTCCATACACTTTTGATCATATTTGTACTAACCTACTAATGGTTGCAAAAGTGCACAATGTTCTTGTTTTACACTTTATTGTGTAGGAATTACTTGGAAATTGACAAAAACGCAAAAGGAGTCGTATTGGAGTAGGACTCTGACTTTTCTGAAATCTGTCTGAGAACGTTTTTTAAATATGGTCACGTTCCGGCCCGAAGACGACGTCAAACGGAAAAAGTCTAGTTGCAAAAGTTGTGGGGAATTTCGAGGCGATGCTTCTAGATATAAAATTCGTCCAAATCGGAGTCCGGACGGCCGAGTAAAGCCCGTTTTACTGAGGCCCAAAATCTGATGACGGGAATCCGAGAGTCTATATAAAGAGAGAAAACCTAGGTCACCAAGGGCCACGAATTTTCCTCCTCCCAAGCCGCCGTCTTGGAGGGGAGGACCAGCACCATTGCAGCACCAACCACAAGGAAGAAGGGGGGCCAAGGAGCCGCTGCCCCTAGGGCCGCCGCCGCCCCCAAGGGCCGCCGCCGTCTCCTCCTCGCCGCCGCCGCCTCCGTGGCCGCCGCCGGCCGCCGCCTTCTCGCGGGGCTGCACCTCTTCATCAACACCATCATCAACCTCCTCCTCACCATGTCCATGCGTGAGTAGTTTCCTCCGGGGCCGAGGGCTCGTACGTATAGCTATGTGGTTATCTCTCTCTCCCATGATGTGATCTTCGTTGTGATCATAGGCTATGTTAATCTAGGGTGATCCCATGATATTTCCCCTTCCTCTATGTATTGGATTGATGTACTCACTTGTCTTTATCTAGTATAATCCCCGAGACCAAGGTGACAGTGGTCTATTGGACATGGATTAGAAAAATATGTTCATGAGTAATTTTCTCTCTTGTGTGTTGATTGAAGATTGAGAGTCTCTTGGTGCTTGTCTTTGACTATCCTTTAGATATGTTGTGGTGATTGTGGGACTCTCTTTGGATGGCCGCGGTGACATTGGGAAATCCTTAGATTGAGAACTACGAACTTTGAGGTGTGCTTTTGTAGCCCTACATAATTCTCGTCCTCTCTTGACCACGAAGGAATGACCTCCGGGTGCGTCTCCATTGCATGTTTTATGGGAAATATCATGTGATTCGATTATGTTAATGTTGTTGGGAGTTGCCTCTAGTGAAAGTATGATCCCTAGGCCTTGTTTCCACCATTGCAATACCATTTGTGCTCACGTTTACCACTTGTTTGCTTGCTGCACTTTTTTATTACAGATTTATATTACTTTGCTTTGCCACTCCTATCATCCATATTTTACCATCTCTTCGCCGAACTAGTGCACCTATACAACTCCTAGTTGTATTATGTGTGTTGGGGACACAAGAGACTTCTTGTATCTTAGTTGCAGGGTTGCTTGAGAGAGACCATCTTCAACCTCTACTTCCCTGAGTTCGATAAACCTTAGGTCATCCACTTGAGGGAAATTGCTGCTGTCCTACAAACCTCTGCGCTTGGAGGCCCAACATAGTCTACAAGAGTAGAAGCGTGTGTAGACATCAAGCTATTTCTGGCGCCATTGCCGGGGAGGTGAGTGCTTGAAGGTATATCTTTAGATCTTGCAATTAAATCTTTTTGTTTCTTGTTTTTATTTTCACTAGTTTTGCTTAATGGAAAACAACAAAAATATGAGAGAGCTTTATAAGATCTACCTTGAATTTGGACATGATGTGTTCGAAGAGAAAATTAAAAAACCTTTGGAACTTTATTATTTGCATAACAATCATGATGGTGGTGATGTTATTAGTATGTTTTTATTTAATATCAATATTGCTAATGACATGGAAAGCTCTAAGCTTGGGGATGACACGTTTGATGAACATGATATTTTTAGTCCCCCAACTTTTGAGGAGAAAATTTACTTTGATGATACTATGCCTCCTATATATGATGATTACAATGATGAATATGATATTTTCAGTCCACCTACTATTGAGGATAAAATTTATTATGATTATGATATGCCTCCTAAATACGATGATTACCATGATGGTTATGATAGTCTTGTTGGGGAACGTAGCATAATTCAAAAAAATTCTACGCCTTCACCAAGATCCAACTATGGAGACATCTAGCAACGAGCAAGTAAGAGTACATCTACATACCGTTATGTAGATCGCGTGCGGAAGCTTTCAACGAAGTGTGGATGAAGTAGTCGTACTCTTCACGTTCTTCGTCACCGATGATCTAGCGCCGAACGGACGGCACCTCCGCGTTCAACACACGTACGGTGCAGCAACGTCACCTCCTTCTTGATCCAGCAAGGGGGGAGGAGAAGTCGTCAGAGATCCGGCAGCACGACGGCGTGATGACGGATGCAGTGGAGATCGCAGCAGGGCTTCGCCGGGCGCCCTGCGTTGGGAGTATGGAGGTGTGACGGGAGGGGGAGAGGCGCCAGGGCTTGGGTGCGGCTGCCCTCTCCCTCCCCACATATATATAGGGGCCAGGGGGGTGCGCCTGGACCCCCTGCAGATCCAATCTGCAAGGGGGCGGCGGCTAGGGGGGGTTCCTTGCCCCCCAAGGCAAGTGGAGCCCCCCTTAGGGTTTTAACCCTAGGCGCATGGGGAGGTGGGCCCCCTAGTGGTGCGCCAGCCCTGAGGGCTGGACACTTCCCCTTGCGGCCTAGGGGCCCCACCGGGATGGGTGGCCCCACCCGGTGGACCCCCGGGGCCCCTCCGGTGGTCCCGGGACGCTCCCGGTGACCCCCGGAGATCACCCGTTGGCCGAAACTGGACTTCCTATATATCAATCTTTACCTCCGAACCATTCCGGAACTCCTCGTGACGTCCGGGATCTCATCCGGGACTCCGAACAACTTTCGGGTTTCCACGTGCATTTATCTCTACGACCCTAGCGTTACCGAACCTTAAGTGTGTAGACCCTACGGGTTCGGGAGACACGTAGACATGACCGAGACCACTCTCCGGTCAATAACCAACAGCGGGATCTGCATACCCATGTTGGTTCCCACGTGTTCCTCGATGATCTTCATTGGATGAACCACTGTGTCAAGGATTCACTCAATCCCGTATGTTATTCCCTTTGTCTATCGGTACGGTACTTGCCCGAGATTCGATCGTCGGTATTCCCGATACCTTGTTCAATCTCGTTATGGAAAGTCTCTTTACTCGATCCGTAATCCATCATCCCGTGACTAACTACTTAGTCACATTGAGCTCATTATGATGATGTCTTACCGAGTGGGCCCAGAGGTACCTCTCCGTCATACGGAGTGACAACATCCCAGTCTCGGTTCGTACCAACTCAACAGACACTTTCGGAGATACCCGATGCGTACCTTTATAGCCACCCAGTTACGTTGTGATGGTTGGCACACCCAAAGTACTCCTACGGTATCCGGGAGTTGTACAACCTCATGGTCTAAGGAATAAATACTTGACACCGAAAAGCTTATGCATTACGAACTATACGATCTCGTGTTATGCTCAAGTTTGGGTCTTGTCCATCACATCATTCTCCTAATGATGTGATCCCGTTATCACTGACATCTCATGTCCATGGTCAGGAAACCGTGACCATCTGTTGATCAACGAGCTGGTAACTAGAGGCCTACCAGGGACTCATTGTGGTCTGTGTATTCACGCATGTATCGTTGTTTCCGTACAATACAATTCAAGCATGAATAACAGACAATTATCATGAACAAGGAGATATAATAATAATGATTTTATTATTGCCTCTAGGGCATATCTCCAACAGTCTCCCACTTGCACTAGAGTCAATAATCTAGTTACATTGTGATGAATCGAACACCCATAGAGTTCTGGTGTTGATCATGTTTTGCTCGTGAAAGAGGTTTAGTCAACGGGTCTGCAACATTCAGATCCGTATGCACTTTACAAATATCTATGTCTCCATCCTGAACATAATTCCGGATGGAGTTGAAACGGCGCTTGATGTGCTTGGTCTTCTTGTGAAACCTGGGCTCCTTGGTAATAGCAATAGCACCAGTGTTGTCACAGAAGAGAGTCATCGGGCTTGACGCGCTTGGAATGACTCCTAGGTCGGTGATGAACTCCTTCATCCAGACTCCTTCCTGCGCTGCTTCAGAAGCAGCTATGTACTCCGCTTCACATGTAGATGCTGCCACCACGCTTTGCTTGCAACTGCACCAGCTGACTGCCCCTCCATTCAAAATATACACGTATCCGGTTTGAGACTTAGAGTCATCCAGATCTGTGTCGAAGCTAGCATCGACATAACCCTTTACGACGAGCTCTTCGTCACCTCCATAAACGAGAAACATATCCTTAGTCCTTTTCAGGTACTTTAGGATGTTCTTGACCGCTGTCCAGTGTTCCGTACCGGGATCACTTTGGTACCTCCCTACCAAACTTATGGCAAGGTTCACATCAGGTCTGGTACACAGCATGGCGTACATGATAGAACCTATGGCCGAGGCATAGGGAATGACACTCATCTTTTCTCTATCTTCTGCCGTGGTCGGCGACTGAGCCTTGCTCAATCTCATACCTTGCAAAACAGGCAAGAATCCTTTCTTTGACTGATCCATATTGAACTTCTTCAATATTTTGTCAAGGTATGTATTTTGTGAAAGACCAATGAGGCGTCTTGATCTATCTCTATAGATTTTGATGCCTAATATGTAAGCAGCTTCTCCAAGGTCCTTCATTGAAAAACTTTTATTCAAGTAGGCCTTTACATTTTCCAAGAATTCTATATCATTTCCCATCAGCAATATGTCATCCACATATAATATGAGAAATGCCACAGAGCTCCCACTCACTTTCTTGTAAATACAAGCTTCTCCATAAGTCTGTATAAATCCAAACGCTTTGATCACCTCATCAAAGCGAATATTCCAACTCCGAGATGCTTGCACCAGCCCGTAAATCGAGCGTTGGAGCTTGCATACCTTGTTAGCGTTCTCTGGATCGACAAAACCTTCCGGTTGCATCATATACAACTCTTCCTTGAGGAAGCCATTAAGGAATGCTGTTTTGACGTCCATTTGCCATATCTCATAATCATAGAATGCGGCAATAGCTAACATGATTCTGACTGACTTCAGCATCGCTACGGGAGAGAAAGTCTCATCGTAGTCAATCCCTTGAACTTGTCGATAACCCTTAGCGACAAGCCGAGCCTTATAGATGGTCACATTACCATCCGCGTCTGTCTTCTTCTTAAATATCCATTTGTTTTCTATGGCGTGCCTGTAATCAGGCAAGTCCACCAAAGTCCATACTTTGTTTTCATACATGGATTCTATCTCGGATTTCATGGCTCCAAGCCATTTATTGGAATCTGGGCCCGCCATCGCTTCTTCATAGTTCGAAGGTTCACCGTTGTCTAACAACATGATTTCCAGGACAGGGTTGCCGTACCACTCTGGTGCGGAACGTGCCCTTGTGGACCTTCGAAGTTCAGTAGTAACTTGATTTGTTTCTTCATGATCATTATCATCAACTTCCTCCCTTGTCGGTGTAGGCACCTCAGGAACAGTTTCCTGCGCTGCGCTACTTTCCGGTACAGGAGGGGTGACTGTCACCTCATCAAGTTCTACCTTTCTCCCACTCACTTCTTTCGAGAGAAACTCTTTCTCCAGAAAGCATCCATTCTTGGCAACAAAGACTTTGCCTTCGGATCTGTGGTAGAAGGTGTACCCAATTGTTTCCTTTGGGTATCCTATGAAGACGCATTTTTCCGATTTGGGTTCGAGCTTTTCAGGTTGAAGTTTCTTGACATAAGCATCGCAACCCCAAACTTTTAGAAACGACAACTTCGGTTTCTTGCCAAACCAAAGTTCATACGGAGTCGTCCCAACGGTTTCGACGGAGCCCTATTTAAAGTGAATGCGGCAGTCTCTAAAGCATAACCCCAAAAAGATAGCGGTAAATCGGTGAGGGACATCATAGATCGCACCATGTCCAACAGAGTACGATTTCGACGTTCGGACACACCGTTACGTTGAGGTGTTCCGGGCGGTGTCAATTGTGAAACAATTCCACAGCTTCTAAGATGTGTGCCAAATTCATGACTTAAATATTCACCCCCACGAACCGATCGCAAGAACTTTATTTTTCTGTCACGTTGATTCTCAACCTCATTCTGAAATTCCTTGAACTTTTCAAAGGTCTCAGACTTGTGTTTCATCAAATAGATATACCCATATCTACTTAAGTCATCTGTGAGGGTGAGAACATAACGATAGCCTCCGCGAGCCTCAACACTCATTGGACCGCACACATCGGTATGTATGATTTCCAGTAAGTTGGTTGCTCGCTCCATTGTTCCGGAGAACGGAGTCTTGGTCATCTTGCCCAAGAGGCATGGTTCACACGTGTCAAATGATTCATAATCAAGAGACTCTAGAAGTCCATCTGAATGGAGCTTCTTCATACGTTTGACACCAATATGACCAAGGCGGCAATGCCACAAGTATGTGGGACTATCATTATCAACTTTACATCTTTTGGCATCTACACTATGAATATGTGTATTACTACGTTCGAGATCCATCAAAAATAAACCATTGACCAGCGGGGCATGACCATAAAACATATCTCTCAAATAAATAGAACAACCATTATTCTCCGATTTGAAAGAGTAGCCATCTCGCATAAGACGAGATCCAGAAACAATGTTCATGCTCAAAGCTGGTACTAAATAACAATTATTCAGGTTTAAAACTAATCCCGGGGGTAGATGTAGAGGTAGCGTGCCGACGGCGATCACATCGACCTTGGAACCATTCCCGACGCGCATCGTCACCTCATCCTTCGCCAGTCTCCGCTTATTCCGCAGCTCCTGTTTTGAGTTACAAATGTGAGCAACTGCACCGGTATCAAATACCCAGGAGCTACTACGAGCGCTGGTAAGGTACACATCAATAACAAGTATATCAAATATACCTTTGACATTGCCGGCCTTCTTGTCTGCTAAATATTTGGGGCAGTTCCGCTTCCAATGCCCCGTTCCCTTGCAATGAAAACACTCAGTCTCAGGCTTGGGTCCATACTTTGGCTTCTTCCCGGCAACTGGCTTACCGGGCGCGGCAACTCCTTTGCCGTCCTTCTTGAAGTTCTTCTTACCCTTGCCTTTCTTGAACTTAGTGGTTTTATTGACCATCAACACTTGATGTTCTTTCTTGATATCCACCTCCGCTGATTTCAACATCGAATACACCTCGGGAATGGACCTCTCCATCCCCTGCATATTGAAGTTCAACACAAAGCTCTTGAAGCTTGGTGGGAGCGACTGGAGGATTCTGTCAACGACCGCTTCATCTGGGAGATTCATTCCCAGCTGTGACAAGCGGTTGTGCAATCCTGAAATCTTGAGGATGTGCTCACTGACAGAACTGTTTTCCTCCATCTTACAGTTGTAGAATGCGTCGGAGACATCATATCTCTCGACTCGGGCATGAGCTTGGAAAACCATTTTCAGCTCTTGGAACATCTCATATGCCCCGTGGTGCTCAAAACGCTTTTGGAGTCCTGATTCTAAACTGTAAAGCATGCCGCACTGAACCAGGGAGTAATCATCACAACGCGACTGCCAGGCGTTCATAACGTCTTGGGTCGCCGGGAGAACGGGTGCATCACCTAGCGGTGCTTCTAGGACATATGATCTCTTGGCAGCTATGAGGATAATCCTCGGGTTACGGACCCAATCCGTATAGTTGCTACCATCGTCTTTCAGCTTGGTTTTCTCTAGGAACGCGTTGAAGTTGAGGGAAACTGGAGCGTGGGCCATTTGATCTACAAGAGATATTGTAAAGAATTTAGACTAAGTTGATGATAATTAAGTTCATCTTAATCAAATTATAATGAACTCCCACTCAGAATGACATCTCTCTAGTCATCTAAGTGATACACGATCCGAATCGAGTAGTCCGTGTCCGATCATCACGTGAGACGGACTAGTCATCAACGGTGAACATCTTCATGTTGATCGTATCTTCTATACGACTCGTGTTCGACCTTTCGGTCTTCCGTGTTCCGAGGCCATGTCTGTACATGCTAGGCTCGTCAAGTGAACCCTAAGTGTATCGCGTGTGTAAATCTGTCTTACACCCGTTGTATGCGAACGTTAGAACCTATCACACCCGATCATCACATGGTGCTTCGGAGCAACGAGCTTTAGCAACGGTGCACAGTTAGGGGAAACACAATACTTGAAATTTTAGTGAGAGATCATCTTATTTACTACCGTCGTTCTAAGTAAACAAGATGCATAAACATGATAAACATCACATGCAATCAATTAAAGTGACATGATATGGCCAATATCATCTTGCTCCTTGGATCTCCATCTTCGGGGCACCATGATCATCTTGTCACCGGCTCGACACCATGATCTTCATCATCATCATCTCCATCATCGTGTCTTGAAGAAGTCGTCACGCCAACTATTACTTCTACTACTATAGCTAACGTTTAGCAATGAAGTAAAGTAATTACATGGCGTTATTTAGTGACACGCAGGTCATACAATAATTAAGACAACTCCTATGGCTCCTGCCGGTTGTCAAGTTCATCGACATGCAAGTCGTGATTCCCTATTACAAAAACATGATCAATCTCATACATCACATATATCATTCATCACATCTTCGTTTTTGGCCATACCACGTCACATAGCACATGCTGCAAAAACAAGTTAGACGTCCTCTAATTGTTGTTGCAAGTTTTACGTGGCTTCTATAGGATTTCTAGCAAGAACGTTTCTTACCTACGCCAAAACCACAACGTGATTTGTCAACTTCTATTTACCCTTCATAAGGACCCTTTTCATCGAATCCGATCCGACTAAAGTAGGAGAGACAGACACCCGCTAGCCACCTTATGCATCTAGTGCATGTCTGTCGGTGGAACCAGTCTCACGTAAGCGTACGTGTAAAGTCGGTCCGGGCCGCTTCATCCCACAATACCGCCGAATCAAGATTGACTAGTAACGGTAAGAAAGTTGAACAAGATCATACGCCCACAACTGCTTTGTGTTCTACTCGTGCAAGATGCTATGCATAAAACCTGGCTCTGATACCACTGTTGGGGAACGTAGCATAATTCAAAAAAATTCTACGCCTTCACCAAGATCCAACTATGGAGACATCTAGCAACGAGCAAGTAAGAGTACATCTACATACCGTTATGTAGATCACGTGCGGAAGCTTTCAACGAAGTGTGGATGAAGTAGTCGTACTCTTCACGTTCTTCGTCACCGATGATCTAGCGCCGAACGGACGGCACCTCCGCGTTCAACACACGTACGGTGCAGCAATGTCACCTCCTTCTTGATCCAGCAAGGGGGGAGGAGAAGTCGTCAGAGATCCGGCAGCACGACGGCGTGATGACGGATGCAGTGGAGATCGCAGCAGGGCTTCGTCGGGTGCCCTGCGTTGGGAGTATGGAGGTGTGACGGGAGGGGGAGAGGCGCCAGGGCTTGGGTGCGGCTGCCCTCTCCCTCCCCACATATATATAGGGGCCAGGGGGGTGCGCCTGGACCCCCTGCAGATCCAATCTGCAAGGGGGCGGCGGCCAGGGGGGGTTCCTTGCCCCCCAAGGCAAGTGGAGCCCCCCTCCCCCTTAGGGTTTTAACCCTAGGCGCATGGGGAGGTGGGCCCCCTAGTGGTGCGCCAGCCCTGAGGGCTGGACAGTTCCCCTTGCGGCCTAGGGGCCCCACCGGGATGGGTGGCCCCACCCGGTGGACCCCCGGGGCCCCTCCGGTGGTCCCGGGACGCTCCCGGTGACCCCCGGAGATCACCCGTTGGCCGAAACTGGACTTCCTATATATCAATCTTTACCTCCGGACCATTCCGGAACTCCTCGTGACGTCCGGGATCTCATCCGGGACTCCGAACAACTTTTGAGTTTCCACGTGCATTTATCTCTACGACCCTAGCGTTACCGAACCTTAAGTGTGTAGACCCTACGGGTTCGGGAGACACGTAGACATGACCGAGACCACTCTCCGGTCAATAACCAACAGCGGGATCTGGATACCCATGTTGATTCCCATGTGTTCCTCGATGATCTTCATCGGATGAACCACTGTGTCAAGGATTCACTCAATCTCGTATGTTATTCCCTTTGTCTATCGGTACGGTACTTGCCCGAGATTCGATCGTCGGTATTCCCGATACCTTGTTCAATCTCGTTATGGCAAGTCTCTTTACTCGATCTGTAATCCATCATCCCGTGACTAACTACTTAGTCACATTGAGCTCATTATGATGATGTCTTACCGAGTGGGCCCAGAGGTACCTCTCCGTCATACGGAGTGACAACATCCCAGTCTCAGTTCGTACCAACTCAACAGACACTTTCGGAGAAACCCGATGCGTACCTTTATAGCCACCCAGTTACGTTGTGACGGTTGGCACACCCAAAGTACTCCTACGGTATCCGGGAGTTGTACAACCTCATGGTCTAAGGAATAAATACTTGACACCGAAAAGCTTATGCATTACGAACTATACGATCTCGTGTTATGCTCAAGTTTGGGTCTTGTCCATCACATCATTCTCCTAATGATGTGATCCCGTTATCACTGACATCTCATGTCCATGGTCAGGAAACCGTGACCATCTGTTGATCAACGAGCTGGTAACTAGAGGCCTACCAGGGACTCATTGTGGTCTGTGTATTCACACATGTATCGCTGTTTCTATACAATACAATTCAAGCATGAATAACAGACAATTATCATGAACAAGGAGATATAATAATAATGCTTTTATTATTGCCTCTAGGGCATATCTCCAACAAGTCTTACTCTCACTATTCCTAATAACAAAGATTTTGCTTATATGAAGAGTAATGACACTTTTATGCTTTTGGATCATGGAAATAATGCCTTATGTGATAGTTATATTGTTGAGTTCATCCATGATGCCACTGAAATTTATAATGAGAGAGGGAGACATGGTTTTAAATATCTTAATAATAAGAAGTTTCCTCTCTTTATGGTGAATATTTTGAAGTTATGCTTGTTTTGCCTTCCTATGCTAGTTGTTTTATGCTTCAATAATTTATTTTCTTACAAAATTCCCATGCATAGGAAGCATGTTAGGCTTAAATATGTTTGGTATTTGCTTCTTGATGCTCTCTTTTGTTCTTCAACTCTTATTCCTACGAGAGCATCATTAAAGTCTTAAGCCTATCTTTATGGCTATAAAGAAAGAGCCCTAGGGAGACAACCCTTGTTATCTTTGCTTTCAGTTTGTTCTTTCAGTTTTCAGTGGTCTTGATGTTTGTTACTACTGTAGCAACATCATTGTATCTTTATTTTTCAGCTTTGTGCCAAGTTTAGCCTCCGATTGCAAGAAAGTTCAAAAGTTGTGACGTGCAGTCCAGAAAACAGATTCTGTCATTGGACAGAACAATTCGTATAAAATCACCAGATCATATTTTTGGTCTGAATTTTTTGGACAGCCTGCTCTATACAACTGGCTTTCAGGTGTCTGTTCTGAGTTTTTTGATTTGAGTTGCAGAAGTGCCCCAAAAAAATTATTTACTACCTGCTGGTCTGTTTTTCACAGATTCTTTCCTGTTTTGCCTCTCCTTCGTTTTGCAAACCTTGAGCTTTCTTTTTCTTTGCAAAAACCTTTTGGCAATCTTGAGAAACAGTAGACCTTCAATAATATACTTATTTCCAGCAAGGAAAAATTATTTTATTATGGGTACTAACCTCGCTAATCAGATTAGGATGAGTTATGTATGAAGGGAGTTTTCAAGTGTGCGAGGGAAGATGATAAAAAGATTCAGGAGTGTCAAACGCTCAAGCTTGGGGATGCCCCCGTGCACCCCCAAGAAATATTCAAGAAGATTCAAGCGTCTAAGCTTGGGGATGCCCCCGTGCATCCCCTTCTCCATCAACATTATCAGTTCGTCTTTCGTTCCACTATATTTTTATCACTTCATGTGTTATGTGCTATGCTTGGAGCGTCTTGCTTTTAGCTTCCTTTTTAGTTTTCTTTAGCTTTGCTTGCTTTTTATAACGAGTTGGAACTCAGCTTTCTTTGTGTGGGAGAGAAACACGCTCCACTTCAACCTAGAACATAACATAGAATTTTCATGTCTATCCTTGTTGTGTGTGTTCTTTGTCTTTCAATAGCTACTGTCATGCTTAGCTCTTAGTTTTCATGCTTTTCTTTTTTAAAGAGCTTTTGTTTAGTTGGTCGTTGGAACTCTCTTTAGTTATCATGCTTATCTTGTTAAGAGAGTTTGCTTCTGTTGCACTGGTTGATATGTCTCTGATAAAAATGCTATGTGCATAATGATGCTTAGTAGTTCATGTTTTCTTATGGTTAGTCTCAAATAGCTGGGGGGTTCTCAATGTGTTATTGGAGTACCAACATGATTTGTTTGCCTATGATGTGGTATGGTCTGGTGATATCTTCCTTCAAGAATTTATTTTGATTGACTTGGCGTATGCTCACGCATATTTAAGACTATAAAGAAAGTCTATCAAGCCTTGATGATCTTTAGTTTCTGAGTAGCGATATAACTTCCATGCCTGATTCAATGTTGCTTTGTCGCTCTGCATGATTATGATCGTCATTGCTCTTTTAGTTGGTCGCTCCCAGTCTTTTGCTAACCTTCGCCTGTACTAAGCGGACTGATTGCTTGTGCATCCAAAATCCTTTAAACCAGTTATGCCATATGTGTCCACCATACCTTCCTATACATGGTATTTACCTGCCATTCCTAGCGAAGACTTTCATGTACCATCTCGAAATTATTCAAAAAAAAGCATTTCTCTTTTGTGCCTCTGTTTTAGCTCATGAGGAAGTAGTAGTTAATTCATGATCTTTTTAAGTTGGACAAGCTTCACCCCGGGATTACATGTCTAACGTGCAAACCCATAATACGAGAAGGAACTGGCATAGAGTGCGCCCGGCTCATTAAAAAATTATACAACAAACAAACCCTCCTTCAAGCTTTGTTCATGAGAAATCAGAAAACTTTGGCAGTGATAAACAAAGGAGATTAAGAGGATGTGATCGTCCTCATGCGGGAGCCGTTCCTCGAAACTTGTCCAACTCAAGAAGTGATTGAGTTATCTGCTAGCATTCGTTGACGAAATATGCATATTCTAAAAAATAATTATTACCTCTGTTTTTAAAACCAAGAGCTCTGGTACATGTTTAGTTTTTGTTTCCGACCACGGGTTTTCAACCTTGCCAGCAAAAGCCACGGTTCGAGAGTCTCCACCTTCTTTCTTTAAAGCACTAACTATTGAGAGCATGATTGTCATTCTGAGTGTAATGTGCATTGTCCCAAAGTACCATTGTCTTTTGCATGATTATGATATCGTTTATTCTGAAATCATTGTATCTAGTCGTCACTTAAACTTTGGAGGTGCCCCTGCATTTATGTTTTGCTTCACTAAAGGGGGCAAGCGAGATATCACTTTATCATATTTGCACACCATGCTCATTACAAATCTATTGAGTATTTCAGTATCATATTGTAAAACTTTCAGTTCTTTGTGATTTTCTCATGAGGCAACTTAATTACTATAGATTCATTGTCTCAGTAAGCTTTTGTCATGTGACTATGAAAAGTCCTTATATGGTTAATAGCATGTCACCACAGAAATTATACTTGTTATCATTTACCTACCCGAGGACGAGCAGGAATTAAGCTTGAGGATGTTGATACGTCCAAAACGTATCTATAATTTCTGCTTGCTCCATGTCTTTTTTGTGTGATATTGCTATGATATTTATGCACTTCCATACACTTTTGATCATATTTGTACTAACCTACTAATGGTTGCAAAAGTGCACAATGTTCTTGTTTTACACTTTATTGTGTAGGAATTACTTGGAAATTGACAAAAACGCAAAAGGAGTCGTATTGGAGTAGGACTCTGACTTTCCTGAAATCTGTCTGAGAACGTTTTTTAAAGATGGTCACGTTCCGGCCCGAAGACGACGTCAAACGGAAAAAGTCTAGTTGTGAAAGTTGTGGCGAATTTTGAGGCGATGCTTCTGGATATAAAATTCGTCCAAATCGGAGTCCGGACGGCCGAGTAAATCCCGTTTTACTGAGGCCCAAAATCTGATGACGGGAATCCGAGAGTCTATATAAAGAGAGAAAACCTAGGTCACCAAGGGCCACGAATTTTCCTCCTCCCAAGCCGCCGTCTTGGAGGGGAGGACCAGCACCATTGCAGCACCAACCACAAGGAAGAAGGGGGGCCAAGGAGCCGCTGCCCCTAGGGCCGCCGCCGCCCCCATGGGCCGCCGCCGTCTCCTCCTCATCGCCGCCGCCTCCGTGGCCGCCGCCGGCCGCCGCCTTCTCGCGGGGCTGCACCTCTCCATCAACACCATCATCAACCTCCTCCTCACCATGTCCATGCGTGAGTAGTTTCCTCCGGGGCCGAGGGCTCGTACGTGTAGCTATGTGGTTATCTCTCTCTCCCATGATGTGATCTTCGTTGTGATCATAGGCTATGTTAATCTAGGGTGATCCCATGATATTTCCCCTTCCTCTATGTATTGGATTGATGTACTCACTTGTCTTTATCTAGTATAATCCCCAAGACCAAGGTGACAGCGGTCTATTGAACATGGATTAGAAAAATATTTTCATGAGTGATTTCCTCTCTTGTGTGTTGATTGAAGATTGAGAGTCTCTTGGTGCTTGTCTTTGACTATCCTTTAGATATGTTGTGGTGATTGTGGGACTCTCTTTGGATGGCCGCGGTGACATTGGGAAATCCTTAGATTGAGAACTACGAACTTTGAGGTGTGCTTTTGTAGCCCTACATAATTCTCGTCCTCTCTTGACCACGAAGGAATGACCTCCGGGTGCGTCTCCATTGCATGTTTTATGGGAAATATCATGTGATTCGATTATGTTAATGTTGTTGGGAGTTGCCTCTAGTGAAAGTATGATTCCTAGGCCTTGTTTCCACCATTGCAATACCATTTGTGCTCACGTTTACCACTTGTTTGCTTGCTGCACTTTTTATTACAGATTTATGTTACTTTGCTTTGCCTCTCCTATCATCCATATTTTACCATCTCTTCGCCAAACTAGTGCACCTATACAACTCCTAGTTGTATTAGGTGTGTTGGGGACACAAGAGACTTCTTGTATCTTAGTTGCAGGGTTGCTTGAGAGAGACCATCTTAACCTCTACTTCCCTGAGTTCGATAAACCTTAGGTCATCCACTTGAGGGAAATTGCTGCTGTCCTACAAACCTCTGCGCTTGGAGGCCCAACATAGTCTACAAGAGTAGAAGCGTGTGTAGACATCACCCGTTGGTGATGAAATTTTTCACAGATTGGTCCCTGGTGTTCCACCCTTCATAACTTTTCAACCGTAACTCCGAATCAGGTGATTCCAAAGCCGACGTCTTCGTCTTGACGAGACATTTCTGTTGGTATCATTTTCACTATGGTTTGACATAGTGGAAATGACCATTTTGCCCTTGCCGTAAACAGCCCTCTCCGAGAGAGAACTGTTTCCGGCGATTCTTTCCGCGATCTTCCGCACTTCTTCCTGGAGTCTTCGTCACCCCAGGCAAGCCACAATACCCACTGGCATGACAGTCATGCAGTAGCCATGGTTTTCAACTTGAATATTTATTAAATGTTTGCTTGTTTAAAATATGATTATCGTTGTTTCGGTAATGCTTCAGTGTTATTGTTTATGTTCTTGCTATGTTGTTCTGCACCTGCTTATCGTGCCATGCTAGTTGCTAGTATTCCTTTCATATGTTTATGCTTGCTTGTAGTACATGTTGATGTTGGTGATGGTCATCAGTGCATGACTGTCGTCTGTCCCGAGTACCGTTGCTATGCATGTTCCTTTGCATCTAGTTAGTTAAAAGCTTGCATGTTAGTATTGTTGATATGTTCTTGCATGATATTTATTGTTGATATAAGTAGTTATTTTTCAGAAAAGTATTTAATTATGATGTTCATGCTAGTCAGTATGCCATGCTTACGATTCATTGTTGATATGGTGGATATTTATGTGGTTCTCTCATGATTATGTTGTTATTCATGCTCATGCATAGTATTTGCATCATGTATTTTATCACGACTCAGCATATTTGCATTCAAGTTTCACTGTATTAAATTGAACTTGAACAACTGTTGTCTGAGTCATGGTGCCACCATATCGAACTGACCAGTGCAACCACGTTTACCTTTATGGGAAGGTCCTAACTGGGTCTATTGTCATGCCTCTCGCCGGTGCCTCCAACAAGGGAAGGTTATGGGCATGCGATACCTTGGCCGGTTAAGCAGACATAACCTTGTGTGCCCATTGTTGTTGTTACGGATCCGGGTCCCCGTTTGGGACCGTTTATGTTTAGCCACGACGGTGGCCGTTGTGTCTTTGATAGACACGGGGCCACCCAGGACTAGCCTAGTAGGGCGTGAGTCGGAGTGGCCGGGAGAGTGTCATGACAGTAGATCGGTTTTGTCGGAACGCCGTTGGTCCACCCGAATGGAAGAACGAGGCCATGGGTTCCGTAGTGTGGGTACAGTGCGCTACCTCTGCAGAGTGTAAATTAAATCTATCGATAGCCGCGCCCGCGGATAAGGGCCCAGTTCGTAGTTGGTCACACTATGAGTCAACAGTAATAATAATAATGTGCTTAATAACAACCCCGGTTCGATGATGAGATAAGTTGGTTGTGATCGCTGGAAAGATCACCGTTTGAGACCAAGTGTTGGTCATGGTTGCGATCGTATAATGTCCGAGGTTGGTAAGTGATGCATGTGTTGGTTACGAGGTAACCCGAGCAATATAAATGGTGCATGTAGTGTCATCATGTTGCATGCTAGTTTCATCAGATTTATATGTTCATGCCATGCTCATATTGTCTAGCAGTATCATGTTAATGTTGTTCATGTTATGTTATTCTGATGAACTCATGATAATTTCTGATTAACCTGTAATTGCCATGCTGTTGTTTGCCTTGAATGCTTCTGGTTTATTTTAAGCTTGCAAGTACATTCAATGTACTGACCTGGCGTGTCATGCCAGCTTGCAGGTCTTGCGTGGATTGCTTGCTTGTTTGGTGTTGTTCCCGTGTTTGCGAGCTAGGATAAACGTTCCAGCCAGAGTCCCTGCGGATTGGAGTCCATCATCGCCGTTTGTTGTTCCGCTGCTAGTAGTTGTTCCGCTGCTTCGAGTTGGTCTGCTGCTTGTATAGAGCACCCGTGGTTGGCGTAGTGTCGACGTGCCGATGTTATTCATTGTAATATCAGAACCCTTGTAATCATATTCGCGTTGTAATAAAGAGCTGGTTTGTTCCATACTAAGTAGTGCCGTATTCCAGAAGACTTCATCTCGATCTCTGGGCTGGAATACGGGGCATTCCGGTTTTCTCTGAGCCGGGGTGCCACATGCTTGGTATCAGAGCAGGTCTGGCTGTAGAGCGTCCTAGTCCGCTGGAACATTAGAAAACGGTAGTATAGGGTCTAGTTGTTGTCCTTGATTGCTGCATTTGGTTGTTGCATTTGTTTGCTGCATATAGTCTTATTTAGTTACGTCTAACCCCTGTTTCATGCGTAGATTGCGGTCAACTTCCACGATTTCAGTGTCCTTCCCTTAGCTCCCGGTGATGTTCCCATTGAGTTCAGTCCCACTCCTACACCTCTCAGCTTTGCCGCCCTCCTTGGCGACATGTGGCGTAGTATTAATCCCCTCGGAGATCCACCTCGTTATCAAGTATTCCAGTTTTCTGCTGGAGGCAGAATTCGGGAATATGTTGCTCATGTTCATCTGTCAGCCCTGATTCCTGTCGGTAAGCGCTCCTATAGTTTCCACGATGGTTACGGCGCTACTCCTGAGCGTGTCGTTCAGCTTGCCACAATGGCAGGAGTCACCGGTCTTCGTCATCAAGAGAGCATGGTGCAAGAGAACCGTGCTTATCAATATTATCCCACCATCGTCGAGAATCCTAGGCGAATCCAATTTCCCTCCGTCAACCCTCAAGATGACCCGGCTATCCTCGCCATGTCTCGTTACATGACGGCCGAGTGTCTTCTTATTTCTGTGTTAGTCCGAGACGCCATTCGAGCCAGGAGATTGCTTGGTGTCGCTTTACCTCAGTCTCCGCCAGCTTCTCCAACTCCTCCGCCTCGTCCATCCGGAGTTCTAGAGCCAGCGGTTCCACTCGCTACTCCCTTAGCTTCCTCGTCAGATCGCGAGCGTTCGCTCAAGCGTAGGGTGTAGTCATTCGTGTAATGCATGTGCATCTGCTGTAGTATCTTGCTTGTTTATGCTTGTGTGTGCTTGTGTGTGCCTGTGTGGACTAGTTTTGTAGCTTGTTGGTTGTGTGCTTTATTTAACTCGTTTGCTGTATGATTGGTTGCAGTCGTTTTTCTGGTGCTTCTTTGTTTTAAATCCTCGGTGTTACCCCCTTATGGAAATTATTCCTCGACCGACACCGGATCAGAAGAAACCATGAGCAGTACAGATATACACCAAAGAATTCAGATTTTCAGCCGACAACATTGTATTACATCCGGTCTGAATACAAATATATTTTGCTCAGCAACAAGTACCTTTATGAGATACACTTGATCGCAGCAATGATGAAATCAGCAAGAAAACAAAATTGGATCAACAGTGCATTCCCAGTCAAAGGTACGTTCCGTACGCGATGATTAAATGTGCCATAAGTCAATTTTAAAGCATTGCGACACCCAGAAGTCAGTCCAAATGCACGGTGAATTCAGTAATAAAATTCTTGCCATACAAATAATCAGTTGCTGGACTGACAAATATATATATATATATATATATATATATATATATATATATATATATATATATATATATATATGTGTCAGTCCAATCACCAAGAAAATCAGTTCCATTCATCTCAAAAAATTTATTGACGAAGTGTACGAAGATAAGGTTCCCAGTCTGCATTGGTAGGGAATGAATAGATTCCCATACTGCAAAAGCTTCTGGCATAAGGTACCGAGTCTTCCCTAGCAAGGTCTTTAAGGGGGGAAGCTTATGAGGTACGGTACCCCATTTCTCCTCAAGAAAATATCCACCAAAGGCTTCGAGCATAAGCCAGTCAGTCTGTCTTAGCACGACACCTCGGTGGTTTCCGAACGCAAGCACTAATACAAGACATTAAATTTGGAATTGTCAGCATATGGTAGTGTTTTTCCCAAGTGGCAGATCTGCAACAGTTGGTCTGAAATAAAAATTGGTCAGAGGTATGCCTCGGGAATCAGATATTTATTCATTCAGTATGCTGCCAAGTCCATGCAAGTCTCTCGCACAAAGAAAAATTCACGACCGACAACCTCACCGGTTATTCAAGAAACAAAAACCAGTGGGTGAGGCCATGCTCAACAAGTATTGAAGGAAAGACAACACTGAGACAATAATCTTGGCAGTAATTGTCAAGATCAGTCCCGCACATCCAACAATATGATGTCACTGTCCGGCATAATCCCCAATAGTATTGAGATCTGTATAACCACACGTGAGCCGGATAAATATACCAAGGCTCAAAACATGAGCTAGACCAAGGTATGATTGTCAGATATTGTACGTAACCGTATTCAGGGCCGCAAAAATAATCAGGGATCCATGTAAGGCCCCACTCTTTCAGTTGAGGATCCAGATGAAGAAAGTAATAATGAAAAAGCAAGACCAACAATACAGGTATGCCGGTTATTATGTGAAAAGTGTGGATGCCCAAGACAGTCTTATTCCAAGGTGAACCCAAGCAAAGATCCACCTAAGAGGTATACTTCATTGTGGTAAGGACCTCATAGCAAGGCAACCAGCTCAGTCCGCAGTATGCTTAGAACTATCAGCATTAAATACCCGAGTCTGTCCGGTCAGACTCATGGACAGATCAATATATTGACCACAACACCCGCGATGGAGCATGACACCGACTGTTATTCCCAGGGAGATACTAGCAAAAATGAAGAATCAGTGTGAAAACATATACTTTGAGGATTATTATCTCTCGCATAGGGGAAGCAATTAAAAGAACAACCTGTGTGGATGTGATTCTTTGCCAAGATCATCGCCAACCAAGACTGCAAATTTTATCACCAGAGGATGGTGCATTTTTCTATCAGTCACGACAAGCGCCAGTCAAACTTTTGGTGCAACTTGGATACTCTAAACTAAGAAGATAGTCCAGACAAGTCAGAAACTCCTGCCAGATGACAACATCCGTTAGCAAAAACAGATGTGGTCCACATCACCGTTTTGGAACCAGAAGGCATGCCTATATTCGAGAAATCTGATGCCTGGATAGAAGACATGTTCCATGGGAAGATATGTCCCCCAACTCCATGGAATATTCTTGGTACTCGATACGAGGATAACATTTCCAGCAAGGATCAATATCAAGCAGGACAAGTATGTCCATAAAAATAATATTCCGGATCCTAGCTCAGCCAACAGATATGAAATAAAATTTGAGTCAGTATAAACAGGAATATATAAGGTACGTCATGTCAGAATGTCAGGCACAACAAAGCAAATCCCCCTCAGATCAAGATAGTCAGTCAGATCCAAGTCAGTGGAAATATTATTATAAAAGAAACCTGAGTTGGAAACGGTTTCTTCAAGTCAAAAAAATTATTTGACCCTGAACAATCAAATCTCGAGGACGAGATTTCTTTAAGGGGGGAAGAGTTGTCACAGCCTGATTTTTGGCCCTTTCTTTTTCTTTGGATTTTCTGAGATTTTTGCCCGAGTTTTCTTTTTCCGTGGCTATGTGGTCTGGAAACTAAAGAAGCTGACCTCTTCTTTCTTTCCAGAGTGGCTTGTCACCCTCATATCTATCCCTAGACCCTGCCATTTTCATCCATGACCTAACCCAATATTCTTTTTCCAAGGAATATTCCTTTGCTATTAAAGGAATAATTATTTTTGCCCTAGGTTGTGAAGCAACCTATATTTCTGTCATTCCGAAAATTCCCAAATAAATTTTAATAAATTGTTTGGGTCATATCTTGCTCAAATATGGCAAAACATTGCATTGCCATGTTCAAAAATAATCCTCCAAAAATAATTTTCTTGTTCTGCCCTAATTGACACTTTGTGAAGCAAGTGCTATTTATCTTTGTCCAATTGCTCTCAAACTTGGTGGACATATTTTTCATGTCCATATCATTGCCATGTGCCAATTTTCATACTCATTTTCCTACTAATTATTTTCCAGTGGTTTTTCAAATTTCTGTCCAGAAAGAAACTTTGTGAAGTATATTCTAGGCATGTCCAAATGAGATGAAACTTGGTCACATCCTTAATTTGATCAAATCATGCATCTCCACCCAATTTGAGCTCATGCAAATCATCTACGTGAGCTCAGATCCAAATCTTGGTTTCTGGTAAACTTTTCACTTTGTGAAGCAACCCTATTTTACCTTGCTTCATTTGAGCTGCCAATTTACCAGGCCATTCTTACATCTACCTCTACTCACTTCACCAAGTCTTGGCTCAATCCAGTTATCCTTTTACCCTCAATAAATTCTCCAAGATCCTGTCCAGAATGGAGTGTTGTGAAGGAAGTGCCACTTTGGTAACTCCAAATGGCATGATCTTTTTACAGCCTCTCCATATGGTCAAATAAGCTCCCTACAGCAAATTTCAGCTCATGACACTCAAGTATGTGAGTGCAACATCATCTTCCCCAAATCTGGCCAGTTTGGCACTTTCTACAGCAACCCTAAGCTAAACTCCTCTTATTAGTTTGGTTTTTGGTGATCTAAATCACCTTGGTGTAGGATCATCGCCAGACAAACTTTCTACCAAGTTACCCGGATGGTTTTATCACAGGAAGTTACAAACACCTTGCTGTTGTTTTACCATGGAGCGATCTACAAAACTCTTCTTTGCCCCCTGGATCATTTTCTCTCTGCATTTCTACTAAGGGCACTGAGGTAAACCTACTGGAAGTGTCTGGCCAAGCCAAAGCTCGCCACTTGCACCAGTGCGCGTGGTGACCGCACATGCGTCATGCACAGGGCGCGCTCTGGTACGGTCGGGCCGCTATGCTCGTCGCCTCCCTCCTCGTCTCGACCCCAAACCGTGTCCTGGAGCTAGATCGTGCTTGTCTGCACCGCCCTGCATCGCTGCTTCGTCGTTGCTCGCCGGCAGCGCGCCGTCATAACAGTGCCACTGCGGTGAACTGGTGCTGACCTCCATTAGTGCACTGTTGGAGCTCATTTGTGATCGTCCAGAGCCTTCCACGGCTATAAAAGGAGTGCCCGAGCTCCTCCGCACCTCGCCAGCCCCTCCTCGCTCCCCCTCGACCACCAGAACCCTCGGGTTCATCCTCTTTTCGCCGATGACCACCATGGCCGCCTCAGTCTCGGCTTGAGTCCGGCGAGCCTAGCCCTCCTCTCACCCTCCCAGCATGTCCATCATGTTCCCCACATCCCACTGAGCTGCCCCACCCCTTTGCCCCTCGCCGGAGATGCCCGCATCACCGAGCCCCGTCACCACCGCCGCCTCTATGTACCTCCATGGCGCCGTCCCTCCCCTCCTATCCACTCATCCCAGGCGCCAGCTGATCCTCTGAACGGAACCAGCGCCCTTCCCTGAGTCCGCCGGTGGTCTCGCCTCGGCCAACGGTGGCCGGAGCCGCCCCGGCCACCACGGGCCGCCCGCCTCTGCCTCCTGCGGCCCTCCTCCGCCCCGCACCCTCGTCTACTCCCCGGTGCCGGCCGACCACCTGGGCGGACGTGTCGCGCCGCCCCGGTCCCGCCAGTACCCGCGCCCTGGCCGGAGACGGCCGGGCCACGCGCCGGCGTCGCCCCTGCCCTGCATCTCCTCTGTCCCTTTTGGGACATTAGCGAGGAAGAAAAAGACCCGGGCCTGGTCCTCCCCCTGCCCATGGGCCCCTCCTGTAAGTGGCACAAACCCTGGGCCCATCTGTTTTAAGTAGAGACGTCTTCTTGAAAGGGTTTTCTTTTTCAGAAAGCGTATTTCTTTTCTTCTCCGGCCCAAGTGCGCTTTCCTTTCCAGAAAGCATATTTTCTCAAATATGTTTCTGTCTTATCCACTCAGGGACCCGTTGGTGATGAAAAATTTCACATATTGGTCCCTGGTGTTCCACCCTTCATAACTTTTCAACCGTAACTCCGAATCAGGTGATTCCAAAGCCCACGTCTTCGTCTCGACGAGACCTTTCTGTTGGTATCATTTTCACTATGGTTTGTGTCGGGGGAAACTGTCCACCACGAACACCTATGGGACCGGAGCCCCTTGTCTGTGCGGTACGAGGGCGGAGGGAGCACGAAGAGCAGATCGAGGCAGACGCGCGGGCAGTTTTTACCCAGGTTCGGGCCGCACGGATGCGTAAAACCCTACTCCTGCTTGGTTGTGTATTGAGTTGAGCGCTCGGGAGCTTGAAGAAGCAGCTACACCGTGCGTGAGAGTAATCTAGGTTTCGAACCCCCCCCCCACGTTGTGCATGGGCCTCCTTTTATAGTGCAAGGGGTCACCGACAGGTGTCAACGTAGGAGAAAGGGGTAAAAATGTAAAAGAGGTGGTAGTTGTAACAGTGCGGGAACAGTGGAGCTACAGTACAGAACAGTGGTCTATACCTACTTTAACAGTGGGGGACAAGGGCATTTAATGCCTGTCGCCGTCGACCCCAAAAGCTCCCGCCGTTGCGTCTCCGTCTGCCACGGCGATGGATCCTCTGCCGTGGAGTGCCACCGTGTCCCCCAGGCTGCACAGCCATCCGCCACGCGTCCCTGGAGTGGCCCCAGGGCGACGCGTGGGCCGATGAGCTGGAGCGCGGGCACACAGCGCACCTCCCCCGGCAAGCACCTTGCCGGGGATCTCGACCTTGCCGGGCCCGGAAGCTTGCCGCTCCCCGAGCCCTTGCCGGGTCTTCTAAGATAAAATCTTCTATTCGTCCTGACAAGCTCCTCTTGCCAGGGCCTCGTGCTAGTTAAGCAATCTTGAGCCTGGGACGGCCTTCCCGGCAAGCTCCTCTTGCCGGGGTCTTGGTCTTCTGTCTTGTATACTTTGTCTTTGAATGGTTAGATAAGGAGCAGGAAGGTCTCCGGCGAGCCAGCAGTAAACCTTGCCGCGGGAAGCTGCAACTGCCCGTGCACAATCCCTTTGTCATGGCCCTTCTCGGTCTGGGGGCTCGATATCCTCGGCCCTTTCCCTCGCGCTGTCGGGGGCTTTGAGTACTTGTACGTTGCAATCGACAAGTTCACAAAGTGGCCAGAAGTGGAGCCAGTGAGAAAGGTGACAGCACAGTCAGCAGTCAGGTTCTTCAGGTCGATTGTTTGCCGTTTCGGGATCCCTAACAGGATCATCACCGACAACGGTACGCAGTTCACTAGTCGCACCTTCATGCAGTACGTCCAAGACCTTGGCGCCAAGGTCTGTTTCGCTTCTGTTGCTCACCCGAGGAGCAACGGTCAAGCGGAGAGGGCAAATGCTGAAGTGCTGCGCGGACTCAAGACAAGGACTTTTGACAGGCTGCGCAAGTGCGGAAAGAATTGGATAGAGGAGCTCCCGGCGGCTCTTTGGTCAATCAGAACGACACCAAGTCGAGCCACCGGACAGACACCCTTTGCCCTAGTCTACGGGGCAGAAGCAGTTATCCCCACGGAACTCGTATACGGTTCTCCTCGAGTGCTCGCTTATGATGAGCTCGAGCAAGAGCAACTGCGGCAAGATGACGCATTGCTCCTTGAGGAGGGACGTCTCCAGGCTGCTGTACGAGCTGCTCGATACCAGCAAGCTTTGCGCCGCTATCATAGCCGCAAAGTCAAGGCCAGGAGTCTCGAGGAAGGCGACCTTGTTCTTCGGCGTGTTCAGTCCGCCAAGAATTCCAACAAGTTGACGCCGAAGTGGGAAGGCCCTTATCGGGTGAGACAAGTTACGAGGCCCGGCGCTGTCCGCCTCGAGACCGAAGAAGGCTTACCGGTGAGCAACTCCTGGAACATAGAGCATCTTCGCAAGTTTCACCCCTAAGGCGCGGTTGCCGTGATCCGCTCCGGCAACCACCTTTTGTACAAGCTTTGCCGCTGTTGCATGTAACCCTTTGTACAAAGCCGGGCGCAGACCCCGTGCATCAGTAAAGATTTCGTGTTTTCGCATCGATTGCCTTTCGCATGCTTCTCTTTGCTATTTGCGTGTTTTATTTGGCATTTGATGCAACACTTAGATACTCGGTAAGCACTATTACGCCGAAAGGCGATATGCTTGTTTCCCTCTCCTTTTCCTTTTTCTCTTAAGCAGAAGGAACGTTCCACCACGAACACCTATGGGACCGGAGCCCCTTGTCTGTGCGGTACGAGGGCGGAGGGAGCACGAAGAGCAGATCGAGGCAGACGCACGGGCAGTTTTACCCAGGTTCGGGCCGCACGGATGCGTAAAACCCTACTCCTGCTTGGTTGTGTATTGAGTTGGGCGCTCGGAGCTTGAAGAAGCAGCTACACGAGCGTGAGAATGATCTAGGTTTCGAACCGAACTGAACCGAACCCCCCCCACGTTGTGCATGGGCCTCCTTTTATAGTGCAAGGGGTCACCGACAGGTGTCAACGTAGGAGAAAGGGGTAAAAATGTAAAAGATGTGGTAGTTGGAACAGTGCGGGAACAGTGGAGCTACAGTGCAGAACAGTGGTCTATACCTACTTTGACAGTGGGGGACAAGGGCATTTAATGCCCGTCGCCGTCGACCCCAAAAGCTCCCGCCGTTGCGTCTCCGTCTGCCACGGCGATGGATCCACTGCCGTGGAGTGCCACCGTGTCCCCCAGGCTGCACAGCCATCCGCCACGCGTCCCTGGAGTGGCCCCAGGGCGACGCGTGGGCCGATGAGCTGGAGCGCGGGCACACAGCGCACCTCCCCCGGCAAGCACCTTGCCGGGGATCTCGACCTTGCCGGGCCCGGAAGCTTGCCGCTCCCCGAGCCCTTGCCGGGTCTTCTAAGATAGAATCTTCTGTTCGTCCTGACAAGCTCCTCTTGCCAGGGCCTCGTGCTAGTTAAGCAATCTTGAGCCTGGGACGGCCTTCCCGGCAAGCTCCTCTTGCCGGGGTCTTGGTCTTCTGTCTTGTATACTTTGTTTTTGAATGGTTAGATAAGGACCAGGAAGGTCTCCGGCGAGCCAGCAGTAAACCTTGCCGCGGGAAGCTGCAACTGCCCGTGCACAAGTTGGGGTACTGAGGTACCCCTACCTTAGTACACCGACAGGAGCCCCCGGGCCTGGGCCACACACGGTGCCGAGCGCTGTTGGGCCAGGCCCAAAACAGTGCACGGGCACCCGCGGCCCGCGGCGCGCCGAATCCACTTCCATATCCGCCGCACCCCACGGCAACGGCACGCGTCGATTGCGGCGCCGTGGGATGGGACGTGCCCACGATTTCTTTAATGGGAAGGGCGAAACGCCCCCCACTCTACCATAAAAGCAGAGAGAGCGGCGCGGTTCCCCTCCCTGCGCACTCATTGCCATCGTCTTCTTCCTCAGATTCCTCTGCTCTTTGCCTCTACTCCTCCGCCATCACCAAGCTCTTCGTCCCCTTCCTTCCACCGCGTCCGCCATGGCCCCAAAGACCGACAAGGCGAAGTCGGAGAAGTCCAAGCGGGAGAAGTCAGATCAGGCGGCGAAGCTCGTCGCGTTCCGGAAGGAGCACATCGTCTTTGCGCCGAAGCTCGGCGTGCGGGAGCTTTGGAACAAATATTATTTGTTCTGGGCCAAGGAGACCCCAGCGCACCCCCGCACGCGCGTCTACCCGGCCGTCGCCAAGGATCACTACCCCGGCGGGTATTACTTTTTCGCAGCCTTCTTCCACTGCGGTCTGTGCCCTCCCTTCTCAAACTTTTTCTGCGATATCATGAATACTTATGGCCTCCACCTCCTCGATTTCACTCCCAACGCCATCCTCACCATGTCCGTTTTCGCACACATGTGCGAAAACTTCGTAGGGATCCAGCCCAACATAGCTCTCTTTAGGCACTTTTTCATCCCCAGAGTAGAGGCCGACGCCCCCCTCTCCGGAGGAATCTCTTGGGTGTTTAGGCTGAATAAGAAATTATCCTACTTGCCGGGGGAGCTCCGCGGCAAGTGGGAAGAGTGGCGCGCGGAGTGGTGCTGGGTCGTCGAGGAGCGGCCGCAACACTTCACCGCGCCGCGCACATCGCCCATCGTGCGCGGCAGGGATTGGAGTAATTTTGATTCCGACGATGCCAAGCTGGATATCGCTCTCGTCAGAATCCTTCGTCTTCGGATGGCGCCGCTGTCTGTCGCTGAAGTGGGCGCGGACTTTCTTCGTCGCCGGATCGCCCCCCTCCAAGACCGGAAAAGGCCGGCGTGGCAATATGGCGGCCCGGCAGACATCATGAGGCTGCGCCCCGGCCTCAATTTTAACTTCACAACACTCGAGCTGCGGGGTATGGTCAGGGAACTTTTCAAGTTCGACCCGGCACACCCCGAGTACTTCCGCGCTCCCCGGGGAGTGGGTACTTGAGAAAGCCGAAGCCGACGAACAGCAACGGCTCGCCGGGGTAGAGATGTCCCGGCGAGAAGGAGAGCTCGCGCAGCGGAAGGTGGATCTCGACTCCCATGAGGAGGACCTTGCCGCTCGCGAGGCTGCCCTTGGCGGGGAGCTGAAGGAGGCGAAGGCCGCTGCTGCTGCCGCGGAAGACGCCAAGAAGGAGCTTGCCGCCAAGGTTGTTCAACTAGAAGCGGCGATGAAGGTGAGCACCGAGAAGGTTGCCGCGCTCATTACTGAGCGCGAGAAGGACGCCCACACCAACGCGGAGCTCCAAGTGAATCTGTCCAAGAGGGGCGATGAGCTTAAGGCCACCAAGGACTCCATCGAGGACTTGGAGCTGAAAGTCTCAACTCTGAGGGATTCAATTGACGCCGCCAAGCTTCGAGAAGATAAGCTGAAGGAGGAGCTCCGCAAGGAGCGGGCCTTGGTGGACAGCACCAACAAGGCATCCGAGCTCTTCCGCAAGAACATTGAGCTGTGGACCGAAGAGCTGGTTTCTTCGGCATCCATCATTGACCAGGAGCTGCTTGCCTTGAAGGTCGAACACCTTATCTACTCGCCGGATCCAGACCTCCCGCACAGCGCCAAGCTCAGCCTCTTCTTCAGAGGCGTCGCTCCGGCCCTTGCAGGTCTCCGGAACCGCATCCCCGCGCAGCTGGCCGAGGAGTCGCGCCGTCTCTGCGCAGGAACTCTGGAGCGGGTCTTGACGAAGATTGTGTTCCGCAACCCGGGGATCAACCTCACGAACGTTCTTCGCAGCTTGCCGGCGGATGCAGACACGGAGGCCCTGAAGGAGCAGGTCGGCCATATCATCGCCAAGGTGGCAAAGCTTGGCAGGAAGGAGGGCGACCGCGTAGACTAGGGCCCCATTTATCTTTATCTTTTCGTTGCTGCACATTATGTTACGAACTCATTAGTCCATTGCGACAAGTTGTCCTTGTAAGATATTTGCTTTACTTCAATCAATCAGTGCAATGTTATCTTCCTTGTTCCAATCTTTGACTTTGTATGTTCCTCACCCTACGCTCCCGGGGAGCTTGCCGGAAAGGGGCCCTTGCCGCGAGCGCTGAGCGCTGAGCAGCCTGCTGGCCAAGGTCCTCGCCGGCAAGCAACCTCGCCGCAGCAAGTCGCAACGCACTTAGCTTGCTGAGTGTACTCGGAAACGAAGCAAGGGCGCGACACTTGTCGCAGCTCACTTAAATCGTTGAGTGGACTCGAAGACAAGATAAGGGTGCGGCAAGCCACGGGTAGGTTCCTCCGCGCACAGGTTTCCCATAAAAAGTGTGATTGTTCAAGGAAGACAACCAAAATTTAAAATTTGAACTGGTCAAATTCTAACAACTTATCTTTCATATGCTGCTTGCTCATGTTGTTTGCTTTCCGGTAAGGCTCTTCTTTCTTGAACGGCACTTAGTTCCTCCTCTACCTCCTTCCCCCCCGGCAAACTTGTGCGCGAGGAACGTTCCTTCTGCTTAAGAGAAAAAGGAAAGGGAGAGGGAAACAAGCATATTGCCTTTCGGCGTAATAGTGCTTACCGAATGTCTAAGTGTTGCATCAAATGCCAAATAAAACATGCGAATAGCAAAGAGAAACATGCGAAAGGCAATCGATGCGAAAACACGAAATCTTTACTGATGCACGGGGTCTGCGCCCGGCTTTGTACAAAGGGTTACATGCAACAGCGGCAAGGCTTGTACAAAAAGGTGGTTGCCGGAACGGATCACGGCAACCGCGCCTTAGGGGTGAAACTTGCGAAGATGCTCTATGTTCCAGGAGTTGCTCACCGGTAAGCCTTCTTCGGTCTCGAGGCGGACAGCGCCGGGCCTCGTAACTTGTCTCACCCGATAAGGGCCTTCCCACTTCGGCGTCAACTTGTTGGAATTCTTGGCGGACTGAACACGCCGAAGAACAAGGTCGCCTTCCTCGAGACTCCTGGCCTTGACTTTGCGGCTATGGTAGCGGCGCAAAGCTTGCTGGTATCGAGCAGCTCGTACAGCAGCCTGGAGACGTCCTTCCTCAAGGAGCAATGCGTCATCTTGCCGCAGTTGCTCTTGCTCGAGCTCATCATAAGCGAGCACTCGAGGAGATCCGTATACGAGTTCCGTGGGGAGAACTGCTTCTGCTCCATAGACTAGAGCAAAAGGTGTCTGCCCGGTGGCTCGACTCGGTGTCGTTCTGATTGACCAAAGAGCCGCCGGGAGCTCCTCTATCCAATTCCTTCCGCACTTGCGCAGCCTGTCAAAGGTCCTTGTCTTGAGTCCGCGCAGCACTTCAGCATTTGCCCTCTCCGCTTGGCCGTTGCTCCTCGGGTGAGCAACAGAAGCGAAACAGACCTTGGCGCCAAGGTCTTGGACGTACTGCATGAAGGTGCGACTAGTGAATTGTGTACCGTTGTCGGTGATGATCCTGTTAGGGATCCCGAAACGGCAAACAATCGACCTGAAGAACCTGACTGCCGACTGTGCTGTCACCTTTCTCACTGGCTCCACTTCTGGCCACTTTGTGAACTTGTCGATTGCAACGTACAAGTACTCAAAGCCCCCGACAGCGCGAGGGAAAGGGCCGAGGATATCGAGCCCCCAGACCGAGAAGGGCCATGACAAAGGGATTGTTTGGAGAGCTTGAGCTGGCTGATGTATTTGCTTTGCATGGAACTGGCACGCTTCACACTTGGTTACTAGTGCAGTTGCATCTTGGAGGGCTTCCTGCCAAAAGAACCCTTGCCGGAAAGCTTTCCCGGCAAGTGCCCTTGCGCCAACGTGGTGGCCGCATGTGCCTCCGTGTATTTCTGCCAACAGCTTCTGTCCATCTTCTCTGGAGATGCATTTCAACCTGACACCATTGAGTCTTCTTCTGTACAGCTCGTTATCCACAAACTGATACATACTTGACTGCCTGGTTATCTTCTCTATCTCTTGAGGGTCGTCGGGAAGTTCTCCAGTTTGCAGAAAACGGACGATCTGCTGTGCCCATGCCGGAGCCCGGGGCTCGACGGCAAGGACTAAAGGCTCGAGGGCCGCTGCGGGAACCCCAGCTTCTACGGCAAAGACCTCTGGTCCTGTCGGAGCTGACGGTCCCCCGGCAAGCTCGCCGGGGCGAGGCTTGTCGGGAACACTTGCTTCAACTGCACAAGCCCGAGGGCTTGCAGGAGCAAACTGTTCCTCAGCGTTGTCGTTGATCTTGGGAACTTTGGCGGTGGGTTCAGGAAGATCCGCCGGCAAGTAGTCGCCGGAGACCAACTTTCTCTTCTTGGACTGCCCAACTGATGGTGTAACTGATGGTTGAGTCAGCTTGAGCAAAAAGGTCCCTGGTTCCACAGGTAGCTTCATCGCAGCACACTTTGAAAGGCCATCTGCAATTTCATTTTGAGCTCTCGGGATGTGCTCCATTTGCAGACCTTCAAAGTGTTCTTCAAGCTTCCTCACTTCATCTACATATGTTTCCATCAAAGGGCTCTGGTAGCTCTTGTTAACTTGCCGGACCACCAACTGAGAATCGCCCCGCACAATCAGCTTTCTGATCCCAAGTTCGGCCGCAATCCTGAGGCCGGCAAGCAAGCCTTCATATTCTGCAGTGTTGTTTGTCGCTTGCTCCCTGGGAAAGTGCATCTGGATAACATATTTGAGGTGTTCTCCGGTGGGCGCGATGAGTACCACGCCAGCACCGGCGCCTTGCAACGAGAAGGCACCGTCAAAATACATTACCCATTCACTTGTCGCTTCTTGCACGGGTACGCTCGTTTCTTGAACTTCTTCTTCTGGCGTTGGGGTCCACTCAGCAATGAACTCTGCCAAAGCTCGGCTCTGAATGGTTGAAGTACTTTCAAATTTGAGTCCGAAGCTTGACAGTTCCAGTGCCCACTCGACGATCTTGCCTGTTGCCTCTGGATTGTGTAATATCCTCTTCAACGGAAAGCGAGTGACCACTGTTATCTCATGGGCTTGGAAGTAGTGGCGCAGCTTCCTCGAGGCCATGAGGAGGCCGAAAAGCAATTTTTGCACACCGGAGTACCTTGATCTAGCTCCCTGGAGAAGGGAACTTACAAAATACACTGGGCGCTGCACCATCTTCTTCCGCACCTCTCCTTGTTCCTGCGCAGAGTCTTCCTTGTCGGGGCCAGAGCTTGTCGGGACAGCCCCCTGCTTGTCGCTAGATTCGCTTGCCGGTAACGCTGGCTCCTCGTCGGACTCCCTCTCCGCTACCAACGCGGCACTAACCACCTGGTTGGTTGCCGCTAAGTATAGCAACAACTTTTCCTGTGGTTTAGGTGCGACAAGTATAGGAGTGGAGGACAGGTACCGTTTCAAATCCTGCAACGCCGCCTCCGCTTCCGGAGTCCACTTCATGGGACCTGCCTTCTTCAAGATTTTGAAGAAAGGTAGGGCGCGTTCCGCGGATTTTGAAATGAACCTACTGAGGGCAGCAACGCAACCTGCAAGCCTTCTGACATCCTTGACGCGCTTCGGGGCTTCTATCTGCTCGATGGCTTTGATCTTGTCGGGATTGGCTTCAATCCCCCTTTGTGATACAAAGAACCCGAGAAGCTTGCCGGAGGGAACTCCAAAGACGCACTTCTCGGGGTTCAGCTTGAGCTGTATCCTGCGCAGGTTCTGAAACGTTTCTTCTAAGTCTTGAATCAGTGTTTCTTTGCTCTTGCTTTTCACCACGATGTCATCCATGTAGGCTTCTACATTCCTGTGGATCTGTGGCTCAAAAGCAGTGTACACTACCCTTGCAAAAGTGGAGCCTGCATTTTTCAGTCCAAATGGCATGCGGATAAAGCAATATGTGCCACATGGAGTGATAAATGCAGTCTTCTCTTCATCTTCCTTAGCCATGAAAATCTGGTGATAGCCTGAGTATGCATCAAGAAAACAGAGTAGCTCACATCCGGCAGTGGAGTCAACGATCTGGTCAATGCGCGGCAAAGGGAAGGGATCCTTGGGACATGCTTTATTGACATCAGTGAAGTCTATACACAGTCTCCACTTCCCGTTGGCTTTGCGCACGACGACTGGGTTTGCCAACCACGTCGGATGGATCACACCTCTAACTAGGCCTGCTGCCTCTAGTTTCTTGATCTCCTCGTTGATGAACTCTTGGCGCTCCACGGCTTGCTTCCTCACTTTTTGCTTGATGGGCCGCGCATGAGGGCAGACAGCAAGCTTGTGCTCAATCACCTTCCTGGGAACACCGGGGATGTCAGATGGTTGCCAAGCAAACACATCAACATTCGCCCGCAGGAAGGCGACGAGCGCGCTTTCCTATTTGCTGTCAAGGGTGGCGCTGATGGTGAAGGTACCACCAGCGCCATCCTCCTTTGCGGACACCTTCTTGGTTGCCGGAGGAGCAGCCATTCCTTTCTTGCTCTTGCCGGTGGAGCTCGATGGAACGTCCTCGACGGCGGCGCAGCACTCCGAAGAGGTGCGGTTGCCGGAGTGTGTCCCAGAGCACTTGCCGGACTTGGTCTTCGTCTTCTTCCCCCCGGGAGCTTCAGCGGCAAGAGTATCCTTCTCGGCCGCAGCTGCCGCATCCCGGTAAATCTTGTCGGCGCAAATAAGCGCATCTTTCTTGTCGCTGTGGACGGTGATGACGCTTATCGGCCCCGGCATCTTCAGCACGTTGTAGGCATAGTGGGAAGCTGCCATGAACTTGGCGAGGGCGGGACGGCCGAGTATCCCATTGTAGGGCAATGGAATATCAGCAACGTCAAAGGTGATGCGCTCAGTTCTGAAGTTGAGCTCCCCGCCAAAGGTCACCGGCAGAGTAATCTTTCCTTTGGGCTTGCTCCTTCCCGGGTTGATTCCTTGGAATGAACCGGTCTCTTCGAGCTCGCCGTCTTGAATCTGGAGTTTCTTGATCACAGCAGAGGAGATCAAGTTCAGCCCGGCCCCGCCGTCAACCAACATTTTGGTGACCTTGAGGTTGCGGATGGTGGGTGAGACCAGCATCGGCAAGCACCCGACCGCAGTGGTGCGGTCAGGGTGATCCTCAAGGTCAAAAATGATGGGCGTGCTGGACCATTTGAGGAGCCTGCGCGACTCCACGGGCGGCTTGGCTGCATTCACCTCACGCACCCACTGTTTCAGCTGGCGGTGGGAGGTGTGCAGGGAGGCGCCACCGTCGACGCACAGGACTTCCGTGGCCTTCTGGAACTCCTGCTCGCTGTTCTCGTCGTCCTCCATGTCTTCATCGTCGTCTTCGTCGTTGTCGCGGCCCCGGGGAGGTCGATCTCCTTGCCGCTGCTTGGCCTTGCCGCGGCGTCCTCCCCGGCCATTGAATGGCCGCTTCTTGCTGGGCTCTTCCCCGCCACCTTGGGCCTTCTCCTTGTCGCGCCTCTCGTACTCGGCCTTTTGCTGCTCGACGAGGTACTCGACGCGCTTACAGTTGGAGAGGTCGTGACCCTTGGTGCGGTGAATCTTACAGTATTGCTTGTCGGAGCTACCCGGCTTGTCGGCCGCCGCCGCAGGGGCAGGCTCCTTGCCGGAGCCGCCAGCCTGCGCTTGCTTGGCGGGGGCCTCCTTGCCGGACTTCTCGACGGCAAGCACTTCCTTCTTGCCCTTCTTCCTGTTGTTCCGCCGCCGGCTCTTCTTTGCCGGGGCGGCGTCGTCGCTGTCGCTTCCCCCTGCGCCAGCATCCTCCCCGGGGAGTTTCCTCCCCTCTTCTGCACGGGCGCACTTGTCGGCAAGAGCGTAGAGCTCGCTGACGTCCCTGATCTTGGTCATCGCCATCTCCTCCCGCATGCGGCGGTTACGCACGTTCTGATGGAACGCGCTGATAACCGCAGCAGGGTGAACGTCGGGGATGTTGTGCTGTACCCGGCTGAAACGTTGGATATACTTGCGCAGGGGTTCGCCTTCCTTCTGGGCCAAAATGTGGAGATCGCTCTCCTGGCCATGGGGTTTGTGGCCGCCGGTGAAGGCGCCAACAAACTGATGGCAGAGGTCGGCCCAAGAAGAGATAGAGCCTTCCGGCAAGTGCATGAGCCACGAACGGACGTTCGGCTTCAGCACGAGCGGGAAGTAGTTGGCTAGGATCTTCTCGTCGCGCCCCCCGGCAGCTTGCACTGCTATGGTGTAGACGCTGAGAAACTCTGAGGGGTGCGTCTTGCCGTCGTACTTCTCCGGTACGTCGGGCTTAAAGTTCTTCATGCTGGGCCACTGGACGCGCCGCAGCTCGCGGGTGAACGCAGGGCAGCCTGCCGCATACGGCAAGTCGCCTGGTTCACCGGGCGCGGGTGCGTCGACAGCGTTCCCAGCTCTCTTGTCGGATTGTCGCCGAGCTTCTCGGCGGCGCTCGATCGTGGTCCGAGCGTCTTCATCTCGCCGGTCGTCGAGGACCTGGCGCTGGTCCCGACGGGCCCGCGGGTCCGACGAGGCTGTGGAGCCGTCGTCGGGGTTGTTCCGGCGGGGCGGCGTCTTCTGCTTCTGCGGCGGGGAGTGCACGCTTGTCGCACCCCCGGCAGTCTTGTCGCCGATAGCCTTCGTCTTCTCGGCCTGCCGCGGCCGTGAGGCCGACGGCTGCTGCGGAGAGTCGTTGTTGGCGAAGTCTATCAGGCTCCGGATAGTGGCCCTCCATTCCTCGGCCTTGTCGGCCGCTGGAGGAAAATCGAGGAGCAGCTGCGCCCTTGCGAGCGCTTCTGCCGGAGTAGTGGGGAACGCGGGCGAGCGGTGCGAGGAGCGGGATACGCCCGGACTTCTAACGACGTTAGAAGGAGCGGGGTCCCGTGCCGGCGCCTTCGCTTTGCTTGTGCCCGGACGGGGGTCCGGGGCGTCCCGCGAACCTCCAGTATGGCCTTGTCCCAGCAAGCGGATACCACCTCCCGTGGCATGGCGCTGCGGGGTCGTCGTATGTTGCGATGGACGTGGCGCGTCCACGGAGACCGAGGTCCGGTCGTCCGTCCTGTTCTTGGATCTGGTGGCACCGTGAGTGTCCTCGCCGGCAACCACCCTTCCGACGGCGTCTCCCCCGCCCACCGTTGGCTCTGGTGGCGGCGGATGAGACGCAGACGGGCCCCCGACCTCCGAAGGCTTCTTCTTCGGGGCCATGGAGTTGTCGCTGATGAAGTTGTTGACGAAACTTGGAGAGGTTAATGAAGATTGCGCCCGCGCGAACGCCGGATCAGGTTCGCACAACCTCGACGCCCCCTACCTGGCGCGCCAAAGATGTCGGGGGAAACTGCCCGCCACGAACACCTATGGGACCGGAGCCCCTTGTCTGTGCGGTACGAGGGCGGAGGGAGCACGAAGAGCAGATCGAGGCAGACGCGCGGGCAGTTTTTACCCAGGTTCGGGCCGCACGGATGCGTAAAACCCTACTCCTGCTTGGTTGTGTATTGAGTTGAGCGCTCGGGAGCTTGAAGAAGCAGCTACACCGTGCGTGAGAGTAATCTAGGTTTCGAACCCCCTCCACGTTGTGCATGGGCCTCCTTTTATAGTGCAAGGGGTCACCGACAGGTGTCAACGTAGGAGAAAGGGGTAAAAATGTAAAAGAGGTGGTAGTTGCAACAGTGCGGGAACAGTGGAGCTACAGTACAGAACAGTGGTCTATACCTACTTTAACAGTGGGGGACAAGGGCATTTAATGCCTGTCGCCGTCGACCCCAAAAGCTCCCGCCGTTGCGTCTCCGTCTGCCACGGCGATGGATCCTCTGCCGTGGAGTGCCACCGTGTCCCCCAGGCTGCACAGCCATCCGCCACGCGTCCCTGGAGTGGCCCCAGGGCGACGCGTGGGCCGATGAGCTGGAGCGCGGGCACACAGCGCACCTCCCCCGGCAAGCACCTTGCCGGGGATCTCGACCTTGCCGGGCCCGGAAGCTTGCCGCTCCCCGAGCCCTTGCCGGGTCTTCTAAGATAAAATCTTCTATTCGTCCTGACAAGCTCCTCTTGCCAGGGCCTCGTGCTAGTTAAGCAATCTCGAGCCTGGGACGGCCTTCCCGGCAAGCTCCTCTTGCCGGGGTCTTGGTCTTCTGTCTTGTATACTTTGTTTTTGAATGGCTAGATAAGGGTCAGGAAGGTCTCCGGCAAGCGCGTGGTGAACCCTGCCGCGGGGAGCTGCCGCTGCCCGTGCACAAGTTGGGGTACTAGGGTACCCCTACCTTAGTACACCGACAGTTTGACATATTGGAAATGACCATTTTTCCCTTGCCGTAAACAGCCCTCTCCAAGAGTGAACTGTTTCCGGCGATTATTTCCGCGATCGTTCCGCACTTCTTCCTGGAGTCTCCGTCACCCCAGGCAAGCCACAATACCCACTTGCATGATAGTCACGCAGTAGCCATGGTTTTCAACTTGAATATTTATTAAATGTTTGCTTGTTTAAAATATGATTATCGTTGTTTCGGTAATGCTTCGGGATTATTATTTATGTTCTTGCTATGTTGTTCTGCACCTGTTTATCGTGCCATGCTAGTTGCTAGTATTCCTTTCATATGTTTATGCTTGCTTGTACTACATGTTGATGTTGGTGATGGTCCTCCGTGCACGACTGTCGTCTGTCCCGAGTACCGTTGCTATGCATGTTCCTTTGCATCTAGTTAGTTAAAAGCTTGCATGTTGGTATTGTTGATATGTTCTTGCATGATATTTATTGTTGATATTAGTAGTTATTTTTCGGAAAAGTATTTACTTATGATGTTCATGCTAGTCAGTATGCCATGCTTATGATGCATTGTTGATATGGTGGATATTTATGTGGTTCTCTCATGATTATGTTGTTATTCATGCTCATGCATAATATTTGCATCACGTATTTTATCATGACTCAGCATATTTGCATTCAAGTTTAACCGGATTAAATTGAACTTGAACAACTGTTGTATGAGTCATGGTGCCACTATATCGAACTGACCAGTGCAACCACGTTTACCTTTATGGGAATGTCCTAACTGGGTCTATTGTCATGCCTCTCGCCGGTGCCTCCAACGAGGGAAGGTTATGGGCATGCGATACCTTGGCCGGGTAAGCAGACATAACCTTGTGTGCCCGTTGTTGTTGTTATGGATCCGGGTCCCCGTTTGGAACCGTTTATGTTTAGCCACGACGGTGGGCGTTGTGTCTTTGGTAGACACGGGGCCACCCAGGACTAGCCCGGTAGGGCGTGGGTCGGAGTGGCCGGGAGAGTGCATGACAGTAGATCGGTTTATTCGGAACGCCGTTGGTCCACCCGAATGGGAGAACGAGGACATGGGTTCCGTAGTGTGGGTACAGTGCGCTACCTCTGCAGAGTGTAAATTAAATCTATCGATAGCCGCGCCCGCGGATAAGGGCCTAGTTCGTAGTTGGTCACACTATGAGTCAACAGTAATAATAATAATGTGCTTAATAACAACCCCGGTTCGATGATGAGATAAGTTGGTTGTGAACGCTGGAAAGATCACCGTTTGAGACCAAGTGTTGGTCATGGTTGCAATCGTATAATGTACGAGGTTGGTAAGTGATGCATGTGTTGGTTACGAGGTAACCCAAGCAATATAAATGGTGCATGTAGTGTCATCATGTTGCATGCTAGTTTCACCAGATTTATATGTTCATGCCATGCTCATATTGTCTAGCAGTATCATGTTAATGTTGTTCATGTTATGTTATTCTGATGATCTCATGATAATTTCTGATTAACCTGTAATTGCCATGCTGTTGTTTGCCTTGAATACTTCTGGTTTATTGTGAGCTTGCAAGTACATTCAATGTACTAACCTGGCGTGTCATGCCAGCTTGCAGGTCATGCCTGGATTGCTTGCTTGTTTGGTGTTGTTCCCGTGTTTGCGAGCTAGGATAAACATTCCATCCAGAGTCCCTCCGGATTGGAGTCCATCATCACCGTTTGTTGTTCCGCTGCTAGTAGTTGTTCCGCTGCTTCGAGTTGTTCAGCTGCTTGTATAGAGCAACCGTGGTTGGCGTAGTGTCGTCGTGCTGATGGGCCTCGAACCCCTCGTTGGTTACCCCAAGTGGAAGGTGTAAGATGCAGTAAGTAGAAGTGTTTTCCCCTAGCAAAGATGCCAAGGATCGATTCCCCAGAGACTCCTAGGTTCAACAAGTAGGTGTCAATTGCTACGGCGCTAGATTAGTAGCAACCAACGTGGACCTGCACACAGATACAAATAACTTTGCTCCCAACGAGTACAGAGAGGTTGTCAATCTCTCCGGCCTTGTAGTTCACAAAGGGTTAAAAGCAATGATAGTAGTGATAGATAGTTTTTGCAATAGTAAATAATAACGGGAAATAAATAGCAGATGTGATTAATGATGGTAATATGGACCGGAGTCTCATGATGTTCACTAGTGATGTCTCTCTCTCAAAAGACGATAAAATAGCTATGTGAGGTAAACAAATTACAGCTGGGCAATTGACAGGACCACGAACGCAAACCAATGCTGACTACATTGCAAGAAAGGTTGAGGTTCAAAGCATGGGCGGTACGCCAAAGTAAGTAGACCGAAATCCATCAATATCTACTACTAATCATCCACCTTGAGATATCTATCCAGAACATCTCGATGGTATTAAGTTGCGAGTCCCACCCATAGTGTAAACTCAATGCAACAGACAACTGCATTAAAAGAACTTTGCGTAAAGTAAACAATCCTTGCACCCGCGGGCACAAGCACCGTTGTTTTCCCCCTTGTGGCAACAGCACATCCCCTAGACTCATGTTTCTGTCACTCAAGCTAGTCATCGAGGGGCATGAACCCACAATCGAGCATAACGTTCCCTCTTGGAGTCACTACCTACTACTCGGCCAAAGCAATAAGTAACAACGGAGAACATGCAAGAAATACTTATGAACTAAAATATAAAAGAGGTGAATCAAATATATTACTCAAGATCAATCTGAACATAATCTCATAATCCATCGGATCCCAGCAAACTCAACATAGCAACAGCATAAGGATTACATAGGTGCCTCGATCATGTAGGGCAGCTCACGAGGACTAATTAGTGAAGCACAAGAACGGGAGGAGAACATCACATAGCTACTGGTCATGGACTCATGGTCCAAGGGAGACTACTCACGAGTCATCCGGGAGGCGTCCATGGTGGTGGAGAAGCTCCCGGTGGTGATCCTCCCCTCCGGCAGGGTGCCGGGAAGAGTTCTCCTCGTGCTCCCGATCTTGGAAGCGGCGGAGGCGGCGGAACAGAGATGGGATCGTGAAAAGAGTTCCTGTTCTGAGGGTTTCGGAGGTCCCTCTAAATATATGCCAAAGGGGGGCACCGGACGGGCTTCGAGGGGCCCAGGCGCCCCCCGGCGCGGCCCAGGGGGGGCGCGCCCACAGGACGCCTGGAGCCCCTGTGCCCCCCCCCCAGGCTGCCCTTCGGACGCGGTGTTGTTTCCGGATCGCTGATTTTTTATATAATTTTTCTGGATTTTTCTGGGCAGTTCTCGAAACGTGAAAACCTGAAATACAAAAACAGCCGAAAACAGAAACTGGCACTGGGGTGCACTGGATTAGTAAGTTAGTCCAAATATGATCAAAAGTGTATGGAAGTGTATGAATATCATAGCAATATCACCCAAAAGTGGCATGGAGCAAGCAGAAATTATAGATACGTTTTGGATGTATCAACATCCCCAAGCTTAATTCCTGCTCGTCCTCGAGTAGGTAAATGATAACAAGAATAATTTCTCTGGTGACATGCTATTAACCATATAGGACTTTCTCATAGTCATATGACAAAAGCTTATTGAGTCAATGATTCTAAAGTAATTAAGTTGTCTCAAGAGAAAATCACAAATGACTGAAAGTTTTACAACATGAAATTGAAACATCAAAAAGATTTGCAATGAACATGATGTGCAAATATGATAAAGTGATATCTAGCTTGCCCCCTTTAGTGATGCAAAACATAAATGCAGGGGCACCTTCAAGGTTTAAGTGATGACTACATACAATCATTTCAGAATAAACGATATCACAATCATGCAAAAGACAATGCTACTTTGGGACAATGCACATTACACTCAGAATGACAATCATGCTCTCAGTAGTTGGTGCTTCAACATAAAGGTAAAAGAAATGTTAGGTGCTAAAGCTTTTTATTTTGAAAATATGGAAGCAATTGTGTCAACGGTAGTAGTACTTCATATGTGTCATGTATAAAACATCCTATAAGTTGCAAGCCTCATGCATCGAATACTAATAGTGCTCGCTCCTTGTCCTAATTAGCTCGGATCCCCATGGGTTATCATTGCATTACATATGTTTTAACCAAGTGTCACAAAGGGGTACCTCTATGCCACCTGTACAAAGGTCCAAGGAGATAAATCGCATTTGATTTCTCGTTTTTGATAGATCTCAACTTGAGGACATCCATACCGGGACAACATAGAAAATAGATGATGGACTCCTCTTCAATGCATAAGCATATTCTCATAAGAGATTGAGGATTAAGGTCCAAGCTAAAACTTCCACCATGATGCATGGCTTTGGTTGGCGGCCCAATGTTCTTCTCTAACAATATGCATATTAATTCAACCCACCATAAATCACCCTTACTTTAGACAAGACGAACATGCATAGCAACTCACATGATATTCAACAAAAGTGTGACCGTTGATGGCGTCCCCAGAAACATGGTTACCGCTCAGCAAGCAACTTGTAAGAAATAAGATACATAAGCAACATATTCTTTACCACAATAGTTTTTAGGCTACTTTCCCATGAGCTATGTATTGCGTGGTTAGTTTGCTTAGTGCAGGTGGAGGTTAGCAAAAGACTGGGAGCGACCAACTAAGAGAGCAATGACGGTCATAATCATGCAGAGCGACAAAGCAATATTGAATCAGGCATGGTAGTTATATCGCTACTCAGAAATAAAAGATCATCAAGGCTTGACAGACTTTCTTTACAGTCTTGAGTATGCGTGAGCATACGCCAAGTCAATCAAAATAAATTCTCGAAGGAAGATATTACTAAACCATACCACATCATAGGCAAACAAACCAAGTTGGTACTCCAATAACACATTGGGAACCCCCCAGCTATTTGAGATTAACCATAAGAAAACCTGAACTACTAAGCACCATCATGCAAGTAGCATCTTTATCATAGACACATTAACCAATGCAACGGAAGCAAACTCTCTTAATAAGGTGAGCATGGTAATTAAAGAGAGTTCAAGCAACCAACTAAATAAAAGCTTTTGAAAAGATAAGCATGAATATTAAGAGCAGAGTATGATAGTAGCTATTAAAAGACAAAGAACACACACACCATAGATAGACATGAAAATTCTATGTAATGTTCTAGTTAGGGGTGGAGCGTGTTTCTCTCCCACATAAAGGAATGTTGGGTTCCGACTCGTTATGAAAAACTAAAAAGAAAACTAAAAGCAAGACGCTCCAAGCATAGCACATAACACATGAAGTGATAAAAATATAGCGAAACGAAAGACGAACTGATAGTGTTGATGGAGAAGGGGATGCACGGGGGCATCCCCAAGCTTAGACGCTTGAGTCTCCTTGAATATTTCTTGGGGGTGCACGGGGGCATCCCCAAGCTTGAGCGCTTGACACTCCTGAATCTTTTTATCATCTTCCCTCGCACACTTGAAAACTCCCTTCATACATAACTCATCATAATCTGATTAGCGAGGTTAGTACCCTTAATAAAATAATTATACCTTGCTGGAAATAAGGATATTATTGAAGTTCTACTGTTTCTCAAGATTGCCAAAAGGTTTTTGCAAAGAAAAAGCAAGTTCTTAATTTGCAAAGTGAAGGTAAGGCAAAACATGACAGAATCTATGAAAAACAGAACAGCAGGCAGTAATTGATCTGTTCGGGATACTTCTGCAACTCCAATCAAAAAACTCAGAACTGACGCACGAAAGACAATTATATAGAGAACGCTGTCGAAAAAATTCAGACCAAAAAGATGATCTGGTGATTTTATACGAATTTTTTTATCCAAGGACAGAATCTGTTTCCTGGACAGCACCTCACAACTTTTGAACTTTCTAGCAATCAGAGGCTATACTTGGCACAAATATGAAAAGCAAAGATACAATGATGATGCTACAGCAGTAAACAACATCAAGACACAACAAAAGCAAAAAATTTATTCATGTGGGCTGCCTCCCAAAAGCGCTTTCTTTTATGCCTTTAAGCTAGGCATAATGCATAGATCAAGTTTTATCAAGAGTAAAAGAATAGCTAGCCCGTACAATGGACTCAAAAGGTAACTTGACCTTCTTACGAGGGAAGTGTTCCATCCCTTTCTTGAGAGGAAACTGAAATTTTATATTACCCTCTTTCATGTCAATGACAGCACCAACGGTGCGCAAAAAGGGACGTCCCAAAATAATTGGACATGAAGGATCACATTCAATATCCATAATAGTGAAATCAATGGGCACATAATTATCATTGACAACAATAAGAACATCGTCGATCCTCCCCAAAGGTTTCTTTATGGAAGAATCAACGAGACGAACACCAAAAGAACAAGAATCATAAGGTTTCAATTTAAGCATATCATATATCCTTTTGGGCATAACAGATGTACTAGCACCAACATCACATAATGCATAACAAGAGAAGTCATTCAAATAAATTTTTATCATAGGATCCCAACCATCTTCTAGCTTTCTAGGTATGGAGGCTTCTACTCTAAGTTTCTCCTCCCTAGCTTTGATGAGAGCATTAGTGATATGCTCTGTGAAGGCAAGGTTAAGCGTGCTAGTGCGGGGATCTCTAGACATCTTGTGAAGGAAATCAATAACTTCGGTAAGAGTGCAATTATCAGAATCAAGGTCACGAGCATCAAGTAAAGTAGTAGTGGTGTCCTTAAGGTCCACTTGTTTGGTAGCTTCTATAGTCATAGCATCACCATTAATAGGTCCATTGGGACCAGGAGTACATTGGGTGCTAAGAGTGTGAACATTCTCAATAACTTGGATAGTAGCAACAGTGTGGTGGGTAGGAAGGCTCTTAATTCTTTCCTCTTCCTCCCTTTCTCTAGCCCATCTTTCTTTTAGCTTAGCCATCATCCTAATATTTTCATTAATTTGTACTTGAGTAGCATTAATAGGGATGACTTCCCTCTCCTTCAGAGGAGAAGTTTCAATTTTTAGCAATTTTACCTCATTGGCTAAGTGGTCTACCTTAAAAGAAAGATCATCTAGTTTATGTAGTTTCTCTTCTACATTCTTATTAAAGGCTTTTTGGGTAGTGATGAAATCTCTAAGCATGGTCTCTAGTTCAGTATTGGAGTTCTTGGTACTAGGATAAGCATTGTTGTTCCCATAAGAGTTAGAGGGGAACGGTCTAGAATTGTTACCAAAGTTACTCCTATAAGCATTGTTGTTAAAATTGTTTCTAGAGATAAAGTTCACATCTACTTGTTCTTGAGCAATCAAAGAATTTAAAGGAACATCACGAGGATCAACAGTAGATTGCTTCGAAAGTAGAGACATGATCAAGTCAACTTTTTCATTAAGGGAGGAAATCTCCTCGACAGAGTTTACCTTCCTACCTGTTGGAGCGCGTTCGGTGTGCCATTGGGAATAGTTAGTCATCATCTCATCGAGAAGCTTCGTGGCAGCACCAAGTGTAGTTGACATAAAAGTTCCTCCCGCGGCCGAATCTAACAAGTTCCGCGAGGTAAAGTTCAAGCCTGCATAAAAAGTTTGGATAACCATCCAAGTAGTCAAACCGTGAGTAGGGCAGTTCTTGATAAGAGACTTCATACGTTCCCAAGCTTGGGCAACGTGTTCATTATCCAATTGTTTAAAATTCATGATGTTACTTCTAAGTTGGATAATTTTAGCAGGTGGATAGTATTTTCCGATAAAAGCATCTTTGCACTTGTCCCATGAATCTATGCTATTTCTAGGCAAAGACTGAAACCAAATTTTAGCTCCTCCTCTCAAGGAGAAAGGAAAAAGCTTAAGCTTAACAATATTACCATCTATTTCTTGGTACTTTTGCATATCACAAAGTTCAACAAAGTTGTTCAAGTGTAAAGCAGCATCATCTCCAGCACCGGAGAATTGTTCTCTCATGACTAAGTTAAGTAAAGCAGGTTTAATTTCATATGAAGGTGCTGAAGTGACAGGTGTAGTGATAGGTGTGCTGATAAAGTCATCGTTGTTGTGACTAGTGAAGTCACACAACTTGGTGTTCTCGGTGGAACCCATAGTAGCAAGCAAGCAAGATAACTATTTTTGTGATTTTCGATAAAAGGAACTAAACCAAAAATGAAAGGTAAACTAACAAGACTAAAAAGCAAAGGTAAAAGATAGCATGCAACTCCCCTATCCTGAAGAGTGGAGTCCCCGGCAACGGCACCAGAAAATACTCCTTGATGGGCCTCGAACCCCTCGTTGGTTACCCCAAGTGGAAGGTGTAAGATGCAGTAAGTAGAAGTGTTTTCCCCTAGCAAAGATGCCAAGGATCGATTCCCCAGAGACTCCTAGGTTCAACAAGTAGGTGTCAATTGCTACGGCGCCAGATTAGTAGCAACCAACGTGGACCTGCACACAGATACAAATAACTTTGCTCCCAATGAGTACAGAGAGGTTGTCAATCTCTCCGGCCTTGTAGTTCACAAAGGGTTAAAAGCAATGATAGTAGTGATAGATAGTTTTTGCAATAGTAAATAATAACGGGAAATAAATAGCGGATGTGATCAATGATGGTAATATGGACCGGAGTCTCATGATGTTCACTAGTGATGTCTCTCTCCCAAAAGACGATAAAACAGCTATGTGAGGTAAACAAATTACAGCTGGGCAATTGACAGGACCACGAACGCAAACCAATGCTGACTACATTGCAAGAAAGGTTGAGGTTCAAAGCATGGGCGGTACGCCAAAGTAAGTAGACCGAAATCCATCAATATCTACTACTAATCATCCACCTTGAGATATCTATCCAGAACATCTCGCTCGTATTAAGTTGCGAGTCCCACCCATAGTGTAAACTCAATGCAACAGACAACTGCGTTAAAAGAACTTTGCGTAAAGTAAACAATCCTTGCACCCGCGGGCACAAGCACCGTTGTTTTCCCCCTTGTGGCAACAGCACATCCCCTAGACTCATGTTTCTGTCACTCAAGCTAGTCATCGAGGGGCATGAACCCACAATCGAGCATAACGTTCCCTCTTGGAGTCACTACCTACTACTCGGCCAAAGCAATAAGTAACAACGGAGAACATGCAAGAATTACTTATGAACTAAAATATAAAAGAGGTGAATCAAATATATTACTCAAGATCAATCTGAACATAATCTCATAATCCATCGGATCCCACCAAACTCAACATAGCAACAGCATAAGGATTACATAGGTGCCTCGATCATGTAGGGCAGCTCACGAGGACTAATTAGTGAAGCACAAGAACGGGAGGAGAACATCACATAGCTACTGGTCATGGACTCATGGTCCAAGGGAGACTACTCACGAGTCATCTAGGAGGCGTCCATGGTGGTGGAGAAGCTCCCGGCGGTGATCCTCCCCTCCGGCAGGGTGCCGGGAAGAGTTCTCCTGGTGCTCCCGATCTTGGAAGCGGCGGCGGCGGCGGAACAGAGATGGGATCGCGAAAAGAGTTCCTGTTCTGAGGGTTTCGGAGGTCCCTCTAAATATATGCCAAAGGGGGGCACCGGACGGGCTTCGGGGGGCCCAGGCGCCCCCCCGGCGTGGCCCAGGGGGGCGCGCCCACAGGGCGCCTGGAGCCCCTGTGGCCCCCCCAGGCTGCCCTCCGGACGCAGTGTTGTTTCCGGATCGCTGATTTTTTATATAATTTTTCTGGATTTTTCTGGGCAGTTCTCGAAACGTGAAAACCTGAAATACAAAAACAGCCGAAAACAGAAACTGGCACTGGGGTGCACTGGATTAGTAAGTTAGTCCAAATATGATCAAAAGTGTATGGAAGTGTATGAATATCATAGCAATATCACCCAAAAGTGGCATGGAGCAAGCAGAAATTATAGATGCGTTTTGGACGTATCACGTGCCGATGTTATTCATTGTAATATCGGAACCATTGTAATCATATTCGTGTTGTAATAAAGAGCTGGTTTGTTCTATACTAAGTAGTGTCGTATTCCAGAAGACTTCATCTCGATCTCTGGGCTGGAATACGGGGCATTCCGGTTTTCTCTGAGCCGGGGTCCACACCTGGGGATGCTTATTTTGCTATGCCCACTACTTGTTGCAATGATCATGATTGGGGTGATTCTTCTTATGATCTTGAAAATTTATTTAATCCTCATGATGAATATAAGATTGATAATAATGTTTGCAATAATATTGAAAGTGGTTTTGGAAGATTTTCAACTTTAGATCCCACATATTTGGAGAATGTTCAATCTTATGAAATTTTTGATAAAAGTGGGTTTGGAGAGGTCATGACTTTAGTTAATGTTAATGCCACTATTTTGGAAGAGTGTCAACTTCGCATGCATGTGGATCGTGTTGATAATATGTTATGTGATAGCTATATTGTTGAATTTGCTTATGATCCTACATGCAATTATTATGAGAGAAGAAAATATGGTTGTAGAAATCTTCATGTTACTAAATTACCTCTCTTCATGTTGAGATTGATCTTGTTTCTTTCTTCTTCCTTGCATATGTTAGATCTTGCTTCTCTTGCTAATTTGTTTTCCTATAAAATGCCTATGTATAGAAAGTATGTTATACTTAGATGTGATTTTCACATGCTTTATGATGCTCTTATTGTGCTTCAGTTCTTATCGTTCATGTGAGCATCATTGAAATCTCAAGCCGATCTTAATGGCTATAAAACAAGAGCTTGTTGGGAGGCAACCCAATTTTATTTTCTTTGTTTTTGATTCAGTTTAGGAATAAATATTGCATCTAGTTTCTGTTTAAATGTGGTTTTGCGTTTTAATTAGTGTTTGTGCCAAGTAGAACCTTTGGGAAGACTTGTGTGAAGTTTATATGATCATGCTGTAAAAAACAGAAACTTTAGCGCTCATGAGATTGGCTCTAATTTTTTACTGGAGAGTGCTATTTAGTTGATTATTTTTGCAGATGATTAATAGAAAAATCCCTCACGTTTACCAATTTATTTCAATTTTTTTGGAGTTACAGAAGTATTCGAAAGTTACAGATTACTACAGATTGTTCTGTTTTTGACAGATTCTATTCTTCGTGTGTTGTTTGCCTATTTTGATGAATCTATGAGTAGTATCGGGGGGTATGAATCATGGAGAAGTTGGAATACAGTAGGTTTAACACCAATATAAACAAATAATGAGTTCATTACAGTACCTTTGAGTGGTGGTTTGTTTTCTTATGCTAACGGAGCTCACGAGATTTTTGGCTAAGTTTTGTGTTGTGAAGTTTTCAAGTTTTGAGTATGGCTTTGATGGACTATGGAACAAAGAGTGGCAAGAGCCTAAGCTTGGGGATGCCCAAGGAACCCCAAGGTAAAATTCAAGGACAACCAAAATCCTAATCTTGGGGATGCCCCGGGAAGGCATCCCCTCTTTCGTCTTCATCTATCGGTAACTATACTCGGAACTATATTTTTATTCACCACATGATATGTGTTTTGCTTGGAGCGTCATGTATAATTTGAGTCTTTACTTTTTATTTTGTCACAATCATCCTTGCTAGACACACCTTTTGAGAGAGATAAATACGATTTAGAATTCATTAGAATACTCTAGGTGCTTCACTTATATCTTTTGAGCTAGATAGTTTTGCTCTAGTGCTTCACTTATATCTTTTAGAGCACGGTGGTGGTTTTATTTTTTAGAAATTGTTGATCTCTCATGATTCACTTATATCCTTTTGAGAGTCTTTTAGAACAGCATGCTAATGTGCTTTGGTTATAAAACTAGTCCTGATATGATAGACATCCAAGATGGGTATAGTAAAAAAACTTTCACATAAAGTGCATTGAATATTATGAGAAGTTTGATACTTGATGATTGTTTTGAGATATGAGAATGGTGATATTAGATTCACGCTAGTAGAGTAGTTGTGAATTTGAGAAATACTTGTGTTAATGTTTGCAAGTCCCGTAGCATGCACGTATGGTAACCGTTGTGTGACAAATTTGAAGCATGATGTATTTCATTGAGTGTCATCCTTTGTGTGGAGGTCGGGATCGCGCGATGGTTAACTCCTACCAACCCTTCCCCTAGCAGCATGCGTGTAGTACTTTGTTTTGATGACTTGTAGATTTTTCCAATAAGTATGTGAGTTCTTTATGACTAATGATGAGTCCATGTATTATACGCACTCTCACCCTTCCACCATTGCAAGCCTCTCTTGTACCACGCAACTTTCCTCGGTGCCATACACCCACCATATACCTTCCTCAAAACAGCCACCATACCTACCTATCATGGCATTTCCATAGCCATTCTGAGATATATTGCCATGCAACTTTTCATCGTTTCGTTTGCTATGACATGCTTCATCATTGTCATATGGTCATGCATGATCATGTAGTTGACATCGTATTTGTGGCTAGGCGATCATGCATAATTTTTCATACATGTCACTCTTGATTCATTGCACATCCCGGTACATCGCCGAAGGCATTCATATAGAGTCATACTTTGTTCTAGTATCGAGTTGTAATATCGAGTTGCAAATCAATATAAGTTTGATGATCATCATTATTAGAGCATTGTCCCAAAGGAAAACAAAGAAAAAAAATAAAAGGCCAAAAAAAGAGAAAAAAAGGAAAAAAAGGAAAAGAAAAAAGGGACAATGCTACTATCTTTTTCCACACTTGTGCTTCAAAGCAGCACCTTGATCTTCATGATAAAGAGTCTCTTGTTTAGTCACTTTCATATACTAGTGGGAATTTTCATTATAGAACTTGGCTTGTATATTCCAACGATGGGTTTCCTCAAATGCCCTAGGCCTTCGTGAGCAAGCAAGTTGGATGCACACCCACTTAGTTTCTTTTTTTAGCTTTCATACATTTATAGCTCTAGTGCATCCGTTGCATGGCAATCCCTACTCACTCACATTGATATCTATTGTTGGGCATCTCCATAGCCCATCGATACGCCTAGTTGATGTGAGACAATCTTCCTATTTTGTCTTCTCCACAACCACCACTCTATTCCACATAGTGCTATGTCCATGGCTCACGCTCATATATTGCGTGAAAGTTGAAAGAGTTTGAAAAAAATGAGTATGAAACAACTGCTTGGCTGACACCGGGGTTGTGCATGATTGGAATATTTTGTGTGACAAAGATGGAGCATAGCCTAACTATATGATTTTGTAGGGATAAACTTTCTTTGGCCATGTTATTTTGAGAAGACATGATTGCTTTGTTTGTATGCTTGAAGTATTATTATTCTTATGTCAACATAGACTTTTATCTTGAATCTTTTGGATCTGAACATTCATGCCACAACAAAGAGAAATTACATTGAGAATTATGTTAGTTAGCATTCCACATCAAAAATTATGTTTTTATCATTTACCTACTCGAGGACGAGCAAGAATTAAGCTTGGGGATGCTTGATACGTCTCCAACGTATCTATAATTTTTTATTGTTTTATGCTATTACATATTCTGTTTTGGATGTTTAATGGGCTTTATTATACATTTTTATATTATTTTTGGGACTAACCTACTAACCCAAGGCCTAGTGCAAATTGTTGTTTTTTGCCTATTTCAGTGTTTCGCAAAAAACGAATATCAAACGGAGTCCAAACGGAATAAAACCTTCGGGAGAGTTATTTTTGGAACTGTATCTACCCAGAAGACTTGAAGTACACGCGAGGGAACGAGAGAGGTGGCCACGAGGTTCCAGGGCGCGCCCCCACCCTCGTGGCCCCCCTCTGGCTCCCCCGATATATATATATATATATATATATATATATATATATATATATATATATATATATATATATATATATATATATATATATATATATCCATGTACCCTCAAAACAACGAGGCAACAGAGAAACCCCTTATTCCACCGCCGCAACCTTCTGTTCCCGTGAGATCCCATCTTGGGGCCTGTTCCGGAGCTCCGCCGGAGGGGGATCCATCACGGAGTGCTTCTACATCAACACCATAGCCTCACCAATGAGTTGTGAGTAGTTTACCACAGACCTTCGGGTCCATAGTTATTAGCTAGATGGCTTCTTCTCTCTTTTTGGATATCAATACAAAGTTCTCCTCAATCTTCGAGGAGATCTATTCGATGTAATCTTTTTGCGGTGTGTTTGTCGAGATCCGATGAATTGTGGGTTTATGATCAAGATTATCTATGAACAATATTTGATTCTTTTCTGAAATCTTTTATGTATGATTATAATATCCTTGCAAGTCTCCTCGAATTATTGGTTTGGTTGGGCCTACTAGATCTATAGTTCTTGCAATGGGAGAAGTGCTTGGCTTTGGGTTCAATCTTGTGGTGTCCTTTCCCAATGATAGCAGGGGCAGCAAGGCACGTATTGTATTGTTGCCATTGAGGATAAAAAGATGGGGTTTATATCATATTGCCTGAGTTTATCCCTCTACATCATGTCATCTTGCTTAAAGCATTACTCTGTTCTTGTGAACTTAATACTCTAGATGCATGCTGGATAGCGGTCGATGTGTGGAGTAATAGTAGTAGATGCAGAATCGTTTCGGTCAACTTGTCACGGACATGATGCCTATATATAATGAGCATGCCTAGATATTCTCATAACTATGCGCTTTTCTATCAGTTGCTCGACGGTAATTGTTCACTCACCGTAGAATTCTGCTATCATGAGAGAATCCACTAGTAAAACCTATGGCCCCCGGGTCTATTCTCAACATATTAATCTTCCATCTACTTTACTTTGATTTATTTACTTTCTGTTCTTATACCAAAAATATTATACTATCCTATCTATCAGATCTCACTTTCGTAAGTGACCGTAAAGGGATTGACAACACCTTATCGCGTTGGCTGCGAAGTTCTTATTTGTTTGTGCAGGTGCGAGGGACTCGTGCATGGTCTCCTACTGGATTGATACCTTGGTTCTCAAAAACTGAGGGAAATACTTATGCTACTGTGTTGCATCACCCTTTCCTCTTTGAGGGAATATAACGCAAGCTCGAGAAGTAGCAGTAGATCCCTTCACCAAGGGTTTATCATGTAATGTGATAGATAATGCATCGATGGAGATGGGTTTGAGACCCACCACATGAGTTGTCCACAGTGGTAACCCACTCTATGTGATCGGAGATCCCGTGAAGTAGAAGTGGGAGACAAGCTATTGGTCAGCTGGGAGGAGAGTATCTCTATACTAACTATCCCACTCCGTGAAGATGCAATACTCTCCTGATCTGCACGGCAGGCTGATACTTATCTTAATGTGTTCCAAGTGGCTTATTTGTGTAAGTAGAGATGTTGTCCTGCAGAACATCTCCCGAGGAATGCACCTATATGAATTTGACTGTCAAACATCGCAGTCTATGAGAATTGGGTGTTCTCTAATACATTCATGGAAGGCCGTGGAGTATGACATATATGCTCCACCCACGGGAAGCCTTGCGGCATCCCAGTATCGGTCAAGGATTTGTGTGAAACTAGTCCCGCAGAAAACTTGTTGTTCAAGGCATAGTCCACTATTCAAGTTGTGGTCTAGTGTGGCATAAAATTCTAAGTGGAAGTTCAACTTAACAGTCTCCACTAAACATCGGTATATAAACAATGTTTTGGAACTAAATGATAACATGTGCCAATGAGACTTTGTGGGGGATTGTTGGAAATTGTTAGTAGGTCTTTGGCCCAAAGCCCAACTACAAATCTGAAATTCTCACGGCCCATTCATGCATGGCTGTGAGTGGTGTGAGTGGGACCAAAGTTTAGTCACACCCTGCTAGTTGAGTGGGAGTTGCAGCTCTTTATAAGGTGAGTTCTTCTAGCACTTGTATGAGCATGAGAAGAGGAGACCTACACACACACTCCACCTCCTCGCTTGCCTCGCCACGCCGCGCCTCATCATGTTGTCTATACTTTTGCTACTCGAGAAAACTAATGAGTCATTAATTAATAACTAACGGACGCATTAATTACTGAACTATTTTTTATTCTTTTGGATCATGACTTGGATGTGGGGTTTAGTCCCACGAACTACCCGACCCGCATTATATAGACATGCAGACGTCTACTCTAGCCGTCGCCACAGCATATGCTTTCACACTATTCCAGATCATTGCGCCGCCATGCAAGTTTTCTCCATCCCTCCTTCCGGCGTGCATCGCGAGAAGGGACGGCGGGCCTCCGGAACCCCACTTCTAATGATCCTGTATGGGAGAGGGCGATCAGTTTTTTGGGGAACGCACTCGCGCGGCTGCTGGTAGAGACGACTTCACCGATGATGACTTCCCCGACCTCGGCAATCTCTTCATCAATGACATGGCCACCAACAACAACACTGGCGACCCTGCTCCTGCTGCACCGTATGTGATTCCGTCCTCCTTGCTTGAGATCGTACAAGAATTCCTACTTCTAGTGTGTACCCTAGATTCGATCTGTTCATCTACTATGTTTGTCTGCATGATTAGTTCAATCTCTGTTGTTGCTGTCATGATTTATTTATTGTTTATTTGGATTAAATCTCATAGTAATTTGCTCATATATTCAACAACCATTGCATATAAAACATCCAAGATTGATACTATAATAGCATGGAACAATAAAAAGTTATAGATATGTTGGAAACGTATCAGGGTTCATTTGGGGTTCGGGCACCTCCTGATTAGTCGCTACCGGGAAACATCAAACTCACTAATTAAGGGGTATCCTTTGCAAATGTCACTGTTGGGGAATGATGGCTTCTCGCCCCTCGTTGGTTACCCCAAGTGGAAGGTTTGAGATGCAGTGTAGCGGAAGTTTTCCCTTGGCAAAGATACCAAGGATCGATTTCCCCTGAGACTCCCAGTTTCAACAAGAAGGTGTCAACTGCTAACGGCGCCAGATATTAGCAATCAACGTGGACCTGCACACAGATACAAATAACTTTGCTCCCAACGAGTACAGAGAGGTTGTCAATCCCTCCGGCCTTGTCGTTTACAAAGGATCAAACGCAAGTGATAATAGTGATAGGTATTGCTGCAAATAGTAAATAAAAGCGTAAAGTAAATAGCGGATGTGATCAGTGATGGTAATATGGACCGGGGTCCCATGATGTTCACTAGTGATGTCTCTCTCCCAAAAGACGATAAAACAGCTATGTGAGGTAAACGAATTACAGCTGGGCAATTGACAGAATTATGTGCGCAAACCAATGCTAACTATGTTGCAAGAAAGGTAGAGGTTCAAAGCATGGGCGGTACGCCAAGGCAAGTAGACCGAAATCCATCTGCATCTACTACTAATCATCCACCTTGAGATATCTATCCAGAACATCTCGCTGGTATTAAGTTGCGAGTCCCACCCATAGTGTAAACTCAAAGCAACAGACAACTGCATTAAAAGAACTTTTCGTAAAGTAAACAATCCTTGCACCCACGGGCACAAGCACCGTTGTTTTCACCCTTGTGGCAACAGCACATCCCCTAGACTCATGTTTCTGTCACTCAAGCTAGTCATCGAGGGGCATGAACCCACAATCAAGCATAACGTTCCCTCTTGGAGTCACTACCTACTACTTGGCCAAAGCAATAAATAACAACGGAGAACATGCAAGAATTACTTACGAACATAAATATAAAAGAGGTAGATCAAATATATTACTCAAACACAATCTGAACATAATCTCACAATCCATCGGATCCCAGCAAACTCATCATAGCAACAACATAAGGATTACATATGTGCCTCGATCATGTAGGGCAGCTCACGAGGACTAATTAGTGAAGCACAAGAACGGGAGGAGAACATCACATAGCTACTAGTCATGGACCCATGGTCCAAGGGAGACTACTCACAACTCATCCGGGAGGCGTCCATGGTGGTGGAGAGGCTCCCGGTGGTGATCCTCCCCTCCGGCAGGGTGCCGGGAAGAATTCTCCTGGTGCTCCCGATCTTGGAAGCGCGGCGGCGGCGGAACAGAGATGAGATCGCGAAAAAGGGTTCCCCTCTCGAGGGTTTCGGGACACGATATAAATATATGCCAAAGGGGGGCATCAGCGGAGGCCTGAGGGGCCCAGGCGCCCCCCCGGCGCGGCCAGGAGGGGGCCGCGCCACCAGGGCGCCTGGAGCCCTGGTGCCCCCCCCCCCTCCGGCTGTACTTCGGGTGCCGGGAAGCTTCTGGAACGCTGATTTTTATATAATTTTTCCGGGATTTTTCTGGCAGTTCTCGTAATGGGAAAACTTGAAATACAAAAACAGCAGAAAACAGAAACTGGCACTGGGGTGCACTGAGTTAATAGGTTAGTCCAAATATAATCAAAAGTGTATGGAAGTGTATAAATATCATAGCAATATCACCCAAAAGAGGCATGGAGCAAGCAGAAATTATAGATACGTTTTGGACGTATCAACATCCCCAAGCTTAATTCCTGCTCGTCCTCGAGTAGGTAAATGATAACAAGAATAATTTCTGTGGTGACATGCTATTAACCATATAGGACTTTTCATAGTCATATGACAAAAGCTTACTGAGACAATGAATCTGTAGTAATTAAGTTGCCTCATGAGAAAATCACAAAGAACTGAAAGTTTTACAATATGATACTGAAACATCAAATAGATTTGTAATGAGCATGGTGTGCAAATATGATAAAGTGATATCTCGCTTGCCCCCTTTAGTGAAGCAAAACATAAATGCAGGGGCACCTCCAAGGTTTAAGTGATGACTAGATACAATAATTTCAGAATAAACGATATCACAATCATGCAAAAGACAATGCTACTTTGGGACAATGCACATTACACTCAGAATGACAATCATGCTCTCAGTAGTTGGTGCTTTAAAAGAAGGTGGAGACTCTCGAACTGTGGCTTTTGTTGGCAAGGTTGAAAACCCGTAGTCGGAAACAAAGACAAAGCATGTACCAGAGCTCTTGGTTTTAAAAACATAGGTAATAATTATTATTATTTAGATTATGCATGTTTCGTCAACGAATGCTAGCAGACAACTCATTCACTTCTTGAGATGGACAAGTTTCGAGGAATGGCTCCCGAATGAGGACGATCACATCCTCTTAATCTCCTTTGTTTATCACTGCCAAAGTTTTCTGATTTCTCAGGAACAAAGCGTGAAGGAGGGTTTGTTTGTTATATTAATTTTGAGCCGGGCGCACTCAATGCCAGTTCCTTCTCGTGTTATGGGTTTGCACATTAGACATGCAATCCCGGGGTGAAGCTTGTCCAACTTACAAATATCATGAATTAACTACTACTTCCTCATGAACTTAAAACAGAGGCACAAAATAGGAATGCATTTTTTTTGAATAATTTCGAGATGGTACATGAAAGTCTTCGTTAGGAATGGCAGGTAAATACCATGTAGGAAGGTATGGTGGACTCATATGGCATAACTGGTTTAAAGGATTTTGGATGCACAAGCAGTCAGTCCGCTTAGTACAGGTGGAGGTTAGCAAAAGACTGGGAGCGACCAACTAAGAGAGCAATGACGGTCATAATCATGCAGAGCGACAAAGCAACATTGAATCAGGCATGGTAGTTATATCACTACTCAGAAACAAAAGATCATCAAGGCTTGACAGACTTTCTTTACAGTCTTAAATATGCGTGAGCATACGCCAAGTCAATCAAAATAAATTCTTGAAGGAAGATATTACTAAACCATACCACATCATAGGCAAACAAATCATGTTGGTACTCCAATAACACATTGGGAACCCCCCAGCTATTTGAGACTAACCATAAGAAAACATGAACTACTAAGCACCATTATGCACGTAGCATTTTTATCATAGACATATCAACCAATGCAACAGAAGCAAACTCTCTTAATAAGATAAGCATGATAACTAAAGAGAGTTCAAGCAACCAACTAAACAAAAGCTCTTTAAAAAGATAAGCATGAAAACTAAATGCTGAACATGATAGTAGCTATTGAAAGACAAAGAACACACACAGCAAAGATAGACATGAAAATTCTATGTTATGTTCTAGATAGAAGTGGAGCGTGTTTCTCTCCCACGCAAAGAAAGCTGAGTTCCGACTCGTTATGAAAAGCTAAGGAAAACTAAAAAGGAAAACTAAAAGCAAGACGCTCCAAGCATAGCACATAACACATGAAGTGATAAAAATATAGTGGAACGAAAGACGAACTGATAATGTTGATGGAGAAGGGGATGCACGGGGGCATCCCCAAGCTTAGACGCTTGAGTCTTCTTGAACATTTCTTGGGGGTGCATGGGGGCATCCCCAAGCTTGAGCGTTTCACACTCCTGAATCTTTTTATCATCTTCCCTCGCACACTTGAAAACTCCCTTCATACATAACTCATCATAATCTGATTAGCGAGGTTAGTACCCATAATAAAATAATTGTTCCTTGCTGGAAATAAAGATATTCTTGAAGGTCTACTGTTTCTCAAGATTGCCAAAAGGTTTTTGCAAAGAAAAAGCAAGCTCAAGGTTTGCAAAATGAAGGAAAGGCAAAACAGGACAGAATCTGTGAAAAACAGAACATCAGGTAGTAAATGATTTTTTCGGGGCACTTCTGCAACTCTAATCAAAAAACTCAGAACAGACGCACGAAAGACAATTATATAGAGCACGCTGTCGAAAAAATTCAGACCAAAAAGATGATCTGGTGATTTTATACGAATTTTTCTATCCAAGGACAGAATCTGTTTCCTGGACAACACGTCACAACTCACAACTTTTGAACTTTCTTGCAATCGGAGGCTACACTTGGCACAAAGTTGAAAAGCAAAGATACAATGATGATGCTACTGTAGTAACAACATCAAGACACAACAAAAAGCAAAATAAATTTTTTATTCATGTGGGCTGCCTCCCAAAAGCGCTTTCTTTTATGCCTTTAAGCTAGGCATAATGCATGGAGGAATCAATACCCATCATAATAATCGGAGTTATAAATTGCTTCAAATGGTTCCTCAACAAGTTCACTCTTGTTCCTTCTAGGAAAGGGGTACACACCTTTTGCCTTTCCGCGCAAGCGGATTTGTCCCTTACCTATATCGATGAAGCCTTTAACTGCTCGGAGGAAGTCCCTTCAAGCAATATATTTCCTTGGTTTGGCTCCATGATGAAGAAATCAACCATTGTAATCCCTTTAAGGAATTTAACTGGCACGTCTTTTATTCTTCCCTGGATTTCAGAAATATCTCCATTAGTGTGTTCATGATAAGATGGTAATCTCTCCATGTTAAATTTTAAAGAATCATGAACAATTTTTGGCATAGTAGAAACCATAGATCCAATATCACAATAAGCAAGGAAGTATTGATTAGAGATGCTAATCCTAACAAAAGGCTCCCAATCATTGTCTATTTCCAAAATGTCTTTCTTATTGGGTTTGGATTTCTCTACCTTCATCAAGTCTAGAGCATCCATTCTCTTCTCAATAGTAGCAAGTCTATCTATGATAGTATCAAAGTTATGATCATAAACGAAGTAACTAGATAGACCATGTATAATTTCAAGAGCTCTAGCTTCATAACACTCTAGGAAATCTCCTTCAGCTATAATATCAAGAGAGTGTTTACACCATTTAAAAATACCATGGTAAAAATTTCTAAGCACAATTTTTATAGGTATCCAAGGCATAATTCTCCTATGTGCATCAGAAATTCTGTCCCATGCCTTCTTCATATTTTCTCCATCCTTTTGATGGAAATCTAGAACTTCTGATTCCCTCAAAGCACCAAATCCTAACATGTTTGGCTAAACAGAAAGGACTACTAACAGAAAGGCAAATAAATTTTTTTTTTGTGATTTTTGATAAAGGATACTAAAGCAAAAACTGAAAGGTAAACTAACAAGACTAAAAAGCAAAGGTAAAAGATAGCGTGCAACTCCCCTATCTTGAAGAGTGGAGTCCCCGGCAACGGTGCCAGAAAACTTTGCTTGATGGCTTCTCGCCCCTCGTTGGTTACCCCAAGTGGAAGGTTTGAGATGCAGTGTAGCGAAAGTTTTCCCTTGGCAAAGATACCAAGGATCGATTTCCCCTGAGACTCCCAGTTTCAACAAGAAGGTGTCAACTGCTAACGGCGCCAGATATTAGCAATCAACATGGACCTGCACACAGATACAAATAACTTTGCTCCCAACGAGTACAGAGAGGTTGTCAATCCCTCCGGCCTTGTCGTTTACAAAGGATCAAACGCAAGTGATAATAGTGATAGGTATTGCTACAAATAGTAAATAAAAGCGTAAAGTAAATAGCGGATGTGATCAGTGATGGTAATATGGACCGGGGTCCCATGATGTTCACTAGTGATGTCTCTCTCCCAAAAGACGATAAAACAGCTATGTGAGGTAAACGAATTACAGCTGGGCAATTGACAGAATTATGTGCGCAAACCAATGCTAACTATGTTGCAAGAAAGGTAGAGGTTCAAAGCATGGGCGGTTCGCCAAGGCAAGTAGACCGAAATCCATCTGCATCTACTACTAATCATCCACCTTGAGATATCTATCCAGAACATCTCGCTGGTATTAAGTTGCGAGTCGCACCCATAGTGTAAACTCAAAGCAACAGACAACTGCATTAAAAGAACTTTGCGTAAAGTAAAAAATCCTTGCACCCGCGGGCACAAGCACCGTTGTTTTCCCCCTTGTGGAAACAGCACATCCCCTAGACTCATGTTTCTGTCACTCAAGCTAGTCATCGAGGGGCATGAACCCACAATCAAGCATAACGTTCCCTCTTGGAGTCACTACCTACTACTTGGCCAAAGCAATAAATAACAACGGAGAACATGCAAGAATTACTTACGAACATAAATATAAAAGAGGTAGATCAAATATATTACTCAAACACAATCTGAACATAATCTCACAATCCATCGGATCCCAGCAAACTCATCATAGCAACAGCATAAGTATTACATATGTGCCTCGATCATGTAGGGCAGCTCACGAGGACTAATTAGTGAAGCACAAGAACGGGAGGAGAACATCACATAGCTACTGGTCATGGACCCATGGTCCAAGGGAGACTACTCACAACTCAGCCGGGAGGCGTCCATGGTGGTGGGGAGGCTCCCGGTGGTGATCCTCCCCTCCGGCAAGGTGCCGGGAAGAGTTCTCCTGGTGCTCCCGATCTTGGAAGCGCGGCGGCGGCGGAACAGAGATGAGATCGCGAAAAAGGGTTCCCCTCTCGAGGGTTTTGGGGCACGATATAAATATATGCCAAAGGGGGGCATCAGCGAAGGCCTGAGGGGCCCAGGTGCCCCCCCCCCCCGGCGCGGCCAGGAGGGGGGCCGCGCCACCAGGGCGCCTGGAGCCCTGGTGGCCCCCCTCCGGCTGTACTTCGGGTGCCGGGAAGCTTCTGGGACGCTGATTTTTTATATAATTTTTCCGGGATTTTTCTGGCAGTTCTCGTAATGGGAAAACCTAAAATACAAAAACAGCAAAAAACAGAAACTGGCACTGGGGTGCACTGAGTTAATAGGTTAGTCCAAATATGATCAAAAGTGTATGAAAGTGTATAAATATCATAGCAATATCACCCAAAAGTGGCATGGAGCAAGCAGAAATTATAGATACGTTTTGGACGTATCAGGGAACGAAGCATGGAAACAAAAAAACCTACTAAACACCCAAGATTCAATCTAGGAGATGCATAGCTACGAGAGGGGAGTGTGTCTACATACCCTTGTAGATTGAAAGTGTTAGTGTCATAACGCGGTTGATGTAGTCGTACTCTTCACGATCTAATCCGATCTAGTGTCGAACGAACGACACCTCCGAGATTAGCACATGTTCAGCTCGATGGCGTCCTCCCCTTCTTGATCTAGCAAGCAAGGGAGAGGAGGCATATGAGATCGGAACCAACATGACAGTATGGTGATGGTGGCAGCAACGGAATTCCGACAAGGTTTCGCTAAGCGCATACCGGAGGGACGTGGGAGGAATTGGCAGCGGGAATGGGCCAGGGTCAAGGGATGGTTGCCCCCGTGCGCCTCCCCCATCTATATATAGTCCAGGGGCAGGGTAGGGTGTCCAAAACCCATCTAGGGCCAACCACAAGGTTGAAATCCCTTTAAACTTGGAGATAACATCTTATCTCAAGATTCAACCCTTTAAATTTAGAGATAAGACCTTATCTCTAAATTTAAACAACATCTTCCTTGGGGAATGGGGCGCCAACCTATGTGGGCTGTAGCCCCACCCCTCGGTCCATGTGGGCCCTTCCTAGGTCATTGGGCCCCACGGTGGAACCCCCAGAACCTTCTAGAACCTTACCGAAAAAACCGAACTTTTTTCGAAACTCAAAATATGACATCCCATATATAAATCTTTACCTCTGGACCATTCCGGAGCTCCTTGTGATATCCCGAATCCAATCCGGTACTCCAAAAAACCTTCGGACTTTCCGCTATTAATATCTCAATACTACCCTAGCGCTACCGACGTTAAGCGTGCAACCCTACGGGTTCGAGAATCATGTAGATATGACCGAGACTCCTCTTCGGTTAACAAGCAATAGCGGGACCTGGGTGTCCATATTGGTTCCCACATATTCCACAAAGATCTTTATCGGTTGAACGATGATGTCAAGGATTCAGTCAATCCTGTATGCAATTCCCTTTTGTCTGACGATATGTTACTTGCCCGAGATTCAATTTCTGGTATCTCTGTACCTAGTTCAATATCATTACCGGCAATTCTCTTTACTCGTTCCGTAATACAAGATCATGTGACTTCATTAGGCACATTGCTTGCAAGCTCTTTACGATGTTGTATTACTGAGAGGGCCCAGAGATATCTCTCCGTCACACTGAGTGACAAATCATAGTCTCGATCCGTGCCAACCAAACAGACACCTTTAGAGATACCTGTAGAGCATCTTTATGATCACCCAGTTACAAAGTGACGTTTGATAGCACACAAGGTATTCCTCTGGTATCCGGGAGTTGCATGATCTCATGGTCGACGGAACAGATACTTGACATGAACAAAGCTATAGCTAATAATTTAAACGATCTGACGCTAAACGTACGATTGGGTCTAGTCCATCACATCATTTTCCTAATGATGTGATCCCGTTATCAAATAACAACTCATGTCTATGGTTAGGAAACCTTAACCATCTTTGATCAACGAGCTAGTCTAGTAGAGGCTCACTAGGGACATGGTATTTGTTTATATATTCACACATAGCATGAATAATAAACCTTTATCATGAATAAGGAAATGTGATAATAACCAATTTATTATTGCCTCTAGGGCATATTTCTAACAGTCACTCTTTATCTTCCCTGGTGATGACAAGTGGTGCACTATATGCATGCCACTTATCGTGACTCGTGGCCTAAGAGTTTCTTTTTTTAGTAGTTTTGCTTTTTGCAAAACTTTTCTTCTCTTAAACGTGAGTATAAATCATGAATTGTCTTCATCGTTTATTTCTCGCATCAAGATCTTAGAAACTAGACCACATGTTAAAAGGGTTCGACAAACAAAAATCACAAAAACCTGGAAAAATAGGAATATAAAAAAACCAGAAATAAAATGCAAAAACCAAATAAATGGAAGCAAGGTTGTGCTTTTCTACATTTTTTAAAGCACAATTATGATTTTCGCTTTCGGGATGCACAAGATAGCTTATTTTTGCGAAGCACAATTGTGCTTTTGCCTTTTCAGAGAAGCACAACTTCTTATGGAAGCACGTGTTGTGTTTCTCCTTTCAGAGAAGCACAACTTCAAAATAGCATGTCTTTCAAAAAAAAAGTCAAAACCTAGGAAATGAAGGAAAAAGTGAAAAGTAAAAATATATCGAAAAAGCCTAGAAGCACTTGAAGAAAATAAATCTAAGGCTGCACCCAACACGTGAAACGTGATGGCGGCCGGCCACACACGCGGTGCACTCCAGCGCCCCTGCAAGCGCCCAGTGGAAAGGCCCTCGAAAGGGTAACCGGGGAGCACCTACTTAGCGCTTTAAGCGTCAGGGCATGTACAATGGTTCTAGCTTAAGGATGCCACGTAAGATAAATGATGAGGTGGAGGAGAGAGAAATCATAAGAGAAGGCTTGTCTTAGCTTATTTAAGCAAAGACAAGAGATGATAGCTTAGCACAATTTGTCTCACCATGTTTTTAGGAATAACTAATTATTGAAGATAAGGCTAAGAGATGACCCATTGTAGACTTGTTTTTTTGTCATCTCTAATTTACATGCAAAACTTAAGATAAGACTATCTTAGCAACCATTGTACATGCCCTCACGGAGCGAACCGACGCTCATGCACTTGCTGGTGTGGGCTGACCCATCCACACTGGCATACAGGGGTCACTCGGTTGTTGCTCCCACCTGCTTCCTTCGCCCAGCCAACGGTTGGCCGGTCAACCATTCACTAGTAGACTTTCAAAATAAAAAACTCATATTTTGAAGAAAATTCTCGAAATTGAAAAAAATGTTTGTGGATTTGAAAACATGTTATAAATTGTAAAAAAAATCATGAATTTTAAAATGTTCCCAAGTTGAAAAGGTTCATGTATTTGAGAAAAGGTCACGTATTTTAAAAAGGTTCACAAATTTTATATTTCTAATGATTTTGAAGCAAAAAATCACGGATTTAAAAAATAGTTCTCGAAAAAGAAAGAAAAAATATCACCATTTTGAGCAAATTTCACACATTGGGAAAATATGTTCATCAAAAATTGGAAAAACACTTAATTTTAGAAAAAAATCACAAATTTGAAAATAAATCATGATTTTAAAAAATGTTTCACACATTTGAATTAAGTTAGCAAAATTAAAAGGAAAACGTTCATGAAAATTAAAATGCCAAAATAAAAAGGGAGAGAAAAGAAAAAGGAAAGAATACAAAAATAAAATTGAACAAAACCCAGACTAAAACGCACGGAAACCAAAAAAGAACCGACAATTTTTTCCAGAGAAATAACAGACTACCGCTACAGTACTGAAATGGGCCAACCCGTTCGGTGGGGGTGTGCGCCACGTACGAATTGGACTCTAAGACTCCAAATAGGTACCACTCTTTCCATCCCTACAAAAAGTACTTCGAAGATGGTGAACATCTTTTTCTGCAATGTAAACTAGTGAAACAGCGCCGGGGAGCTCTATTGTTAGAGGAGGTCAGACTGAAACTTGCAAGTCTGAATTCGGCGAAGGAAGTTGTCGATGCGGTGCTGAAACTGCCAGAGAAACACAAACTGCTGTCTATTGCACTTTTATGGCCCTGGTGGACGGAGCGGAACCGAGGAAACCATAGGGAACGCAGATTAACTACGGACGAATTTCAGTTTGCCGCCAGGCGTCATGTGGACGAATGGACTGAATACCTAGCATCCAAGCAAAATGTTCGCCAGGACATGGAGGGTGGGGTTTTATCTATCAAAACTCAAACACTGAGATTCTGTTTGCAGCAGCTAGGTCGACTAGTGTGGTCTTGGATGCTCTCCATGCAGAGACGTTGGCCTTATTCAAAATTTGCTGATGATTTTGGTGTTGGAAAGGTGATCTTTGACTAGGTTCTTGGGATGCGCCTCTTGGGATGCTCTTCACCGAGATAAAGTGGAAGCTCATGACTAGGTTCATTCATGCTAGTGTGAATCATGTCCCCTGTGACTGTAATAAGCCGGCGCATGTGTTGGCTGCGTTGGGTGCAGGGTTAGAAATAGATGATCAATGTGTGTTGTTTGATAACTATACCCTGCTAATGTAACCCGTGCTTTAACTGGCGATTTAGATGTGTTTTAAATGGAATACGAGTGTTCCATCTCAAAAAAAGGTACCACTTAAAAAAACTCCAAATCCTCACGGAGGCGAGTGTTTTAACTGGAGTGAGCCTAACACAACTAGTTGGGGGAGTAGATGTATAAACCCAACACCTGGGTTCAAATCCTCACGGAGGCGAACTTAGATTCCTATTTATTCTTGTGGACCAGGCCGAGGAAGTGAAATCCTTCCCAAATTTAAAGAGGGGGGAACTCTAGCCCCCTCGCGTCGCCCCCGTGGGCGACCAGGGGAAATCCTAGCCGCCGCCGCCCGGACTCCCCCGCCTCTTCCGCACCCTCGCCGCCGGCAGCAGCGCCGCCGGGCGAAGCCTGGCCGGGCAGAGGCGGCGGCGGGGCTCCTTTCCCCTTCACGCGAGCAGGCTGGCGTGGAACGGCCGTTCGTCGGAAGGTGTCGTACTAGCACGGGGTGCGGCGGCGTTGCATATGGATTCCGGCCGCGGCGCGCGCAGCGATTTGGCTGTCGTGGTTCGTCCTCGTGGCATGGTGCGGCCACTGGGAGAGAGGATGGGCCTGGTGGTCGCGTACGCCGTCGGCCAACGCGGGATGGTGGTTTTTGTAGCTGACCAGGTCGGATCTTCATTGATCCAACGCCTGGATGGATCTACGCTGGAGGCTCACCTCGATCTGTGACGGATTTAGTCCTATGGTACTTTCTTCTCTGGAGGTTTCGTGTCATGGTTTGCTGCCAGATCCGGACCGAATGGAGATTGGTGGTACAGGATGAGGACATGAGAAAACTTTGGTCAGCTAGCTCGGCCCGGCATCGACGACGGCTTCGACGCCGTCACTCTTCTTGAAGGTGAAGCCGAGGTCCCTCCTATCCACCTCTGATGCCCTCCCGGACGAAAGTCCAAGATCCGTCGTGGAGTGGACGGCGGCGACGCCCTGCGCATCGTACCCTCCATGGAGGCGATGTCTTGGGAGGTTTGGGTGTTCGGGGATAGTTGTTGTGGATGATCCGCGTGTCGGCTCCAGCATCGGCAACAGTATCGACGTTGGCAGGTGGAGCGGCGTTCTATCTACTGCGAGATGCTTCTGGTAAGAGATGTCAAGTCATGCCTGGCCGACAGGTGCTACGTTATGTCATGCCTAGTCGGTAGGTGCTACACACGACAGATCTTCCAGAGTGTCCGCGTCGGGATGGACGAGTGCAGGGCGGTGGAGTCGTTGGGCGCCGTGGTGACGTTGACGGATGGCCGGACTGGCAATGATGATGCAGATCTCACTCCTGAAGATGGGATAGCAGCTCGATGACGATTCCGCTTCTAAAAGGTGTGCATATGGTGTATGCTTTAGGTCTGCTCCACCGGTTGTTTGTTCCGATACGTTATATGAATGAATCGACGACGACGTCGGAATAGACATGGGGAGTGAGAGCACTCCACATTTTCAAGTTTGTAGATGTGAGTGATGGCTTCGAGTGGCTTGATGTATATTCTTGTCGAACCCTCGTGGAATAATTAATAAAGATGGCCGGGGGTTTTCCTTTTTTTCAAAAAACAAAAAAAAAACTCCAAATAGGATTCGGAGTTTCAGAACGCCTCGTCGAAAACTCCATCCTACAATCACATTCAGAGTGCAGAACGCCTCGTCGAACTCCATCCTACAATCATATTTAGAGTGCAGAACGCCTCGTCGACCACTCGGAATCCCGGCCAAAAACGGATACCGGACCGAGGAGGTTCCATCACATCATATATACAGCACCGACCGCGTCAACGCAAGCCCACAACCACTTTCCGAGATTAGACTCGAGACCTAGATCCGTTTCGCCGGAGCCCGCAGGCCGCCGCCGAGCGTCGCCGATCGGCGTTCCCTTGGTGCGTGCGCGCGCCCGCGGCCGAGCGACGCCATGGGGTTCTTCAGCGGCAAGACGAAGCAGACGACGGCGCAGAAGCCGGAGCGGCGCGTGAAGGTGCGGGTGGAGCCGCCTGGGTACAGCCACCACGAGTTCGAGCTGCCGGCGTCGCACCTTCGCAGCATGCACTTCGCGTCGCTGCTGGGCAAGGCCAGGAAGGAGCGCGGCGTCGACGGGATGGTGGTCGCCATCACGTGCAGGCTCGAAGACTTCCTCGCCGCCATGGTGAAGACGATGAGCCGAGCGCCGTTTGATTCCTCGCCCAGATGTCCCATCCCCATCCCCATCCCCATCCCCGGCTAGTTCTCAGCTCCGTCACGTTGATGTCACCTCCAATTTAAGCAGTAGCCCTCGTTGTCGTTTGCTCGACATCTTGTATGTATTGCTCAGAGATCAGATGTATTGCTCAGAGAAAAGTGTAAATATGTCTGCAACCAAGTGTAAAGATTGATACTCGCAATATATGTTTGTTGTTTCTTTCAGAAATTGCACGTATGTAAACTTGTATCTCTTTGGAAACAGACGAACACATCATGTATTATCAACTTCTACAGAAGTGTTGCATATTTGACCCCAGTTCAGTAGACAGAGCTCCGAATCGAACTTTACGTTGTAAGATTGAGCAGGGTCGATGCATTTTACAATACCATACAGAAAACACACTGAAGGACCTATAAGCTACAAACTGCCAATGCTCCTATAATTCTATATATCCAACAAGGGAACAATGAAAACCTCCAGTGTTCATTTGCATCATGATCAGTCCAGAGAAGAACGACCATATCTCCAGCTATTGTGGGATCGCCGAGCAAACTGCTGCGGCGCGAAGCTTAGTCCAAACATCTCCCGCAGCGCCTTGCCTGGCTCTAGGAGGCCGATCAATCGGGCGACAAGGGAAGCGCTCTCCCTGACATGCTCCAGGTTTTTGGTTTCGGTCCAAAGGCGGCGTGCCACCTGAAGCCTTCTCCTCTTGGAGGACAGCGAAACTCCCCATTTGGTGTACATGCTCTCTCTTTCCTCGATCGACAGCCGCTTCTGCATTTGCCTGCAGAGCATCTCCCTCTCACGCTGCAACTTCCTGGCGCTACATATCGGAGTAGTTTCCGTCAGGAGGAATTCAGAGTGCTGTAATGCAGAGAAGTGAGAAATGTGATGATCAGTGACTTACCTTGAAATCAGAGAAGTGTTCAGGCTACCAGCCACGACTTTATTTTCCATACCACCATTGGCATAGGTATCTTTAAGGAAAGATAGCCTCCTTATCTCCACTTCCATGTAGATGGAGTCGGCTGGATCTCCTTTAAACAACAAGAAAAAGTAGGTTCTATGAACCAGTGAGGCATAGCATGCATGCCAAAGGTCAATGATCTCTTGCTGTTTTCTCTCAAATTCCAGCGGCCATCGCGAAGGTGATTGCAAGGCATCCATGATTGGATCTAGTCCAACGCTCCTGACGGTTCCTTCTGCTATTTCTCCATTAACATACTGAAAAACATTTTAAGAAATGGTATTCAAAATTTGCACACCATATGTGCTGTGCTGATAGAACAATAATAACATTGCAAAGACAAGTAAATTAAATAGTTCCACACCTGACCACCGAGTTGCTTCTGATACTGAGCCATTTCTTTCAGTTCAGCAACAAATTCACCTATGCCAGTAAATTCCGTGTCTCCTGCAACAGAACCGTTTGCCTTGGGTCCACCCCTCGTAGTAGTAATTTCAGAAAGCATTGACCCAGCCCGTGACAGAGTTTCACTCTCTGCATCAAAGTTCAGCGCAGAGCCCCTTCTTTGACCGCCTTCAGGTCTCCCGGGGAAGTCCATGAATCTTCTGCTTGGTGGTGTGCACTCATCCTTCTCCAGGTCTTCAAGCAGAGTAGAACCCATCAGAGACCTACAGCTCCTGCTTCTGACAATTCCTCTAGAGCTGGACGGGTTTCGTGTTGAAGACCCTAGATCTTCAACAAGATTGGCAAAAGGTTTTCTGACAGTCTCTAGATGTTGCTCCAGGGTAACAGTAGATACATCGTCGTGCCTAGCATCATGGCTTCCATGTGTACTGGCACCCACATTCGAATCTTGCAAGATATTGCTCCCGATAGCTGACGAGTCCAGACCACTTTTTCCTTCTGTTTCATTGGTCTCTATGCACCGCACTTCTTTGCAAACATCATCTGAATCCTCATTTGATATCTGAGAAACGTCATCTCTGCTGGTGGTTGGGGGCATCCCACTGAATGGAGGACTGCTGACTGAATAACTCAATGGGGTAGCAAACTGCACATTATTTTCAGACTGTTGAGACCCAACTTCCCTTTGTGCTGCGCGGCGTCCTTGGAACCTGAAGTTTTGGACATTGTCAACTACTTCTGATGATTCGGTTGTTGATTTCTGATCTTCACATGGCTGGGGCACATCGAAGGTAAAGTTCCTCCCAGAAGCCTGCGTGTACGTAAGAGAGAAAGCACAAACTTCAGTGGTTCTGACACAACCGAAAAGGCTTATTAACTAGGAAGTAAGAAAGTGCATATACCAGGGGACGCTTTGAAACATGCTTGTCTCCAACAACCTGGAGCAAATCCTGCAACCTAGATTGAGCCAGATCACGCTGTACCTTCAATTCCTTAATTTCTTTCTCCATCTGCAAGGAAGGGTCTATTAAACTTCTACACCATCACAAGAAGGAAGGTGTATTTGGACATTTTACGGTACTTAGCATTGTAAATATGCTGGAATGTATATAGAAACAGTGGCTAACTGAGTAATTTAAGGCTTCACCTGGGAGCACATGTTCCCAAGTTTTTTTTTTCAAATGTCAAAATATTTTGAGTTTTTTTACGCATGTAAGCTCTGCAACTTGTGGTTAAAACTATGCATCTGTTTCTTATTAATGAACAAAAAGAAGAAACCCACACAAATGTCAGAAGTAGCATTTACCTTCCGGATGTGGTTATCTTTTTCCTTCACCAACGCTTCAAGACTGGAATAGGTAGCTGGACATCGCAGCTCACTCTCCAACCTGGCAAGTTCTCTTTGTAAATGCTTAACTAGGGCTTTATCAGACATGACTACATTAACCTGTGCATTTGTAACTACTTCCTTTGCACAACTTGCAAATAGTAGGGTATTTCTTGATTGCTCCATGTAGCTTCGGGCTGGACTCATTGTGCAAATGATTGCAGTCCTTGCATTACCTCCCAGAGAAGGTTGTAATATACGTGTGAGCTTTGAATCCCGATACGGTATGTGTCCATTTCTTACCTTGCTGCATACGTGAAAACAAGTTTATGATATTACAGGACTTTTTAAGCAAGAGAAACTTTCCACTGAAACTCAATCCTACAGAAAATATTGAATGAGGGATGTAACCTTAGTTTACGAATGACAGTTCCTAGGGTAAGTAAACTTCTATTAATATGACAACCTTCCTTCAGCCTAGCACCAGCTGACAGTGCCTGAGATGCACGTTCACTTCCTGCCAAATCAACAAAATTCTGCACATGACAACAAAAGATGCTGTCACTTTTTCATATATGAAAAGAGAAATACGATCAAAAGGTAAATCTCTGTTCTTAGTTCTTACCACACTAGCCGCAAGTGTCGTTGACTTGTCCTTACCCAAGAATTCACGAGCAGAACTTTCGATGGTCTGAAACAATCGATAAACAAATGAGGAATAGTCACCTTATGTAACACAAAATAACTGAAGCCTTCCTTTTTACATGCAACAAAGTAGTGGACAAACCAATTTAAGGATTTGATGCGATCTGGAGCTGTTTTCGTTTAAGTATGTCTCTCCAGTTCTCCTTTGAGCTGGTACAAGCACATATCAAACGAATAAGATGAGGGTAATCGCCACTTATAAATTGGTAAACCAAATACAGACAACATCCCACCTTCACACACAGAAATGAGTTCCTTGAGGTGGTTCCAGTCCCTCAGTATCACCTCTTTAAGGTTCTCTACATAAGTCCCCTTCTGTAGAATAAGTAGTATCAAGCCATTAGTAATGCAGGGGAACAACAGGATTTAGAGAACAGAAACAAGTAGGAGTGTTCTGACCTCTGCGTCATCCCAAAGTCTAAGAGAAGTGCTTTCTGAACTAAGAAGATCCCTTACAACTTCGTTATATATTTCTATCGCTGAGAATTTCAACACAAATGCTCTCTCCCCGTGCTGCAAAAGATGTTGAGCGTCTTTCAGACCAATGGTTACAGATTCGGACCAAAACTGTGATCAGAAGAAAGAAAGTGTTTAATTACCCGGCCAATGTAATCATAAATATCTGATACTGTACATTCCGTTATTCCGGTCATGGTGTATGTCTTCCCACTACTTGTTTGACCATATGCAAAAATACTGGCTGTTATTACAGACAAAGCAAATTATTCAGTGAGTTCGCCGCTTTGATCTAAACAAATAGGAGAAAAATAGGCAGAGTGTCTGCACTTAACAGTTAATGCCACTAACTACAGAGAGGGCAACCTCCTTGGCCCCTTGCTCGTACACTTCTTTGGTATCGCAGTCAGAACGGAATACCCTGTCTGTAAATGGATAGAGTTTTGGTTAAAGTCTCAAAGGAGATACACATAATATGACAACTGAAAGTGAGTAAACTTTGTGCAGAGCCCTATTGTGGAAGAAACGAGCCCAGTGATTATATGATGAAACTCATCACAAACTAAAATTAATAGGTTTGATTTGTAGAAAATCTGAACATTTCAGTTTCAGGTGAGTTTTTTTAATGACAAGTAGCTCCCATCAACCTAACCAAGTTCCCCCTGTCAGAACATGAGCAGTAATGAGGTTAATCGAGGTGTTTCGGTTGCCAGTAACAAAAATATATCCATACTATACAGTAAAAGTTTACTTATGATCTGTAATTGGTACTCCAGGCATGTATTTGACATCCTAAACAGTTTAAAGTACCAATATACAAATGTAGAGTTTCTAAAACGCTAGTGAGATACAGTATAATAATAATTATGGGGCCTATGAATGATAACAGAAACAGCAGAATTAATGAACTAAAGACAAAGAAAAACATGCACAACACAGCCTTGATGTCAGCAAAAAGAGGAGGGGAACCAACCAAATGTGTACGCAGTCGGAGCCGTTGGCCGGTCCGGGAAGGCGGTCCGGGCGATGACGGTGGTGTCGCTGATGCACTCCCACTCGGACGGATCCCCGCGCGCAATCTCCTTGTCGCTCAGCGGCCTGAGCCTCACCGAAACCAGTATCTTCTCCAGCTTCCCGGCGGCGCCATTGGGCACCTCGCCTCCGTCCGCATTATCCCACTGCGCCATCTCGTCGCCCCCAATCGCCCCCATCTCGCTGCCCACTCTCTGTCCCTCCTCCCCTGCCCTACACCATCTGCAACCAACCACAGCACCATTAATTATCAGACACACATGAATGCAGCAGAATAATTGGAAGCGGAGGGGGAACCCATCAAGGAACCTGTCCTGCTGCTCCTGCGGATTCGGGCGGGGAGCAGCAGCCGGGCAGGAGCATTGGGTGGTTGGTTGGTCCAGTAGGTGGAGGAGAATGCAAGCGTTCCCCGGCCGGCCGTGGGTGACTCGGACGGGACGGGCGGTGGTTAGGGCGTCGCCTAGCACAGTGAAACCGCACTAATAATCAGGCAAAATCTACTAGTAGTAGCACCGACTGGCAGCAGAGCTACTCGCGCCGATGTTGACCCCCCTGCTCTGCTTCCCTAGGACGCCCCTGGAGACATGATATTCTATCGCCCCACCGACGACGGAGATACCCACGCCGCGCCGGGATCACATGGCAATTTGGCTCAACTACCCGGGATCGCGTCGCTGACGGAAGGACATTAACTAGCGGCGACCTGCCGGCCTGTACTGTGTCTGTACGTAAATATGCAATGCTCAGGCGACAGGGACAGGGAAGGGGGTAAATAATGGCGGGGGATTTACCGAGCCTACAGGCAGAACCACGCCGCCGAAGGGCCCGCGGCGTCCGCCGGCACGGAGCAGGGTCCGGCCTCGGCCTCGGCGGCCGCCATGGGCTGGCGGAGCAGCAGTGGCTGCCCTGGGGAGTTCGCCTGTGTTGCGAGGCAGAAGCGGAGGCGAGCGAGGTGGTTTCGCGACTCGTGAGAGCAGCGGCAGTGAAGTGGACTGGCGGCCACCGCGGAACGGAACGGAACGGAACGGCAGCACGGCACCACCTCCACCCCACCTTCACCACGATCTGGCTGGGCTGGCCGTTTCGGGGGTGTTATCGCAGACGACGGTTGCTTTCCTTTCTGCCCCCTCCCTCCTTCTTTTTTCCTTTGTTTTTCACACACGGGGATCGGCCCGACTCGCCAGAGGGGGGAGACCGCTGATTCCTTCCTTTGTCCCCACCCCCTTTGGGCTGGCTTTTTCTTTTTTATTTTTATTACTTTCTCTGTGCCTCCATTTTTTACACGAAGGCCTTCCACCTCTTTGGCTCTTTTCTTTCTTTCTTGAGAACCCGTCTTTGGCTCTTTGCGCAGCCTTACAGCCTTGAAAAGCACTGCTACCGGATTAGATAAGGTAATGTAACCTTTTTTGTTTATAATGGCATAGGATGCATGGCTGTTATTACAAGACTCTGGAGAAAAGGGTGAAGATTCATCTCGATGTGACGGGGCAGGGAGCTACTACAATGCCTTGGTGCCAAAGCAAGCAGACGCCGGCCTTGTTGATTGTCGGGGCTTTTCCCAAAGCTTACTTAGCTTCTACTCGATCGATCGATCGATCGATATATAGGGGAGTGAGTGAGTGTCGCTCGTTTAGCCATGCAATGCAATCACTTGTGTCTGCTTCACTCATTCAGAGGACCTCTTTTCTTGCCGACCTAGCTATGTAACCACGGTATCAAATCCACTGCTATGAATCATTTTGCCCCTGGTTGTTTCAGAGAATAGTGTGTGTGTCTGTTTCCTTCTGTTGGCAAAATGAGTGATGCGTTGAGTGGTTGCGTCCACCTTCTGGCGTGTCAGTCACTGCGCCGTGTAAAGCTGCTCTCACCGCTGGCCAAACACCTTTTCCGATTAGGAGGATGATGCCGAGACCCGGTCGTCGTGCTGTACTAGTAGCGCTAGGTAACAGTTGGCACCACTGACATTCTGACAACTCGAATTTTCTGAAGAAGAAAAACTGATAATGCCGTTCTGTAACTAGTGCACTACGTATCTGCTCTGTGTTCTGCGACCACTGAGCTCTTGTCAAAGTATCAGAAGCAATTCTGTGTGACATGACATACATATAAATTCCAAAACATTCCCAGCATGAAACGGTCAAATAGCTCACATGTACGTAGTGACCAATTCTTGCCTCTAGACTGTAACTCCATAATCCTGGAATAAAACACTTTTTACCCTCGCACCAAAAAAAAAAAAAAATAGCTCTCACAAAACCTCCTCGACATTCGGTTTCACTCTAACAGCACGCAAGGTCAGGTGTCTACCATTTGACGTTACTACATCGGCCGCATAATTAGTCAATTACGCACCCCCACCCCCAGTACCGTGAGCAGTCAGGAGGTCGAAGCGATCTCCCTCGCGTCTCCGGCCACGTACGAGATCGGGCCTTGTGACTCGTGCACCACCACCATCGCGCCGGAGCCGCAGCTCTGCTCGGCGTCGCCTCCCTCCTCCTGGGCCGACGACAGCAGCTTCCGCAGTGACTCGTCAGCGAGGTCCTGCATGCCGAAGAGGACGTGCTTGTGCTGCTCCATGTGGCCGGGCTTGCACACATAGTCCACCAGATAGCTCGGGCTCACGCACGGGATGCCGTGGCTCTTGAACTCCTGCACCCACGCGTTGCTGCCCAGCGTGCCTGCGGCCACCACCGCGAAGCTGATCGCGCCCAGCTTCAGGAACCGCGTGTAGGGCGGGGCGGTGGCCAGGACCGTGCCGTCGCCGGCTCTCACCGCGCGCCTCAGGGTGTCCTGCATGTTGGTTAAGACAAGGAGAGCACACGGCTTACAGTTACATGCAGCGTTGCACACGGCTTACAGTTACAGACAGCGTTGCACCAGATAGCTTGTTACTTACCAGTGATGGAGAAATGCAGTCTCCGTATATGATGATCCGCATCCCGTAGAAGGCGCCGTGGCCAGTGCGCTGCTTCAGGTGCCGCCATTTCCTCGGAGCGTCCAGGCTTATTGTCTGGTTGTCGTTAAGGCCATCGCCGTGCCACTCAAATGATTCTGCATCCACTAGCTTGCCAGCCTCATCGCAAGCAAACAAGTACTCAGGCTTCAGGATCCACCTGTTTTTGTTATCCGAAAGCCAACAAACATTCATTCAGGTTCATTCATGTGTATGTGGAAAAAACAATGCTAGTAACTAATTCTGGATGGTAAAAATATTACTAGTACTATATTCTACTACTGGAGTGCATGAAAGATTTACCTGCCCGCTGCAGCAGCTGCAAAGAATTTTTCAGTTCTGCGGAGCTCAGGGGTGATAAAATGTGTCGCTTGGAAAAACCAATGGTGTGAATGACTGCAAACTCTTCCCTTCAGGCGCAGAAGTATCGACCTGCACTGCTTCCTCAATACGCGATGCCCACTTAAAATGAACCATGTAGGTTCTGGTTCCCACACGGCCGAGGATCCATCATCATTTCCCCCTGTTGTCATACTGCGGTCATCAATCACAGATTCGTTGTTCTCTACTGCTATTTTGACACATTCAGAACTCACCCGCTTTTTTCCACGTTTTGATTTAGGAGCAAGACGAGTATTGGGTGGTATGTTTTCCTTGTTATGGTCAGTTTTCTGTCTCTTTCTGCTTCTAGGTTTAGAGCTTTGCAAATCTTCTGGCCTATCTTCCCAGGCTTCATCAGCATTATGGAGACCCTTGTACACTGTCACCATGCCAGCATTTGTGGAACTCTCTGCAGGCAACTTTGATGCTTCAGATAAGACACTAACTGTTCTGCAAGCCTCACTGCCAGATCTCCCTTTTTGGAAAGAAGATGCCCCCCTCCTCTTGGCAACTGCCTTGCGCCGGGGCTTCATGATACTAAGAGGTATGGGGCTACATGTTTCAGGGTTGTCTGCACTTGCACTGCTTGAAACCTTTGAAGTGGAACCTTCTGAATTCACCGCCTCACGAAAACTTAAGTCGAAAGATACCCTTTTGGTTTTACCAGCAGTTGGGTATGTGCCGGTTGTAGGGTTTTCCTCCATATTCATATTAGCAGGCTTCGTCTTGCAAACCACTATTGCATCATTCATCTCACTGTTGGAATTGAGTGGGCTGTTAGCAACTGCGTTCCTTGCTCTGCTCAAGATTTCTTCAGGCACGAATGTTGTGCTTTCAGCAGCACTCAGGCTACAGGTCTTTTCAAGATCTGCTTCGATAGTGCCATTGGAAAGGACTTTACCATGCTTGGAAGCAGCAAAGTCACAGTTACTATGTACAGATACAGCAGCCGTTTCATCCTCAGGAGCCCGTGACCTCTTGGCAGCAGGATTTCTCACACTAATAGTCGATACTTTCTGAGGAAATACTCCATATTCACCAGGGACTGCAGTAATTGGGATCTCCTTAGGGCCTGCTTGGAAGGTTGCACGAGAAACCAACTTGTCATGTTCTGAGTCTGTAGCTACAACTTCAATTCTATCAGCTTGTGATGCATGTGCATGGACATCAGGATCAGCAGAAATTGTCACAACATTTGTGTTTGGAGTGCTTAGTCTGTCAGCTCTGACATCAAGTGGCCTTTTACTTACATCTTCGACTTCCCTAACCTGCTGTGAAGTCTCCAAGCGTCTTCCTGCAGGAACCACTGCATCTGCATTGCCAGTGAAGACAGTAGGACTGTGGATGGGTGCATGGGCATCAGGATCAGCAGAGATTGTCACAGAATTTGTGCTAGGAGCGCTCAGTATGTCAGCCATGACGTCAACTGACCTTTCAGTTGCATCTTCCACTTCCTTAATCTGTTGTGAAGTTGATACTTCCTGGGGAAACACTCCAAATTCACCAGGGACTGCAGTAATTGGGATCTCCTTAGGGCCTGCTTGCAAGGCTGCACTAGAAACCAACTTGTCATGTTCTGAGTCTGCAGCTACAACTTCAACTCTATCAGCTTGTGATGCATGTGCACAGGCATCAGGATCAGCAGAAACTGTCACAACATTTGTGTTTGGAGTGCTCAGTGTGTCAGCCATGACATCAGCTGACCATTCACTTGCATCTTTCACTTCCCTAATCTGTTGCGAAGCACCCACGTGTGTTCCTGCAGGAACCACTGCATTGCCAGAGAAGACAGAAGGACCATGAATGAGTATGTGACCATAAGGATCAGCAGGGGTTTTCGTTGCAATCTCCATAGCAGGGATACTTCTGGCAGTGCCTGTGCTCTCAGACGAGCCTCTATCAGCACTTTGTGATTCATCTTCGGAATCTTTAGCTTCTGCCTCCATTATCTCCAATTCCCAACCACTGAATATATGAATACACAAAATCAGATTTAATGCATTACATATTACTCCCTCCGTTCCTAAATATAAGTCTTTTTAGACATTTCAAATGGACTACAACATACGGATGTATGTAGACATATTTTGGACTGTAGATTCACTCATTTTGCTCCGTATGTAGTCACTTATTGAAATCTCTAGAAAGACTTATATTTGGGAACGAAGGGAGTACATAGTTACATAAACTGTAATGAGCAATCAACCAACCAGATCTAATGCATTACATATTACGTATTTACATAAGCTGTAATGAGCAATCAACCAGGCATCATGAACATGATACTAGGGTTGACTCTCTCAAGAAAAGGGTAGTGAGGTTGGGCGATTGGAACTATACACCAAAAAGCTAAAAGGTAATATCAAATGCAAAGTGGTAGATTGTACCTTCTGGCAGTATAATTATCAACAGGAAGAATAGCCCATGCCTTTAAGCTGCAGCAAAAACATATACAACATTTCAGCAAATACAATAATGAGAAGATGCAATAGCCTTTTAGGTATAGTGATTAAATACATACCAATCTTCCAACCACTGGTGATTAATAATATTAATCTTTACCATTTTAGCAAGCTCGTACTTCTCACCTGGCACAGTTGGAATAAGTAGTGAATGACATTAAAGGTATGAAGTAGTAGTGGAACAAACTGAATGCCGGAGCAGGAAAAAGAAAACAGGACCCTAATTTTCAAGACTGGTCAGAGGTACGATATGATATGATATGCATTATTGAACTCATATCTGAGACAGGCACAAGACTAACCCAAACTAAAGACAAAGGGAAATCAAAACCCTGAACTGTCTGTGCATTTAAATATCAATACTATCTCAGAAAAATCACTATGTTGACACCTCTATACAGAAATGGAGATAACTGCTAATATTCCGACAATTCCAATTTCTGTAACAGAAAACAACAAGATCAAATAAAAAAGTTATCAAACTGGAATGCATGGTAATGCAACGTTAACATAAAGATGAACACTAACGATACCACAAGTTCGGTCAGTGCAATGCAGACAATTAAGTACTTGTATGCAACACTGCTAAGGAAACAACATGCCTTCGAATTGGTAGCAGATGAGATGGGTGACCCTTTTTGCTGTCAAAGGCTTGGAGAACCGCGCTCCCATCATATTAACCATTTTCTACATTTGACAGTGAAATGAGCAGTGAAGAGATTTGTGATGAGAAATTGAGGACAAAATAAAACGAAGTCCTCAGATTGATTGTGAATTAAAGATGAACTATCTTTGTACAGCAAAGGACTCAAAGTGTATTAAACAACTGTTGCATGTGGATCAACTTGCATATCTTGTATTAAACAACTGCTGCATGTGGATCAACTTGCATATCTTACTGACTGAGTCTATGCCACTAGCAGAAACATTAACTTGGAACATGCTTTGTGTTAGTATGATTTAGCAGTACAATTAATCACACAGCGAAAGAAGTGGATACGTGGTGAAATCATAGCTACAAGCTCTCTAAACAAGGGGAAAAAACTTCAGCACACCTAAAAGTAATGCCGTTCCACTGTCAACCAAAAACAGTCACAGCAAATGACCCAATAAGAACAAGCCCTGTTCATATTCACTGTTTAGTGCATCATATGGCTGCATCTAGCAACAGTCAGTCTCGGACCCCTACACTAGGAAGCCGGATAACTGAACTGATAGTGAGCATTACCATTATGGCTTCACGCCCGTTCTGTCTTTGGTAGCCCGTCAAGCAAATGCAGAGCGATTCAGCACCCGGTATGCCTTCCAAATCCCTCAATGGCCTGTACAGTACCTGTGAGATCGAAAAACTCGCCAAGCTAATCAGCAGAGGAGTCCTTGTACAGAGTGGGAAAAGCATGACTCGCCAAGAGCTTGCTGAAAATAAGACAGGAACTGGTAAACGAGAACCGACATGATCGGCGTCAGCCATGGCTCCGAGATCCAAGCAGTCGTCCACCCACAGCCCAGTCACGACCTTCGTCCCGTGCTCCCGCGCCACCACGCACACCGGGTCATCCTGCATTTCGGATCGGGTTTGGTTTTAAACACAAAACAGTGAAGCACGGAGGAAGGGATTCGAATTCCAAGTCAAGCACAACTCACGTAGATGAGGCCGCTGACGACTAGGTGTGTGCATCCCTCCTGCGCGCCCCCCGCGTCGGCGCCGCCGTGCCGTACCATCTCCGACCGGTACTGCCGAGCCAGCAACCAAGCGCGCGTGACGAGAAGGAGACGGGGCCAAGCCAAATCGATCGAACCGAGACGGAATCGAAACGAATCGGTGAAGGGGGTGGCGGAACCTGCGCGTCGGAGACGGGGTCGAAGCCGAGGAGGGCGAAGCGGACGCCGGCGAAGAGGCGCATGGCGGCGAGGGGTTTGGTCGGACCGGAGGGAGAGGCTTCGGGGAGCGGTGATTGGGTTTCGTTTTGGGGTAGGGAGGAGGAGGAATGGGGTGTGTGAATGTGATTCGAGTCCACCGCACTTGGCAGTTGGCACTTTGCACTTGTGAAGTGCCCCACTTGGCCTACCGAACGACATTTGAAATTTGAAATTTAAAAACATACGGTGCCATCGAGAATCGAGATCACAGGCTCAAGGCAATTTTATCTTTATTTTTAACAAATTGGGGAAATGTTGTTTTTGCCACTCTAGATTTTGCTAATTTTTCTTATTATAATTGACATCCATGGCAAAAGCAACATTTTCAGAGTAGCAACTGTGATACATTGTCAAATGCTACGAGTGGCAAAAATGAAAGAAAATTATTTTTTTCTTTTGCCACAGAATGGCAACTGTGATAATTGTCAAAAGTTAAGAGTGGCCAAAGTGAAATGTTAAAATCTAGAGTGGCATAAGGAATATTGGCAAAAGCTACAGCGGCAAAAAAATCCTACTATATTTTTTGAAGGGTGAAAGTGTAACGTCTTTTCTTTTTCTAAAACTGCTTTCATTACTATTTTTTAACATGTTTTTCATAAAGAGAGCCCTTCTCAGATTTCTATTGACAGAAACCACATTGTCTTTACAGCTATTAGTCAGAACAAACAAGAAAGAGCAAAAGGAACAATGCATGATCTAAAGGAGCAAATGATGGGGAACGTACTATTTCAAAAAAATTCCTACGATCACGCAAGATCTATCTAGAAGAAGCATAGCAACGAGCGGGGAGAGTGTGTCCACGTACCTCCATAAACCGAAAGCGGAAGCGTCTAGTGACGCGATTGATGTAGTCAAACATCTTCGCGATCCAACCGGTCCAAGCACCGAACGTATGGCACATCCGCGTTCAGCACACGTTCAGCTCGATGACGTCCCACGAGCTCTTGATCCAGTTGAACGTCACGGGAGAGTTTCATCAGCACGACGACGTGGTGACGGTGATGATGAAGTTACCAGCGCAGGGCTTCGCCTAAGCATTGCAATGATATGACCGAGGTATGTAACTGTGGAGGGGGGGTACCGTACACGGCTTGCAAATCAACTTGTGTGTCTATGGGGTGCCCCCTCCCCACGTATATAAATGAGGGAGGGAGGAGGGTGCGGCCTAGGAGGGGGCACACCAAGAGGGGGAGTCCTACTCCCACTAGGAGTAGGTCTCCTCCGTTTCCTAGTAGGAGTAGGAGAGGGGGAGGAAGGGAGAGGAGGAGACCCTAAACCAATTCGGTTTGGGCCTTGGGGGCGCGCCCCACACTCCCGTTGCAGCCCTCTATTTCCACTAAGGCCCATATAGGCCCACTAAGCCCCCGGGGGGTTCCGGTAACCTCCCGATACTCCAGTAGTTATCCGGTGACCCCCGGAACCCTTCCGGTGTCCGAATATAATATATCAATCTTTATGTATCGACCATTTCGAGACTCCTTTTCATGTCTGTGATCACATCCGGGACTCCGAACAACCTTCGGTACATCAAAACACATAAACTCATAATACCGATCGTCATCGAACGTTAAGCGTGCGGACCCTACGGGTTCGAGAACTATGTAGACATGACCGAGACTCATCTCCAGTCAATAACCAATAGCGGAACCTGGATGCTCATATTGGTTCCTACATATTCTACGAAGATCTTTATCGGTCAAACCGCATAACAACATACGTTGTTCCCTTTGTCATCGGCATGTTACTTGCCCGAGATTCGATCCTCGGTATCATCATACCTAGTTCAATCTCGTCACCGGCAAGTCTCTTTACTCGTTCCATAATACATCATCTTGTGACCAACTCATTAGTCGTTTGCCTGCAAGGCTTATTAGATGTGTATTACCGAGAGGGCCCAGAGATACCTCTCCGACACTCGGAGTGACAAATCCTATTCTCGATCTATGCCAACAGCACAAACACCTTCGGAGACACCTGTAGAGCATCTTTATAATCACACAGTTACGTTGTGACGTTTGATAGCACACAAGGTGTTCCTCCGTTATTCGGGAGTTGCATTATCTCATAGTCATAGGAACATGTATAAGTCATGAAGAAAGCAATATCAGTAAAACTAAACGATCATAGTGCTAAGCTAACGAATGGGTCTTGTCCATCACATCATTCTCATGTGATCTCATTGATCAAATGATAACTCATGTCTATGGTTAGGAAACATAACCATCTTTGATTAACGAGATAGTCTAGTAGAGGCCTACTAGGGACACTATGTTTCGTCTATGTATTCACACATGTATCAAGTTTCCGGTTAATACAATTCTAGCATGAATAAAAGACATTTATCATGATGTATAAGGAAATATAAATAATAACTTTATTATTGCCTCTAGGGCATATTTCCTTCAGCAAAATGGGCTACACCCATCAGCCCCAATAGACCACAAGGGGCCATATTAGATATAGCTACCAATAATGAGTTGGGATGTCTTGAACCCATGGGCATATGAATCCACTTTTTAAATATGCATTTCAAACATGTTTTAAAATGCTAAAAAAAATTGAAACAAAATTTCACGCATGCATCTTCTCAACATGTGTGGGCGGCATAAAGTTTTGTTTAAAATATCTCTCTTTATTTTGCCTCCGCGAAATAGGTAAATTCCAGTGCTTCTAAATAGCATTTCACAACATTTTTTTGTCTTTTTAGCAAGGTCAAAGAAAAAGTTGTTTTGGGGTGAAACTTTTTGCACACACATGTAATCTAAAGATGTATGCACAAAATTTTTTCCACAAAATTTTGGCATTTTGAAATAACTTTTCTAAAGTGTGTTCATATGCCCATGGATTCATCCATGTACTTTCCTACCGACAACCCACAAAATGTAATAGACTCCAACTCCAACATCCTAGGAGTCTACACGCCAGATCTCCGGGAGATGGTTAAGAAAGTACAAGGTTCTAACATAGCATCATTACATCGCTGTTTAGAGCAAGATAACAAGGACATGAAGGGGAAATGAACATCTTCATGTGCAGCCATAACCCCATTGGTCCCTAGCCTCCAACCTTATGTCGCCTTGAAGACTTCATTTTGCAATCAGCTCAACCATTCTTAGGTCCCACTTTGAAAGAACATGCGGTGCCCCATGTTTGGTTTTGGTAATTGATGACAATCTCTATGGAGTAATGGTTGCCTTGAGTTATATTTTAAGGGTTTGTCCATAGGATTTTCTTGGAGTCCATTTGTTGGTTTCAAGGAGATTTTGTGATGACCAATGTGCTATTAAGGAATTATCCAAATATTGGTCTTGTGAGTGTTGAGCTTATTGCAATCATGTCTTGAAGAAGAAGAGCATGCGATCATTCATGTTTACCTTCAAGACATGATCCAAATGAAGAGAGTTGGAAAGATTCAAGGTTGATCGAGACTAAGTCAAAGAGTGAATCAAGTTGACCAACACACAAAGCATAGAAGATGTACCGAGAGGGATCAAGCGATCCCATGGCATGGTAAGCATTGTCAATTACGCTTTGTGTACTAACCCATGGTCTACGTGAGAGTTCTATGTGGGGTTAGGTATGTTTCCATGGGCTTGCATCAAGAGAAATATATTATACAACCCATGGAGGATAACATCAAGTGGTGATCGTCATCAAGTTTGCGGTGCGCAAGTTCAAGTGGAGCATCATGGAGAGATCAAGTGCTTGAAGCTTACCATCCATTGTGGTGACAATGGACTTATGAAGATGTGTCGAAGAGTGGCTCACCCATAGTGGAGTATGGGGGAGCAATCTACTAGTCTTCATCGAGCCAACGCAATCAAGAAAGGTGATCCAACTTGAGGGAGTCAAGATCGTCATCATCCAGCTCAAGTGGACTATGTGCAAGGCACATGTTTTCCCTTGATAGGTTTCCTATTTTACCGGTCTCATGGTGGAAGTTGGGAGACCGGGTTATAGGATCGATTGTCATTCTATCAAGGGGGGCTCTCGATGAGTAGCTAGATCGTATCGTTCATAGAGAGCTCAAAGCATTGCACCCTTGCATCATCTTTATTGGTTCTTGTTTGGTTCTTCTCCTTGTGAGATTTTGAGATTATGGTCATCTTGATGACAAGCTCGAGTTCATCGAAAATGGAGTTCACTCATGCATCTTCTATGATGTTTTCGATGTTGGAGGTTATGCTGGTTCTTCTCTAATGGAGGGTTCACTCCTCTATATCCTAGTAATACCTCCCTTGCCTCTTCTTACTATAACCAGTCACTGTTTTGATGCTACTCATCTTCCTCTATCCATCAAGCTTGAGTTTGCTCAATTCGAAGCTCATTTGCAGAAGTTATGGCAGTTCTGGGCTTTCTTGTTGCTCCTGCGGTAGTACCGCTGGGCGGGAGCGGTAGTACCGCTTATAGCCACAAGCGGTAGTACCGCTGGTTCACAGCGGTAGTACCGCCCATGGCTATATGCGGTAGTACGGCTCCGGTTCCACACTAGTGCTGCCTCGATTTGAGACCGTCGCTTCTCGTGTCGAGTTGGGCGACAGTAGGAGCAGCAGTGGGAGCAGTAGTACCGCTTATAAGCGGTAGTACCGCCCCAGCACCGCTACTAGTGCCGCTTCGGGGCTCTCTCTCTTTGTTCTTCTCTCTTTGGCGCTGTGTGAGGTCCCAGCGGTAGTACCGCTGGGTCGAGCAGAAGTACCGCTGCAGCCAACGGTAGCACCGCTCCCTAGAGCGGTAGTACCGCTCGCTGCGGGCTGTGAATGGGGATAACGCTTGGATTCCCCCCCTCCTATAAAAGGGGGTCTTCTTCCCCATTGAGCCCTCATCTCTTGAGCTCGTGTTATCCCCCCATTGTTGACCTTCTTCGAGCTTGCTATCTCTCAATCCCTCCATGGATTCTTGCTAGTTTTGGGGGGAAAAGAGAGAGGAGATCTAGATCTACGTTTCCACCAATCACTTTCTCCTCTATGTGAGGGGAACCCTTTGGATCTAGATCTTGGAGTTCTTCGTGTTCTCTTCTTCGTTCTTCCTCTCATTTTCCCCTAGCATTTGTTGCTTTGGTGGGATTTGCGAGAGAAGGACTTGGGCACTCCGTGTGCCCTTTCCATTGCATTTGGTGCATAGGTTTGAGTTCTCCACGGTGGTACGTGGAAGTGAAGTTGAGAAGCTTATTACTCTTGGGTGCTTGGTCCCCTTGAGCTTGTTCCTCTTGGGTGCTTGGGCGCCCTAGACGGTTGAGGTCACCTCGGAGCCATATTCCATTGTGGTGAAGCTTCGTGGTGTTGTTGGGAGCCTCCAATTAAGTTGTGCAGATAGCCCCAACCTTGGTGGTGTTCGGAGCTCAGTCATTGTGGTGTAAAGCTCCGGGCAAGTGTCGGGGTCTCCAATTAGGTTGTGGAGATCGCCTTGAGAATTTTGACGGGTTCTGGTGGCCGCCCCCAAGGGTTGCCAAAGTGTACGGGTTCGGTGACCGCCCCAAGGGTTCCCATTTGTACGGGTTCGGTGACCACCTTCAAGGGTCCCTTAGTGGAATCACGGCTTCTTGCATTGTGTGAGGGTGTGAGGAGATTACGGTGGCCCTAGTGGCTTCTTGGGGAGCATTGTGCCTCCACACCGCTCCAAACAGAGATTAGCATCCGCAAGGGTGTGAACTTCGGGATACATCGTCGTCTCCGCGTGCCTTGGTTATCTCTCACCCGAGCTCTTTACTTATGCACTTTACTTTGTGATAGCCATGTTGTTTCTTGTTATATATCTTGCTATCACCTAATTGTTTATCTTGCTTAGCATAAGTTGTTGGTGCACATAGGTGAGCCTAGTCGTTGTAGGTTTTGTGCTTGACAAATTAACCGCTAGGTTCATTCCGCATTTGTTCGAGCCTAAACCGTAATTATTTTAAAGCGCCTATTCACCCCCCCTCTAGGAGACATCCACGGTCTTTCACACTTCATTTTTCTTTGTCTTTCTTGTTTTTTTTGGCAAAAAGTTCCAATCATGAGGCCATTTAATAATTATATTTTACTCAAAATCCTAACATCTACACCAATAGTAATATGCTACATGGCCAATCGATGGTGATAATGTTGCATGAGTGCTCCTCACAACATTCATGATGGCTATTGACTTGAACGTAAACAAAAGATATTAGATCTCTTCCGTAAAAAAAGATATTTTATCTCTTGTAGGAATTCAGTCGTAATCATAATAGACTTCATCAAAATCCCCAAAGAACTAATACAACTACTCAAACATGTAAATGGTAAACATAGAGGAGAGGATCAAAGCAAGCCGACACCAAGTCAGGGAAGAAGAAAGGCACCGACCCGCTGGTGTGGCGCGGTAGCGGAGCCTCCTCTTCCTTCTTCTTATCTTGGCCTTACTTCTATGGCGGAGGTGGTCTTGAAGCAACATGAGAGATGGATGTCCGTAGATGATGATGGTCATAGTATAGCCGGCCTCAACGGGTCTCCTTCGTGGATGTAGGCTCTCCTCTTTGATCCAAGGGTTCTAGATGATCCAAATCCAATCCCAATACCTTTGTTGATGGCCAAGGAATTCATGGGAAACTAATGGGAATGAAATCCACAAAAAGACATGTGAGATTTGGGTAATTTTGTTGCTTTCTGGGGTGGTACGACCGCTGGTACAGCCAAGCTCTGATATGCATGGCATCTTAATTGTCTCTGGCCCCTTTAGTATATTGGCCACCAAGGGCGGACGCATGTTGAGCTCAGTGGGGGCCAATGCCCCCACTCGATTTTTGCCACCCGTAATACTAGGCCCATAGTGTAAGGACTTGCCCCCACTCAGCCCATACTCTTTGCCCCCACTAATTATTTTTTCTGGTTATTTTCCAAACAAAGCCCGTATGTGAGAAAGAGAAACAAGTCAGCACATATGTCCTAGACACGTATGAATTACCAGTAGCCAGGCTTTGCAAAACACGCAGGAAGCTTCGCGTTCCGCTCGTGATGGTAGTGTCGCCTTCCGGACGCGACCCGCCGCCTGTCTCCTCCGCCCAGTCGGCCAGACGAGATGTGAGGCGCCCTCGCCAGCTCGCCCGGGCTCCGGTAATCGCCGTGGATCCGCGTTTGTACACGCTGCCCAGCCGGTCGGCGTGCCGTTGCGCTGTTGATTGATCAAAGGTCAGCCCTAGCCCTAGGTTTTACAATTTTCTGTTCCAATTTTCAAACTGGTGTTCTTATCCAACTTTCATGTTAGAAATCAGTGAGTTTTACATTTTGACGATGCAACCAAGATGCTTTTGCGATTTCATATAGATACATTAATAAAAAAAGACGTGGTGGTGTGTTTTATCAAAAAGGAAACTAGGTCAAAAACAAAAAGAGAAAAATGAAGAGAAAATAAGGAAAAACAACTATGTCGACACCAGTCGACCAAAACACCATTGATAGGGGGAGCTAAATGAATAGATTTATTTTATTGTTTTTCGACAACATCTACAACTGGCAACACCCATGAATTTGTTGATTTCAACTAAATTTCTACGAATTCATCTAAAAGAAAGAGAAGTCCATATTTCCTTTGCTTTGTAGAAAAGAAAATTTTGGATATTATCCCTACTGAGGTGATAGTTAAACGATTCCATGGAAAAAGTTTTGAGTGGGACAAAACAGAATAAGGTGATGTGCTCATGATTAGTTCTCACTAAATTTTACATGTTTTCTTCTTACAAATTGTAGGCCATAAATTGTATTCAAGACTAAAAAAAGGCATATTGATATTTCTCAATTTACCAGGTCATGATTAGTTTGTTTTTACTTTGGCGATGAGCTTATCGTAATTTGGTGTGATGAAATTATATTATATTTTCTTCTGCTTAGGCACTATATGTATGTATGTGTAGTTGTGTCGCTAGTTTTTATAAATGATTTAGCCATTAGTTCTTACACAACTCCCTACAAAAAAAGTCCTATACATCTTTGCCCCCTCTCAGTTTTCATCCTGGGTCCGCCCCTGTTGGCCACCATTTCTTCACATGAACTCTGATTTGGGTGTTCCCGGGCTTGTTAGAATCACCTGAATTATAAGGATACACTTGCGACATTGGATATTCAATTTGAGCACTCTGAAAATGTCATATTTTACACTCCAGACTCTCTAAGTCGGGTGCTTAGAAGTCTTCCGTATTGAACCCAACCTACACCTTTTCTTTGTGCTTAGTCCATGGTTGCTCCTATAAAACAACAAAACAAAGAAAGCCAATAAATACCAACAAAAAACTACAAATTATGCAACTCACAATGAAAAGTGTGTAACTAGAAATCAAGCATAATGGATAAGTAATTGGCTGGATATCATATATGGAGATAACATGCAACAAATGAGCTTCAAAATGTGTATAAAATAGAGCTCTTAGGGCCCCACACAGTCACTTCAACGGTAGCCACTAGCGGAGAACAAGAACATGGGGCGAGAATATGACAGCCAACGGTTGAGATGCATGATGCAACACATGCAAATCTAATCATATTATCAATCAGTTGTGATGCATTTCAGGATGTTTTTGGATAAAGAGAAGGCAATTGTTATCAATATTCTACGACAACACGATATAAAAAATAAGTCTATACATTGAGGATTCACACAACTAAAAGGAAAAAAAGGCATGACCTTGAAACCAAGGCACTACCCTTGACGACACATACACCGTGAGAAAAAGGTTCTCTAAAATTGAAGCCTCCAATAAGGTTACAACTCGAGGCGCCCCACCGTGGAAATATAACCACCGAAGGAAGATGGAGGGTTTTCACCTTGAATAGCAAATTTGAGTAATCACCATGCAAATTGTTCAACAAGGAGAATTACGTGAAAACCTCCATTGCCAGATACAACCAATTAATGTCACACCTATGGTTTTCAGCTTGGACTTTCGAGACCCGTTACTCGAAGACGAAGAGTATGACCAAACTAAAGCCACCATGTGTTGTCGCTTCCACTTTCCGAGTCGGCCCCTCCATAGCTCCTATTGATAAAGTTGGTGTATCCAAGTTTCTCCAAGACGAGAAGGTATGCATCCGAAGACATCTAATCACGCACACAACATTGACACGAACATTGACACATGGTAGCAATGCTCCAAGCTACCAAGATGCAACGAGGGCCACCACCAATGAAGATGGCGTTGTTGTTGTTGTGCAAGACAGATAAAACAAATGTGAGATTTTCGGTGCTACCAAAAGCCCGGGCCATCTGGCAACCTCGCACCATCCTCACTTGGGATATCCAGCTATAGATCTAAACTTGAAGCAACTAGACCTTGACCTCCAGAAGGCGGAGATGGCCCGTGTGTTGCCCCTGGCATGTCATCGCCGCACCCTGCTACTTCTCGAGCTTGCGTTGTATTCCCTCGAAGAGGAAAGGGAGATGCAGCATAGTAGCGTAAGTATTTCCCTCAGTTTTTGAGAACCAAGCTATCAATCCAGTAGGAGACCACGCTCGAGTCCCTCGCACCTGCACAAACAAATAATAACTTCACAGCCAACGCAGTAAGGGGTTATCAATCCCTTTACGGTCACTTACGAAAGTGAGATCTGATAGAGATGATAGTTGATATTTTTGGTATTTTTAGTTATAAGAACAGAAAGTAAAAGCGGAAAAAGTAAAGTAGGTGTAGATTGATATGTTGAGAATAGACCTGGGGGCCATAGTGTTCTCTAGTGGCTTCTCCTCATGATAGCGATATTCTACGGCGGGTGTCAGGGATATTATTATTAAGTATAAACCGCCCAGGAGGGGCCGGTTTATGCTTATGGAGATCATTTCTACTGAAGCTCAAGCTGAACACGGAGCAAGGCTGTGACACCCCGAGACCGGTGCGCCAGGTGTCAGCCAGTTATTCGTCCTCGTTGCCATGTCATCTGCTTGCGTGTTGCATCTTGCCATGTCATCATGTGTGTTGCATCAGCATGTTTTTAAAACTTGCATCCGTCCGAGTTCCCTCGTCCTCTCCGTTGTCCGTTCTGAGCCCACACACACTTGCACGCGCCCGCGGCACCTCCGAATATTTATTTTACGAGTGGCCGAAAAATATTCTCGGAATGGGATGAAACTTGGCGTGTGGTCTTATTATAGTGTAGACAGACCGCCTGCCAAATTTCATCGCATTCGGAGTCCGTTTGATAGCCCAACGGATATATGTAGCGGCACTAGTCGCCGGTCTAAACGTCGGACGTTTTCGGTCTTCGAAAACCCCCGTGGGCCTCTCTCCCTCTCCTCTCATCTCAACCCAACTAATCTACACAGCCCACCTAGGCCCAGCCTACTCCCCCCTCTGCTCGGAGCCGCACGATCAAGATCGTACGGCTCGAAACGGAGCTAAAACCCCCTCCTAAACCCCCATAACCCTAGCCTTTCCCTATATAACCTCCTTCCCTTGCCAAATTTGGCCTTCTTCTTCCTACCCTCGAAATCCGCGCCAGACAACTCCCTCCAGCGCCGCCACCCGAGCCATCCGCGCCGCAGGCTTCCCTGAGCCTTCCGATCGGCTCTAGAGCCAGGATCTGGGCCGTCCGCGGCCAGATCAGACGGCCAGAAGTCCAGCCAGCCGGCTCCCGCAGCCGAGGCGTGGCTCCTCGTCGCCAGCCTCCATGTCGCCCCGCTCCCATCTCCCGCGCGGCCCGCGGAGCCCGCTCCAGGCCCGCCCCCGGGCCGATCTGGGCCGAGCGCCCCGCGCCTCCTACGTCCAGCCCCGCCGCCGGGATCCCCGCACGCCGCCGCGCCGGCCTCCACCGCTCCCTCCGGCGAGCTTCGCCCCGCCGCCGGCCGGGACCGCCGCCGCCGCCGCCCTCTGTTGCCGCCCCGCGACGAGCTCGAGCGCCTCCACGGCCGCAGCTCCGCCCCGCCGCCTTCAGCTCGCCGTCGGACGTCTTCCGGTCAGATCCGGCGCCCTCCGGCCGGCCGCCACCCGGAGACCTAGCCGCCGACCGCCTCCGGCCCGGATCCGGCGAGATCCGGCCGGAGGAGCACCACAGCGCCCCGATCCGCTCCTCCTCGAACCGTCCCACTGTCGTGTGGGCCCGAAGGCCCGCACCGACGGACATGTCCGGGTGGCGACGGACATGTCCGCCCCCCCTTCTCTCTGCCATGTGGACCCCCAGCCCCGGACGTGTCCGATCTGACACGGACGTGTCCGCCCCTCTGGAGGTCTATTTTTTCCCCAAGTCCTTGTTCTGTCAGCATTTTGTTGCATGCTTGCATGGTGATATCTTTTTGTGTGCTTATCCAAATTGAGTGAATATTATGTCAAAATGACCGTGGTGATATGCTCTACACTTTGTTCCATTGTGCCATGCTTGTTTGACTTCATCTAGATGCTCTAATCTCTGTTGCAAGAGTGCTACTTGTTATAAACTGATGTTACTTGTTATTTTGTTGCCATGTTTGAGATGTGATAACTTGGTGCAGGTTTATCCAAATGATGCACATGATATGTCAAAATGTTCATTGTGAAGTGTACTACATGATGGTTGATGTAGCATGCTTGTTTGAGTTCATATTGCCATGTTAATCTCTGTTGCAAAAGTGCATTTGGTTGTTATGTGCTGAAACTTGTTATGGAGTTGCTGATTTCACTTGCTCTTTGCTATTGGTGTGTTTGCCTTCATGCCACATGTCTAGATGTTTTAGAAGCACAATAATATGGTCTTTGCTGTGGTGCATTTAGCTTTCCATGATATGCCTTGTGTTGACTTAAACATGCTTGTAAACATGCCATGTTGTTGTTACCGTTTTATACTTAGTGAAAAAACTGCCAAGTCTGGAATCTGTTATAACCTGATGCTATGTTTGCTTGATGCCCTAGTCAAATCCATGCTTGTTTTGTAGTGGCCAATGATCATGTCTTGTTGTCCATGTTATTGTCTATCCATTCATGCTCTTACTTGCTCATATGACCTATTATAGCTTATTTATTTCTTGCTCTCAAGTTGCTACAAAATATACATGTCAGGTTTTTATCAGCATGTTCAATTTGGTGTAGCTTGTTGCTATTGATCCATGCCTTCTATGGACTTGCTCCAATGGAGTTGTTTGCTATAGGATATGTCTACTACATGTCCATGCTCTTTATATACTTAGTTGAGTTGATATGCATGTTGTTTTGTGCCTCCGAAGGCAGCATCGTGATGATGTTTTTGCCTTCCCAGATTTTGGCCAAGTCTGGATAATTTTATTGCAACTTGCCATGCTTGTTTAAATGTGTTCCAGCAAGCTTTTTGGGTGTGTTCTAAGTTCATGCTTGTATAGTATCAAGTCTATTTCACATTCATGCTTCTTGTTATCATGTTTGAGTGATGTAGCATATATATATCTTGCTCCAAAGTTGCTATGTGGCTGTTAACTTCAGCTTGTTGTTATATCTTGTTTCATGTGTATCTTTTAGCCCGTTGCTCCATTTTGGGTGCGCCCTATATGAAACTTGTGTGATTTTGCATGTAGAATCATAATATCATATTGTTTTCATGTTTGGAGTGAGTTTGCTTGATGTTTGGGTGCATCTTGCACCGTTGCCATGCTTGTCTTGTTTTGATCATATCTTCTAGGCCGTAGCTCCGAATTAAACAAACTTTATATGAAACTTGACTAGAATTTCGTGTAGATCATCTTGGTGCATGTTAACCTTCTGTTTAACAACTTTAACTTAAGGTTTGTTCAGATCTGGACTAATTTCAAATTATGCATATGAGGGCTTACCGGATTTGTTATATGTGGATTCCGGCCTCATTTAAACTTGTTGGGTGATGTTGTTCTTGTGTGCTTCATCCCTTGCCATGTATTGCATCATATATAGACTTGTCTTGCATCATACTTGATTGAGCATGTTGTCATGTTCTTGGGTTGTGTGTTTACCGTATTGCTTGCTTCTTCTCGTTAGTGCTTGTTCCGTTGCGATCGTGAGGATTCGTTCATCTACTTGTGGTTCGTCTTCAAGGCTTCTTCTCCGTCTTCTTCATGGACCCGTTCTTCTTCCTTGCGGGATCTCAGGCAAGATGACCATACCCTTGGATACCTTTACTACCATTGCCTTTGCTTAGTTGTCTCGATGCTATCGTTATATGTCGCGCTACCCATCTTTATTGGCAGCCCCTCTCCTTGTTGCCATGAAACGTCTAACCTTGACACCTTCCTAGCAAACCATTGTTTGGCTATGTTACCCGCTTGCTCAGCCCCTCTTATAGCGTTGCTAGTTGCAGGTGAAGATGAAGATCGTTCCAGGTGGGAACTTGTTGTTGGAATATCACAATATCTATTATTATTATTAACACACCTATATACTAGGCATGGGTGGAAGCCTTGGCCTTTTGCTCGGTGTTTTGTTCCACTCATGCCACCTTAGGAGCCGATAAATCGGCATTATGTTCCTTGATTTTGCGTTCCTTACACGGTTGGGTATATGGAGACCCCTTGACAGTTCGTCTTTGAATAAAACTCCTCCAACAAGGCCCAACATTGGTTTTATTGCAACATAATAAAAACTTAATTAATTAATTAATTGCATAGGGAGTTAGCGCTACCCGAGGATTCTTTCTACATACAGGGGGGGGCCAGTGCTGATGGTGTTGGTCCCAAACGGGCCGACTGCGGGGCCACCACAGGGAAACTCGAGGATTGGCTCCCGTAGGCTGTCCCATCCGGTCGTGGCCTGAGACGAGATACACGCGGCTACTATCAGGGTGTCGGCACGCCGGGAGGTCTTGCCGGACTTGTTTTACCATTGTCGAAATGTCTTGTGCACCGGGATACCGAGCCTGATCGGATTTCCCTAAGATAAGGGGTAATAATTATTATTACTTCAGCTGATCGTGAGAGCTTGTGATGGGCTAAGTTGGGACACCCCTGCAGGTTTATGAACTTTCGAAAGCCGTGCCCGCGGTTATGTGGCAGATTGGAATTTGTTAATGTCCGGTTGTAGAAAATTTGACAGAGGATCCAAAGTAAAACACACAACTGTGTGAGTAACCGTGACTGTCTCTTTTCACTTTGAGAAGAGAACACGGTGGGGTTATGTTTGACTCGTAGGTAGTTCAGGATCTTTAGCGAACACTACTAGTTTGCGACCGTTTGCGTAGATGCTCATCTTTTTCTTGTACTCGTAAGTTAGCCACCATACTTTGCTTAGCCGCTGCTGCAGCCTCACCACTTTACCTCTTCCTACCCATTAAGCTTTGATAGTCTTGTTACCCATGGTTATGGGATTGCTGAGTCCTCGTGGCTCACAGATACTACAACAACAGTTGCAGGTGCAGGTTTCCGATGTCTTGACGTGAGAGCGATGTCCTTTGTGTTGGAGTTCTTTCTTCTTCTTCTTCAGTCTTGGGTTAGGTTCCTGGTCGACAGCCTGGGATAGCAGATGGATGTCGTTGTGCTTTTCATGTTTGCATCTGTAGTTGGATGCCTTGTATTGATGTTGTTGTATTCATGTGACTTGTATGTATTGTTGTATCCCCCATGTATGTATGTAATGGTATGATGTAATGATATCCATCTTGCTAAGCGCCCGAAATGCGGCTGTGCCCCAATCACGTAAGTGTCACGTGATCGGGATAGAATCACATCTTGGGCCTGGCAATTTGGTATCAGAGCCTCGACCGACCATAGGAGCCCCCTGAATTGATCGTAGAATGGCCGTTGTCGAGTCTAGAAAAAAAAACTTTTTTGGAATCTAGTTATATCGGAGAGTAGGAATTCTTTTTACTCCTCAGTCCCTTCGTCGCTCTGGTGAGGAATCTTGTCGTAGGTGTTTTGAATTACTCCTCTTCCCCTTCAATTTTTTTAGGATCACGTGGTTAGTTTTTCGTTTGTTGCGTTGTTAGTTTTTTTCATCTGGTGCAGCTCTCGTCAAGTGGATTCAACCCTCTTCTTCTTTGCAAGTTCAACCCTCAGTTCTTTTCAACCGATGGTGTTTTCCCCGTCCGAAGTGGTCTTTGTTTTTCCCACCCGCCCACCCATTTTCTTCTCGGAGCCGGAGTCCTTAATCGAGTATCCTTCCTACTCGTTTAAATCCTTGCATTCTTTCCTCAGTTATTTCAACTGGTGAATTCTCGTCTAGTTCATCCTTCTTTCATCTCTTCTTCTTTTCCGGTGGATCCAAGTCAATTCAAATTTTCGGTGTTGATCTTATTCTTTTCCATTGCTAATGTTTTTCCCTTGCTCGTTCACCTCTCGTCATTTAATTGTCCCGGAGTTCCGAAGAAATCTCAGGAGATCCATCTGTGTTCTAATTAATTCGAGGTTGTCACCTCATTCGAGATTTTCAATCGTTCCGGTGCATCATCTCCTTTTTCGATCCTTTCCAACGGTGGTTTTCTTTCAGTGGGCCCTAACCCACAGGTCTTTTCCCAGGATCTTACCTGACTCTTTTATTTTCCCGGAGCTATTCCCAAATTCTTTTTAATTGTGACGTAAGTATGGATTCCATCAGTCACGTGCCTTCTCCAAGATCACTTTTAATCTTTTCATCGTTGGGTCAACCTTTCTTATTTTCATTCTTCCGGAGTATGCCATGAATTCTTTTCTTTGTGTTCCTCCGAAGGCCATCATTTCAGAAGATTTATTCGTCCTCAGTTTTCAACCTCGTCCTCCAAATATTCTTCTTTGATGCCTCTTTGTTCATCTCATATTCGTCTGGTGCTTCGTTCAAGTATTCTTTAATCAGTTCACGATCTCTTCGTTCTCGCCATTCTAATTCCCTCAAGTTATTTATTCTTCCCGGAGATTCATTCTCTTGTTTACACTCAATTTCAATTCTTTACGGTGGTTTGTTCTCTTTCATCATTCGATTTTAATTCTTCCCGGTGGTTCGTTCCTTTTCTTCACTCGGCTTTAATTCCTTACGGTGGTTCGCTCAAGAGTACTTTTCCAGTGTTATCATATCAATCCATTTCTTTTTTATTCCAATCCTACCGGTGGTTCATGAAGAGTTTCTCAAGTTTGAGGTATATCCCTCTTTAATCAATTTCATCGAGAATAACTAGTATGTGAATCCATTGTTCATCAATTTAATTGGTGGAGGATAAGCATGGCATAATTCTTATTCTTTTCATCGAGTTGATTTATTCCTTACTTCGGAATTTGTTCTTGATGAATAAATTCTAGTTCCAAGTGCTTTCATCTTTTCTTCTCCGGAGTTCAAGTTTTTCGCGACTATCTCGTCGGACCCTGATACGTCTCAAACGTATCTACTTTTCCAAACACTTTTGATATTGTTTTGGCCTCATTCTTGCATGATTTGGACTAAACTAACCCGGACTGACGCTGTTTTCAGCAGAGCTGCCTGTATGGTTTATTTGTGTGCAGGAAAATGGATTTTTAAGTATCTCAAAAAAATCCACGAAAAATCACAGAAAATCCACGCACCCGAAGGAACCAGGAGCCAGAAGTGGGGCCAGAGGGGGGCCAGGGGGTGCCCAGACGCTCTGTGGGCGCGCCCCCCCCTGGGCCGTGCCGGGGGGCCGCCTGGGTGGGTCCCACGCCCCCTGGTGCCCTACTTCGCCTCGTATTTTTACTCCCGACGCAGAAACCCCAGATCAGAAGTTCTTTCGCAGTTTTTCGTTGTGGAGCCGCCGCCACCCTCTATTCTTCCTCGGGAGGGCTAATCTGGAGGCTGATTTGGCCTCCGGAGAGGGGAGATCGTCGCCATCGTCATCATCATCACCACTACATCATCCCTCCATGACTTCCCCTTTCATGTGTGAGTAATTCCCCTGCTGTAGGCGAAGGGGATGGTAGGAATTGGATGAGTTAGATCATGTAATAGTTCGTCAGATTGTTGGGGGCATGTTGTCTATCATCTACTATGGTGTTTATCATCTTTGCTTCAACTTGTTATTCTTAATTCTTGACACTTAGGGCCCGAGTGCCATGATTTCAGATCTGAACCATATGTGTTTGTATGAATATATTTGTGTTCGTGATCCTATCTATGAGTTGTTTGCACCTGTTACGGTCCGGAACCGGCGATCCCAAAAGTGACAGCTTGGGACACCAAAGGGGATGGTCCGTAGTTTGAGGATTACATGTATCCATTGAGTTCATTGCTTTGTTCCGGTGCTCTTTGACAGGAGCACCTTAATATCCATAAGTTCCTTTTGGCCCCGTTCGTAGCGGGATGGTAGGACAAAAGATGTTGTGCAAGTTCTTATTGCAAGCACGTACAACTACCTACGGGATACATGCCTAATGTTTGATATTTGCCTAGATGATCATTACTTTTCCGTGTGCCGTGCCCCAAGTTAGAATCTATCTCATCCATGCAGCGCCCAACCATCCATCTCCCTAGCCTACAGTGTTTTAAACCTTGCTTGTTACTAGTCGCTACTTTTGCTATTTACTTTGCTATCTACTTTTGCTATTTACTTTTACTGTTACTTTTACTATCACTATCATCACTATCATATCACTGTTACCACTTATCTTTTGTTGCAAGTAAGTATATTTCAGGTGCGGTTGAACAACTCAACTGTCAAAGCTTATAAATACTCTTTGGCTCCCCGTGTGTTGAATCAATAAATTGGGTTATTCTTACCCGCGAAGACTATCTCGATCCCTTACGGTTGAGGGTTATCAAGTACCGTTTTCTGGCGCCGTTGCCGGGGAGCATAGCAATATTTACAAGTCTACTTGAGGTATTCTACCTGCTGCACTTTATCCACTATGGGTAAGAAAGGAGACCCCAAGGTTCCGATCTTACTATCCACTACAAGAAGAGGTACTGCTCTGAGCACTAGTGCTACACTTGATTCACCTTCCGTTATGAGTAAGTTTGCCTCACCACCACCACATGATGAATCTGTTACTATGTCTGATACTCTTGATGATGCTTCTACTACTTTTGATGATATTAGTTCGCTTGGTTATGCTCTTGAGAAACAAATTGCTGCTGTTGCTAAAAAGTCTGGAATTGAACTTCCTGTTACTCGCTACCCTATTGGTGAAACTTATGATTATCCTGACTTGAGTAAACTCAAGGAGAGTCTCCTTGATGATGATTACTATATACTAGATGAAGATTTATGCAGGGAACTGACAGAGTTTTCCGGCTCTGACCCTGAAGCTATTAAGAAACTGTTTGAAAAACACTCTCTGAAGAACAAAACCGTTCCTAATCCTGAATTTGCTACATCTCCTATATGCATTGATGATCCTGATTATGATTTCTTTGTTGATCTTTCACTTATACCTATGGTTGAAGCTGACCCCTTTTATGGCAGAGAAAATGATGATGCTATTGCACACCTGACTAAACTCGGTGAGTTAGGTGGCCTGTTTACCACAGATGAGAAGATACGATACTTTTATATCACCAAGCTTCTTCCTTTCTCATTGAAGGAAGGTGCTAAAGCATGGTATGATTCACTCCCATGCGGTTCCATTAAGAGTCCTCAGGACTTAGCTCACTCTTTTGTTGATAAGTACATTCCTGCTCACATGCAACATGCTGCTTTACAAAGAATTTATAACTTTAAACAGTTGCAGGATGAGTCCCTCCCTAAAGCTTGGGGGAGGTACTACGGTCTGATTCGGGCTAGACCAGGACATGAAATCCCTAAGAATGAATTAATCGATATATTATATGCTGGTATAACTGATGAATCCAGGTCCTATTTGGACAGTTGTGCTGGTTGTGTTTTCAGGAAAGGAACACCGGACGATGCGGAAGATTTAATGGGCAGGATTGCCAAAAACCATGAAGATTGGTCCGTCCCTGAACCACCTCCACCAACAAAGAAGAGGGGCATGTTTGTTCTGAGTCCCGAGGATATGCGAGAAGCAAAGAAGTCTATTAAAGAGAAAGGTATTAAAGCTGAAGACGTGAAGAATCTACCCCCTATTGAGAAGCTGTGTGAGCCTACTACTCAGCCTCCTATGGTAGAGGTACACTCTCTTTTAGATTTCAACGCAAGTGACATCCCTCATGGTAAACCTCCTGATCAATGTTTAGATGAGTTTGATAATTTTATTATGAAACAAAATCATTTTAATGAGAGGATACAAAGTCAGTTGCATGATAATTCCCTTGCTATCAGAAGGTTGCTTGATGTTGTAGATAGAACAGTTAATGATGTTCAATGTCTTGTGAAGCATTTTCATATGGTTCAAACTCAGCTTGATCAAATTTCTAATGTGCAAAGAGATTTGCTTGCTAACAATGCCAAACAAGATAATTTGCAGGCTTTCGGGATTAAGACCCGAGGAGGAACTAGCACTCAAGATCCTCTTTATCCAGAGGGACATCCGAAGAGAATCGAGCAGGATTCTCAAATGCAGGAAGAAGAAATTGTTGTTTCTCCAAAGAAGAAGAAGAAACATAAAGAGACTGACAATTCTAATGATCCTATTGCAGATGAAGAGCCAGCTATTGATCCCAACAGTGTATCTATCTCCGATGCTGAGACTGAAGACGGTGCTGAACCTGAAGGTAATGATAATGAGAAGAATGATCCGCCTGAAGTTCGAGAAGAAGAAGCACCTGACAAACGTAAGAGGTACACTGAAGAAGACTTCATTGCAAGAAAACATGGGAAGGAGAGAGAACCATGGGTACAGAAACCCGTGCCCTTTCCAAGTAAGTCCATCAAATCTAAAGAAGAAGAGCATTACAATAAGTTTTGTGAGTGGATTAAACCTCTTTTTCTTCAAATCCCTTTGACTGATGCTATTAAGTTACTTCCTTATTCAAAATATATGAAAGATATTGTCACTAACAAAAGAAAAGTTCCTTATGATGCAATATCTACTATGCTTGCTAACTACTCTTTCAGTGGAAAGATTCCTGAGAAGCTCGGTGATCCAGGTATACCCACCATTCCTTGCTCCATAATGAATAATTATGTCAAAACTGCTTTATGTGATCTTGGAGCAGGAGTGAGTGTTATGCCTCTCTCTCTTTACGAGAGGCTTTGTTTAGAGAAACTAATCCCTACAGATATCTCCCTTCAGATGGCTGACAAGTCAACCGCTGTTCCGATAGGTATATGTGAGGATGTTCCCATAAAAGTTGCTAATTGTTTAATTCTTACTGATTTTGTTGTGCCTGACATGCCCGAGGATGGAAGCATGTCCATTATTCTTGGTAGACCTTTTCTTAACACCGCAGGTGCTATTATTGATTGCAATAAAGGGAAGGTTACCTTCCATGTGAATGATAAAGAACACACGGTATATTTTCCGAAGAAGACCGACAGGAGGCATGCCCTCAACTCTATAGAGAATATCGAGACCGTGAAAATTGGAGAATGGGACTGTCCACTACACGTGCCTCACAAATATAAAACTATCATGGTGGGGACAATGTCCATCAAAGTAAAGGTTTAGTAACTACTTCGTAGGAGGTGAGACTTTTTGCTCTATATATCGCCTGTTTGTTGGTAAGACTTGATCAACCTTACTAGTGAACATGTTTTATATGGACAAAAAGTTGAGCTTGTTATGTTTTCATTTGTTTTTAGTTTTGTCCTACTTGCTGCACCAAGTATTTATGTTTTTGAAGCTTCACAATACTACTAACTGCTTCAAGTTTTCAGAGAGTTTCGCAGCTTTTTGAACTTCAAAAAAATTTCAACAGTGAAGTTTTCAGAAAAATTCCAGAAAAATTATAATAAAAATTTCCACGTCGGGAGAGACCCGGAAAGTCCTGGGGCCGGCCAGTGGGGGCCACCAGTGGCCCAGGCGGCCAGCTAGCGCGGCCCAGCCCCTGGCCGCGCCCATAGGGCGCTTGGGGCCCACGGGACCCCCCTCTAGGTATGTCTTCTTCCTCCCTCTCTCTCTTTCTCCAAAAACGCGAGTTCTGCACTTGTTCTTTGTGTTCTTGCTGTTCTTGGAGGCGATTCTTCGATCTCTCTCTACAGCCCATCATTTGAGCTGAAATTTTGAGCAAATACTCCCTGGTATGTGACTCCTCCACCCCTCCAATTAGATTTTTGATTGATGGCCTCATTTGTGAGTATTTAGTAGTTCTTGGTGCTGTAGAGATGAGCTTGCATGCATGTGTAGAAAGTTATTTTTCAAGTTTTGATGCAAGTTTATGCCTTGGGCAAGTGAGTTGAGTAGTTTGCCTTAGCTCACTTTGTTTTAATCCTCGTTTTTGTAAATTGTAATTTTTTTCCAGAAATGAGTTTGTTAGGAAGGGCAAAAGGGTGGCTTGAGAAGAGGAGGCCCGCACACTCCGTTCGAGTTACTAGAGCCGCAGCTTCACCATCGACCGCTAGGGTGAGCTATAATGAAGATCATGTGCCCCTGGAGTTGTTGGAAGACACAAGTCCAACACATGCGATGACATTTCCATGTGATGAATTCATGGAAGCTGCGGGAATCAAGGATGAGTTTTATAATCTTTGTGCTAATGCAGGTTTGACACGACCCGTCACGAGCCGTGTTACTCAGTATCAAAAACTCACCTCTAGTTTCATTAACAGTTTTAGATATAATCCTGATTCAGGTGCTATTGAGTTTAAAATTTACAATGATCTTATCACCATGACTTTGGGAAGTTTTTGTGAAGTAATAGGTGTGCCGAACGTTGGGAGGACGACTAGGATGGCCACTCAGCCCTCCGAGCTGAAAACTGTCATCAACTCTCTCTGCAGCATGGGTACGAGGGATATTCATCGGTCGAAGATATCCAGCATCTTGTTTCCTCACCTCAGGTATTTTGCATATTATATTGCTAGAGGGGTGTTAGCTCATGACAACACGAGCAGCATTTCTGCTCCGGATATTGCTATCCTGGCAGCAGCCCTCTCAGGGAGGTCTGATTATAATCTGGGTGCCTTAATTGCTCGACGCCTTGCTATGAACGTTAACAAGGGGGACTTATATGGTGGCGTTTATGCCACACTTATCTTAGAGCATCTTGGAGGCACCCCACACCCTGATGATACTCCTTTTACTTATTTAAGCTTTGATCTTGCTTCTATGAAAAGGCATAAGTTTATTACCATGGGTTCTGAGCTTGATAATCTTGTTTATATCTTGCATTTCGGAACTACCGCGGAACGCGAGATCCGTCTACCTGCACCTCTTTTGTTTGATTTTTCTCGCAGGAACGGATGGTCCTTTGATGTTGTCCAGTTCGATGAGTTCATGGTCCAGCATCAGTTTCATAACCCCATGGAGGGGGTTGTGCCCGACGAGGAGGGGCACGGTGAGATACCACATTTTCAGGAAGAGACCGCCACCGAGTTTGGTGAAGGTTCTTCCTTTGTTTGGCGTTCGGAACCTTCCTCGTGGGAGACTCCGAGGAGTTCGGTGTACGTGCCAGCATCCTTCTACGACCCGTGGACTCACCACCACACCCCCGGAGCAGGAGGCTCCTGGGGGCAGTAGCTGCTACCAACTTAGGCCAAAAGCCTAAGCTTGGGGGAGTACGTGCCCTTCTCACTTTTCCATTGTATTATCCGTTTTATTCGCTTTGATCTTTTTGAAGTTTTTGCCCTTTCTTCTTTGCTTCTCTCTTTGCAAAAACAACAAAAAGATTTTCTCTTTCTTTTGCTTTTATTCAACCTTTGAAAAACCCAAAAAGATTTCCTTTCTCTCTTTAGTTTGCTTTGTTTTCAGAGATCAGCTCGAGTCCGTGATGGCATTTAATTACATTTCCTATGTTCGATCGTGCAAGTGACAAGCAGTAATGACGAAGATCGACTGGAGGGAAGCAACAAGGAAGACCGGTATGAACTCTTATTGTTTCTACTTTTGTACATATGCCTGTACTTATGATCTAGAGACCAGCTTGTAGCGACATAGTGCTATGTTTACAATGCTCTTCCAGTGGTTCATGCTTTCCTTGTGGCTAGTCTCGAATAACTAGAGTATATAATGTGTTATCGAAATGATCTACATGCATTGCACTGTTCATAGTCTGGTATACTAAGGTGGTATTTCCCTTTAGAGAATTTTTGGGTTGACTTGGCACATGCTTACACATGTTTAAGACTAAAAAGTCTACTCTGCCTTGATGATCTTTGAGTTTTAGAATAGTTATATCACTTTCATGCCCGATTCAATGTTGCTTTGTCGCTCTGCATGATTATGACCGTTATTGCTCTCTAGTTGGTCGCTTCCCAGTCTTTTGCTAAACCTCCACCTGTACTAAGCGGACTGACTGCTTGTGCATCCAAAATCCTTAAAACCAGTTATGCCATATGAGTCCACTATACCTTCCTATACATGGTATTTACCTGTCATTCCTAACGAAGACTTTCATGTACCATCTCGAAACTAATCAAAAGCATTTCTCTTTTGTGCCTATGTTTTAGCTCATGAGGAAGTAGTAGTTAATTCATGATCTTTTTAAGTTGGACAAGTTTCACCCCTCGATTGCATGTATAATGTGCAAACCCCTAATACGAAAAGGAACTGGCATTGGGTGCGCCCGGCTCAAAAAGATAATATAACAAACAAACCCTCCTTCACACTTTGTTCATGAGAAATCAGAAAACTTTGGCAGTGATAAACAAAGGAGATTAAGAGGATGTGATCGTCCTCATGCGGGAGCCGTTCCTCGAGACTTGTCCACTCAAAAAATGATTGAGTTATCTGCTAGCATTCGTTGACGAAATATGCACTTCTCAAAACATGTTTACTTCTGTTTTTAAAACCAAGAGCTCTGGTACATGTTTAGTTTTTGTTTCCGATCACGGGTTTTCAACTTTGCCAACAAAAGCCACGGTTCGAGAGTCTCACCTTCTTTCTTAAAAGCACCGACTAGGAGAGCATAATTTTCATTCTGAGTGTAATGTGCATTGTCCCAAAGTATTACATTGTCTTCTGCATACTTGTGATATGATTTATTCTGAAATTCTTAGTTCTAGTCTCCTTTAAAACTCTGGAGGAGTCTCCGCATTTATGTTTTGCTTCACTCATGGAGGCTAGCGAGATACCACCCTAATATGCTCAAGCTACGTGCAATGTAATCTTGTCTTGATTTTCAGTAATATATTATTTACTTTTAAGTATTTGTGACTGGTCACTTGAAAGAAGGACTGCTCCTTGCATTGTCCTCATAAGTAGTATTTCAATACTTGCTAAACTCTTTTCGTAGTACATGCTTATATACATCTAATGAAGCAAAAGAGTTTGTCAAAGTTTTCTTTGTCGTGTCCAGTTCGTTGAACTGAATTGCTTGAGGACAAGCAATATGCTAAGCTTGGGGGAGTTGATACGTCTCAAACGTATCTACTTTTCCAAACACTTTTGATATTATTTTGGCCTCATTCTTGCATGATTTGGACTAAACTAACCCGGACTGACGCTGTTTTCAGCAGAGCTGCCTGTATGGTTTATTTGTGTGCAGGAAAATGGATTTTTAAGTATCTCAGAAAAATCCATGAAAAATCACAGAAAATCCACGCACCCGAAGGAACCAGGAGCCAGAAGTGGGGCCAGAGGGGGGCCAGGGGGTGCCCAGGAGCCCTGTGGGCGCGCCCCCCTGGGCCGCGCCGGGGGGCCGTCTGGGTGGGTTCCACGCCCCCTGGTGCCCTACTTCGCCTCGTATTTTTACTCCCGACGCAGAAACCCCAGATCAGAAGTTCTTTTGCAGTTTTTCGTCGCGGAGCCGCCGCCACCCTCTGTTCTTCCTCGGGAGGGCTAATCTGGAGGCTGATTTGGCCTCCGGAGAGGGGAGATCGTCGCCATCGTCATCATCATCACCACTCCATCATCCCTCCATGACTTCCCCTTTCATGTGTGAGTAATTCCCCTGCTGTAGGCGAAGGGGATGGTAGGGATTGGATGAGTTAGATCATGTAATAGTTCGTCAGATTGTTGGGGGCATGTTGCCTATCATCTACTATGGTGTTTATCATCTTTGCTTCAACTTGTTATTCTTAATGCTTGACACTTAGGGCCCGAGTGCCATGATTTCAGATCTGAACCATATGTGTTTGTATGAATATATTTGTGTTCGTGATCCTATCTATGAGTTGTTTGCACCTGTTACGGTCCGGAACCGGCGATCCCAAAAGTGACAGCTTGGGACACCAAAGGGGATGGTCCGTAGTTTGAGGATTACATGTATCCATTGAGTTCATTGCTTTGTTCTGGTGCTCTTTGACAGGAGCACCTTAATATCCATAAGTTCCTTTTGGCCCCGTTCGTAGCGGGATGGTAGGACAAAAGATGTTGTGCAAGTTCTTATTGCAAGCACGCACAACTACCTACGGGATACATGCCTAATGTTTGATATTTGCCTAGATGATCATTACTTTTCCGTGTGCCGTGCCCCAAGTTAGAATCTATCTCATCCATGCAGCGCCCAACCATCCATCTCCCTAGCCTACAGTGTTTTAAACCTTGCTTGTTACTAGTCGCTACTTTTGCTATTTACTTTGCTATCTACTTTTGCTATTTACTTTTACTGTTACTTTTACTATCACTATCATCACTATCATATCACTGTTACCACTTATGTTTTGTTGCAAGTAAGTATATTTCAGGTGCGGTTGAATTGACAACTCAACTGTCAAAGCTTATAAATACTCTTTGGCTCCCCGTGTGTCGAATCAATAAATTGGGTTATTCTTACCCGCGAAGACTATCTCGATCCCTTACGGTTGAGGGTTATCAGACCCTCGTCTTCACCATCGCAAGGCTTTAATCTTATTCTTTTCGTCCTTCATTTATTTATATCATCATCCTTTTCGCTACCGGAGTTACTCTTGGAGTCTCTTCATGATTTAATTATTTCTTCCAATATATTGAGCAATTCTTGTTGAGCAGCTCAAGCATTATTCTTTTCTATCCCGAGATGCAATTAATTCTCCGTATTCTTTTGAAGTGGAGTTTTGCATTTCTTCATTCTCAGCTAATCCATCTTTTGGTTGCGGCATAATTCACCTCAAGTTTTGAGATGTTTACATAAGTCCACAACAAGCTCATTCTTTTGTTGTTGATTTTATCAACAACTCCATTCAAGTCCTTCTTTGAGGATGCTCTTTTAAATTCATTCGTGGTGTAAGTTGTCATCTTGTTCTCCATTCTTTTAATTCCATCATTTCAATTCTTCCGGAGGTATTTCTTGTTCATCTCGTCATGTTTTCGTTTCATCTTCTTAGTTCTTGTCCTATTCCATTCATTTTCACCCGGAGTGCTGCCCGAATTACTTCGTTCGAATTCCTATCTACCTCTTATTAACCGGAGTGGTTTCGAATTCATTCTCGTTCCTTCAGCTCGTGTTTAGTGCCTTTCAACCTCCTTGATAATCGTCGTATTCCTTGTTCCTCTTGTCTAACGAAGTCTTGCAACTACAAACTATGCAACTCACAATGAAAAGTGTGTAACTAGAAATCAAGCATAATTGACAAGTAATTGGCTGGATATGATATATGGAGATAACATGCAACAAATGAGCTTCAAAATGTGTATAAAATAGAGCTCTTAGGTCCCCGCACAGTCACTTCAACGGTAGCCACTGGTGGAGAACAAGAACATGGGGCGAGAATATGGCAGCCAGCGGTTGAGATGCATGATGCAACACATGCAAATCTAATCATATTATCAATCAGTTGTGATGCATTGCAGGATGTTTTTGGATAAAGAGAAGTCAATTATTATCAATATTCTACGACAACACGATATAAAAAATAAGTCGATACATTGAGGATTCACACAACTAAAAGGAAAAAAAGGCATGACCTTGAAACCCTGGCACTACCCTTGACAACACATGCACCGTGAGAAAAAGGTTCTCTACAATTGAAGCCTCCAATAAGGTTACAACTCGAGGCGCCCCACCGTGGAAATATAACCACTGAAGGAAGATGGAGGGTTTTCACCTTGAAGCAAATTTGAGCAACCAGCATGCAAATCGTTCAACAAGGAGAACGACGTGAAAACCTCCATAGCCAGATACAACCAATTAATGTCACACCTACGGTTTTCAGCTTGGACTTTCGAGACCCGGTACTCGAAGACGAAGAGTATGACCAAACTAAAGCCACCATGTGTTGTCGCTTCCACTTTCCGAGTCGGCCCCTCCATAGCTCCTATTGATAAAGTTGATGTATCCAAGTTTCTCCAAGACGAGAAGGTATGCATCCGAAGACATCTAATCACGCACACAACATTGACACGAACATTGACACATGGTAGCAATGCTCCAAGCTACCAAGATGCAACGAGGGCCACCACCAATGAAGATGACGTTGTTGTTGTTGTGCAAGACAGAAAAAACAAATGTGAGATTTTCGGTGCTACCAAAAGCCCGGGCCATCTGGCAACCTCGCACCATCCTCACTTGGGATATCCAGCTATAGATCTAAACTTGAAGCAACTAGACCTTGACCTCCAGAAGGCAGAGATGGCCCGTGTGTTGCCCCTGGCATGTCACCACCGCACCCTACTACTTCTCGAGCTTGCGTTGTATTCCCTCGAAGAATGTTCTCGGAATGGGATGAAACTTGGCGTGTGGTCTTATTATAGTGTAGACAGGCCGCCTGCCAAATTTCATCGCATTCGGAGTCCGTTTGATAGCCCAACAGATATATGTAGCGGCACTAGTCGCCGGTCTAAACGTCGGACGTTTTCGGTCTTTGAAAACCCCCGTGGGCCTCTCTCCCTCTCCTCTCATCTCAGCCCAACTAATCTACACAGCCCACCTCCGCTCGAAGCTGCACGATCGAGATCGTACGGCTCGAAACGGAGCTAAAACCCCCTCCTAACGCCCCCTAGCCCTAGCCTTTCCCTATATAACCTCCTCCCCTTGCCAAATTTGGCCTTCTTCTTCCTCCCCTCGAAATCCACCGGCTTCCCTGAGCCTTCCGATCGGCTCCAGAGCCGGGATCTGGGCCGTCCGCGGCCAGATCGGACGGCCAAAAGTCCAGCCAGCCGGCTCCCGCAGCCGAGCCGTGGCTCCTCATCGCCAGCCTCCATGCCGCCCCGCTCCCAGCTCCCGCGCGGCCCGCGGAGCCTGCTCCAGGCCCGCCCCCGGGCCGATCTGGGCCGAGCGCCCCGCGCCTCCCACGTCCAGCCCGCCGCCGGGATCCCCGCGCGCCGCCACGCCGGCCTCCGCCCGCTCCCTCCGACGAGCTTCGCCCCGCCGTCGACCGGGACCGCCGCCGCCGCCGCCGCCCTCCGTTGCCGCCCCGCGACGAGCTCGAGCGCCTCCACGGCCGTAGTTCCGCCCCGTCGCCTTCAGCTTGCCACGGGCCGTCTTTCGGTCAGATCCGGCGCCCTCAGGCCGGCCGCCGCCCGGAGACCTTTTCGCCGACCGGATCCGGCAAGATCCGGCCGGAGGAGCACCACAGCGCCCCGATCCGCTCCTCCTCGAGCCGTCCCACTACCGTGTAGGCCCGGAGGCCCGCACCGACGGACATGTCCGGGTGGCGACGGACATGTCCCCCCCTTCTCTCTGCCATGTGGAACCCCAGCCCCGGACGTGTCCGCCCCTCCGGAGGTCTATTTTTCTCCCTAAGTCCTTGTTCTGTCAGCATTTTGTTGCATGTTTGCATGGTGATATCTTTTTGTGTGCTTATCCAAATTGAGTGAATGATATGTCAAAATGACCGCGGTGATATGCTCTACACTTTGTTCCATTGTGCCATGCTTGTTTGACTTCATCTAGATGCTCTAATCTCTGTTGCAAGAGTGCTACTTGTTATAAACTGATGTTACTTGTTATTTTGTTGCCATGTTTGAGATGTGATAACTTGGTGCAGGTTTATCCAAATGATGCACATGATATGTCAGAATGTTCATTGTGAAGTGTACTACATGATGGTTGCTGTAGCATGCTTGTTTGAGTTCATATTGCCATGTTAATCTCTGTTGCAAAAGTGCATTTGGCTGTTATGTGCTGAAACTTGTTATGGAGTTGCTGATTTCACTTGCTCTTTGCTATTGGTGTGTTTGCCTTCATGCCACATGTCTATATGTTTTAGAAGCACAATAATATGGTCTTTGTTGTGGTGCATTTAGCTTTCCATGATATGCCTTGTGTTGACTTAAACATGCTTGTAAACATGCCATGTTGTTGTTACTGTTTTATACTTGGTGAAAAAACTGCCAAGTCTGGAATCTGTTATAACCTGATGCTATGTTTGCTTGATGCCCTAGTCAAATCCATGCTTGTTTTGGAGTGGCCAATGATCATGTCTTGTTGTCCATGTTATTGTCTATCCATTCATGCTCTTACTTGCTCATATGACCTATTATAGCTTATTTATTTCTTGCACTCAAGTTGCTATAAAATATACATGTCAGGTTTTTATCAGCATGTTCAATTTGGTGTAGCTTGTTGCTATTAATCCATGCCTCCTATGGAGTTGCTTCAATGGAGTTGTTTGCTGTAGGATATGTCTACTACATGTCCATGCTCTTTATATACTTAGTTGAGTTGATATGCATGTTGTTTTGTGCCTCCGAAGGCAGCATCGTGATGATGTTTTTGCCTTCCCAGATTTTGCCAAAGTCTGGATAATTTTATTGCAACTTGCCATGCTTGTTTAAATGTGTTCCAGCAAGCTTTTGGGTGTGTTCTAAGTTCATGCTTGTAGAGTATCAAGTCTATTTCACATTCATGCTTCTTGTTATCATGTTTGAGTGATGTAGCATATATATATCTTGCTCCAAAGTTGCTATGTGGTTGTTAACTTCAGCTTGTTGTTATATCTTGTTTCATGTGTATCTTTTAGCCCGTTGCTCCGTTTTGGGTGCGCCCTATATGAAACTTGTGTGATTTTGCATGTAGAATCATAATATCATATTGTTTTCATGTTTGGAGTGAGTTTGCTTGATGTTTGGGTGCATCTTGCACCGTTGCCATGCTTGTCTTGTTTTGATCATATCTTCTAGGCCGTAGCTCCGAATTATACAAACTTTACATGAAACTTGACTAGAATTTCATGTGGATCATCTTGGTGCATGTTAACCTGCTGTTTAACAACTTTAACTTAAGGTTTGTTCAGATCTGGACTAATTTCAAATTATGCATATGAGGGCTTACCGAATTTGTTATATGTGGATTCCGGCCTCATTTAAACTTGTTGGGTGATGTTGTTCTTGTGTGCTTCATCCCGTGCCATGTATTGCATCATATATAGACTTGTCTTGCATCATACTTGATTGAGCATATTGTCATGTTCTTGGGTTGTGTGTTTACCGTATTGCTTGCTTCTTCTCGTTAGTGCTTGTTCCGTTGCGATCGTGAGGATTCGTTCATCTACTTGTGGTTCGTCTTCAAGGCTTCTTCTCCGTCTTCTTCATGGACCCGTTCTTCTTCCTTGCGTTATCTCAGGCAAGATGACCATACCCTTGGATACCTTTACTACCATTGCCTTTGCTTAGTTGTCTCGATGCTATCGTTATATGTCGCGCTACCCATCTTTATTGTCAGCCCCTCTCCTTGTTGCCATGAAACCTCTAACCTTGACACCTTCCTAGCAAACCATTGTTTGGCTATGTTACCCGCTTGCTCAGCCCCTCTTATAGCGTTGCTAGTTGCAGGTGAAGATGAAGATCGTTCCAGGTGGGAACTTGTTGTTGGAATATCACAATATCTATTATTATTATTAACACACCTATATACTGGGCATGGGTGGAAGGCTTGGCCTTTTGCTCGGTGTTTTGTTACGCTCATGCCACCTTAGGAGCCGATAAACCGACATTATGTTCCTTGATTTTGCGTTCCTTACACGGTTGGGTATATGGGGACCCCTTGACAGTTCGTCTTTGAATAAAACTCCTCCAGCAAGGCCCAACATTGGTTTTATTGCAACATAATAAAAACTTAATTAATAAATTAATTGCATAGGGAGTTAGCGCTACCCGAGGATTCTTTCTACATACAGGGGGCCAGTGCTGATGGTGTTGGTCCCAAACGGGCCGACTGCGGGGCCACCACAGGGAAACTCGAGGATTGTCTCCCGTAGGCTGTGAAGGAAATATGCCCTAGAGGCAATAATAAAGTTATTATTTATTTCCTTATATCATGATAAATGTTTATTATTCATGCTAGAATTGTATTTACCGGAAACTTAGTACATGTGTGAATACATAGACAAAACAGAGTGTCCCTAGTATGCCTCTACTAGACTAGCTCATTGATCAAAGATAGTTATGTTTCCTAGCCATAAACATGAGTTGTCATTTGATCAATGGGATCACAACATTAGGAGAATGATGTGATGGACAAGACCCATCTGTTAGCTTAGCACTATGATCGTTTAGTTTTACTGCTATTGCTTTCTTCATGACTTATACATGTTCCTATGACTATGAGATTATGCAAGTCCCGAATACCGGAGGAACACCTTGTGTGCTATCAAACGTCACAACGTAACTGGGTGATTATAAAGATGCTCTACAGGTGTCTCCGAAGGTGTTCGTGGTGTTGGCATAGATCAAGAATAGGATTTGTCACTCCGAGTGTCGGAGAGGTATCTCTGGGCCCTCTCGGTAATACACATCATAATAAGCCTTGCAAGCAAATGACTAATGATTTAGTCACGAGATGATGTATTACGGAACGAGTAAAGAGACTTGCCGGTAACGAGATTAACTAGGTATGGTGATACCGACGATCGAATCTCAGACAAGTAACTTACCGATGACAAAAGGAACAATGTATGTTGTTGTGCGGTTTGACCGATAAAGATCTTCGTAGAATATGTAGGAGCCAATATGAGCATCTAGGTTCCGCTATTGGTTATTTACCGGAGATGAGTCTCGATCATGTCTACATAGTTCTCGAACCCGTAGGGTCCGCACACTTAATGTTTGATGACGATCGGTATTATGAGTTTATGTGTTTTGATGTACCGAAGGTAGTTCGGAGTCCCGGATGAGATCGGAGACATGACGAGGAGTCTCGAAATGGTTGAGATGTAAAGATCGATATATTGGACGACTATATTCGAACATCGGAAAGGTTCCGAGTGATTCAGGTATTTTTCGGAGTACCAGAGAGTTACGGGAATTAGTCGGGGAGTATATGGGCCTTATTGGGCTTTAGGGGAAAGGGAGAGAGGAGGCTGCGCCCCTCCCATGGCTTGGTCCGAATTGGACTAGGGAGAGGGGCTGCGCCCCCTCCTTCCTTCTCTTCTCTTTCCCTTTCCTTCTCACCTACTCCTACTACTTGGAAGGGCTCCTAGTTCTACTAGGAAAGGGGGAATCCTACTCCCGGTGGGAGTAGGACTCCCCTAGGGCACGCCATAGAGAGGGCCGGCCCTCCCTCTCCTCCACTCCTTTATATACGGGGGTAGAGGCACCCCATAGACACACAAGTTGATCAGTTGATCTCTCCCAACCGTGTGCGGTGCCCCCCTCCACACTAACACACATCGGTCATATCGTTGCAGCGCTTAGGCGAAGCCCTACGACGGTAACTTCATCATATCCATCACCACGCCGTCGTGCTGACGAAACTCTCCCGTGAAGCTCAACTGGATCAAGAGCTCGTGGTACATCATCAAGCTGAACGTGTGCTGAACGCGGAGGTGCCGTACGTTTGGTACTTGATCGGTTGGATCGAGAAGAAGTTTGACTACATCAACCGCGTCACTAGACGCTTCCGCTTCCGGTCTACGAGGGTACGTAGACACACTCTCCCCTCTCGTTGCTATGCATCTGGTAGATAGATCTTGCGTGATCGTAGGTAAATTTTGAAAATACTACGTTCCCCAATAGTGGTATCAGAGCCAGGTCTATGCATAGATGATATGCACGAGTAGAACACAAGTGAGTTGTGGACAATACTAGTCATACTGCTTACCAGCATGTCATACTTTGCTTCAGCGGTATTGTGAGATGAAGCGGCCCGGACCGACATTACGCGTACGCTTACGCGAGACTGGTTTCACCGAGCACTCGTTGCTTAAAGGTGACTAGCGTGTGTCTGTCTCTCTCACTTTAGTTGAATCAAGTGTGACTACGCCCGGTCCTTGTGAAGGTTAAAACGACACATACTTGACGAAACATCGTTGTGGTTTTTGTATGCGTAGGTAAGAATGGTTCCTGCTAAGCCCGTAGCAGCCACGTAAAACTTGCAACAACAAAGTAGAGGACGTATAACTTTTTTTGTAGGGCGTGTTGTGATGTGATATGGTCAATACATGATGAGTTATACGGTTTTGTATGAGACGATCATGTTTTGTAAAGTTATCGGCAAGTGGCAGGTGCCATATGGTTGTCGCTTTATTGTATGAAATGCAATCTCCATGTAATTGCTTTACTTTATCACTAAGCGGTAGCGATAGTCGTAGAAGCAATAGTTGGCGAGACGACAACGATGCTACGATGGAGATCAAGGTGTCGCGCCGGCGACGAAGGTGATCATGACGGTGCTTTGGAGATGGAGATCAAAAGCACAAGATGATGATGGCCATATCATGTCACATATTTTGATTGCATGTGATGTTTATCTTATTATGCTTCTTATTTTTCTTAGTACGACGGTAGCATTATAAGATGATCCCTTACAAAATTTCAAGGTATAAGTGTTCTCCCTGAGTATGCACCATTGCGAAAGTTCGTCGTGCCGAGACACCACGTGATGATCGGGTGTGATAAGCTCTATGGTCAAATACAACGGGTGTAAGCTAGTTTTGCACACGCAGAATACTCGGGTTAAACTTGACGAGCCTAGTATATGTAGATATGGCCTCAGAACACTGGAGACCGAAAGGTCGAGCATGAATCATATAGTAGATATGATCAACATAAGATGTTCACCATTGAAACTACTCCATCTCACGTGATGATCGGACATGGTTTAGTTGATTTGGATCACGTGATCATTTAGATGACCGGAGGGATGTCTATCTAAGTGGGAGTTCTTCAAGTAATATGATTAATTGAACTTTAATTTATCATGAACTTAGTCCTGGTAGTATTAGCATATCTGTGTTGTAGATCAATAGCTCGCGACATAGCTCCCCGTTTATTTTTTATATGTTCCTAGAGAAATATAAGTTGAAAGATGTTAGTAGCAATGATGCGGACCAGGTCCGTGATCTGAGGATTATCCTCATTGCTGAACAGAAGTATTATGTCCTTGATGCACCGCTAGGTGACAGACCTATTGCAGGAGCAAATGCACACGTTATGGACGTTTGGCTAGCTCAATATCATGAATACTTGATAGTTTAGTGCACCATGCTTAATGGCTTAGAATCGGGACTTTAAAGACATTTTGAACGTCATGGACCATATGAGATGTTCCAGGAGTTGAAGTTAATATTTCAAGCAAATACCCGAGTTGAGAGATATGAAGTCTCCAACAAGTTCTATAGCTAAAAGATGGAGGAGAATAGCTCAAGCAGTGAGCATGTGCTCAGATTGTCTGGGTACTACAATTGCTTGAATCAAGTGGGAGTTAATCTTCCAGATAAGATAGTAATTGACAAAGTTCTCTAGACACTATCATCAAGTTAGTAGAACTTCGTGATGAACTATAATATGCAAGGGATAAAAAAAGTAATTCCCGAGCTCTTCGCGATACTGAAATCGGCGAAGGTAGAAATCAAGAAAGAGCATCAAGTGTTGATGGTTAACAAGACCACTTGTTTCAAGTAAAGGGCAAAGGGATAGAAGGGGAACTTCAAGAAGAATGACAAGCAAGTTGTCACTCCCGTGAAGAAACCCAAAGCTAAACTCAAGCTTGAAACTAAGTGCTTCTACTGCAAAGGAAATGGTCACTAGAAGTGGAACTGCCCTAGATACTTGGTGGATAAGAATGATGGCAAAGTGAACAAAGGTATATTTGATATACAGATTATTGATGTGTACTTTACTAGTGTTCATAGCAACCCCTGGGTATTTGATACCAGTTCAGTTGCTAAAATTAGTAACTCGAAACAAGAGTTGCAGAATGTACAGAGACTAGTTAAAGGTGAAGTGACGATGTGTGTTGGAAGTGGTTCCAAGATTGATATGATCATCATCGCACACTCCCTATACTTTCGGGATTAGTGTAGAACCTAAATAAATGTTATTTGGCATTTGCGTCAAGCATGAATATGATTTGATCATGTTTGTTGCAATACGGTTATTCATTTAAAGTCATAGAATGATTGTTATTCTGTTTACATGAATAAAACCTTCGATGGTCATACACCCAATGAAAATAGTTTGTTGGATCTCGATCGTAGTGATACACATATTCATAATATTGAAGCCAAAAGATGCAAGGTTAATAATGATAGTGCAACTTATTTGTGGCACTGTCGTTTAGGTCATATTGGTGTAAAGCGCATGAAGAAACTCCATAGTAATGGACTTTTGGAATCACTTGATTATGAGTCACTTGGTGCTTGCGAACCATGCCTCATGGGCAAGATGACTAAAACTCCGTTCTCCGGAACAATGGAGCGAGCAACAGATTTGTTGGAAATCATACATACTGATGTATGTGGACCGATGAGTGTTGAAGCTCGTGGCGAGTATCGTTATTTTTTGACCTTCACTGATGATTTGAGCAGATATGGGTATATCTACATGATGAAGCACAAGTATGAAACATTTGAAAAGTTCAAAGAATTTCAGAGTGAAGTAGAGAATCATCGTAACAAGAAAATAAAGTTTCTATGATCTGATCGTGGAGGTGAATATTTGAGTTACGAGTTTGGTCTTCATTTGAAAAAATGTGGAATAGTTTCACATCTCACGCCACCCGGAACACCACAACGTAATGGTGTGTCCGAACGTCGTAACCGTACTTTATTAGATATGGTGCGATCTATGATGTCTCTTACCAATTTATCACTATAGTTTTGGGTTATGCATTAAAGACAGCTGAATTCACGTTAAATAGGGCACCATCTAAATCCGTTGAGACGATGCCTTATGAACTGTGGTTTGGCAAGAAACCAAAGTTGTCGTTTCTTAAAATTTTGGGCTGCGATGCTTATGTGAAAAAGCTTCAACCTGATAAGCTCGAACCCAAGTCGAAGAAATGTGTCTTCATAGGATACCCAAAGGAGACAGTTGGGTACACCTTCTATCACAGATCCGAAGGCAAAATATTCGTTGCTAAGAATGGATCCTTTCTAGAGAAGGAGTTTCTCTCGAAAGAAGTGAGTGGGAGGAAAGTGGAACTTGATGAGGTAATTGTACCTTTTCTCGAACTGGAAAGTAGCACATCACAGAAACTGGTTCCAGTGATTCCTACACCAATTAGAGAGGAAGCTAATGATGATGATCATAAAACTTCAGATCAAGTTTCTACTGAACTTCGTAGATCAACCAGAGTTCGTTCCGCACCAGAGTGGTACGGTAACCCAGTTCTGGAAGTCATGTTACTAGACCATGATGAACCTACGAACTATGAGGAAGCGATGATGAACCCAGATTCCGCGAAATGGCTTGAGGCCATGAAATCTGAGATGGGATCCATGTATGAGAACAAAGTGTGGACTTATGGTTGACTTGCCCGATGATCGGCAAGCCATTGAAAATTAATGGATCTTTAAAAGGAAGACTGACACCGATGGTAATGTTACTGTCTACAAAGCTCGACTTGTTGCGAAAGGTTTTCGACAAGTTCAAGGTGTTGACTACGATGAGATTTTCTCACCCGTAGCGATGCTTAAGTCTGTCCGAATCATGTTAGCAATTGCCACATTTTATGAAATTTGGCAAATGGATAACGAAACTGCGTTCTTTAATGGATTTATTAAAGAAGAGTTGTATATGATGCAACCAGAAGGTTTTGTCAATCCTAAAGGTGCTAGCAAATTGTGCAAGCTCCAGCGATCCATCTATGGACTGGTGCAATCATCTCGGAGTTGGAATATACGCTTTGATAAGTTTATCAAAGCATATAGTTTTATACAGACTTGCGGTGAAGCCTGTATTTACAAGAAAGTGAGTGGGAGCACTACAACCTTTCTGATAAGTATATGTGAATGACATATTGTCAATCGGAAATGATGTAGAATGTTCTGGAAAGCATGAAGGAGTGTTTGAAAGGAGTTTTTCAAAGAAAGACCTCGGTGAAGCTGCTTACATATTGAGCATCACGATCTATAGATAGATCAAGACGCTTGATAAGTTTTTTCAATGAGTACATACCTTGACAAGTTTTTGAAGTAGTTCAAAATGGATCAGTCAGAGAAGGAGTTCTTGCCTGAGTTGTAAGGTATGAAGTTGAGTAATACTCAAAGCCCGACCCCGACAGAAGATAGAGAAAGAATGAAAGTCATTCCCCATGCCTCAGCCATAGGTTCTATAAAGTATGCCATGCTGTGTACCAAGCCTGTTGTGTACCTTACCATGAGTTTGGCAAGGAGGTACAAAAGTGATCCAGGAGTAGATCACTAGACAGCGGTCAAAATTATCCTTAGTTACCGGATAACTAAGGAAATGTTTTCTCGATTATGGAGGTGATAAAGAGTTCGTCGTAAAGAGTTACACCGATGCAAGCTTTACACTAATCCAGATGACTCTAAATATAAATCTGGATGCATATTGGAAGAGGGAGCAATTAGCTAGAGTAGCTCCATGCCGAGCATTGTAGACATAGAAATTTGTGAAATACATACGGATCTGAATGTGTCAGACCCGTCGACTAAACTTCTCTCACAAGCAAAACATGATCACACCTTACTACTCTTGGGTGTTAATCACATAGCGATGTGAACTAGATTATTGACTCTAGTAAACCCTTTGGGTATTGGTCACATGGCGATGTGAACTATGGGTGTTATTCACATAACGATTTGAACTATCTGTATTAAATCACATGGAGATGTGAACTAGATTATTGACTCTAGTGCAAGTGGGAGACTGAAGGAAATATGCCCTAGAGGCAATAATAAAGTTATTATTTATTTCCTTATATCATGATAAATGTTTATTATTCATGCTAGAATTGTATTAACTGGAAACTTAGTACATGTGTGAATACATAGACAAAACAGAGTGTCCCTAGTATGCCTCTACTAGACTAGCTCATTGATCAAATATGGTTATGTTTCCTAGCCATAAATATGAGTTGTCATTTGATCAACAGGATCACATCATTAGGTGAATGATGTGATGGATAAGACCCATCCGTTAGCTTAGCACTATGATCGTTTAGTTTTACTGATATTGCTTTCTTCATGACTTATACATGTTCCTATGACTATGAAATTATGCAACTCCCGAATACCGGAGGAACACCTTGTGTGCTATCAAACGTCACAACGTAACTAGGTGATTATAAAGATGCTCTACAGGTGTCTCCGAAGGTGTTCGTGGTGTTGGCATAGATCAAGAATAGGATTTGTCACTCCGAGTGTCGGAGAGGTATCTCTGGGCCCTCCCGGTAATACACATCATAATAAGCCTTGTAGGCAAATGACTAATGATTTAGTCACGAGATGATGTATTACGAAATGAGTAAAGAGACTTGCCGGTAACGAGATTAACTAGGTATGGTGATACCGACGATCGAATCTCGGACAAGTAACATACCGATGACAAAAGGAACAACGTATGTTGTTATGCGGTTTGACCGATAAAGATCTTCGTAGAATATGTAGGAGCCAATTTGAGCATCCAGGTTCCACTATTGGTTATTGACCGGAGATGAGTCTCGGTCATGTCTACATAGTTCTCGAACCCGTAGGGTCCGCACGCTTAACGTTTGATGACGATCGGTATTATGAGTTTATGTGTTTCGATGTAGCGAAGGTATTTCGGAGTCCCGGATGAGATCGGGGACAAGACGAGGAGTCTCGAAATGGTCGAGATGTAAAGATCGATATATTAGACGACTATATTCGGACATCGGAAAGGTTCCGAGTGATTCGGGTATTTTTCGGAGTACCGGAGAGTTACGGGAATTCGCCGGGGAGTATATGGGCCTTATTGGGCTTAGGGGAAAGGGAGAGAGGAGGCTGCGCCCCTCCCATGGCTTGGTCCGAATTGGACTAGGGAGAGGGGCTGCGCCCCCTCCTTCCTTCTCTTCTCTTTCCCTTTCCCTCTCTCCTACTCCTACTACTTGGAAGGGCTCCTAGTTCTACTAGGAAAGGGGGAATCCTACTCCCGGTGGGAGTAGGACTCCCCTAGGGCGCGCCATAGAGAGGGCCTCCCTCTCCTCCACTCCTTTATATACGGGGGTAGAGGCACCCCATAGATACACAAGTTGATCAGTTGATCTCTCCCAACCGTGTGCGGTGCCCCCCTCCATAGTAACACACCTCGGTCATATCGTTGCAACGCTTAGGCGAAGCACTACAACGGTAACTTCATCATATCCGTCACCACGCCGTCGTGCTGACGAAACTCTCCCGTGAAGCTCAACTGGATCAAGAGCTCGTGGGACGTCATCAAGCTGAATGTGTGCTGAACGCGGATGTGCCGTACGTTCGGTACTTGATCGGTTGGATCACGAACAAGTTCGACTACATCAACCGCGTCACTAGACGCTTCCGCTTCCGGTCTATGAGGGTATGTAGACACACTCTCCCCTCTCGTCGCTATGCATCTGGTAGATAGATCTTGCGTGATCGTAGGAAATTTTGAAAATACTACGTTCCCCAATAGGCTGTCCCATCCGGTCGTGGCCTGAGACGACATACGCGCGGCTACTATCAGGGTGTCGGCACGCCGGGAGGTCTTGCTGGACTTGTTTTACCATTGTCGAAATGTCTTGTGCACCGGGATACCGAGCCTGATTGGATTTCCCTAAGATAAGGGGTAATAATTATTATTACTTCAGCTGATCGTGAGAGCTTGTGATGGGCTAAGTTGGGACACCCCTGCAGGTTTATGATCTTTCGAAAGCCGTGCCCGCGGTTATGTGGCAGATTGGAATTTGTTAATGTTCGGTTTTAGAAAACTTGACAGAGGATCCGAAGTAAAACACATAACTGTGTGAGTTACCGTGACTGTCTCTTTTCACTTTGAGAAGAGAACACGGTGGGGTTATGTTTGACTCATAGGTAGTTCAGGATCTTTAGCGATCACTACTAGTTTGCGACCGTTTGCGTAGATGCTCATCTTTTTCTTGTACTCGTAAGTTAGCCACCATACTTTGCTTAGCCGCTGCTGCAACCTCACCACTTTATCTCTTCCTACACATTTAGCTTTGACAGTCTTGTTACCCATGGTTATGGGATTGCTGAGTCCTCGTGGCTCACAGATACTACAACAACAGTTGCAGGTGCAGGTTTCCGATGTCTTGACGTGAGAGCGATGTCCTTTGTGTTGGAGTTCTTTCTTCTTCTTCTTCTTCTTCTTCTTCTTCTTCTTCTTCTTCTTCTTCTTCTTCTTCTTCTTCTTCTTCTTCTTCTTCTTCTTCTTCAGTCTTGGGTTAGGTTCCTGGTCGGCAGCCTGGGATAGCAGATGGATGTCGTTGTGCTTTTCATGTTTGCATCTGTAGTTGGATGCCTTGTATTGATGTTGTTGTATTCATGTGACTTGTATGTATTGTTGTATCCCCCATGTATGTATGTAACGGTATGATGTAATGATATCCATCTTGCTAAGCGCCCAAAATGCGGTTGTGCCCCAATCACGTAAGTGTCACGTGATCGGGATAGAATCGCATCTTGGGCCTGAAAAAGGCGCTTTAGTCTAGGAAGTTTAAAGCCCAAGGGGCGTGAGGGCCCATGATTTGTAAACCGTCATATGATATGTAGCTTGTGATCTAAGATATGAAGAATAGAGACCGAGCCGGATACGTTTATAAGCCGGTGTCGGGACTCTATAAACCGGACCGGGCTTCACCTCTTATATAAAGGGACGACCCGGCGATGGTTCAGGGCAGAGAACAACAGCTCGAGGCACAGGCAAAGCGGGTTCGCTCCCTGGTCGTCGAAACCCTAGCAATATTACACCAAACTAGACGTAGGATTTTACCTTCATCGAAGGGGCCGAACTAGTATAAAATCTCTGTGTCCTTGTCCGCTTTAACCCCTTTAAGTTAATCCGTAGCGATGGCCTCACGAGTCTCATGACTAAGTCCTTTTGCTAGGACATCTGCCGTGACAAAACCACAATAGTTGGCGCCCACCGTGGGGCTATCGCACGATGGTTTAGAGTTCTTGAAGGGCAGCTTTGAAGGACTCAAGGGCTATGCAGTGGGCCAGATGACTAGGAGTCGTCGCGGCAAGATCGACATCGTTGATGCAGGCCGGGGCCCCGAGGCCGATTCAATCGAATACGGGTACCGGGTCCCCTTCGGCGGCATCCACGTCTTCATCGGCAAGATCAGCGAACCGGGCCTTGAGCCGGACATCTTCCCCAACATCGTCGAGCCGGCTCAGCGTGCGAGACCTGCCCGGATTCGGCCCACCATGAAGCACGTCTTCGTTGGAGCAGTGCATGGAGTGCAAGCCGAGGACGGATCGGATTCTGGCGGTCAGACTGTTGTCTATTCCGGTGACGAATCGTCCTCCGGAGAGATATAATCTCTATATATGTTGCAGGACGGCCGATCTGAGGGATGTTCCAATGGTGACAGTATTCCGGAGCCCCTCGATCCGCCAAACCGGGTTGCCGTCTTTATGGCCGGATCACAACCTATGCAGCAGTCATCAACTACAGCGGTGTTAACATCAGACACGGTGGGAGCTAGGGCTGGAGGTCCTGACCCGTCACCGTCTGAAACTTTATCCGTCTTGGTCGATACTTTGACAGCGCTATTAACAGCAGAGGTAGCCCAGGCCAATAAGGAGCAGCATGATGCGGAGGTCGCTCAGGTGAAAAGCCAGATAGATCAAGCCAAGTTGGACCTAGCTGCTGAGAAAACCAAGATGGCTGCAAAGCAGGCTGAGCTTGATGCTCAAGCTTATCGACTCATGTTGGATCAGACCGCTTCACACGAGGTGATGATGAGAAGGCAACGATCTCGCTTGCCACCGGTTTATGAGGCAAGGAACCTCTTTAGCACGCCGGGAGCAGGAACCAGTAACCAGCCGGAGGTGAACCGGGGAGGGGCACCGGGCACAGGAGCATCAATCCAGCCGCCGGCCGCGGAGCCAACCGGCCAGGTTGTACCATCACAGCATGTGCCCACCCCTCCTGGTCATTACTCTAATCCGTTTGATAACATAGTCGCTGCCACTTCACGACTGGCCGCTCTTCCCATTGAAGGAACATCCCCTATAGTAGTGGAGGCACGACGGGCCAGGGAGTTTTTGGAGAGGACGCTAACTCAATAGCAAGCTTATTCTCACAGCCGTGAGAGGATTCATTCAACCCCTCGCCCAAGCTGGAGTTACACTAGGCGTTTGGATGAACCGACCGTGTCAAGCAGCGCACGAAGACGTAATCCGCTGCGGCAAGATGATCCGGCAGGAGGAGACGCGAACGCTCAGAACGTGGTGGATCAGGGCAGGCAACGCCGGGAGGCCGAATTAGCAGCGCAGCACGAAGTCCGTCAGGCAACGCCGGTTCGTCCCTCTGCCACAGTTGAACTGTCAGGACCCCGATCCTAAGTCACACCGATCTAGGTTGTAACACATCATATCACTTTGCGGCCTCACGCACGGTATCCCCACGGGTGCCACCTTACCTGGCCCGGGACCGTTTGCGCATTTTGGCACACGTATATGATAGTGTCGCTAGCATCCATATGACAGAGAACCCGGGCCGACATGGCTAGTTATAAACCAAAAGTGGCACTAAATTACAGAGACAGACATCCATGACCCAGCAACGAACGTGTTGGTCATCAACATATGAACCCAAGTTGTAGCAAGCTACATGGACTTAAAGGAACAACGCGTGACATTTCCCCTAAGGGACAGACACGGGAACGAAGAAGGACACATGCCGGCTAGCCTACGTGCTCCGGAGCATTAGCAAGCTACCAAGGCTCAGTGGAAGCACTAGGAGGCATTTCCCTGTAAGATAGGCTACCAAAGGTAAACAACTAGGTGTCGGATCCCACACATATCAAGCATTTCAAAACATACACACAATATGCTCAATATGTGCACATACAACATTGCATCACAATAGAACTCTATGACTCAAAGTACTTTATTTAAGAGGCTCCGAAGAGCCATACATAACATATCCATACAGATAGGGGTCACATGACCCAGCACTCAAGTCATACAAGCATACAAGCACAAGCGGAAGCTAACATGTCTGAGTACAGACAACTTGGAAATAAAACAGGCTTGGTGTAGCCTGACTATCTACAAGGCCCTTCACAAGCTCAGGATCACCGTCTGGGTAGCAAGCTACTCGTCGACGTCAACGTCTATGTAAAACCCATCAGAAGGGGCAGGGTTCTCCTCTGCAACAGTTATTAAGCAAACATGAGTTGATACGTCCAAAATGCATCACTATTTTGTATCATAATTCATCCTTATTCATTGATATATTTCACGTTATGATGATGTTCTTATGTTGTTTTGGTCTATTTTACACAGTTTGCAACTTTCCGATGCCTAAACAGCAGACGCAGGATTCAGCAGGAAAAAGTGGATGCTGAGTTGCTGAAGAAGAACACCTCCAAATTACCTGAAAATTGACGGGAGGTATTTTTCAGACGAATAACGAAGACACGCAAAAGGGGAGTCAGAGGGGGGCCACAGGGTGCCCAGGCGGCCTGGGGGCGCGCCCCCCTGGCTGCGCCGGGGGGGGGGGGCGCCTGGAGCCCCTGGCCCACCTCTGGTCGCCCCCTTTTGCATATATGTTCTCCGTTCTCCGAAAACCCTAGGCACGGGACTTTTTACGGAGTTCCGCCGCCGCTTCGAGGCGGAAACCTACAGAGAAGAAAAGGGCATCTCCGGCGGGCAGATTCCGCCGGGAAGATCACCTCCCGGAAGGGGAGATCGTCGCCATCGTCATCACCATCGTCACGGGCATCATCGAGATCATCATCAACATCATCCCCAACACCAGCACCATCTCCATCTTCATCCCAATCTCATCTTACCATCGCAACTCGTGTTGTAACTCGTACTACCTATCCTCTCTACTCCATCGGTGTTGATTACTACTTTGTGGTGAATGCTATTGAGTTTTGTTGGAGAAATATTATTATGTCCAGATTGTTTATCACATATTTATCCCCACTGATCATGATCTCATTTATGTCTTGTGAGTAGTTACCTTAGTTCTTGAGGACATGGGGAAAGTCTTGTTGTTAGTAGTCATATGCTGTTGAAGTAATATGTGTTGTTTGATATTTAAGTTGTGTTGTCATTCTACTAGTGGTGTTGTGTGAGTCGAACACCCAACACTTCGCCTTATTAAGGACCTAGGAGAATACATTGTGTATAAAGAATGCTTATGGTGGGTTGCCGGAGTGACAGAAACCTGAACCCCAGTTCGCACGCTTTTGCATAAGGGAATAAGGGATCCTCGATCGTATTGCTATGGTTAGGCTTTTGCCTTAAATTCTATCTTGTATTTGCGGATGCTTGCAAGGTGTTTAATCATAAGAGTGCATTCATCTTAGTCTAGAGAGTGCACTAGCATAGATCCACCCACTCAACACTTATCAACACATAACATAATATCGATACGGAATATGGCGAAAGCACATGACTACCTCTCCCGTGTGTCCTCAAGAACGCTTTAGTCTTTATAAGTTCAGTTGCTAGGCCTCTCCTTTGCTAAGAAAGGATTGGGCCACTTGTTACTCTCAGTACCTTTTACATTACTTGCCTTTACGTTCCTGTTGCTTATACCGAGAAAACCCCTAAAAGTTATCTTTCAGTGCTTGCAGTAATTTCTTGCTCAGAATCGCTTATCAATACCTTCTGCTCCTCGTTGGGTTCGACACTCTTACTTATCGAAAACGCTGCAATAGATCCCTTACGATTGAGGGTCATCAAGTACCGTTTTCTGGTGCCGTTGCCGGGGAGCGTAGCGCTATTGGTAAAGTGAAACTGGTAAGAAAGTCCTTTTATAATTCTGTTTTTATTTTTGCTATTGCTGCTCTTTGTCCTTATGGACAACCCTATTATTGGAGCGTTGCTTGCGGGAAGACACCCCACACCTGTGGTGGTTGATCCTCCCCCTACTGAAATTGTGCCTTATAAAATACCAGCTGGCATTATCGATTATGTTTTGGCTAATCGTTATGCAGGAGACAGACATCCCGATGAACACTTGCTATATTTTTCACGACTATGTTCATTATTTAAGCTTGCAGGTGTATCGAGGGAGTTTGTCATGAGGAAATTGTTTGTTGTATCACTTATAGATAAAGCTTCAGATTGGTATGGGCTTCTCGATAACTCACACTTGCTGGACTGGCAGGAGCTTATGTCTCTCTTTTATACTAAGTTTTATCCTCTTCATGAAATTCATCGAGACAGGAATTATATCTATAACTTTAGGTCTCGTGACGGAGAAAGCATTGCTCAAGCTTGGGGGAGATTGAAGTCTCTAATGCTCAAATGCCCTATTCATAAGCTTCCCAAGGAAATTATACTTACAAATTTTTATGCCAGGCTTTCTCGTCAGGATAAGGAGATGCTGGATGCCTCTTCTAGTGGGGTATTTCAGAAGAAGAGTGTTGAAGAAAGATGGGATCTCCTTGAAAGAATCCAGAGGAATACTGAAGATTGGGAAATTGATAAAGGTATTGAACCCGCTATAAATTATGAACATGATTATATTGAGAGCTATGTGGAAACTGATTACTTCAATACTTTTTGATCTAAGATTGGTCTTGATTCCCATCTAGTGATTGAGTTGTGTAAGAATTTTGCCTCTCACGTTGATTCTTTTAAAAAGAAAAGAGACCAGCACCATGCACCTTTTAAAGAACCACCTATTGATATTTTTGTTGCTGACCCTATTTTGCCTGCAGTTATATATGAACAGCCTCCTTTTCCCACGAGGATAAGGGAGCACTCTCTTGTGACAGGCATAATAAATAAAAGTGAGAGAAGAGTTGATGAGCCTGAGGACCAGATTAGGGTCGATCCTCAAGTTGCATTGATTAAAGACCTTGCTACTGATGATGTTTTGGATTCCAATATAAATTTTTGTGCTGTTTCCACTAACCTTGTCATAGCCAAGAATAAAGGCCCAATTTCAGGTACTCCAGTGGTATCTGTTAAAATAGGAGATCACAATTATTATGGGCTATGCGATTTGGGATCGAGTGCAAGTGCTATTCCTTATTCACTTTATGAAGAAATCATCGGTGAGATTTCCCCTTGTGAACTTGAAGAAGTTGATGTTACTATTCATCTTGCAAATAGAACAACTATCTCTCCTATCGGAATTGTGAGGGACGTTGAAGTCCTATGTGGAAAGGTAAAATACCCTACCGACTTTTTGGTACTTGGTTCAGCCAGGGACAATTTTTGTCCCATCATTTTTGGTAGACCTTTTCTTAGAACTTGTGGAGCTATAATAGATTGCAAGAATGGTAAAGTTTCTGTTGAATTCGATGGTGAGCCATATGAATTTAATTTTTCTAAGTTCTCTAAGCAGCCTCGTGGTACTGATTTACCTAGTGATGATAAAATTATTGAAAGTATTGCATCTATTGCTATTCCCCCTGATGATCCTTTGCAGCAATACATGGAGGACCACGAGAATGATTTGCATATGCAGGAAAGAAATGAACTAGATGAAATATTCTTGAGGCAGCCTGCTATCCTGAAGCACAACCTTCCGGTTGAACCTTTGGGAATTTTATCAAAACTGAAAGAAGACCCGGTGTTCGATCTTAAACCTCTTCCCGATACGTTCAAGTATGCTTATTTAGATGAAAAAAAAGTATATCCAGTTATTATCAATTCTAACCTTTCAGGATATGAAGAAGAGCGATTATTGGAAGTACTTCGTAAACACCGAGGCGCAATTGGCTATACCCTTGATGACCTTAAGGGGATTAGTCCATCTATCTGTCAACATACTATCAACCTTGAGCCTGATGCTAAACCAGTTGTTGATCATCAACGACGGTTGAACCCGAAGATGATGGATGTCGTGAGAACCAAGATTCTCAAGCTTCTAGCCGCAGGTATTATCTACCCTATAGCTGATAGTAAGTGGGTAAGTCCGGTACATTGTGTTCCTAAGAAAGGAAGTACAACTGTGGTTCCTAATGATAAAAACGAATTAATACCTCAGAGAATTATTATTGGATATAGAATGTGTATTGATTACAGGAAGTTGAACAAGGCAACCAGGAAGGATCACTACCCGTTGCCGTTCATCGACCAAATGCTTGAAAGGTTATCCAAAAATACCCACTTTTGTTATCTCGATGGTTATTCTGGCTTCTCTCAAATTCATGTTAACACTGCTGATCAAGAGAAGACCACTTTTACTTGTCCCTTTGGTACTTATGCTTACAGACGTATGCCTTTTGGTTTATGTAATGCCCCTGCTACTTTTCAAAGGTGTATGTTTGCTATCTTTCATGGTTTCTGCGGGGATATTATGGAAGTCTTCATGGATGATTTCTCCGTCTATGGAACTTCTTTTGACCATTGTCTTCACAACCTTAATAAAGTTTTGCAGAGATGCGAGGAGACAAATTTGGTACTCAACTGGGAGAAGTGCCACTTTATGGTTAATGAAGGAATTGTTCTTGGTCACAAGATTTCCGAAAGGGGAATTGAAGTGGACAAAGCCAAGATCGAAGCTATTGAGAGGATGCCCTATCCAAGGGACATCAAAGGTATTCGCAGTTTTCTCGGTCATGCAGGTTTTTATAGAAGATTTATTAAAGACTTTTCTAAAACCTCGAGACCCCTCACTAATCTCCTCCAGAAGGATGTTCCTTTTGTATTTGATGAAAACTGTAAGGAAGCTTTTGAAGTCCTTAAGAAAGCTTTAATAACTGCTCCTATAGTACAACCACCTGACTGGAATTTACCTTTTGAAATTATGTGTGATGCAAGTGATTTTGCTGTTGGAGCTGTTTTAGGACAAAGAGTTGATAAGAAATTGAATGTTATACATTATGCTAGTAAAACCCTTGATAGTGCTCATAGAAATTATGCTACTACTGAGAAGGAATTCTTAGCTGTAGTTTTTGCTTGTGATAAGTTTAGGCAGTATATTGTTGATTCCAAAGTTATTATTCATACTGATCATGCTGCCATTAAGTATCTTATGACAAAGAAGGATGCCAAGCCAAGAATTATCAGATGGGTACTCCTTCTTCAAGAATTTGATTTGCAGATTGTTGATAGGAAAGGGGAAGACAATCCGGTGGCGGACAATCTTTCAAGGATGGAAGATATACCGCACGACCCCATCCCAGTTAACGATAGTTTTCCAGACAAACAACTTGCCGTTGTAAAAGTACAACCTCTTTCCGATCCTTGGTATGCAGATTATGCTAATTTTATTGTTGCAAAGTATTTGCCTCCAGGTTTAACACTTCAGCAAAGGAAGAAGTTCTTTCATGATTTGAGGCACTACTTTTGGGATGACCCACATCTTTTCAAAGAAGGTCCCGACGGGATCGTGAGAAGATGCATTCCGGAACATGAGCAGAAGGACATTCTTAGACGGTGTCATGATAGTCCCTATGGAGGACATCATGCCGGTGAGAGGACTGCACATAAGGTTCTTCAATCAGGTTTTTATTGGCCTACTCTCTTTAAAGATGCTAGAAATTATGTTTTAGCCTGTGATAAATGTCAGAGAGTTGGTAACATTAGTAGAAGGAATGAGATGCCTATGAATTACTCACTAGTGATTGAACCTTTCGATTGTTGGGGTTTTGATTTTATGGGTCCTTTTCCTTCTTCGCACAAGTACACTCACATTTTAGTAGCTGTTGATTATGTGACCAAGTGGGTTGAAGCAATCCCCACTGAAAGTGCTGATCACAAGACATCCTTGAAAATGCTTAAGGATGTAATATTCCCTAGGTTTGGTGTACCAAGGTATCTCATGACCGATGGAGGATCACACTTCACGCACGGAGCTTTTAGAAAAGCTTTGGCTAAATACGATGTTAATCATAGAATTGCTTCACCATATCACCCTCAAACTAGTGGGCAGGTTGAGCTCACCAATAGAGAGATTAAGTTGATCTTGCAGAAAACAGTAAACAGAAATAGAAAGGACTGGTCGAATAAATTAGGAGATGCTTTGTGGGCATATAGAACTGCTTACAAAAACCCAATGGGCATGTCCCCCTATAAGATGGTGTATGGCAAGGCTTGCCATTTGCCATTAGAGTTAGAGCACAAAGCTTTCTGGGCTGTTAGAGAGCTTAACGCTGACCCAAAATTAGCTGGTGAGAAGCGTCTCATGAACTTGACTTCTCTAGATGAATGGAGGAGTGAAGCTTACGAGAGCGCTAAAATGTTCAAGGAAAAGGTAAAAAGGTGGCATGATAGGAAGATTCTGAAACGTGAATTTAATGTTGGTGATAAAGTTTTGTTGTTTAGATCTCGTTTCAGGTTTTCTCCAGGTAAACTACTTTCCAGGTGGGAAGGACCATTTCATATTGAAGAAGTTTATCGGTCTGGTGCAATTAAGATTAATAATTTTGAAGGCACCGAACCTCAAGTTGTGAATGGGCAAAGACTTAAACATTACATAGCAGGAGACCCTGTCGATGTTGATGTGAATATAATATACACAACAACCCACGAAGAACATGTTGCGGCCCTGTTTCAGACGCCAGCAGAAGCAGAATAAAGAAAAGGTATGTAGTACGGTAAGAAAACACCGCAAACCACCATAAAAGTTCCGTATTACGAGTTTTTGCAAAATTAGTAAAATTCTGAGTCGAAGTGGAGCTGGAGACGACCTCCAGGGAGTCCAGGCGCCCCCTGGCGCGCCCCCCCTGGGCCGCGCCGGTAGGCCACCTGGACACCCGGGAGTCCGCCTCCGACCCCGCTTTGGTCCGTTACCTTCCTTTCTGTGCATAAATTTTTCCTATATATTTGCCCGGATTGTTCCGGCAACATATCTTGCGATTTCGCGTGTTTTCTCTTCGATCTGTTTCTGCCAGGAAATCTTTCAGCTAAATTTAGGTGCCATCGCTTCTCCAAGTTCCCCCAAGGACACGTTCGTCGTCAACGTCATCAACCCTTACCTCGCTGAGGTGAAGAAGCACCCTCAGGTTGTTCAGATGAAGGAAGGCGTCCTTCATCAAGAAGATCTGAAGGGACCTATCAAGGAGGGGAGCGTCCAGGCCAGGCTGGAAGAAGTGGAGCAAGAAGTCTTCGAGTACAAGAAGATGATCGAGCGTGGTGTCGAAGCTAACTTTGATATCACCAACGAGCTGAAGAACTACTTCCTGAAGGAGATGAAGGAGATGTGGGAAAGAATTGTCGTGTCTGAAGACAGAATTATAGAACTCCAAGTGCAAATTAATGATCTACATAACCAGAACTATGAGTATGAACTAAGGTTTCTGCGCATGGGTTTGGGTGCTGAATGCAGGATTCATGAGACGAGCCTCTCATATGAGACTCTAGCAAGATATCCATGGAAGCGTTTCGCCAAGGAATACGTGATCAACGCCAACAAGAATGATGAGTGAAATCTCCTGGGGTAATGGCATTCCCTTGGCTTGTTCCAAGCTTGGGGGAGTGCCTGGTATCTTTATCTTTACTTTTTGTCTTTTAGAGTCAAGTAGAGTAGTATCATGTCTAGGGAGGTTATTATATGAGATAGGTGTGTGCATTGAGGTCTATCGCTCCTTCGGTGAAGAATTGTATCCGTGTGTGTGGAGTCGTTTATGATGGAATATTAATGAGAAGTTTATCGGTTCCTTTTGCTGCACTCGGTATTCTCTTCACGCAATCGACCTTATATGATGATTCTTATGGGGAGTATTGAGCTTATGTCAGGTATGGCTATGAAACTTTATTTAATCTTGGCAAACATAGCTTTGGTCATAACAACAAGCATGATTTTCTTAAAGTATCAACATAGCCAAAACCTTTATGTTATTATGCTTGAAGTGTTATGTTGACAAGGAAGACAACTTGATGTGTTATGCTTATTTCAATGTTCATGCTTTATATTGCTTTGCATCTTAGTCATCATCAATTGTCTGCTCTCTCAAAACCTTTGCTAGCCTAACTCTGTACTAAGCGGAATTCTGCTTGTGCATCCATACCCTTAAGCCAATACCTTCCATATGAGTCCACCATACCTACCTACTCGTGGTACTCCACAACCACCTCCTAAAGTATATAATTTATGTGTTATCCTTAAATGTTCAAAATCTTCTATTTTGTGCCTCTGTTTTAGCTCATGAAGAAGTAATAGCTAATTCATAGTCTTCTTGAGTTGGACAAGCTTCACCCCGGGATTGCATGTATAATGTGCAAACCCATAATACGAGAAGGAACTGGCAAGGAGTGCGCCCGGCTTAAAAATAATATAACAAACAAACCCTCCTTCACGCTTTGTTCATGAGAAATCAGAAAACTTTGGCAGTGATAAACAAAGGAGAATAAGAGGATGATATCGTCCTCATACGGGAGCCGTTCCTCGAAACTTGTCCAGTTCAGGAAGCAACTAAGTTATTTATTAGCATTCGTTGACAAATCATGCACCTCTCAAAACTTGTTTTCATTCTGTTTGATTTGAGGATAGCACATGAGTTTTCCCTACTACCCTAGAGCAGGGCCTATCTTTTAATTTTAAGTTGAGTCAGTTATTCCTACTCCCCTCTATTTCTCAAAGAGAACAGACGTTTGATGTTGATAAGGATTCATTCATATAAAGCTGCATTAAGATTTGTCATATCATATCCTTGTTGACATTATCATTTGATAAGTAAGTTGTTTGTCATGCCCAGCTAAGGCAAATATCTTCCTTTGTGTTAACACTTTCACTTCTTGCTTATTAACATGTTATTTCAAAAAAGCTTCAATTAATCCCATCAAAACATAAGAGCAAAAGTTAAAATTATTTGTTGTTCTTTGACCAAAGGACATGTTTGCCATGATATAATGAGTTTCTTTAGTCCTACTTTCGAATATAAGTGTTAACACTCTTTCGTAAGAGCCTTATGAGTTGAAGATTGCTGCTGAGGATATTTGAGTTGGTAAAGAGACTATGATGCCTCTTGTCCGTATTCTATTTATCGACACTTCACTCTCTAAACTTGTGGACAGGTTTACCGAGTTCATATTCGCTTGGGAACAAGCGAGGTCTAAGCTTGGGGGTATTGATACGTCCAAAATGCATCACTATTTTGTATCATAATTTATCCTTATTCATTGATATATTTCATGTTATGATGATGTTCTTATGTTGTTTTGGTCTATTTTACACAGTTTGCAACTTTCCGATGCCGGAACAGCAGACGCATGATTCAGCAGGAAAAAGTGGATGCTGAGTTGCTGAAGAAGAACACCTCCAAATTACCTGAAAATTGACGGGAGGTATTTTTCAGACGAATAACGAAGACACGCAAAAGGGGAGTCAGAGGGGGGCCACAGGGTGCCCAGGCGGCCTGGGGGCGCGCCCCCCTGGCCGCGCCGGGGGGGCGCCTGGAGCCCCTGGCCCACCTCTGGTCGCCCCCTTTTGCATATATGTTCTCCGTTCTCCGAAAACCCTAGGCACGGGACTTTTTACGGAGTTCCGTCGCCGCTTCGAGGCGGAAACCTACAGAGAAGAAAAGGGCATCTCCGGCGGGCAGATTCCGCCGGGAAGATCACCTCCCGGAAGGGGAGATCGTCGCCATCGTCATCACCATCGTCACGGGCATCATCGAGATCATCATCAACATCATCCCCAACACCAGCACCATCTCCATCTTCATCCCAATCTCATCTTACCATCGCAACTCGTGTTGTAACTCGTACTACCTATCCTCTCTACTCCATCGGTGTTGATTACTACTTTGTGGTGAATGCTATTGAGTTTTGTTGGAGAAATATTATTATGTCCAGATTGTTTATCACATATTTATCCGCACTGATCATGATCTCATTTATGTCTTGTGAGTAGTTACCTTAGTTCTTGAGGACATGGGGAAAGTCTTGTTGTTAGTAGTCATATGTTGTTGAAGTAATATGTGTTGTTTGATATTTAAGTTGTGTTGTCATTCTACTAGTGGTGTTGTGTGAGTCGAACACCCAACACTTCGCCTTATTAAGGACCTAGGAGAATACATTGTGTATAAAGAATGCTTATGGTGGGTTGTCGGAGTGACAGAAACCTGAACCCCAGTTCGTGAAGGAAATATGCCCTAGAGGCAATAATAAAGATGTTATTTGTATTTCCTTATATCATGATAAATGTCTTTTATTCATGCTAGAATTGTATTAACCGGAAACTTAGTACATGTGTGGATACATAGACAAAACAGTATGTCCCTAGTATGCCTGTACTAGACTAGCTCATTGATCAAAGATGGTTATGTTCCCTAGCCATAGACATGAGTTGTCATTTGATCAACGGGATCACATCATTAGGAGAATGATGTGATGGACAAGACCCATCCGTTAGCATAGCACCATGATCGTTTAGTTTTACTGCTATTGCTTTCTTCATGACTTATACATGTTCCTATGACTATGAGATTATGCAACTCCCGAATACCGTAGGAACACCTTGTGTGCTATCAAACGTCACAACGTAACTGGGTGATCATAAAGATGCTCTACAGGTGTCTCCGAAAGTATTCGTGGTGTTGGCATAGATCAAGATTAGGATTTGTCACTCCGAGTGTCGGAGAGGTATCTCTGGGCCCTCTCGGTAACACACATCACAATAAGCCTTGCAAGCAAAAGACTAATGAGTTAGTCACGAGATGATGTGTTACGGAACGAGTAAAGAGACTTGCCGGTAACGAGATTGAACTAGGTATGGAGATACCGACGATCGAATCTCGGACAAGTAACATACCGATGACAAAAGGAACAACGTATGTTGTTATGCGGTTTTGACCGATAAAAGATCTTCGTAGAATATGTAGGAGCCAATATGAACATCTAGGTTCCGCTATTGGTTATTGACCGGAGATGAGTCTCGGTCATGTCTACATAGTTCTCGAACCCGTAGGGTCCGCACGCTTAACGTTTGATGACGAACGGTATTATGAGTTTATGAGTTTTGATGTACCGAAGGTAGTTCGGAGTCCCGGATGAGATCAAGGACATGACGAGGAGTCTCGGAATGTCCGGGACATAAAGATTGATATATTGGACGACTATATTCGGACACCGGAAGTGTTCCGGAAAAGTTTCGGATTTAACGGAATTGCCGGAGGGGGTTACCGGAACCCCCTACGAAGGGGGATGGTCCATAGTGGTCCTTAAGGGAAAGAGAGAGGCAGCCCATAGGGCTGGCCGGCGCCCCACCTAGGGTTCCTAGTTGGACTAGGATTGGGGGGGGGGGGGCGCCACCTCTCCCTCTTTTCCTTTCCCTCTCTTCCTTCTTTGGTGATTCCTACTAGGAATAGGATTGCAATCCTATTCCTAGTAGGATTCCACCCCTAGCCGCACCAAACAAGGGCCGGCCGGCCTCCCCCTTGCTCCTTTATATACGGGGGCAGGGGGGCACCCAAAGACACACAAGTTGAATTGTTTTAGCCGTGTGCGGTGCCCCCCTCCACAGAAACACACCTCGGTCATACCGTTGCAGTGCTTAGGCGAAGCCCTGCGCCGGTGAATACATCATATCCGTCACCACGCCGTCGTGCTGACGAAACTCTCCCGTGAAGCTCAACTGGATCAAGAGCTCGTGGGACGTCATCAAGCTGAACGTGTGCTGAACGCGGAGGTGCCGTACGTTCGGTGCTTGATCGGTTGGATCGCGAAGAAGTTCGACAACATCAACCGCGTCACTTGACGCTTCCGCTCCCGGTCTACGAGGGTACGTAGACACACTCTCCCCTCTCGTTGCTATGCATCTAGTAGATAGATCTTGCGTGATCGTAGGAAATTTTTAAAATACTACCTTCCCCAACAGTGGCATCATGAGCCAGGTCTATGCGTAGATGATATGCACGAGTAGAACACAATGAGTTGTGAGCGATACTAGTCATACTGCTTACCAGCATGTCATACTTTGCTTCGGCGGTATTGTGAGATGAAGCGGCCCGGACCGACATTACGCGTACGCTTACGCGAGACTGGTTTCACCGTTACGAGCACTCGTTGCTTAAAGGTGACTGGCGGGTGTGTGTCTCTCTCACTTTAGCTGAATCAAGTGTGGCTACGCCCTGTCCTTGTGAAGGTTAAAACAGCACATACTTGACGAAACATCGTTGTGGTTTTGTATGCGTAGGTAAGAACGGTTCTTGCTAAGCCCGTAGCAGCCACGTAAAACATGCAACAACAAAGTAGAGGACGTCTAACTTGTTTTTGCAGGGCATGTTGTGATGTGATATGGTCAAGACATGATGAGTTATACAGTTTTGTATGAGATGATCATGTTTTGTAAAGTTATCGGCAACTGGCAGGAGCCATATGGTTGTCGCTTTATTGTATGAAATGCAATCGCCATGTAATTGCTTTACTTTATCACTAAGCGGTAGCGATAGTCGTAGAAGCAATAGTTGGCGAGACGACAACGATGCTACGATGGAGATCAAGGTGTCGCGCCGGTGACGAAGGTGATCATGACAGAGCTTTGGAGATGGAGATCAAAAGCACAAGATGATGATGGCCATATCATGTCACATATTTTGATTGCATGTGATGTTTATCTTATTATGCTTCTTATTTTGTTTAGTTCGACGGTAGCATTATAAGATGTTCCCTTACTAAATTTCAAGGTATAAGTGTTCTCCCTGAGTATGCACCGTTGCGAAAGTTCGTCGTGCCGAGACATCACGTGATGATCGGGTGTGATAAGCTCTACGTTCAAATACAAGGGGTGTAAGCCAGTTTTGCACACGCAGAATACTCGGGTTAAACTTGACGAGCCTAGCATATGCAGATATGGCCTCGGAACACTGGAGACCGAAAGGTCGAGCGTGAATCATATAATAGATATGATCAACATAAGATGTTCACCATTGAAACTACTCCATCTCACGTGATGATCGGACATGGTTTAGTTGATTTGGATCACGTGATCATTTAGATTACCGGAGGGATGTCTATCTAAGTGGGAGTTCTTTAATTAATATGATTAAATTGAACTTTAACTTATCATGAACTTAGTCCTGATAGTTTTTGCATCTCTATGTTGTTGTAGATCAATGGCCCGTGCTACTGTTCCTTTGAATTTTAATGCATTCCTAGAGAAAGCTAAGTTGAAAGATGATGGTAGCAATTACACGGACTGGGTCCGTAACCTGAGGATTATCCTCATTGCTTCACAGAAGAATTATGTCCTTGAAGCACCGCTAGGTGACAAGCCCCCTCCCGCTAATGTGGACGCTTTGAATGTCTGGCAATCGCGGTCTGATGACTACACGATAGTTCAGTGTGCCATGCTTTACGGCTTAGAACCGGGACTTCAACGACGTTTTGAACGTCATGGACCATATGAGATGTTCCAGGAGTTGAAGTTAATATTTCAAGCAAATGCCCGGATTGAGAAATATGAGATTTCAAATAAGTTCTACAGCTGCAAGATGGAGGAGAATAGTTCTATCAGTGAACACTTGCTCAGAATGTCTGGGTACTACAATCATATGACTCAACTTGGTTGCAAAGTTGACGAGGATAGTGTTATTGATAGAGTTCTTCAATCACTGCCACCAAGCTATAAAGGCTTTGTGATGAACTATAATATGCAAGGGATGCAAAAGACAATTCCCGAGCTCTTCGCCATGCTCAAGGCTGCGGAGGTAGAAATCAAGAAGGAGCATCAAGTGTTGATGGTTAACAAGACCACTAGTTTCAAGAAAAAGGGCAAGGGAAAAAGGGAAACTTCAAAAAGAATAGCAAGACAGTTGCTACTTCCACGAAGAAACCCAAGTCTGGAGCCAAGCCTGAAACTGAGTGCTTCTATTGCAAGGGGACTGGACACTGGAAGCGGAACTGCCCCAAGTATTTGGCGGATAAGAAGGATGGCAAGGTGAACAAAGGTATATGTGATATACATGTTATTGATGTGTACCTTACTAATGCTCGTAGTAGTACCTGGGTATTTGATACCGGTTCGGTTGCTAATATTTGTAACTCGAAACAGGGACTACGGATTAAACGAAGATTGGCTAAGGACGAGGTGAGGATGCGCGTGGGAAACGGTTCCAAAGTCGATGTGATCGCCGTCGGCACGCTACCTCTACATCTACCTTCGGGATTAGTTTTAGACCTAAATAATTGTTATTTGGTGCCAGCGTTGAGCATGAACATTATATCTGGATCTTGTTTGTTGCGAGACAGTTATTCATTTAAATCAGAGAATAATGGTTGTTCTATTTTTATGAAAAATATCTTTTATGGTCATGCACCCTTAAAGAGTGGTCTATTCTTATTGGATCTCGATTGTAGTGATACACATATTCATAATATTGAAACCAAAAGATGCAAGGTTAATAATGATAGTGCAACTTATTTGTGGCACTGCCGTTTAGGTCATATTGGTGTAAAACGCATGAAGAAACTCCATAGTGATGGACTTTTGGAATCACTTGATTATGAATCACTTGGTGCTTGCGAACCATGCCTCATGGGCAAGATGACTAAAACTCCGTTCTCCGGAACTATGGAGCGAGCAACAGATTTGTTGGAAATCATACATACTGATGTATGTGGACCAATGAGTGTTGAAGCACGCGGCGGGTATCGTTATTTTCTGACCTTCACTGATGATTTGAGCAGATATGGGTATATCTACTTAATGAAACACAAGTCTGAAACATTTGAAAAGTTCAAAGAATTTCAGAGTGAAGTAGAGAATCATCGTAACAAGATAATAAAGTTTCTACGATCTGATCGTGGAGGAGAATATTTGAGTTACGAGTTTGGTCTTCATTTGAAACAATGTGGAATAGTTTCACAATTCACGCCACCCGGAACACCACAGCGTAATGGTGTGTCTGAACGTCGTAACCGCACTTTATTGGATATGGTGCGATCTATGATGTCTCTTACCGATTTACCACTATCGTTTTGGGGTTATGCTTTAGAGACAGCTGCATTCACGTTAAATAGGGCACCATCTAAATCCGTTGATATGACACCTTATGAACTATGGTTTGGCAAGAAACCAAAGTTGTCGTTTCTTAAAGTTTGGGGCTGCGATGCTTATGTGAAAAAACTTCAACCTGATAAGCTCGAACCCAAGTCGGAGAAATGTGTCTTCATAGGATACCCAAAAGAGACTGTTGGGTACACCTTCTATCATAGATCCGAAGGCAAGATATTCGTTGCTAAGAATGGATACTTTCTAGAGAAGGAGTTTCTCTCGAAAGAAGTGAGTGGGAGGAAAGTAGAACTTGATGAGGTAATTGTACCTTCTCCCGGATTGGAGAGTAGTACATCATAGAAAATTGTTCCAGTGATTCCTACACCAATCAGTGAGGAAGTTAATGATGATGATCATGAAACTTCGGATCAAGTTTCTGCTGAACGTCGTAGATCAACCAGAGTACGTTCCGCACCAGAGTGGTACGGCAACCCAGTTCTGGAAATCATGTTACTAGACCATGATGAACCTACGAACTATGAGGAAGCGATGATGAGCCCAGATTCCGCAAAATGGCTTGAGGCCATGAAATCTGAGATGGGATCCATGTATGAGAACAAAGTGTGGACTTTGGTTGACTTGCCCGATGATCGGCAGGCCATTGAAAATAAATGGATCTTCAAGAGGAAGACCGACGCAGACGGTAATGTTACTGTTTACAAAGCTCGACTTGTTGCGAAAGGGTTTCGACAAGTTCAAGGAGTTGACTACGATGAGACTTTCTCACCAGTAGCGATGCTTAAGTCTGTCCGAATTATGTTAGCAATTGCCGCATTTTATGATTATGAAATCTGGCAAATGGATGTCAAAACTGCATTCCTGAATGGATATCTCAAAGAAGAGTTGTATATGATGCAACCAGAAGGTTTTGTCGATCCAAAAGGTGCTAACAAAGTATGCAAGCTCCAGCGATCCATCTACGGACTGGTGCAAGCATCTCGGAGTTGGAATATACGCTTTGATGAGGTGATCAAAGCATATGGTTTTATACAGACTTTTGGAGAAGCCTGTATTTACAAGAAAGTGAGTGGGAGCTCTATAGCATTTCTAATATTATATGTGGATGACATATTGTTGATTGGAAATGATATAGAATTTCTGGATAGCATAAAAGGATACTTGAATAAGAGTTTTTCAATGAAAGACCTTGGTGAAGCTGCTTATATATTAGGCATCAAGATCTATAGAGATAGATCAAAACGCTTAATTGGACTTTCACAAAGCACATACCTTGATAAGATTTTGAAGAAGTTCAAAATGGATCAGTCAAAGAAAGGGTTCTTGCCTGTATTACAAGGTATGAAGTTGAGTAAGACTCAATGCCCGACCACTGCAGAAGATAGAGAGAAAATGAAAGTCATTACCTATGCCTCAGCCATAGGATCTATCATGTATGCGATGCTGTGTACCAGACCTGATGTGTGCCTTGCTATAAGTTTAGCAGGGAGGTACCAAAGTAATCCAGGAGTGGATCACTGGACAGCGGTCAAGAACATCCTGAAGTATCTGAAAAGAACAAAGGATATGTTTCTCGTGTATGGAGGTGACAAAGAGCTCGTCGTAAATGGTTACGTCGATTCTAGCTTTGACACTGATCCGGATGACTCTAAGTCACAAACCGGATATGTATTTTTATTGAACGGTGGAGCTGTCAGTTGGTGCAGTTCCAAGCAGAGCGTCGTGGCGGGATCTATGTGTGAAGCGGAATACATAGCTGCTTCGGAAGCAGCAAATGAAGGAGTCTGGATGAAGGAGTTCATATCCGATCTAGGTGTAATACCTAGTGCATCGGATCCAATGAAAATCTTTTGTGACAACACTGGAGCAATAGCCTTGGCGAAGGAATCCAGGTTTCACAAGAGAACAAAGCACATCAAAAGACGCTTCAATTCCATCTGCGATCTAGTCAAGGAGGGAGACATAGAGATTTGCAAAATACATACGGATCTGAATGTTGCAGACCCATTGACTAAGCCTCTTCCACGGGCAAAACATGATCAGCACCAGGACTCCATGGGTGTGAGGATCATCACTTTGTAATCTAGATTATTGACTCTAGTTCAAGTGGGAGACTGAAGGAAATATGCCCTAGAGGCAATAATAAAGATGTTATTTGTATTTCCTTATATCATGATAAATGTCTTTTATTCATGCTAGAATTGTATTAACCGGAAACTTAGTACATGTGTGGATACATAGACAAAACAGTATGTCCCTAGTATGCCTCTACTAGACTAGCTTATTGATCAAAGATGGTTATGTTTCCTAGCCATAGACATGAGTTGTCATTTGATCAACGGGATCACATCATTAGGAGAATGATGTGATGGACAAGACCCATCCGTTAGCATAGCACCATGATCGTTTAGTTTTACTGCTATTGCTTTCTTCATGACTTATACATGTTCCTATGACTATGAGATTATGCAACTCCCGAATACCGTAGGAACACCTTGTGTGCTATCAAACGTCACAACGTAACTGGGTGATCATAAAGATGCTCTACAGGTGTCTCCGAAAGTATTCGTGTTGTTGGCATAGATCAAGATTAGGATTTGTCACTCCGAGTGTCGGAGAGGTATCTCTGGGCCCTCTCGGTAACACACATCACAATAAGCCTTGCAAGCAAAAGACTAATGAGTTAGTCGCGAGATGATGTGTTACGGAACGAGTGAAGAGACTTGCCGGTAACGAGATTGAACTAGGTATGGAGATACCGACGATCGAATCTCGGACAAGTAACATACCGATGACAAAAGGAACAACGTATGTTGTTATGCGGTTTTGACCGATAAAAGATCTTCGTAGAATATGTAGGAGCCAATATGAACATCCAAGTTCCGCTATTGGTATTGACTGGAGATGAGTCTCGGTCATGTCTACATAGTTCTCGAACCCGTAGGGTCCGCACGCTTAACGTTTGATGACGAACGGTATTATGAGTTTATGAGTTTTGATGTACCGAAGGTAGTTCGGAGTCCCGGATAAGATCACGGACATGACGAGGAGTCTCGGAATGTCCGAGACATAAAGATTGATATATTGGACGACTATATTCGGACACCGGAAGTGTTCCGGAAAAGTTTCAGATTTAACGAGATTGCCGGAGGGGGTTACCGGAACCCCCTACGAAGGGGGATGGTCCATAGTGGGCCTTAAGGGAAAGAGAGAGGCAGCCCATAGGGCTGGCCGGCGCCCCACCTAGGGTTCCTAGTTGGACTAGGATTGGGGGGGGGGGGGCGCCACCTCTCCCTCTTTTCCTTTCCCTCTCTTCCTTCTTTGGTGATTCCTACTAGGAATAGGATTGCAATCCTATTCCTAGTAGGATTCCACCCCTAGCCGCACCAAACAAGGGCCGGCCGGCCTCCCCCCTTGCTCCTTTATATACGGGGGCAGGGGGGCACCCAAAGACACACAAGTTGAATTGTTTTAGCCGTGTGCGGTGCCCCCCTCCACAGAAACACACCTCGGTCATACCGTTGCAGTGCTTAGGCGAAGCCCTGCGCCGGTGAATACATCATATCCGTCACCACGCCGTCGTGCTGACGAAACTCTCCCGTGAAGCTCAACTGGATCAAGAGCTCGTGGGACGTCATCAAGCTGAACGTGTGCTGAACGCGGAGGTGCCGTACGTTCGGTGCTTGATCGGTTGGATCGCGAAGAAGTTCGACAACATCAACCGCGTCACTTGACGCTTCCGCTCCCGGTCTACGAGGGTGCGTAGACACACTCTCCCCTCTCGTTGCTATGCATCTAGTAGATAGATCTTGCGTGATCGTAGGAAATTTTTAAAATACTACGTTCCCCAACAGTTCGCACGCTTTTGCATAAGGGAATAATGGATCCTCGATCGTATTGCTATGGTTAGGCTTTTGCCTTAAATTCTATCTTGTATTTGCGGATGCTTGCAAGGTGTTTAATCATAAGAGTGCATTCATCTTAGTCTAGAGAGTGCACTAGCATAGATCCACCCACTCAACACTTATCAACACATAACATAATATCGATACGGAATATGGCGAAAGCACATGACTACCTCTCCCGTGTGTCCTCAAGAACGCTTTAGTCTTTATAAGTTCAGTTGCTAGGCCTCTCCTTTGCTAAGAAAGGATTGGGCCACTTGTTACTCTCAGTACCTTTTACATTACTTGCCTTTACGTTCCTGTTGCTTATACCGAGAAAACCCCTAAAAGTTATCTTTCAGTGCTTGCAGTAATTTCTTGCTCAGAATCGCTTATCAATACCTTCTGCTCCTCGTTGGGTTCGACACTCTTACTTATCGAAAATGCTGCAATAGATCCCTTACGGTTGAGGGTCATCATGAGTACAAAGGTACTCAGCAAGACTTACAATAGAACCTATCATACATGCATCATTATCAACAACGGTAGTGGAGTTCATTGCAGCAAGCCAGCTTTGACTCTTGGCTAACCTATACTACAACTCTCAGCAGACTGCAAAATGAGACTACGTACACGAGTCCTCTACTCACCACAACAATACACCACCGTGGATCCTCTTCCGTCATCCTACGGAAGGGCCATCCACGGCACTCACACTTGGCTTGAGACTTTTAGAAGTAACCATCAACTTGTCTATGAACTGTATAAGGAACCAAGTGGTCCATAACCGTGAACAACGGCTATTCGAATAGATTGGTAACCCTGCAGGGGTGTACTTCTTCACACACGCTTCCACCACTTATCACCGTTTACTCGACATGTACTCGGCAACCTTCAAGCGAAAGCCCAGCGAGGGTGTCGGCCACGACTTGACTAACTACACAAGTCCCTAGTCCAGGTTTATCGCCTATTTGGGTTCCATCCGTGGGGAGATCCGGCCGGGGTGTCGCTCACGGCCCCGAATGATGTGTACAGGGTTCCCGAGTCACCAAACGGGCGACCGGTACACCGTGCCACGTACCTGCCGCATCACAGCCCACCCCGGGGGTCAGCACTGCGCACGACCACCAGTAAACTACAAACACCAGAAACTAGTTGCAACTCCTGGACAGAGGACAAGGGCAGTTAATAAATCGAGAGGGTCCATTGGTTTCGGGCCCAATGCATGGTAGTAGCTGAAACTTGAATCACACATACAGATTTCAGGTCCTATGGACGGTTCCAATGAAACAACCCACCATGTACTCCTACATGGCCTTTCATCGATACCTTTACCAAGCATATTCCACACTTCACTCTCTTTACCAGACATGATCATTTCACTCTGATCCATCACCCAGATGAACCAGACCTGACACAACTCTAAGCATAGCAGGCAACATAAACAAATAGCATGGTAGATCACACATCAGATGGCTCAATCAACTCCTACACATGCTAGTGGGTTTCAACTATTTACTGTGGCAATGACAGGTCATGCAAAGGAATAGGGTTCAGCTACCGCAGCAAGTAGCAGTTCACACGATGTTGCCTTAATGCAGTAAAAGAGAGCAGGAGCGAGAAGATGGTTTTGTATCGGAATGATCAATGGGTTGCTTGCCTCACAGATTGGTTGTCGGGTATTGCTCTACAGTTGGATACGCAGATGTATCCTCGGGAGCAGGACCTACCACGGAGAACACCGACAATACAATCAATATACAAAGAAATGCAACAATATGATGCATGCTCATGACTTGGCAAGATGAATGTGTTTTGGGCTAATGCAACTATAAACAGAAAGGTTTGAGCTCATTTGAATCAAAGATTCAAACTTATACCCAAACTATTATTTATTAAAGTGCATTATCATGTTTTGATGTGAACATCAAGGTTAACTTGCTCAAACATGCATGAAACTAGTGCCATTGGAAAGATTGGATTTTTCTGATCAATTTTCATATATAAATATTTTCCATCTGAGCTACTGTTGAATTTATATGAATTTTAGAAGTTTAAAGCATTTTCTAGAATTTCCTGAATTGTTTTAAATCAAATAATCCCAGAAAAGCCTTTACTACGTCAGCATGACATCATGCTGAAGTCAGCAGGTCAACAGACCCGGTCCAGGTCAAACCTGACAATGGGTCCCACGTGTCAGTGTCATTAACTTAACTAATTAAACATTACTGCTAATCCTAACTTAATTAGCCGGCTGGGCCCACCTGTCATTGACTCCAGGGGGTCAACCTGGGTCCACCCGTGGTCAAAGCGGGGTCAAACAGGCCAGCGTTTAGCCGTCGGCGAGGCCAGATGCGGCGATGCAAGGCGGGATTCGTGCTCCGGCGACCAAATCGACGGCGGAGCATGTCTACGTGATGCGGGGGATGTGCTGCATCTAGTGGTGGTGGTGGTTGGCCTCGGGGTCGCCGGAAAAGGCGCAGGCGACGACCTTGGCGGCTGCCGGAGCTTGGATGAGCTCGGGCTAGTCGCTAGGAGGCACGGCGAGGCTCGTGGAGAGGTGCTCTAGACTCCTGGGGTGCGGTGAAGCTGATGGACAGGGTGGCGCGGTCGTTGGGTGGCCGGAGTCTCGTCGGCGACGAGCTCCGCGGCGGCGCGTGCGGGTGAGCTTTGTGATGTCGTTACAGAGCTCGAGGGAGGAAGCGGAGAGGATGGGGAGGTAGCCAAGCTCACGGCGGTCGCGTTGGAACTGACGGCGAGGTCGGGGACGAACTGCTGCGACGGTGAGGTCGCCGTTGACCTCGATGGACGAACGGGGGAGAAGTCGACGGAGGCGGCGCATTGGGGCTTCCGGTGATGCGTGGCTCGACGCAGAGCTTCAGTGCGAGGAGACTGAGCTCGGGGACACGATGGCGAGGCGAGGGGAGCTCGGTGGCTGCGGTGGTTACGGCGGCGAGCTTGCGGGCGCCGCGGCCATGGCGCGGGGAGGGCGAGGGAGAGAGGCAGGGGGGAGTGGATGCGTCCAGCGGCTTCGGGGCGCGGCGTGTAGGTCGTCCAGACCGTTCCCGCGGCGAGGCGGCGGCCAGGCGGCAAGCAGCTACCGCGATGGCGCGCGGCCGTGCGTCGGCGTCACCTGCCTGCCTGGCAGCCGAAGGAGCTGGCTGGCTCGGGCCAGCACAGTGCTGGGCCGCCAGGTGGGCCGGCTGGTCCAGGTAAGTGGGTTGTGCCCTCTCTCTCTCTTTTCTATTTTGTTTCTTTTTCAACTTTGTTAAATTAATAAAATGCTAGAACATTTTTATAAATCATAAAACTACTCATGCCCATTGTATATAATATGAACATCATGGAACATTTTAGTTTATGATTATTTGGGCACCTAAAATATTTTATAGCATTTGAATGCCCAAATGCAAATACAATATGAATTAATCCAGTGACCTTTGGATGTCCTAGAAAATTGTGCACCATTTTTGTCAGAGGTTTAAGACCAAGGCAAAGATGATGAACATTTTTGAAGGGCATTTTGGGTACATTGGAAAAGGTTTTATTAAACCCTAGTTGTTAGAAGAGGGGTGCTGGGGTTTCTGTCATCCCCATTTAAAGTTTCTGCAAAAAGTAAACATGATGCACACTCTAGCTAGTCCTAATGCATGCACTGACTAGGGATGTGACATGAACCGGGGGTTATGTCTAGCTCCCTAGGAGTGCCTTGTCTGACTCCCGCTTTGCGCAACGTAAAACTGCCCAAGGATTTCAAGGGACCGCGCAAGGTGCCCAACTACACGGCGGATCTATCCCCGGAGGCATGGGTTGAAAGTTATGAGATGGCAATGGAGATGCTGGATGTAGATGACGTAGCGTGCGCTAAGTATTTCACAATGATGTTGGAGGGCACAGCTCGCACTTGGCTGAAGGGCTTACCACCCAATTCCGTTGGATCATGGGCCGAATTGTGCCGCCGGTTTATCAATAACTTCAAGGACACGTGCAAACAGCCAATGTTTGTCGTCGATTTAGCTGCCTGTGTTCAAGGAGAGCATGAGTCAACAAGTAGTTGGGTGCGTCGGGTGTCAGAGATCTTGCATTCCTCTAATAGCATCAACTCAAGCACAACAGTGGTAACATTGGAAGGCAATTACCGGTTTGAACCTTTGAAGTTGAAGTTGGGACGGCTTAAGCGTAATTGTGACGACATGGGGACACTCATGGGCGCTTTAGTGAAATACGCGGACTCGGATAATACCAAATACCCAGACTCCGATAATGACAAGTCAGGGAAGGTTAACAAGAATGGTAAGGCGCCACAGCCCAACCCGGCAAATCAAGGATACAACGGTAAGCGTAAAGCGGATAGCAACTCAGATTCTGTGGCTAACACCAGTGCTCAGGAGGATGGACAGCGCCGCAAGGGTAGACCGCCCCCACGGAATGGGAGGCCGCCTATTAATCTGGAACGCCAGATGAACATCCCTTGCCCGAGGCATGGTGCAGCGGAAAAGCTAGCTACACACCTATGGAAAGACTGTTTTATTATGCAAGAAATCATGAACCGGTCTCGATACGATCATGGACCATCCGGCGGATCAGGTCCCGGTTTTCAAGGGCCGGGTTATCAAGGTGGTGGATCCGGTTCAGGATACCAAGGCAATAACGGCAAGCATAATGGGCATAATCAACATAATCAACAGCACGGCCAGGGCGGCTATAACAATCAGGGAAATCAACAGCGTCAACAGCAGCAACAATCCGGATATCAGAATAATCCGAAGGAGTTGAGCAGTGGGCAGTATCATGTCTTCACCACGAGCTTGTGTAAACGTGACCAGAAAGTTCCCAAGAGGGCAGTACATTCTGTTGAACCAGCGGTGTCGCGTTACCTGCGTTGGTCAGAACAGCCCATTATGTGGAGCCGAGAGGATCATCCGCCCCGGGTTGATAATCCGGGTCAGCTGGCTCTAGTTGTGGCACCTCAGGTGGGTGGCTACAAGTTTACCAAGGTGCTTATGGACGGAGGCAGCATCATCAACATCTTATACTATGAGACTTTCCAGCGTATGGGGCTGACAGATAAGAAGCTTCGGCAGTCCAACACAATTTTCATGGGGTAGTGCCTGGTAAATCGGCGTATCCAGTGGGCAAGATAGATCTGGAGGTCACCTTTGGAGATGAGCATGATTCCAGGTCAGAGACTTTGACCTTTGAAGTGGTAAAGATCAAGAACTCGTATCACGGCCTATTCGGGCGGCCAGTTTACGCTAAGTTCATGGCAAGACCGTGTTATGTTTATCTACAGCTCAAGATGCCGGGCCACAAGGGAACCATTACGGTCCATGGGAGTCGCAAGATTGTGTTGGAGTGCGAGGAAGGTGATGCAGCTTATGCTGAAGCGGTTTGTGCAACTAAGGAGCTGAAGTTTTATAAATACAATGTTGATCCGGCGGATATGCCTCCGCAGAAGAAACCAACCACAGAGCATGATCCTGCCTTGAAGTTCAAATCAACCAAAGAGACCAAATAGGTTGACTTTGTTCCTGGTGATTCATCCAAGCAGTTCACCATCAGTGCTAACCTAGATCCAAAATAGGAAAGCGCGCTCATCGAGTTCATCCGTGAGAATCGGTACATTTTTGCATGGAAACCTTCTAACATGCTAGGTGTACCGAGGGAACTCGCTGAGCACACTCTCAACATTGATCCTAAGTTCAAATCGGTTAAGCAATTTCTGCGCCGCCTCAATGAAGAAAGGCGCAAGGCTATTGGAGAAGAAGTGGCTAGGCTCTTGGCGGCATGCTTTATAATTGAGGTTTTTCATCCAGAGTGGTTGGCTAATCCGGTGCTAGTGCTTAAGAAAAATGGCACTTGGCGAATGTGTGTTGATTACACAGATCTGAACAAAGCTTGCCCAACTGATCCCTTTGCCCTCCCCCGTATTGATCAGATCATTGACGCCACGGCCGGTTGTGAGCGACTAAGTTTTTTGGACGCATATTCGGGTTATCATCAGATCAAGATGGCAGTTAAGGACCAGGAGAAGACGGCCTTTATAACTCCCTTTGGAGCCTTCTGCTATGTGTCTATGCTATTTGGGCTTAAGAGTGCCCAGGCGACCTATCAGCGTTGTGTGCAGAACTGCCTTCATGGACAGATTGGGCGGAATGTTCATGCATATGTGGATGGCATTGTGGTGAAATCCAGGAAGGAGGAGACGTTGATAACAGACTTGAAAGAAACCTTCGACAATCCCCGAATTTATAAAATGATGCTTAATCCGGATAAGTGTGTTTTCGGTGTTCCGGCAGGCAAGCTCCAGGGGTTCTTAGTATCTAACAGGGGCATCGAACCTAATCCTGAGAAGATCAAGGCGATTACCTCCTTGGCTAAACCGGCATGCATCAACGATGTCCAACGCATGGTGGGCCGTATTGCGGCGCTCAGCCGGTTTATCAGCCGTTTGGGGGAGAAGGCTATCTTGCTTTTATCACATGATGAAAAAGACAGATCGCTTTGTTTGGAGTGATGCTGCTGATGCTGCGTTTGAAGACTTGAAGAAGCAATTAGCAGAGCCACCGATCCTCGCTGCCCCAGTTGATAATGAGCCGATGTTGTTATATGTGGCAGCTAATGCCCGTGCAGTAAGCGTTGCCATTTGTGGTAGAGCGTAAGGAGGCAGGCAAGGAGTATCCGGTTCAACGGCCGGTTTACTACATCAGTGAGGTGCTCATTGAATCAAAACAGAGATATCTGCATTGGCAGAAATTGGTGTATGGAGTCTTCATGGCAAACCGGAAGCTAAAGCACTACTTTCAAGGTCATCCGATCACTTTAGTTAGTTTAGCTCCGTTGGGGGATATAAACCAGAACAGAGAGGCTACTGGTCGGGTTGCAAAGTGGGCCATTGAGCTTAGCCCACACGGATTGAAGTATGTGCCCTGTACTGCGATAAAATCCCAAGCATTGGTGGATTTCATTAACAATTGGACAGAGTTGCAAGCGCCTGAGGAAAAGTCGGATCACACATATTGGACTATTCACTTTGATGGATCTAGGCACTTGGAGGGCTCGGGGGCTGGAGTCGTGTCAACTTCCCCACGAGGTGATAAGTTCTGTTATGTCCTCCGTTTAATGTTCCCTTGTACTAGCAATGCAGCTGAGTATGAAGCTCTCCTCCATGGTCTACGGATGGCCAAGGAGATGAATTTAAGCCGGGTTAAATGCTTTGGCGATTCATACTTGGTGGCACAGCAAGTATCTGGCAAGTGGGATTCCAAAGATCCACTTATGGCGGCATATCGACGAGAGGTAGACGATGTTGCTGGACACTTCAAAGGTTATCAGGTGGATCATATAGACCGGTGAAAGAATGAAGCGGCTGACGCGTTAAGCTGGCTGGGTTCTCAACATAAGCCGGTCCCACCCAATAGCTTCTTGGATGTATTACACAATCCGTTGGTACAGTTACCTTCAGAAGTGGACTTGGTTGTTCCTGATCCGGAGGCACAATTGGTCGCGACACTTCATGTTATTCCGGATTGGACGCTTCCCTACCTAGCGTACATGAACCGAGGTGAGTTACTAGAGGACGAAGTCTTGGCCAAACAGATAATCCGGCGATCCAAGTCAATGACTATTGTCAATGGAGAACTTCATCATCGCAGCGTTTCTGGGGCGTTTCAGCGGTGTTTGTCGTCAGAGGAGGGTTTTGATATTCTTAAAGAGATCCATGAAGGAGATTGTGGCCATCATGCCGGTTCAAAATCTTTGGTAGCTAAAGCTTTTCATCATGGGTTCTACTGGTTGATGGCTCATGCTGACGCAGAGGACTTGGTCAAAAAATGTGATGCTTGCCAGAAATTCTCACGGCGTGCTCATATACCGGCGCATGAATTGAGGATGATTCCAATTACTTGGCCATTTGCGACTTGGGGGCTTGACATGGTTGGACCCTTCAAAAGATCCCAAGATAAGAAGACCCGCCTTTTGGTGGCGGTGGACAAGTTTACCAAATGGGTTGAAGCGGAACCAGTCAGTAAGTGTGATGTAGCAACGACGGTTCAGTTCATCAAAAAGGTGATTTTCCGGTTTGGCTTTCCACACAGCATTATAACTGACAATGGTACCAATCTATCCAAGGAGTCTATGGAGGAGTTCTGTCAACGAGAGCACATCCTCCTTGATGTATCGTCAGTAGCTCACCCTCAGTCTAATGGCCAAGCTGAAAGAGTCAATCAAGAGATCTTGCGAGGCATCAAACCCCGGCTCATGGTTCCTTTGCAGAGGACACCGGGTTGTTGGGTGGAGGATTTACCATCTGTGTTATGGAGCATCAATACTACACCTAACAGATCCACAGGGTACACGCCTTTCTTCATGATATATGGAGCTGAAGCGGTCCTCCCTAGTGATATCCGTCATGACTCGCCGCGGGTGGTGGCTTACGTCGAAACTGATAACGAAAAAGCAAGACAAGATGCATTGGACCGGCTGGATGAAGAACGGGACACGACAGCAGCTCGATCGGAAGATATGCACTGGCACCATAGTCGTCGGGTTAAAACAAGAACGTTTCAAGAAGGGGATCTGGTGCTCCGGCTCATCCAATACCAGACAGACATGCACAAGTTGTCCCCACCTTGGGAAGGACCCTTTGTGGTCAGCAAGAACCTGCACAACGGGTCATACTACCTCGTCGACGTTCGAGAACATAAGGACTCACGTACGGCGGAGGAGGAGACTAGGCGGCCGTGGAACATCGCTCTTCTTAGACCTTACTACACCTGAGCCATAGGCTCCGCTTTATGTACATATGTTTACAATGTATATATTATGATCAATATAATAAACCGGCGCCCCCGATAAAGCGGGGTATCAGCCACCTTTTTTCATAAGAGTTTGTCACATGGGGGCTTCTGTGTGCAAGGGAGTTCCTATGGCCTCTTAAACCGGCGAACACATCAAGGCCATCATACGAGCACAGCTCTGGTTGCTTTGGCAATTACCACATGATGATGAGGGGCAAAAGAGAGTTTTGATGCCTAGCACAACTCAAACATAGGCCCCGATGAGCATAGCTCAAATGCTACCTGGGGGCTCCTGATGCAAAGCATCAACGAGTTGACAACCCTTGTAGTAAACACGGCTTGGAAGCTTGGTGTATACACCTAAAACCCCAGATTAGCCTGCCTGCATTAAGTAAGTCACTCCGTCCAGGTAAACATGGTACGACCCGTCGAACATATACACAAGTCAATCTTTACAGATCCTGAACTTGGTAACGTTAAATTGACGATCATCAAGTGATTACACAAGTCAATCTTTACAGATTTTTGAACTTGGTAGCATTGAACATTGATGGTTTGGTTAAGGATTGAGGACCATCTTAATAGGCTTTGCAAAATGGTTAATGATAGTAGCCTGGCAGCTCATAAAAAGCCTCGAATTTGGAGCCTGGCAGCTCATAAAAAGCCTCGACTACATGGTCTTATTTGCCCAAAAATTTATTTTCATTTTTTATGTTTTATAAAATCTTTATATTCAAGGTCATTGGTATTCATCCAAGTCCATTGATTCAGGGAGTGGATGACTATAAGTTGCCACTACATCTGTGTTTACAAAGTTTTAGTCTGGGTTACAAACACCAGTGCTAACTACAGTTAAACCAGAGATCATCATAACCCGGTTCGGTTTTCATGATGAACCGACAAACAATCAAGGGAGTCATCGGCACTTGCACATTGGATCATTATTTCTCCCTGCCTGATTAAGGGTTATCGTGATACACTTAATCACAGGTATAATACATGCTTTATACTTTATACACAGTTCAAGTTATAAACTTAGATCATGTGTTTAGGCATTATGACCCGTCCGGCGATAAACCGCCAGGATATTTTGATCATTGTTTTATGCAGAAGCTAGTAAAATAAACCGTCAAAGGCATTGAAAGCAGGATATATTTAAGAAGTTGCCAACTGAAGCAATCTCACAAAAAGATAGTATGTGATGAACACAAAGTATATCAGCTATCCTATTACAAGGCGCTGGAGAGCCCAAAAGAATATTTGTCTTTCTCAAAGCACTGGAACAAAAACTTTAAACCGGCGCTGGTTTAAGACTCGGCGTCAGCCTGCCGTGACGACTGAGGATCAGCTTGCTCCGGTTCTTCGGCGGTTTCTTCCAGCTGCTGGAAGTCAATAGTGGTCCAGTCAATCTTGGCCACCGCTCGGAAATAAACTTCGTCAGTTATGAGGTCTGACAGATCAATGCCAGGAGCAAAAGTGTGCTTACGGACGAGCGGAATAAGATTTTCAATATCATAAGCCGGATGCTCTGCCCGCACGTTCTCAGCATCATATCCCGGATGATGTCTCGACAGATCAGCTTCATCAGCAAGTTTGCTAGCCAGAGGCCGCATATCCTTGGTTAATGCACGTAAGTCATCACTTGAAAAGGCTGATCCATCTTCCTTCATACTTGGGTAACCGTTCATCGCCTCCGCCGGATCAAAATCAGGAACCCAAGCCTTCACTCGAGTCAAAGCCATCAGAGCACCTGCTCTTGCAGACGACTTCTTTACCTCTATGAGGCGGCGGGCAGAATGGACAGCTTCTCCAAGGTACCCTTGATTGTGGTAGGAGCCGGTCTGTTATGCGAGATAGCACTGACAACCCTCTGAGCACCGGAATAGAGCTGCTCCACCAGAGTATATGCAGCTTTCAATTTCTTTCGCACATCATTGCCAAGATGAGTGATGCGTCTCCCTGCATTAAAATTATGAATTAAACCGGAACGGTACAGGATTGCAAGATTCAGGGTTGTGTTAACAATACTTACCAAAGATGGTAGCCGTCATGTCATTTATTTGCTGCTTCAATCCGGACAGTTCCTCTGCCACCGGATTAAGAGTAGCCTCTGCATCACTGGCTTTCTTCTCCAAAGCAGCCTTTTTAGACTCCCAGCATAACCGCTCTATTTCAAAGTCTTTCTTCAGTTTTTCTATACTTGCTAAGGCAAGTGTCAGTTCGTCCTTGACTTTAAGAGCAGCAGTTTCTTGGAACTTCAAAGTATCCCGGAGCTCAGTTAATTCAGAGTTTGTCCGGTTCAAGTCAGTCTGCCAAAATGGAAGCACATTATATATTCATGAGGCATTTTCAGTCAAAGTCCCAAGCACATAACAAGTTATGCACTTGACACTTGGGGGCTAATGTATCTTTGCAGTGAAAACAAGCATTTTCCAGACAAGTCTCAAGCACATAAAAAAGTTATATACTTGACACTTGGGGGCTAATGTGACATTGTTCTGAATTCAAACAGAAGTCCCGGTTTATCCTAAAGGAAGTAAACCGGCCCTTGGGGGCTACACATGTGCGAAACAAAGCTGTCTATTGGATCTACTGAAGTCCCGGTTCACCCTAAAAGGCTAAACCGGCACTTGGGGGCTACGATGGAGTAAAGATACAGTTACAAGTTGCAAGTAGAAATAGAGGACAAGACAAAGGAGAAGAAGTTACCTCATAACGCTCCTTCATCAAGTTTACCAATCCAGCTTCATAATCACGGCTGGTATGTAGCCGGTTTAAATATTCGGAATGAAGCTCCTGGGCGCTGAGCTGAGCATAGCTGGACACATCAGTACTCCACTTGCCCTTGTCCTTGTTGAGAAATTCCTCTTTGGCAGTATGTTTGGACAAAGCAACAGGCTCCCCTGGGGTAGTAAAACTGGTCCCAATGATTTCAACATCGCCAGGTGAAGCGGCCGCTTGCTTAGGGGGACTAGCAGGAGCAGGACTAGCCCGGGCAGGGCTGGCCGGTTCAAGATCACGATCCATGGGATCGCTCCCCTGATCAACAAAGACTTCGTGATCCATGGGAGGAGGATCATCATGCGGAATCTCAACGTTGTCTTCAGAAGGTTCAGCAAGTTCAAGATCTTCTGCCGGTTCAGGAGTGGTATTATCAACTGCCAGTTTACTCAATTTGGCCCTTTTACTAGGCTCGGGTTTACTGTGAAAGTTAAAGATAAGGAAAGTCAGAAGAGTCAAAGACGAAATGTTAAACCGGAAAGAGTGAAAAATAGCTTACCCAGGAACAGTCTTGAGGGGAGGAATTTGTGTGGCTGTTGATTCGCCAGAAGATAAAAGAGGAGTTTCCTGATAATCCGAATCAGAAGGATTAAGGGGTTGTCGAATAAGACCTGCTTTGGGGTAAAGAGCAGTTGGAGTAAGTAAAATCTCGGAACGACGCCTCCGATCTGGAGTGTGCGGTAATCCGGTGGATTCAATAGCGTGACCGCTATGGCGAGTGGTGCGACGAGCTTCATGTTGCTGTTTCTTCAAAAGAAAGTTTGGGTCCAAATAAGCATAAGGATGAGAAAATTGAAATTTTCGGACTGTCCGACGAATTTTTGGTGGTGGCAGCGGTTCTGAATCGGAAGAAAGAGTGATTACCTCAACATCGTCCGCTTTACTGCCTTTGGCACGTCACTGGGAACAGTCATTGTTCATAAAAATGCAGATAAAGAAAAGACAAGGAAGTCAAAAGAATTAGGTAATACCTCGGAGGCCGGATCATCTTCTTCCGCATTGGATCCTAACGCGGCAGTGTTCTTCTTCTTGTTTCTCTTAACAACTTGGGTCTTTTGGCGAGCTGCTTTTGCCGGTTTATCCTGGGTTTTCCTTTTCCAGAAAGGGTCATTATCCTGTTGAAAGAAATAAAGACATTTCAAGTCAAGTGCTGCAGCCGGATTAAAACAAAGCAAAACAGTAGGGAAGAGTTTTTTTACCGACGGTGGTTTGTTGGTCACACAGAAGGGTGCCAAGACGGTCTGACTGCAAGCTTCTATAGGTAAATTCAGTAGCTTCTTGACGGATTCATTGACCTCATTTTCTGATAGCACCGCCTCTGTGTGGCGCAAAGGGTCTTTGGGATTCCCAGTATACTCACACATTAAACCGGAACGCCGGCTTAGTGGGAGAACACTCCAAGAAATCCAGCAGCGGACGAAGTCAACCCCTGTCAGACCGTTGGCCACAAAGGCCCTGAGCTTTGAAAGCTGATGGGCATACTGAGCTCGTTCCTAGGCACTTAGCCGCTGTGGAAAAGGGTGGTTTTCTGGAAGATGGTGGGAGTGATAACGTGGCAGTGGATTTTCTTCAGCATGAGAAGTGTCTACGCAGTAAAACCAAGTCTGGTTCCAGTCCTTTGGATGGCTATGGAGAGTGGCGTGAGGAAAACTAACATCCTTCCTCTTCTGAATAGACATCCCGCCGAGTTCAGTGTTTGGACCGTCGTGAAATTCCGTACGACGGTTTAAGTGAAAGAAATCCCGGAATAGCTCCAATGACGGCTCCTCTTGCAGATAAACTTCACAAAAGACTTGGAAGTTGCAAATGTTTGACATAGAGTTGGGGCCAATATCTTGTGGATGAAGGTGGAAATTTGTGAACACATCACGGAAGAACTTTGACCCGGGAGGGTTGAACCACCGGGCCAAGTGATCAAAGAAGACGACGACCTCTCCCTCTTTGTGCTTTGGAGGACATTCTGATCCGGGAGGACGTTTTTTGGACCTAAACCGCCAATTGAGGCCATTTTCTCCAAATCCTCCTCAGTAATCCGGGATGGAACCCAGTTGCAGGAGACAAACTGCTTGGCTTGAGTGGTCATTTTTTCAGAAGGAAAAGGCTGAAAATACAATGAAGAGCCGGTTTGTAATCTAAGCAAGTTTAAACCGACATGCTCTATAAAAGTATTGGTCTAACGGCGGTTTAGGCAGGGGCCTAATGGTATCTACCGGATTAAGGTATCTAGAACAGCTATAACAGTGACATTTACTAGATTATAGAGTCTGAAAAAGCTGAACCGCCAACAAAGGTAAACAAGACGCATATCTGAAGTTATGAAAAACAGCTTTCACACAGACGGCAATAAAATATGGATCTACAGCATGTTGAAAATTCAGAGATATTCAAGATTATATTCAGCGGACGCGATGAAGGTCCTAGCAGATGCAATCTAACTAGTCATATTGGGAAAGATAAAGCCACGGTGAAGGAGCGGAGTTACTCTTATAGTTATTAACTAGGAGATTTAGATCTACGGCGAAACTATTGAGCCATGGCGAAGAACAGCGAAGAACAATGCATACCCGCGAGCTCGTATGAGGAAACCCTAGAACAAGATTTGTGAACGGGGTAAGGAGAGGATGTACCTGAGGCGACGGGTGCGGAGAAGCGCTGGCGAATCTCTGGAACGATCAGGTTGATGCAGCGGACGGACTTGACGAGGATGCAGAGCTCGACGAACGGCGGCGGAACTCGAGCGCGAGTGGACGGAGGAAGAAGAAGAGGCAAGGGGGAAAAAGAGATGCCCCTCTGCCCTATTTATAAGCCGAAGGATAAAACGGTAGGTGCGGGAATCGAGGAGCCGAAAAAATGGATATGGACGATACTGTCGCCTCGATCTTCGGAGCTTTAATGAATAAAAGATAAAAAACAGGTACAAGTATTAAATGTGCAGATGATATCACGGCGATTTAAAGCGATCTGAGAAGATGACGTCACGCCTGTTTATGAAGCATTTGAAGCTCCAGAAAGAGGAACCTGTACAAGATGTTGAAGATTGACATGAACAAGTTCAAATCAATCTGGGGCGTAAGAGCATATCCAGCCATTGGCCCCCCCAGGACCCGTAAAAATCGCCCCCTGGGGGCGAGCCGGCGATATAATCAGCGCTGGGGGCGGTTTTGCGCCTAGTCGTCGCCCCAGGCGCCGAAATTGGCCCACTTTGCAACCCCATTTCGGCGAATAAAGGCCCATATGGGCGAGAATAGGCCCATATTCGGCATGGTTTCGTCGTGTCTCGGCGTTCAATTATCAACACTATTATTTCTTATCACATATTTCATCACAGAAAAATCAAATACTTCAACAAAATAGTACAACAACAAATAGTTCAATACAAATTATATAGTTCAACAAATAAAAACTCGTATTTCATCACACGGCGTCCCCCTTGAGCCTCCATAGGTGCTCAATCAGATCTGTCTGCAGTTGATGATGCACCTGTGGGTCTCGGATCTCCTGACGCATATTGAGATAGGCAGTCCAAGTTACCGGTAGCTGGTGATCAACTTCGGCTAGAGGACCCTGCCTGTAGTATGGTTCAGTGTCAAACACTGGGTCTTCTTGCTCGCTCTCGATGATCATGTTGTGCAAGATGGCATAGCAAGTCATAATCTCCCACATTTGATCTTTGGACCAGGTCTGAGCGGGGTATCGAACAACAGCAAATCGAGATTGGAGCACACCAAAAGCCCGCTCGACATCCTTCCTGCAAGCCTCCTGAACTTTCGCAAACCAGGAGTTCTTGCCTCCTGCCGCAGGGTTTGAGATCGTCTTCACAAATGTCGACCATCTTGGATAGATGCCGTCAGCTAGATAGTACGCCTTGTTGTAGTGCCGCCCATTGATCTCGAAGTTCACCGGAGGAGAATGACCTTCAACAAGCTTGGCAAAGATAGGAGAGCACTGCAGCACGTTGATGTCATTGTGAGTTCCTGGCATACCAAAGAAGGAGTGCCAAATCCAGAGGTCATGTGTGGCCACCGCCTCAAGCACCACACTGCAACCGCCTTTGGCGCCTTTGTACATCCCCTGCCAACCAAATGGGCAATTCTTCCATTTCCAATGCATGCAGTCGATGCTTCCAGGCATCCCAGGAAAGCCTCTTGCTGCATTCTGTGCTAGGATCCGAGCAGTGTATTCCGCATTGGGTGTTCTCAAGTATTGTGGTCCAAACAGTGCCACCACTGCCCGACAGAACTTGTAAAAACACTCTATGCTGGTGGACTCGGCCATGCGCCCATAGTCGTCGAGTGAATCACCGGGAGCTCCATATGCAAGCATCCTCATCGCTGTCGTGCACTTCTGGATGGAGGTGAATCCAAGAGCGCCGGTGCAATCCATCTTGCACTTGAAGTAGTTGTCGAACTCCCAGATGAAATTCACAATCCCGAGGAAGAGCTTTCGGCTCATCCGATAACGGCGTCGAAATGTTTTCTCGCCGTGAAGTGGAGCATCGGCGAAGTAGTCGGAGTAGAGCATGCAGTAGCCTTCGAGACGATGCCGGTTCTTTGCTTTCAACCGCCCAGGCGCCAAGCCACCTCGCCGCGGCTTTTCATTGCTCGCCAGCAGCTGGGCAAGGGCGGCGAGCACCATGAGATTCTCTTCTTCCTAGACGTCGGCCTCGGCTTCCTCCTCCAGCAGCGCGGCGAGCGCTTCCTCGTCATCCGAGTCCATCGCAGAGGCAGGCAAATCGCCGAACACCTTGCGCTCAGTGGGCGTGTACCCGCCGCTAAATCGTGCCTCCGCGGCCGGAAACGCCCAGCTGCTGTTGGAGGGGCTGCTGCGGCGAAGAGCCGTTATTTTCCGGCGGGGAATGGCTATCTAGCAGAGTAGGGCGGCGAGCGGCGCCGGGATATAGCTAGTGGTGGCCGAGGGCGCGGGGGGTGGGAGGCGAGTCGGGGAAGAAAACCTTGACTTTTCCCCTGACGTTGTGGGCCAAGCGCGCTTTTCCCTTGTGCCGGAGCCCCCAACTGCTCCCCAGCGCGCCGGGTTCGGCCTGTAACCGCCGGGTGGAATAAAGGTCCGAACCAGCGATTTTCGGCGTCCTGGGGGCGCGACTGGGCCGTTTTTCGGCGCCGGCGCCGAAAAAGTGGCCTGGGGGGGCCTGTTGGGGGCGCGGCTGGAGATGCTCTAATGTCAGGGATATTATTATTAAGTATAAACCGCCCAGGAGGGGCCGGTTTATGCTTATGGAGATCATTTCTACTGAAGCTCAAGCTGAACACGAGCAAGGCGCTTTAGTCTAGGAAGCTTAAAGCCCAAGGGGCGTGAGGGCCCATGATTTGTAAACCGTCATATGATATGTAGCTTGTGATGTAAGATATGAAGAATAGAGACCGAGCCGGATACGTTTATAAGCCGGCGTCGGGACTCTGTAAACCGGACCGGGCGTCACCTCTTATACAAAGGGACGACCCGGCAACGGTTCAGGGCAGAGAACAACAGCTCGAGACACAGGCAAAGCGGATTCGCTCCTTGGTCATCGAAACCCTAGCAATATTACACCAAACTAGACGTAGGCTTTTACCTTCATCGAAGGGGCCGAACTAGTATAAAATCTCTGTGTCCTTGTCCGCTTTAACCCCTTTAAGCTAACCCGTAGCGAAGGCCTCATGACTAAGTCCTTTTGCTAGGACATCTGCCGTGACAAACCACGACAGCGGGTAAACAAATTACTATCGAGCAATTGATAGAAAAGCGAATAATTATGAGACTATCTAGGCATGATCATCATATATAGGCATCACGTCCAAGACAAGTAGACCAAAACAATTACGCATCTACTACTATTACTCCACACAACGACCGCTATCCAGCATGCATCTAGTGTATTGAGTTCATAAGAACAGAGTAACGCCTTAAGCAAGATGACATGATGTAGAGGGATAAACTCAAGCAATATGATATAAACCCCATCTTTTTATCCTCGATGTCAACAATACAATACGTGCCTTGCTGGCCCTACTATCACTGGGAAAGGACACCGCAAGATTGAACCCAAAGCCAAGCACTTCTCCCATTGCAAGAACTATAGATCTAGTAGGCCAAACCAAACCAATAATTCGAAGAGACTTGCAAGGATATTATAATCATACATAAAGAGTTCAAAGAAGAACCAAATATTTCTCATAGATAATCTTGATCATAAACCCACAATTCATCGGATCTCGACAAACACACCGCAAAAAGATATTACATCGAATAGATCTCCTCGAAGACCGAGGAGAACTTTGTATTGAGATCCAAAGAGAGAGAAGAAGCCATCTAGATGCTAGCTATGGACCCGACGGTCTGTGGTAAACTACTCACAACTCATGGTGAGGCAATGATGATGATGTAGAAGCACTCCGTGGAAGATCCCCCCTCCGTCGGAGCTCCGGAACTGGCCCCAAGATGGGATCTCACGGGAACAGAAGGTTGCGGCGGTGGAACTAGGGTTTTCTCTGTTGTTCTGATGGTTTCGGGGTACGTAGGTATATATAGGAGGAAGGATGGCACCGGGGGCCATACGAGGGACCCACGAGGCAGGGGGGCGCGCCCTAGGGGGGAGGCGCCCCCCACCCTCGTGGGCACCTCGTAGACCCTACTCCGTGGTTCTCAAGTCTCCTGTGCGTGATTTTCTCCAAAAATATCTCTCCCGAAGGTTTCATTCCGTTTGGACTCCGTTTGATATTCCTTTTCCGCAAAACCCTGAAACAGGCAAAAAACAGCAATCTGGACTGGGCCTTTGGGTTAGTAGGTTAGTCCCAAAAAAATATAAAAGTGTATGACAAAGCCCATTAAACATCCAAAACATCATAAATAATAGCATGGAACAATAAAAAATTATAGATATGTTGGAGACGTATCAAGCATCCCCAAGATTAATTCCTGCTCATCCTCGAGTAGGTAAATGATAAAAACATAATTTTTGATGTGGAATGCTAACCAACATAGTTTTTCAATGTAATTCTCTTAATTGTGACATGAATGTTCATATCTCAAAGATTCAAGACAATAGTCTATATTGACATAAGAAATAATAATACTTCAAGCATACTAACAAAGCAATCATGTCTTCTCAAAATACTATGGCTAAAGAAAGTTTTCCCTACAAAGTCATATAGTTTGGCTATGCTCCCTCGTTATCACACAAAATATTCATATCATGCACAACCCCGATTTCAGCCAAGCACTTGTTTTCATACTCGATTCTTTCAAACCTTTCAACTTTCACGCAATACATGAGCGTGAGCCATGGACATAGCACTATGGGTGGAATAGAGAGGTGGTTGTGGAGAAGACAAAAAGGAGGGAGATAGTCTCACATCAACTAGGCGTATCAACGGGCTATGGAGATGCCCATCAATAGATATCAATGTGAGTGAGTGGGTATTGCCATGCAACGGATGCACTAGAGCTAAAAATGTATGAAAGCTCAACAAAAGAAACTAGTGGGTGTGCATCCAACTTGCTTGCTCATGAAGACCTAGGGCATTTGAGGAAGCCCATCGTAGGAATATACAAGCCAAGTTCTATAACGAAAATTCCCACTAGTATATGAAAGTGACTAAACATGAGACTCTATATAATGAAGAACATGGTGCTACTTTGAAGCACAAGTGTGGAAAAAGATAGTAGCAATTGTCCCTTTTCTTTTCTTTTTTTTTTCTTTTTTTTTCTTTTGAGCCTTTTTTTTTCTTTGGCCTTTTTTTGGAGGGGCTTTATTGATTTAGCCTTTCCTCACATGGGACAATGCTCTAATAATGATGATCATCACACTTTCATTGAATTACAACTCGATATTACAACTCGATTGTACAACAAAGTATGACTCTATATGAATGCCTCCGGCGGTGTACCAGGATGTGCAATTAATCAAGAGTGACATGTATGAAAAATTATGCATGGTGGCCTAGCCACAAATACGATGTCAACTACATGATCATGCATGGCAATATGACAATATGATGCGTGTCATATGAACGGAACGGTGGAAATTTGCATGGCAATATATCTCGGAATGGCTATGGAAATGCCATGATAGGTAGGTATGGTGGATGTTTTGAGGAATATATATGGTGGTTGTTTTGAGGAAGGATATATAGTGGGTGTATGGTACCGGCGAAAGTTGCGCGATACAAGAGAGGCTAGCAATGGTGGAAGGGTGAGAGTGCGTATAATCCATGGGCTCAACATTAGTCATAAGAACACATATACTTATTGCAAAAATCTACGAGTAATCAAAACAAAGCAATCAACGCATGCTCCTAGGGGGGAGGTTGGTAGGATTTAACCATCGCGCGCCCCCGACCACCACACAAAGGTTGACACTTTACAAATACCTCATGCTCTAACTTCATCACATAGCGGTTCACCATACATGCATGCTACAGGAATCACTAATCTTAACACAAGCATTTCTCAATTTCATAATAACTCCACTAGCATGAGTCTAATATCACTATCCTCATATCTCAAAACAATTATCAAGCATCCAACTTCTCATCATATTCAATGCACTTAGTGTGAAAGTTTTTACTACATTGATATTGGATGTTTATCATGTGAAGACTAGTTGTATAGCCTAAACACATTACCATGCTGTTTTAATAGACTCTCAAATGGATATAAGTGAATCATGAGAGTTCAACGATTTCTACAAAATATAATCACCATCGTGCTCTAAAAGATATAAGTGAAGCACTAGAGCAAAAACTATTCAACTCAAAAGATATACGTGAAGCACATAGAGTGTTCTAACAATTCCTAGGCCATATTTAACTCTCTTAAATAGGTGTGTACAGCAAGGATAATTGTGGAAAACTAACAAGCAAAGACTCAAATTATACAAGACACTCCAAGTAAAACACATATCATGTGGTGAATAAAAATATAGCTCCGAGTATAGTTACCGATAGATGAAGACGAAAGAGGGGATGCCTTCCCGGGGCATCCTCAAGCTTAGGCTTTTGGTTGTACTTGAATTTTACTTGGGGTTCCTTGGGAATCCCCAAGCTTAGGCCCTTGCTACTCTTTGTTCCATGGTCCATCAAAGCAATACTCAAAACTTGAAAACTTCACAACACAAAACTTAGACAAAAATCTCGTGAGCTCCATTAGTATAAGAAAGCAAACCACTACTCAAAGGTACTGCAATGAATTCATTCTTTGTTTATATTGGTGTTAAACCTACTGTATTCTAACTTCTCTATGGTTCATACTTCCCAATATTACTCATAAATGATTGAAATAAGCAAACAACACACGAAAAACATAATCTGTCAAAAACAGAACAGTATGTAGTAATCTGCAGGTTTCGCATACTTTTGTAACTCCAAAAAATTCAAAATATACATGAGGAATTTGTCTATTAATCATCTTCAAAAAGATACAACTAAATAGCACGCTCCAGTAAAATCGGATGACCATTCTAGCGAGCGCTAACGATTCTGTTTTTCACAACAAGATCACATAAACTTCACACAAGTCTTCCCAAAGGTTCTACTTGGCACAAACACTAAACAAAACACAAAACCACATCTAAACAGAAGCTAGATGCAATATTTATTCCTAAACAGAAGCAAAAAAAAAGGTTGGGTTGCCTCCCAACAAGCGCTATCGTTTTACGCCCCTAGCTAGGCACGATACATTATAGATCTAGGGAATGCCATAATGATATGATATATCGCGAAAACTCATCTCATATTCCCTACGTTCAGCAGCAAGTTTCCTTTGTGGCAAGCAAAAGTAATCAAAAGGGCTAAATTTAATGGGACAAAAGTCCCCTACATCAATCTCAGGAGGAATAGGTTCCTCTTTTGGCTCCTTGTAGTGAACATTCATCATTATAGGCGTTCTTTTGGCAGAAGGTCATAAGCCTTCGCTCAAGGGAGAAGCCTAACACATTGTTTTGAATAGCAAAATCATCATTCATCTCAGAAATTCTATCAACCAAGACATCGGTAGGAACCTTTTTTCTAAGGTTTTCATTAAAAGCAACATGATCAGGAGATCGCAACCGCATTATGTCTTCTTGATTAAATAAGATAGCCTCTATGGGAGGTCTACCGACATCTATCCCGTAATGAGAAAAGATTTCCTTGGCCTCTTTCATGATAAATCTAAATTCATGAGCCAAAAAGATAGTAGATGCACGCTTAACAGAAGAATGCTCAATATTGGAAAACTCCAAAAAGATTCTCTGTATACACAGATGCATATGGATAAATTGTCTTTCAATTTCAACTATGAGCATAGACACAACATCCGCAAGGCTACTAGTTCTGTGAAGAATAGAGCCACCCATAGTGGGCAAAGCACCGGCACAAGTAAAGAAGTCTTGAAGAACTCCTTTTCCAATGATATTACCACTACCAACCCGGAACTTCTTAATATGTAAAGTGGTAGTTTCATCCGGGTGGGTCAACATAGACATTGCCCTCGACATTACTACCCTTCTCGATAAAATTGTCCCCCATCTCAGACATGAGGGCAAGCAAGCAACACGCACAAGCAAACAAGAAGCAAGTGAACGATAAACACACGGCAGAAGAAGGACAAATAAAACGGCAAGGTTGAAGTGGGGGAGAGGAAAACGAGAGGCAAAAAATGTAATGCGAAGGATAAGAGTTTGTGATAGGTACTTGGTATATGACTTTTGCGTAAGCCTCCCCGGCAACGGGGCCAGAAATTCTTCTTGCTACTTCTCGAGCTTGTGTTATATTCCCTCGAAGAGAAAAGGGAGATGCAGCACAATAGCGTAATTATTTCCCTCAGTTTTTGATAACCAAGGTATCAATCCAGTATGAGACCACGCGCGAGTCCCTCGCACCTGCACAAACAAATAAGAACTTCGCAGCCAACGCGATAAGGGGTTGTCAATCCCTTTACGGTCACTTACGAAAGTGAGATCTGATAGAGATGATAGTTGATATTTTTGGTATTTTTAGTTATAAGAACAGAAAGTAAAAGCGGAAAAAGTAAAGTAGGTGTATATTGATATGTTGAGAATAGACCCGGTGGCCATAGTGTTCTCTAGTGGCTTCTCTCATGTAGGGGTGGGCATAAAAACCGACAAACCGAATACCGGACCGAAACCGAAACCAAAAAAACCGAATTTTCGGTTTTTTGCACTTCCACAATTAAATTCGGTTTTTAAGTTTAATAACCGAATTTAAATCGGTCGGTTCGGTATTAAACTGATAACCGAAACAAGAAACCGAAGTGTCCTCCTCCCTCCGTGCGCTCCTGCACGCACCGAACGCTTGCGGCCGCGTGCGCGTGTACATGCCACAACCACGCACATCGTACGATGGCCCATGCATGCTCTTTGTTCGATGTTCTGGACTAGTACTTTTCTAGGCCAGGGCCCACCACTAGCTGCAAGGCCCAATGCAAAAACTAGTACTACTGGCGGCCGGTGGAGTGTGCAGTATATTTGTTTAGTCCCACATCGCTTGCGATAGTCGTGGGGGCAAGGCGTTGGTGATATAAGACTGTGAGGTGCTCACTGCTAAGGCTGAAAGCGCTTTCTGCTGCACAATAAGCAGTGTTCGGTAGTTAACCGAAAACTGAACCGAAGTATCGGTTAACCGAAAAATCGGTTAGCAATTTTTGCTTGCAATTTTTGGTTTTCACATATCAAAACCGAATTTAAAAATAAACCGAACGGTATAAACCGAATATTCGGTTTCTACCGAATGCCCACCCCTACTCTCATGATACCGATATTCTACGGCGGGTAAACAAATTATTGTCGAGCAATTGATAGAAAAGCGAATAATTATGAGACTATCTAGGCATGATCATTATATATAGGCATCACGTCCGAGACAAGTAGACCGAAACGATTCTGCATCTACTACTATTACTCCACACATCGACCGCTATCCAGCATGCATCTAGTGTATTGAGTTCATAAGAACAAAGTAACGCCTTAAGCAAGATGACATGATGTAGAGGGATAAACTCAAGCAATATGATATAAACCCCATCTTTTTATCCTCGATGGCAACAATACAATACATGCCTTGTTGCCCCTACTGTCACTGGGAAAGGACACCGCAAGATTGAACCCAAAGCCAAGGACTTCTCCCATTGCAAGAACTATAGATCTAGTAGGCCAAACCAAACCAATAATTCGAAGAGACTTGCAAGGATATTATAATCATACATAAAGAGTTCAGAGAAGAACCAAATATTTCTCATAGATAATCTTGATCATAAACCCACAATTCATCGGATCTCGACAAACACACCGCAAAAAGAGATTACATTGAATAGATCTCCTCGAAGACCGAGGAGAACTTTGTATTGAGATCCAAAGAGAAAGAAGAAGCCATCTAGATACTAGCTATGGACCCGAAGGTCTGTGGTAAACTACTCACAACTCATGGTGAGGCGATGATGATGATGTATAAGCACTCCGTGGAAGATCCCCCCTCCGGCGGAGCTCCAGAACAGGCCCCAAGATGGGATCTCATGGGAACAGAAAGTTGCGGTGGTGGAACTAGGTTTTTCTCTGTTGTTCTGGTGGTTTCGGGGTACATATGTATATATAGGAGGAAGGAGGGCACCGAGGGCCATACGAGGGACCCATGAGGCAGGGGGGCACGCCCTAGGGGGGGCGCCCTCACCCTCGTGGGCACCTCGTAGACCCTACTCCGTGGTTCTCAAGTCTCCCGTGCGTGATTTTCTCCAAAAATATCTCTCCCGGTGGTTTCATTCCGTTTAGACTCCGTTTGATAATCCTTTTCTGCAAAACCCTAAAACAGGCAAAAAACAGCAATCTGGACTGGGCCTTTGGGTTAGTAGGTTAGTCTCAAAAATAATATAAAAGTGTATGACAAAGCCCATTAAACATCCAAAACATCATAAATAATAGCATGGAACAATAAAAAATTATAGATACGTTGGAGACATATCACACCCCCATCGTTTGTCAGAGACATCTACATCTGTAGAAAGCTTCACTCCCTGAAAAATACCGCCACAACAGTCGGCCACCCTAGAAAGCGACTTTCCACAAAAATGAAGGCCTCAACCATTGGTTATCGGATGAGAAAAGGGGGTGGCCATCGCCGCCTGTCGACGAGCGTCCTAATCTACCCTATTTCCTGTCAGATGTCCCCCAAATGAACTAATCTACACTATTTCAATAAAAATGATCGTGTGCATCTATGATGTAGAGGCCAGGAATTTACCTTTGGGAGAAGGGGGAGGGATAATTTGATTGTAATAGATAAGCTATCCTCGAGCCTTGGTTGCCCATAAACAATCACAAATGGAAAACACGTGCAAACTCTAACAGCATCTATAACCGGACTTGACAAATTCAGCCTCCTAAACACCCGAACGCGACCATGGACAACGCCGGACGGCTCCTCATATATCCGCCTCATATATCTTGTCGGACAATCACACTCCTCATATTTAAACCCCTCAAATCCATGCATGCCGATCATACACATGAATATCACACGTGAATAGCATTTGTTCGTAGAAAAAAAATACATAGTTCAAACATAAAATACTCTGGAAAACCTCTTGCCTCTCCAATAGCCATCAACCTTTATGTATCTTGCACATTTGGTCCTCTCAAATACTCTGCTCCAAACACCTGCACCACGGCGCAAGCAAATCTCACAGTGGTGTTTAGGCATGTGCTCTGCCTCATCCGAGCCATCTCACCAATGGCATCCACAGTGGTACTTAATGCAAGTATCCTTATAGCAGCCTTGCATTTCTGCTTAGGAGAGAACGAGAGTTGTCAACAACAATCACTGGTTAGCATGAAGTAGGGATCATGTGCCTCCACTCCCTCCACCACGCGCAAGAATAAGGGTTTGCGCATACGGGAGCGTCGATGAAATCATATATTAGAGAATGTTGGTTCGGGTTTAAAGTAGTCCTTATAGAGCAGCCATGCCCCAGCGACTCTATCCTAATTTAAAAATCCCCCCCTTTGATAGAACCCTTGAAGTTCATAATGTGGTCCACCCCACTGTCCATTTCCCCTAGACGCTCATGATCATCTCAGCATCTTCGTCTGAATTTGATGAATCGGAGAACTCACTTCAAATTAATTCATCAAGCTCCATGTTTCGATGCTCCGTGTTTCGACACTCCTCATCCGATGGACCCTCTGAATTCGTTGTTTTGTCTACAAAAGAATCACAAAAAAACTGCTCGGACAAATGTGTGGTCCGAAAATGTCTAGGGAGGGCTAGGACGGATGTGGGAGAGAGGAGTGGAAAGGGTTGGTCCGACAAGGTCGAGGGAATTTGGTGAAATTTGTGGTGAGTGGTCTATCGGATCTCACATGGCGAACACGCCTCAGAGTGTCCGTGCCTTATTTGTCTCAAATATAGGCTGGATATGAGAGCGCCGGTCAGTCCGGATGTATAGGACCGATTTGAAGAACCCGACAGGATCGCTACTTTATGATGATCGGTCACTGACCGGATTATCTGTCACGAGTATATGAGGTGTTTGAGGAGTCCAACCATAGATGCTTGAAAAAATGTTTCTGGGAGTGGATCCGAGAATCCACGTCCCGTGCCTGCCTGTAAACCAGCGGTCTCGAGCAGCTGAGTACTGATTTCGTCAATTTCGTGGATCTTGGTTCTGTTGACCAATCAAGGTTAACCCACCCTGTAAAAGCCTGTAAACATTTGTACGTGTAGCATTGCTCGTAAACGTGCACGAGAAGGTGACATGCCAGCGTGTAAGACGCCCACCACGGCAACAGGTCGATGGGATACCGAGTAAGGAGATTGAGATCGATCCCTCGTGGCAGTCAAAGTCTCCTCCCCAAAGGGATCCTGATATCCTGAATCCGCGTTTGCGTTAAGACACACACTTTCTCATGTACGCGTGTATATCCCGAAACAAAATGTGGCGTCTATGTGTATAAATACGGAGAGTCTCTCCGGCAGAGATGATATCTCCCGTCTATTGACCAGGACCGCAATCGAATTCACTGAAATTATTCACCAGTACACCATCCAAATACAATCGTCCCACCTCGTGCATGGGCCTCCCTGCCCAGGAGCAGCAGCGTGAGCCTGAGCCCGCCCTGCCGCTCGTCCGCCTGAACCACGTCGCCTTCTCCTGCACGTCCGTCGAGGAGTCCGTCGACTTCTACCGGCGCGTGCTCGGCTTCGAGCTGATCCAGCGCCCGGCATCCCTGGACTGCGGGGGAGCATGGTGAGCACGCACAAATTGAAATGCTTCGTGCCGCGTCGTATAAATTGTATTCGCTGATGTGAAAACGTTGCTCGTCGCAGGATGCATAGAGACGGCATGGGCATACATCTGCTGCAGCGGAACGCCGACGCCGACGCGCCTCCGAGGTCGCCGGCGATCGACCCGAAGGGCAACCACATATCGTTTCAGGTGAGTGCAGATCAAGCACGGGGAGAGTTGCGGGCACCCTCGTCGTTGATTGATCTCTGACCCGTCGTTCGCGGTTTGGAAATGGCAGTGCTCGGACATGGCGCTGACGAAGGCGAGGCTGCGCGGCATGAACCTGGAGGTGGTCACCACGAGGGTGTGCGACGGCGAGACGATGGTGGAGCAGCTCTTCTTCCACGACCCGGACGGGAACGTGATCGAGTTCTGCAACTGCGAAGACCTTCCCGTGGTGCCCCTTGCCCCGCCTTCTTGCCTTGGCAAGCAGCCGGTGCAGATGAACGTGCATCTCTAGTTCTCCTGCTGGTAGTACTACTTCGTAGGGATGATCTTGCTAAAAATGGGGGGAAATTGTTGTTGTAGACAAGCATGATTTGATTCATTTAGATTGCAAACAAAATGTACGTGATGACCTTGATTTGCACATTCATTGTTGGCCCAGACCCCAGAGTGCTCAAGTTTTCGGTGTGCACGTCGTCTTGAAGACTTGAACCCGTGCTACCCTCGTCAGAAGGTCAGGGCATCTCAAGGGAGACCCGCTATGCTCGGTATATATCCGGCCGGATATATTTGTTCCTTTTTGCAACTCAATGGAACTCGTATCGGTCCGTAAAGTAGTATGAATATCCGTTTTCTGGCAAATTGAAGACAAAAGTAGGAAAGATATAGCAGAGTCCGGACATGCACTTGACCGACCAAAAGTCTTCGTGTGGTACTCCTCTCTTCTTCCTCTCTGCACATGCATGTTCCCCTCAACTCAACAGCACACCATAATATCCCATCACATGCATGATCCTTACCTACTTTTTCTTCTCCTAGCCGGATAGTTTGCAATTAACGTTGAATGGCTCACTTCCGTATCATGTCCGTGGACCACGGCTGGACACAGAAACGAACATATACCAGAGGAATCTGCGGATCGGTGTTGGAGAAGCCCTTATAAAGCCCACACCGGTTTTGCTTTGCCTTCCGTGCAAACAACGTGATCGTCACAATGCGCTAAAAAAAGGACACTTGATTCTTTGATTATGCATCCACATGTGAAATTCACATCATTAGCTCACATGAAGTTTGGAAGTGTCACGTAATGTTGAAGTGTTAGTTTTTTTAAAAATTGGATCGTTGGTCTCGTATATCCGCGTGACATGATAACACGTGCCTAATGCACAACCTGTCAATCATACATAACCTCCAACTAAAGAAATATGTATATATTATACACACCCCAATATGTTTGTAAGCTCGGAAGGCTCAATGTATGTCCCGTCCTCCTAGTCCAAAATCGAAAATCATTGGTTAAGGGTTACTTTTTCGCAAAGGTCACTCCTCAATCCCCACCTTCCGAGGCGTTGACAGAGTGGCCGGATTTGGGAGAAAGTGAAAGGTTGGATGGGCATGCTATTATCATCAGGTGGGGAATATGTTCTAATCAAGGCGATTGCTCAAGCAATTCTGGTATATTCGATGACATGTTTTAAACTATCAAGAGGTTGTGCGAACACCTAAATTCCATCACCGGAAAGTTCTGGTGGGCTTGTAAAGAAGGATAGAGGAAATCATCATGAGTATCTTGGGAAGTTATGACAAGTCCCAAATATTTGGGTGGACTAGGATTCAAAGATCTAGAAATGTTTAACATGGCCTTGCTAGCAAGATAGTCATGGAGAATTATTCAGGATCCTACCTCTCCGAGTGCAAGAATTTAGAAATCAGTATATTTTCCTGATGGTACGATTTTAAATACAGAAGTTGGTAGTAGACCTTCCCATGTGTGGCTTGTGATATTGGAGGGGAGGGATATTCCGAAGCAGGCATAATCCGAAGGATAGAGAATGGATATGAAACTTAGATATGGTCAAACAATTGGATCCCAAAAAGCTCTTCTTTGCCCCTAATTTTATCTCCTGTTGAGAATCCACTGGAGAAGGTTTAGGATCTTTTGTTGTCGGATACAAAAACTTGGGACGAACATCTAGATCGTAGCATTTTTCTGCCTAGGAGATTTTGAAGATTCCATTATGCACACAAAATATATATGACTTTTAGGCATAGCACCCAGACAAGAAGGGGGTATTTTCAGTTAGTCCGGCTTACAAGTTAATCACTAAAACAAAAACTCAAAGAGAAAGTTGGCTTGAAGACCGTGGTGGAGCTTCGGATAGCAGCAAAGAGGACAATGCATGGGCTTCTCTCTGGAATGGAGATTGGCAAGGCACTCGCTACCAACTATGGATGTTTTGAAGCATAGAAACATGTAAGTGGCTGATGCATGCCCTCTATTTGGAGCTGAGGACTCTTGAAGACATGCACTACTTAGTAGTACTATGGCAAGGTGCGTTTGGGCACTGCCAGACGAGGATCTAGTGGAGAAAATTTCTAAGAATCGAGAAGCTAGTGCTAAGAATTGGGTGTTTGCATTGCATGATGAGCTGAATCATGAGCACTTCACGAGGCTAGCTGTGACACTTTGGTTAATTTGGTATGCCTGCCGAAAAGCATTTTATGACTCGATTTTCCAAGGGGTCTAGATAGACAAATGCATCCATAAACTCTTACATGCATGATTTGAAGGCAGTCGAAGAGCCGACTACTCATCAGAGGGCGGCAGCGGGGCAACTAGTAGATAGGGTTAGCGCTGGCTCCCATCACCTCTGGGTAGCTCGAAATTCAACATTGATGGAGCTTTAGTGAGCGACAATAGCCGGGGTGCTGCGGTGGTTGTTTACAGGAGTCGGGAAGGAACCTACTTGGGATCTTTGGCATTAGTATTTAATGTAAATGACTCAACGACTTTCGAAGCTTTTGTAATAAGGGAAGCTCTTACCCTTGCTGAGGATTTTGCCATTCAACATCTTCACGTCGCCTTGGAATGCCTTGGAGTGATTAACGACATCCACCAGTACATCGGTGGGCGTCACGGAGATTGTTAAGGAGATTACCACTGATCGAGACATTTTTCTTCATGCACTTTTATTCATGAATGTAGGTATTTTAATTTTGAAGCTCATAATCTAGCTAAATACTCTTGTAATTTAGGAGTAGGCCATCATTTGTGGCCGGGGAGTCCCCACGACCAAAATCTTGTACCCATGAACATATCTGAATTGTAATAAAATGAGACGAGATTTCTCAAAAAATATAACTTTACCAAGCACTCACAAGTGATGCATTGCATGTTCGCCACTTGTTGCAACATGAGAGATTCCCCTTTTTCGTTCGTTTATTTAAAATGTTTTATCTCATTAAAAAAAAGGAGGATTACCACCGACCTCTTCATCAAGCGACGCACACAACCATCTTTATTGCATTATCCAATAATGTTTTATCTCGTGAACCGTGTATCCAGTTACCAAACCATTGGATTTCTCACATCGAAGATCTAGGTCTCATGTTAATATGTTTGACAAAACCGGAAACAAAAAATCGAATACAAAAAAAAATCCCCAAAATGGAAACCTCAAAAGAAACGGTTCGTGCAAAAAAACTAATACCGAGAAAATGAAAGAAGAAAATTGAAGCCCGGTTTTTCATTTTTCATTTTGTAACCACATAAGGGAAAAGTACAGACTGTGCTTGCACTGGAAGCAAACCTGTGCTTTCCCCTTTTTGAGTGTGCTTTTCGTGGAAGTAAATCTGCACTTCCATAAGGAAAAAATGTGTTTCTTGTGGAAGCATTTTTTTTCTTCGAATTATGCTTCTCGCGAAAGGAAATCTATGCTTCCCTTCCACGAGAAGCGTAGATTTGCTACTCGTGGAATCACATTCTTTTATGTGCTTCCACATGAAATAGATTTGTGCTTCTCGTGGGATCATTATTTTACTTTTCGAGAAGCACAATTGTACTTCTCAGGAAAGCAAATTTATGCTTCCATGCAAAGCAAATTTCTCTGCCGCTCGTAGGAGTACAATATTTTTTCGATTTCGCAAAAATAATAATCTAAAACCTAGCAAA
>LR738710.1:725830702-725913939 GCA_902687465.1 Secale cereale
CCCCCCCCCCTCTCCCGCGGTGGAAAAAACCATCTAAAACTCGAAAATGTGTAAAAAAAAAGGTACTCAGAGGGAGCGTCTAGCACATGACATGTGATGTTTACTGGATGCACCGCTTAGGGTGCTCCTAGGCCATAGAAATAACGACCCTTGAGGCAGCCCTAGAACCAATTCACTTCTGGGCCGGCAGCCCGGGGCACTCCTATATATATCGCTTACAATGATCTGGAGCATAGCATCGCCTTAAGCGAGTGCACGATGGGCCAACCGAAGTAGGTTAGGTTTGTTATTTATTTTCTTCCTCCCTTTTCTGATTTTTGTTTACATTTGAAAAATTAATTCACTTAACTAGTTCATCACACATAAAAAATGTTCACACACTGCATAAAAAATAGTTCACATAACTTATAAACTGTCATTAGCGTTTAAAAATGTAGGTGTTATTAAAACATTATTAACACATTTTTGGAATATGTTTCTAAAATATAAGAAAACATCCGCGTAGTTTAAAGATAATGTTTTGTAGCAGTTCTTTGACATTTAAAAATATTCTTGCATTTAAAATATGTTTGTGATAGTTTGGAATTTTTTAATTAAATGTAAAAAATATTCACATAGTTTTATGAAAATGCTTCAATCCATTAAAAAATGTCATGTGTTCAAGAACTATTTAATACATATTAAAATAAAATTGGAAACACATATTTAAAAAGTTTACATTATGTATTCGAGAAGTGTTCAACATGTATCAAACAAATGTTACACACACTTATGAAAAATGTAGAATGTGTACTGGTAAAACCAGGCATGTGGTGAAAAATAAAAAATAAAATAAATATAAATCTAAATCTATACCTAGTAATAAAGTAAGGCGCGTTTCTCGAATTTTTTCTTTCAATCATCACCGAAAAAACAATTCTATCCGAATTGGTACTAAATTTTTATGCATTCGCCTGCTAGACATAAAAGATTTTTCAGAAATTCGTAAGTGGGCTGCGCACTGTGGCCCAGCGATGCCAGCCCACCTATTTTCCTGCCCACGCAGCTGGGAAAATTCTATTTTCCGCGCCGGGCCACAAATAGTCGGAGCTTCGCACAGGACAACGAAAAATAAGCTGGCCATTTTTTCTTTGTTTCTGTGTTTTATTTCTAGTTTTACTCTCTGGCTCTTTTATTCCCTTATAAGTTTATTTTTTTATATAATTTATTCATAAATCCAAAATTCTCCAAATAGTTTCAGAGTTTTGGAAATTTTATTTTTTAAAATGTTCTGAATTCCAAATTTTTGTTGATATTTAGAAATATATTTGGAACTTGAAAAAAGTTTCCCATTTTTCAGAAAATCATTATTTTTAATTTTTTTTCGTGATTTATAAAAATAAAATGTCATTTTATAAAATTCTCGAATTTTGAAAAATATTCTTGGTTTAGTGAATTTTTCACAATTCAAAATAGTATTTGCGTATAAAAGATACACATTTGCAAAAAATGTTAAGAATTTTCAATACATGTTCCCCTTTTGAAAAAAATGTTCACAAATTCAAATAATGTTCATGTTTTTATAAAAATATATTTGTGTTTAAAAAAATATTTTTGAATTTTAAAAGATGTTTCTGTTTCAATTTTGTTCGGATTTTTTCTGAAAGTGTACATAATTTTGAAAATCATGTTTAGGATTTAAAAATGGTTCATGTTTCGTACAATATTCAGATACGTCATACCTTTATATCTCCTCGGTTGAAAGGAAAAGTAGATTCAATAATTCATGGCCCTTCTCCGATGTAACAAAACTTTCAAATGCCATTGTTTAATGAATGAAAAAAAATAGCTGATTGATTATTTCACACCCGGCGAAACTAAGAAGCTAAATGTTCCTTTTTCGCGTGCACATATGGTTTTGCTTGCACATGTAATTCTCACTAACTTTAAATACATATTATTTTTTCTCCTGTTGCAACGCATGGGCATATGTGCTAGTAAAATACCAAAAAGAAGCAATGATAAATGCAGAAAAACAACAAAGCAAAATGAAGAATCAAAGAGAAAACTAAAAATAATAATAATAAAAAAACTAAAGAAAAACCGGAATAAAACTGTACGACTGGTCCGGCACACTAAGGAGACTCTTGTGGCAACGGTTACAGGTCGCAGTAGACGACGAATATCTCTGGCGGGCAGCGAGTGGCAAAAATAACCACAGTATTGTCATGGGTGGGCAAAGAATACTGAAGTTTCTTAAACCAAAGTTTTTCCTCAATTTTACATGTGTTTGGCTTGTGCTGTTTTACCATAGTTTTGACCAAGTATTTAGCGTGGGTGACTGAGTAATTAGCGGATCCTAATGGCGGCCGTCTGCATGCAACCACCATGCACACATTCACCGGACCTAAATGCTAAAATCTGTAGAATATGTCTATCCCTGTTGCATCTACATGCACCTCACCTAACTTAGAATTTATCTCATGGCCGACAGAAGAGATGGGAGACTCGCAGGTGGGGCCGGCTAGAAGAAAAAGCATCCAAACATAATCGGTTAATAACCAAGAGATATATTAGAATTGGTTTCTGAGATAACAGATAGAGGAAAAGTAGGAGGCGATATAATCTGTTATATTTATCTCGATGTAGACGGAGACGTGAACTACACATTGTTCAGTTTAAAAAAAGAGACCAGGACCTCCTTTTTCAATACAGTAAAAATACCACGGTTTCTAGGATACGGTGGTTTACAAAACATCAGTTTTTGCTAAAGTCAAACACACCAAAGTATTTAAAACCATGGTTTGTTTCAGATACTGCTGTATTCAAACTTTAAAAAACCCTCACTGCATGCCAAACACAGCCTTATCCACACAAGTCACATGGAGAGGCACAACGACCTTCGTGTGGCTCCCGGGCACGGCAGCGGCAAATACACAGCCAGCCATCGCAAACCAGAAGATCACTACCCAGCCAAGCAAAAAACGGAGGCCACCACATCATGGCGACCGCGGCCGCCTCGTCATTCCTCTCCCCGGCGGCGAAGTTCGCGCTCCAGAGCCGGTGCCCAAGCGCCAAAACCGCACCACGTAGCGTCCGGTTCCCCCCGGTGCGAGCCCAGCAGGAGGTGAAAGAGGAGGAACCCGCGGCGACCGTGCCGCCGCTGCAGGAGGAGCAGGCGACGCCGGCGGCGGCGAAGGGCCCCGCGCAGTCGCTGCCGCGGCAGCCGCGGGCGGAGAGCAAGAACATGGGGCGTGAGTACGGCAGCCAGTGGCTGAGCTGCACGACGCGGCACGTGCGCATCTACGCCGCCTACATCGACCCCGAGACCAACGCCTTCGACCAGACGCAGACGGACAAGCTCACGCTCATGCTTGACCCCACCGAGGAGTTCGTCTGGACCGACGAGACCTGCCAGATGGTCTACAACGAGTTCCAGGACCTCGTCGACCACTACGAGGTAAACCCATTCGTGCACACTGCTCCCGTGAGAAATCATTAGTGAGCACTAGCCACGTGGCAGAACTGAACGTTTTCATGCTCATCTGATTCTCCTACATTTACCAAAAAATTGGCAACCAGCTTCATAGTCACGCCGCGTTGATGGGAGTGTCGGGCTGACCTGGGTACAATTCTGCTGCTGTTACACAGGGAGCTCCACTGTCGGAGTACACGCTTCGTCTCATCGGCTCTGATCTTGAGCACTACATCCGCAAGCTGCTCTATGACGGGGAGATCAAGTACAACATGAGGGCCAGGGTGCTCAACTTCAGCATGGGCAAGCCCCGCGTCAAATTCAACAGCAGCCAGATCCCAGATGTAAAATAGAGATATACAACTCTGCTAGCTGACGAGCTGTACACACTTGATGTTCCATAAGAGAGAAGTATTTACTAGACCATTCCAACACATATACAAAACAATGCATTGTCGTACTCTTGGTTTCTTTGCGTGCTTACTAGAGAATACCGTCTTATAGTCGTCAAACGTTGAACAATCAACGATCTTAACATAATCGTCAATTTTTTCGTGCTCTTTCGAAGAGTCACAATGGGATCATAAGGTGCTGGAGAAGGAATTGATGTATGTAAAGCCAAACCTTCTCAAGACCTTCTTAACATGGTGAGATTGTGTCAAAGTAATCCAACTCTCGTTCTTAATCAGATTGATGCTTAGAATCACATTAAATTCTCCCAGATCTTTCATATCAAAACTTTATGATAGAGAAGACTTGACCTCATTGGCCACATCAATGTTTGTACTAAAAATGAGTATATCATCTGCATATACAAACATAATATAACACCTTTGCTCCGCCATGGCGATAATAAATACACCTGTCAACCTCATTAATGACAAAGCCTATAGAAGTTAGAGTTATGTCAATCTTCTTATGCATTGCTTTGTGCTTGTTTCAAGCCATACAAATACTTTATCGGCTTGCATGCATTTTTCTCTCCACCCTTTACCAAAAACCCATCATGTTGATCCATATAGATTTCCTTTTCCAACTCTAGATTTACGAAAGTTGTCTTCCTTCCATTTGATGAACCATAAGACCATAAGAGGTAGCTATGAAAAACTATACTCGAATGGCAGTAAGTCTAGCGACTGGTGAATAGGTTTCAAAGTAGTCTTCGCCTATTTCTAAGGTGGCGTTTGGTTTAGAGGCTATCCACCATAGGGACAGGGATAACAAAAATTTTAGGGGATATCACCTGTTTGGTTTACCAGCCAGGAAGGATAGGGATAACTAGATACCAGGGAATATTCCTTCAAAACATGGTTGACGAGAGTCGCGAAACTATGGCGGATGAGGGCAGCCACCCGCGCTTGCGTGAAACGTTTTTCCATGGGCGTCCTCTGTATGTATGCGACAGTCTTTCAACTATCTCGTTTCGTCTACAGATAGCACATATGAATACTACTGATAACACTAAGGCGCTCATAAGAAGTAGCAGAATACTTGGTGGACAGTGACCAGTTCATGGTATTTAATTGTATGGAGAGTCATGTGTATGATTGTACAAAGAAGAACATGTATACACCTATGAATATTTGGTAAATAGTGACCAGTTCATGGTATTAAATTGCATGGACAGTCACGTGTATGATTGTACAAAGAAAAACATGTATACATGTATTTGATTGTGCAAAGAAGAGCATGTATACATGTATTTGATTGTACAAAGAAGAGCATGTATTAATATTGCAGTGTAGATGAACATTAAAGAAAAATAGCTAATGACTGTCCATATCCACCTTTTATCCTTGCAACCAAACAATAAAAAGAGGTTATCCATCTCATCTAATCCTTCGCAACCAAACGACAAAAACTGACCATCCCCAACCAGGTGGTTAAGGATATCCTCAGCCAAGCCAACCTTGCCCGTGAACCAAACGCCACCTAAGTGTAGCCCTTGGCCACAAGCCATGTCTTGTACTTTCCAATAGTACCAGTTGGTTGAAGCTTAATTTGTAAGACTCACTACAACCCAGGACATGGAGTATTTGATCCCGAGCTCATATGCTCCCGCATGAACAGTAAATTCGAAAATAATAGTAAAAAAATTCAAAAAATTCTGATATTTGTGATGAACATTGACAAAATTTCTAACTACGTGCAAAATTTCAGACTGAAATGACATTCGCGGAGGTCTGGGCAAAAATAATAAAATCGATGCTCCAAAAGGACTATTGTTGGAAGCATTTTGGAGCATCGCTTTTGTTATTTTTGCCCAGACCTCCACAAATGTCATTTCGGTCTGAAATTTTGCACGCAGTTAGAACATTCATCAATGTTCATCATAAAAAAAAATTCAGAATTTTTTGAATTTTTTTACTATTTTTTCGATTTTACTGTTCATCCGAGAGCATATGAGCTCGGGATCAAAAGAGCACTTTCGCTACAACCCACAGGTTTACAACCATAGGGTCGACCATGTAGCTCTAATATCCCGCTAGAACGAATTGAGTCCATCTATGTAACGCCCGAATAATTAAACTACAGTAACCTCCTATTAATAATGTCACAACACCACGATTACTGTTGTTAATCTCACGTTGACTCAAAATCGATAAAGTTCAAATTTAAAATAAAGTCATACTATAAAAGTTTTCGAACATTAAAACTAAAATGTTCTAAAAATGAAAAATAAATCCTAAGTAGTAATTGCGAAGAAACCACATTTTTATAACATGTTTAAATGCTCTAAAGTAAATCAAACAGCGGCTATAATGATTTATTAAATACCTTTTATAATTTATAAAATAAACAACTGTTTTATTTAGTGCCAAATTATCCCTGGCAGTAGTATAATTAGTTATACTAATTTAGATACAATTTTCATATTTTGAGAATTAAAATTAAATTAGAAAACTAATAAACAGCAAAAAAGAAAAAAAGAAATATAATCAAAAGAAAAATAAAAGTAAGACACCTCCCCCCGACTGGGCCCTGGCTCAGTTAGCCAAAGGGTCCGGCCGGCCCAGCACCTCGCTGCCCCTGGCCTATTAGGCCACCCCCCGAACCCTAGTCCCTCCCCGACCTACTCCTTCCCCCTCGCGCCCCCATCCACTCCCCCTTGCCCGTGCGCTCGAGCACGAGCCGCCGCTCGCCGTCGCCCGTCCCCGCCCCATGCGCCTCCTACCTCCCGCCCCGTCGCCTGCCACTGACGACCAGCACTGCCCCCTGGCCCCCTTCCTCTTCCTCCTGCACCGCGCCCTTCATCCCCGAGTCCGCGCGCGTCCATGGCTGCGCCGCTGTCGTGGTCATGTCCATTGGCCATCCCTCGTCGCCCCTTCATGACCAGGAGCTGAGCCCCGATGCCTTCGACCTCCACGTCAACTCATGCGAGCGGGAACTCCTCCAAGCCGTCGCCATCGATCCTTCCTCCTCCGCCACGACCGTGGCTACACGTCGTCGATCTGCGACATCGCTCCTTCCCCGGCTGCGTCGAGCACGCTCTCGAGCTCTCTGTGAGCTCTCGGTCCTCTGTGGCCTCTCCCCTCTCCTCTATCCCCTCTGCGCCCCGTAGGTTCGTTCCCGATGGGCGCCGTCGCCACCGCCGCTTGGCCATTGCTCCGGCCACCCCCTATACGTGCGGCTAGCACCACCGTGTGTGCGCTGTTTCACTCGTCCGTCTGGAGCTCGTAGCCGCCCAAAAGGTCGCCGAAATATCGATTCCGGCGAGTTACCGCCGCTCTGTGGTCGTCGGCGTACACCATCGGGTGCGCCACCGCGACAAACGCCAGCATGGGCCACCAATATTTGGCCCCCGCATGATTAGTCACACTAATCAAACCCCAAACACCCTATGACATGTGGGGCCACGTCTCTAAATAACCTGTGCAAATAAAATGAACTTTGTTAACTAATGACCCACTGATAGGTTGGCCCCACCTACTAATTAACATAACTAAAATCAATTTAATTCACTGTTAACTCTAACAGTCACTGACTGCTGGACCCTGGGTCAGTTTGACTAGTCAACTAGTCCATAGTTGACTGCTGACTCAGCAGTCAACTGGGTCCCACTGTCAGCCACTCCAACACTCGGTTGGGTACCCTTTTGGGTGTATCTAGCATTTAACCTTATTATTTGCCAATTAAATTAAATCTGTTAAATTCTAGAAAATGTTTCAAAACTTTGAAAATTAATATAAATAAACCATAAGTCAGATGAAAATACTTTGTACATGAAAGTTGCTCAGAACGACGAGACGAACCCGGTTACGCTACCCGCATATTCGTGTGGTGCCTCTAAATACCTGAACATGGACCTTTCCCCCTCCGGTCATCTGTCTGACAAATGTCCGGAACCGGGAAAACTTTCCCGGATGGGATCCTCCTTTATCGGTAACATATAACACTAAGTTAGGGCACAACCGGCACATCGTATCGCCATGTCATACTTTGTGTTACAATTGTCTGCTTTATATTTACTGTTTCTTCCCCTCCTCTCTCGATAGACACTGAGACCACCGGCACCGACGCTCCCGTGTACGGCTACGTCGTCGATGACCAGATCATTTCAACAGAGCTTCCAGGCAAGCCCCCCCTTGATCACCAGATATCGCCTATTCTCTTCTATCTTATTCTTGCATTAGAACTGCTACTGTTGATGATTCGATAGCTCCTATTCTGTTGCATAGCCTGTCATTGTTGCTACAACTGTTGATACATGTACCTGCTATCCTAATGCTTAGTATAGGATGCTAGTATTCCATCAGTGGCCCTACATTCTTGTCCGTCTTCCATGCTATACTATCGGGCCGTGATCACTTCTGGTGGTGATCACGGGTATATATATACATATTATACATGTTACATGATGTAACTAAAGTTGGGTCGGCTCATTGAGTACCCGCAAGTGATTCCAATGTGGGGGCTGAAAGGACAGGTGGCTCCATCCAGGTAGTGGTGGGCCTGGGTTCCCGACGGCCCCCGAGTGGATCTTCGTGGCGGAGCGATAGGGCAGGTTGAGACACCCAATCGAGAGGTGGCCTGGCCCTGGTCGTTGTCCGTGGTTATTTCATAATAACACGCTTAACGAGTTTGGATATTTGATCTGAGTCTGGTCGCTGGCCTATACGCACTAACCAGCTATGTGGGAATAGTTATGGGCTCTCGACATCATGGTATCAGCCGAAGCCTTCTTGACGTCAACGACTGAGCGGCGCGCGCCGGGTTGGACCGCACAATGTAACTTCCTTAGTAATGGAGGTTGCTAGGTCTGCTCACTGGCCGCGTACGCAACGTGTAGGTGTGCGTTGGGTGATGGGCCCGGACCCTTGCTCGCTTAGGGTTTAGACCGGTGTGCTGACATCTCTGCTGTGCTTAGGTAGGGCTGCGACGTGTTGATCTTCCGAGGCCGGGCATGACCCAGGAAATTGTGTCCGGCCAAATGGGATCGAGTGTGCTGGGTAATGTGGTGCAGCCCTGCAGGGAAGTTAATCTATTCTAATAGCCGTGTCCCTCGGTAAAAGGACGACCCGGAGTTGTACTCCGACCTCATGACAACTAGAACTGGATACTTAATAAAACACACCCTTACCAGTGCCACATACAACCTGGTGATCGCTTTCCCACAGGGCGACGAGGGGAGGATCACCGGGTAGGATTATGCTATACGATTTTACTTGGTGAACTTATGATCTATTCTATTGTACTGCTGCAAGACGGAGGCTGCGAGAAGCGAGGATACTTGTTACTTTCCAGCTACTCTCTTCTACTGCTGCAAGACGGAGGTTGTCAGAAGCGTAGTCTTCGATTGGATTAGCTATCCCCCTCTTATTCTGGCATTCTGCAGTTTAGCCCACATATATTACCCCTTTACACATATACCATTGCATATGTAGTGTAGATCCTTGCTTGCGAGTACTTTGGATGAGTACTCACGGTTGCTTTGCTCCCCCTTTCCCCCCTTTTTCCTTTCTTCTCGGTTGATGCAACCAGATCAGTGGAGTCCAGGACCCAGAGGATCCCGATGATGTTTCTACGTGGAGTTCGGCTTCGAGGAGTAGTTAGGAGGTCCCAGGAAGGAGGCCTTGCCTTTTTGATCTGTATCCATGTTTCTGCTAGCCTTCTTAAGGCAAACTTGTTTAACTTATGTCTGTACTCAGATATTTTGCTTCCGCTGACTCTTGTGTTTTCGAGCTTATGTATACGAGCCCTCGAGGCTCCTGGCTTGTAATATAAAGCTTGTATTATTTTAATTTGTGTCTAGAGTTGTGTTATGATATCTTCCAATGAGTCCCTAATCTTGGTCGTACACATTTGCGTGCATGATTAGTGTACGGTCAAATCGGGGGCGTCACAAGTTGGTATCAGAGCCGACTGCCTGTAGGAATCACCCTTTCCTACTCCTTGGTCGAAATTGAGTCTAGTCATTGCAAAACTTTTACTAACATGGTTGTGTGGCTTACGGGCCCACGTCGCCATTGGGTGGTATTAGGATTTTTTTTATTTCTAGTCTATGTTGTGGGACTCTGATCTCTCTTCTACTCGGGTTAAGTGATTTTGCTAAAATCTAACTTTAGGTTCTCGAAATACTTTCGCCCGGAGAGCCCCTCACTCCAGATGATCGCTTACTGCATCAGAAGATTCCGAAGACACTCTCTGAAGTTCTGTCGAGACTCTATGCCCGTCGCTTTTGCAATCCCGTATCACCAATATATCCTTATGGATAAATACATACACCAGTAGATCTTATTTTCATTCCCAACTGCTCTTGTTATTACAAGATGCATCGAATTATTCTCCGACTTTCTAAGAATCCCTTGTGACACTATTTCATAGGTCTTTTGTCGCATGAATACCCTTATGAATAATTCCTCACACTTATCGAGGATTCATTCATCCTCAGTTGTTCATTTGTCTCACAAAATTCTTTGAAATACTATTCAGTTTTATGGGAACCCTCAGCAGCCGAATGCTCCAGAATTCCTTGCCTTTCGGCACTATGGTAAATTCCATATTTCTAGCAATATCTGTTGACATCCTTTGTCACTATCATTTTGAGTCTGTTGATTGCTACTTCTCGAGCTTGCGTTGTATTCCCTCGAAAAGGAAAGGGAGATGCAGCACAGTAGCGTAAGTATTTCCCTCAGTTTTTGAGAACCAAGGTATCAATCCAGTAGGAGACCACGCGCGAGTCCCTCGCACCTGCACAAACAAATAAGAACTTCGCAGCCAACGCGATAAGGGGTTGTCAATCCCTTTACGGTCACTTACGAAAGTGAGATCTTATAGAGATGATGGTTTATATTTTTGGTATTTTTGTTTATAAGAACAGAAAATAAAAGCGATAAAAGTAAAGTAGATGTAGATTGATATGTTGAGAATAGACCCGGGGGCCATAGTGTTCTCTAGTGGCTTCTCTCATGATAGCGATATTCTACGGCGGGTAAACAAATTACTGTCAAGCAATTGATAGAAAAGCGAATAATTATGAGACTATCTAGGCATGATCATTGTATATAGGCATCACGTCTGAGACAAGTAGACCGAAACGATTCTGCATCTACTATTATTACTCCACACATCGACCGCTATCCAGCATGCATCTAGTGTATTGAGTTCATAACAACAGAGTAACGCCTTAAGCAAGATGACATGATGTAGAGGGATAAACTCAAGCAATATGATATAAACCCCATCTTTTTATCCTCGATGGCAACAATACAATCCGTGCTTTGCTGCCCCTACTGTCACTGGGAAAGGACACCGCAAGATTGAACCCAAAGCCAAACACTTCTCCCATTGCAAGAACTATAGATCTAGTAGGCCAAACCAAACCAATAATTCGAAGAGACTTGCAAGGATATTATGAGCACACATAAAAAGTTCAGAGAAGAACCAAATATTTCTGATAGATAATCTTGATCATAAACCCACAATTCATCGGATCTCGACAAACACACCGCAAAAAGAGATTACATCGAATAGATCTCCTCGAAGACCGAGAACTTTGTATTGAGATCCAGAGAGAGAGAAGAAGCCATCAAGATACTAACTATGGACCCGAAGGTCTGTGGTAAAATACTCACAACTCATGGTGAGGACGATGATGATGATGATGAAGAACTCCGTGATGGATCCCCCTCCGGTGGAGCTCCGGAACAGGCTCCAAGATGGGATCTCACGGGAACAGAAGGTTACGGCGGTGGAATTAGGGTTTTCTCTCGGTTGCTGATGGTTTCGGGGTGCGTAGACTTATATAGGAGGAAGGAGGACACCGGGGGACGCTCAAGGGGCCACGAGGCAGGGGGCGCTGATACGTCCAAAACGTATCTATAATTTCTGCTTGCTCCATGCCTCTTTTGGGTGATATTGCTATGTTATTTATACACTTCCATACACTTTTGATCATATTTGGACTAACCTATTAACTCAGTGCACCCCAGTGCCAGTTTCAGTTTTCGACTGTTTTTGTATTTCAGGTTTTCCCATCACAAGAACTGCCAGAAAAATCCCGGAAAAATTATATAAAAAATCAGCGTTCCAAAAGCTACCAGGCACCCAAAGCACAGCCGGAGGGGGGCCACCAGGGCTCCAGGCGCCCTGGTGGCGCGGCCTCCCTGGCCGCGCCGGGGGGGGGGGGGGGGGGGGGCGCCTGGGCCCCCCGAGCCTCGTCTGATGCCCCCCTTTGGCATATATTTATACCGTCTCCCGAAACCCTCGAGATGGGAACCCTTTTTCGCGATCTCATCTCTGTTCCGCCGCCGCCGCGCTTCCAAGATCGGGAGCGCCAGGAGAACTCTTCCCGGCACCCTGCCGGAGGGGAGGATCACCACCGGGAGCTTCTCCACCACCATGGATGCCTCCCGGATGAGTTGTGAGTAGTCTCCCTTGGACCATGGGTCCATGACCAGTAGCTATGTGATGTTCTCCTCCCGTTCTTGTGCTTCACTAATTAGTCCTCGTGAGCTGCCCTACATGATCGAGGCACATATGTAATCTTTATGCTGTTGCTATGATGAGTTTGCTGGGATCCGATGGATTATGAGATTATGTTCAGATTGTGTTTGAGTAATATATTTGATTCACCTCTTTTATATTTATGTTCGTAAGTAATTCTTGCATGTTCTCCGTTGTTATTTATTGCTTTGGCCAAGTAGTAGGTAGTGACTCCAAGAGGGAACGTTATGCTTGATTGTGGGTTCATGCCCCTCGATGACTAGCTTGAGTGACAGAAACATGAGTCTAGGGGATGTGCTGTTGCCACAAGGGGGAAAACAACGGTGCTTGTGCCCGCGGGTGCAAGGATTGTTTACTTTACGCAAAGTTCTTTTAATGAAGTTGTCTGTTGCTTTGAGTTTACACTATTGATGGGCCTCGAACCCCTCGTTGGTTACCCCAAGTGGAAGGTGTAAGATGCAGTAAGTAGAAGTGTTTTCCCCTAGCAAAGATGCCAAGGATCGATTCCCCAGAGACTCCTAGGTTCAACAAGTAGGTGTCAATTTCTACGGCGCCAGATTAGTAGCAACCAACATGGACCTACACACAGATACAAATAACTTTGCTCCCAACGAGTACAGAGAGGTTGTCAATCTCTCCGGCCTTGTAGTTCACAAAGGGTTAAAAGCAATGATAGTAGTGATAGATAGTTTTTGCAATAGTAAGTAAATAACGGAAAGTAAATAGTGGATGTGATCAATGATGGTAATATGGACCGGAGTCTCATGATGTTCACTAGTGATGTCTCTCTCCCAAAAGACGATAAAACAGCTATGTGAGGTAAACAAATTACAGCTGGGCAATTGACAGGACCACGAACGCAAACCAATGCTAACTACATTGCAAGAAAGGTTGAGGTTCAAAGCATGGGCGTTACGCCAAAGTAAGTAGACCGAAATCCATCAATATCTACTACTAATCATCCACCTTGAGATATCTATCCTGAACATCTCGCTGGTATTAAGTTGCGAGTCCCACCCATAGTGTAAACTCAATGCAACAGACAACTGCATTAAAAGAACTTTGCGTAAAGTAAACAATCCTTGCACCCGCGGGCACAAGCACCGTTGTTTTCCCCCTTGTGGCAACAGCACATCCCCTAGACTCATGTTTCTGTCACTCAAGCTAGTCATCGAGGGGCATGAACCCACAATCGAGCATAACGTTCCCTCTTGGAGTCACTACCTACTACTCGGCCAAAGCAATAAATAACAACGGAGAACATGCAAGAATTACTTATGAACTAAAATATAAAAGAGGTGAATCAAATATATTACTCAAGATCAATCTGAACATAATCTCATAATCCATCGGATCCCAGCAAACTCAACATAGCAACAACAAAAGGATTACATAGGTGCCTCGATCATGTAGGGCAGCTCACGAGGACTAATTAGTGAAGCACAAGAACGGGAGGAGAACATCACATAGCTACTGGTCATGGACTCATGGTCCAAGGGAGACTACTCACGAGTCATCCGGGAGGCGTCCATGGTGGTGGAGAAGCTCCCGGTGGTGATCCTCCCCTCCGGCAGGGTGCCGGGAAAAGTTCTCTTGGTGCTCCCGATCTTGGAAGCGGCGGCGGCGGCGGAACAGAGATGGGATCGCGAAAAGAAGTCCTGTCCTGAGGGTTTTGGAGGTCCCTCTAAATATAAGCCAAAGGAGGGCACCGGACGGGCTTCGGGGGCCCCAGGCGCCCCCCCGGCGCGGCCCAGGGGGGGGGGGGGGCGCCCACAGGGCGCCTGGAGCCCCTGTGGCCCCCCCAGGTTGCCCTTCGGACGCAGTGTTGTTTCCGTATCGCTGATTTTTTATATAATTTTTCTGGATTTTTCTGGGCAGTTCTCGAAACGTGAAAACCTGAAATACAAAAACAGCCGAAAACAGAAACTGGCACTCGGGTGCACTGGATTAGTAAGTTAGTCCAAATATGATCAAAAGTGTATGGAAGTGTATGAATATCATAGCAATATCACCCAAAAGTGGCATGGAGCAAGCAGAAATTATAGATACGTTTTGGACGTATCAACATCCCCAAGCTTAATTCCCGCTCGTCCTCGAGTAGGTAAATGATAACAAGAATAATTTCTGTGGTGACATGCTATTAACCATATAGGACTTTTTCATAGTCATATGACAAAAGCTTACTGAGACAATGATTCTAAAGTAATTAAGTTGCCTCAAGAGAAAATCACAAATGACTGAAAGTTTTACAACATGAAACTGAAACATCAAAAAGATTTGCAATGAACATGATGTGCAAATATGATCAAGTGATATCTAGCTTGCCCCCTTTAGTGATGCAAAACATAAATGCAAGGGCACCTTCAAGGTTTAAGTGATGACTAGATACAATCATTTCAGAATAAACGATATCACAACCATGCAAAAGACAATGCTACTTTGGGACAATGCACATTACACTCAGAATGACAATCATGCTCTTAATAGTTGGCGCTTGAAGTGCTAGAGCTTTTTATTTTGAAACATGGAAGCAATTGTGTCAACGGTAGTAGTACTTCATATGTGTCATGCATAAAACATCCTATAAGTTGCAAGCCTCATGCATCGAATACTAATAGTGCTCGCTCCTTGTCCTAATTAGCTCGGATCCCCATGGGTTATCATTGCATTGCATATGTTTTAACCAAGTGTCACAAAGGGGTACCTCTATGCCACCTGTACAAAGGTCCAAGGAGATAGATCGCATTTGATTTCTCGTTTTTGATAGATCTCAACTTGAGGACATCCTAACCGGGACAACATAGAAAATAGATGATGGACTCCTCTTTAATGCATAAGCATATTCTCATGAGAGATTGAGGATTAAGGTCCAAGCTAAAACTTCCACCATGATGCATGGCTTTGGTTGGCGGCCCAATGTACTTCTCTAACAATATGCATATTAATTCAACCCACGGTAAATCACCCTTACTTCAGACAAGACGAACATGCATAGCAACTCACATGATATTCAACAAAAGTGTGACAATTGATGGCGTCCCCAGAAACATGGTTACCGCTCAGCAAGCAACTCATAAGAAATAAGATACATAGGCAACATATTCTTTACCACAATAGTTTTTAGGCTACTTTCCCATGAGCTATGTATTGCATGGTTAATTTGCTTAGTGCAGGTGGAGGTTCGCAAAAGACTGGGAGCGACCAACTAAGAGAGCAATGACGGTCATAATCATGCAGAGCGACAAAGCAATATTGAATCAGGCATGGTAGTTATATCGCTACTCAGAAACAAAAGATCACCAAGGCTTGACAGACTTTCTTTACAGTCTTGAATATGCGTGAGCATACGCCAAGTCAATCAAAATAAATTCTCGAAGGAAGATATTACTAAACCATACCACATCATAGGCAAACAAACCAAGTTGGTACTCCAATAACACATTGGGAACCCCCCAGCTATTTGAGATTAACCAAAAGAAAACCTGAACTACTAAGCACCATCATGAAATTAGCATCTTTATCATAGACACATTAACCAATGCAACGGAAGCAAACTCTCTTAATAAGGTGAGCATGGTAATTAAAGAGAGTTCAAGCAACCAACTAAATAAAAGCTCTTGAAGAGATAAGCATGAATACTAAGAGCAAAGCACGATAGTAGCTATTTAAAAGACAAAGAACACACACAACATAGATAGACATGAAAATTCTATGTAATGTTCTAGGTAGAGGTGGAGCGTGTTTCTCTCCCACATAAAGGAATGCTGGGTTCCGACTTGTTATGAAAAACTAAAAAGAAAACTAAAAGCAAGACGCTCCAAGCATAGCACATAACACATGAAGTGATAAAAATATAGCGGAACGAAAGACGAACTGATAATGTTGATGGAGAAGGGGATGCACGGGGGGCATCCCCAAGCTTAGACGCTTGAGTCTCCTTGAATATTTCTTGGGGGTGCACGGGGGCATCCCCAAGCTTGAGCGCTTGACACTCCTGAATCTTTTTATCATCTTCCCTCGCACACTTGAAAACTCCCTTCATACACAACTCATCATAATCTGATTAGCGAGGTTAGTACCCTTAATAAAATAATTATACCTTGCTGGAAATAAGGATATTCTTGAAGTTCTACTGTTTCTCAAGATTGCCAAAAGGTTTTTGCAAAGAAAAAGCAAGTTCTCAATTTGCAAAGTGAAGGTAAGGCAAAACAGGACAGAATCTATGAAAAACAGAACAGCAGGCAGTAATTGACCTGTTCGGGATACTTCTGCAACTCTAATCAAAAAACTTAGAACTGACGCACGAAAGACAATTATATAGAGAACGCTTTCGAAAAAAGTCAGACCAAAAAGATGATCTGGTGATTTTATACAAATTTTTCTATCCAAGGACAGAATCTGTTTCCTGGACAGCACCTCACAACTTTTGAACTTTCTAGCAATCAGAGGCTATACTTGGCACAAATATGAAAAGCAAAGATACAATGATGATGCTACAACAGTAAACAACATCAAGACACAACAAAAGCAATAATTTATTCATGTGGTCTGCCTCCCAAAAGCGCTTTCTTTTATGCCTTTAAGCTAGGCATAATGCAAAGATCAAGTTTTATCAAGAGTAAAAGAATAGCTAGCCCGTACAACGGACTCAAAAGGTAACTTGACCTTCTTTCGAGGGAAGTGTTCCATCCCTTTCTTGAGAGGAAACTGAAATTTTATATTACCCTCTTTCATGTCAATGACAGCACTAACGGTGCGCAAAAAGGGACGTCCCAAAATAATTGGACATGAAGGATCACATTCAATATCCATGATAGTGAAATCAACGGGCACATAATTATCATTGACAACAATAAGAACATCGTCGATCCTCCCCAAAGGTTTCTTTATGGAAGAATCAATGAGAACATTACCAAAAGAACAAGAATCAAAAGGTTTCAATTTAAGCATATCATATAGTCTTTTGGGCATAATAGAAGTACTAGCTACAATATCACATAAAGCATAGCATGAGAAGTTGTTTATCTTAATTTTAATCATAGAATCCCAACCATCTCCTAGCTTTCTAGGTATGGAGGCTTCTACTCTAAGTTTCTCCTCCCTAGCTTTGATGAGAGCATTAGTGATATGCTCTGTGAAGGCAAGATTAAGCGTGCTAGTGTTGGGATCCTTAGCCATTCCTTGTAGAAAGGCGATAACTTCTGAAATACAACAATTATCAAAATCAATTTTATCATTAGTGTGCAGAATTGTAGTGTCATCCTCTTTGTTTAATTCGCTCTCTATTATAAGAGTTTGAACATCTTCCCAAGTTTGGGGAAGCTCAGGAGCAATTTTAAACTGAGGCTCATACTTTTTTCCTGGAAGACCATGCCATGGGAAAACTCTCCGTCATAACTAGTGTAATCACAAGGTTTATTTTTTTTGTAAATCCCGTCAAAGATAAGTGGGGCAATGGAAGTAGGGGTGTACTCCTCCCATTTAGTGTTTTTGGTAGAACCCATAGTAGCAAGCAAGCAAGATAACTATTTTTGTGATTTTCGATAAGAGGAACTAAAGCAAATATGAAAGGTAAACTAACAAGACTAAAAAGCAAAGGTAAAAGATAGCATGCAACTCCCCTATCCTGAAGAGTGGAGTCCCCGGCAACGGCGCCAGAAAATACTCCTTGATGGGCCTCGAACCCCTCGTTGGTTACCCCAAGTGGAAGGTGTAAGATGCAGTAAGTAGAAGTGTTTTCCCCTAGCAAAGATGCCAAGGATCGATTCCCCAGAGACTCCTAGGTTCAACAAGTAGGTGTCAATTGCTACGGCGCCAAATTAGTAGCAACCAACGTGGACCTGCACACAGATACAAATAACTTTGCTCCCAACGAGTACAGAGAGGTTGTCAATCTCTCCGGCCTTGTAGTTCACAAAGGGTTAAAAGCAATGATAGTAGTGATAGATAGTTTTTGCAATAGTAAGTAAATAACGGAAAGTAAATAGTGGATGTGATCAATGATGGTAATATGGACCGGAGTCTCATGATGTTCACTAGTGATGTCTCTCTCCCAAAAGACGATAAAACAGCTATGTGAGGTAAACAAATTACAGCTGGGCAATTGACAGGACCACGAACGCAAACCAATGTTGACTACATTGCAAGAAAGGTTGAGGTTCAAAGCATGGGCGGTACGCCAAAGTAAGTAGACCGAAATCCATCAATATCTACTACTAATCATCCACCTTGAGATATCTATCCAGAACATCTCGCTGGTATTAAGTTGCGAGTCCCACCCATAGTGTAAACTCAATGCAACAGACAACTGCATTAAAAGAACTTTGCGTAAAGTAAACAATCCTTGCACCCGCGGGCACAAGAACCGTTGTTTTCCCCCTTGTGGCAACATCACATCCCCTAGACTCATGTTTCTGTCACTCAAGCTAGTCATCGAGGGGCATGAACCCACAATCGAACATAACGTTCCCTCTTGGAGTCACTACCTACTACTCGGCCAAAGCAATAAATAACAACGGAGAACATGCAAGAATTACTTATGAACTAAAATATAAAAGAGGTGAATCAAATATATTACTCAAGATCAATCTGAACATAATCTCATAATCCATCGGATCCCAGCAAACTCAACATAGCAACAGCATAAGGATTACATAGGTGCCTCGATCATGTTGGGCAGCTCACGAGGACTAATTAGTGAAGCACAAGAATGGGAGGAGAACATCACATAGCTACTGGTCATGGACTCATGGTCCAAGGGAGACTACTCACGAGTCATCCGGGAGGCGTCCATGGTGGTGGAGAAGCTCCCGGTGGTGATCCTCCCCTCCGGCAGGGTGCCGGGAAGAGTTCTCCTGGTGCTCCCGATCTTGGAAGCGGCGGCGGCGGCGGAACAGAGATGGGATCGCGATAAGAAGTCCTGTCCTGAGGGTTTCGGAGGTCCCTCTAAATATAAGCCAAAGGGGGGCACCGGACGGGCTTCGGGGGGCCCAGGCGCCCCCCCCCGGCGCGGCCCAGGGGGGCGCGCCCACAGGGCGCCTGGAGCCCCTGTGGCCCCCCCAGGTTGCCCTTTGGACGCAGTGTTGTTTCCGTATCGCTGATTTTTTATATAATTTTTCTGGATTTTTCTGGGCAGTTCTCGAAACGTGAAAACCTGAAATACAAAACAACCGAAAATAGAAACTGGCACTGGGGTGCACTGGATTAGTAAGTTAGTCCAAATATGATCAAAAGTGTATGGAAGTGTATGAATATCATAGCAATATCACCCAAAAGTGGCATGGAGCAAGCAGAAATTATAGATACATTTTGGACGTATCAACTATGGGTGGGACTCGCAACTTAATACCAGCGAGATGTTCTAGATAGATATCTCCAGGTGGATGATTAGTAGTAGATGCAGATGGATTTCGGTCTACTTACCTCGGCGTACCGCCCATGCTTTGAACCTCTACCTTTCTTGCAACTTAGTCAGCATTGGTTTGCGCACATGGTCCTGTCAATTGCCCAGCTGTAATTCGTTTACCTCACATAGCTGTTTTATCGTCTTTTGGGAGAGAGACATCACTAGTGAACATCATGAGGCTCCGGTCCATATTACCATCATTGATCATATCCGCTATTTACTTTCCGTTTTTACTTACTATTGCAATTATACCTATCACTATTATCACTTGCGTTTGATCCTTTGTAAACTACAAGGCCGGAGGGATTGACAACCTCTCTGTACTCGTTGGGAGCAAAGTTATTTGTATCTGTGTGCAGGTCCACGTTGGTTGCTAATATCTGGCGCCGTTAGCAGTTGACACCTTCTTGTTGAAACTGGGAGTCTCAGGGAAATCGATCCTTGGTATTGCCAAGGGAAAACTTCCGCTACACTGCATCTCAAACCTTCCACTTGGGGTAACCAACGAGGGGCGAGAAGCCATCAAGCAAAGTTTTCTGGCGCCGTTGCCGGGGACTCCACTCTTCAGGATAGGGGAGTTGCACGCTATCTTTTACCTTTGCTTTTTAGTCTTGTTAGTTTATCCTTCAGTTTTGCTTTAGTATCTTTTATCGAAAATCACAAAAATAGTTATCTCGCTTGCTTGCTACTATGGGTTCCACCGAGAACACCAAGTCGTGTGACTTCACTAGTCACAACAACGATGACTTTATCTGCACACCTATCACTACACCTGCCACTTCAGCACCTTCGTATGAAATTAAACCTGCTTTACTGAACTTAGTCATGAAAGATCAATTCTCCGGTGCTGGAGATGATGCTGCTTTACACTTAAACAATTTTGTTGAACTTTGTGATATGCAAAAGTACCAAGAAATAGATGGTAATATTGTTAAGCTTAAGCTTTTTCCTTTCTCTTTGAGAGGAGGAGCTAAAATTTGGTTTCAGTCTTTGCCTAGAAATAGCATAGATTCATGGGACAAGTGCAAAGATGCTTTTATTGGAAAATACTATCCACCTGCTAAAATTATCCAACTAAGGAGTAACATAATGAATTTCAAACAATTGGATAATGAACACGTTGCCCAAGCTTGGGAACGTATGAAATCTCTTATCAAGAACTGCCCTACTCATGGTTTGACTACTTGGATGGTTATCCAAACTTTTTATGCAGGCTTGAACTTTACCTCGCGGAACTTGTTAGATTCGGCCGCGGGAGGAACCTTTATGTCAACTACACTTGGTGCTGCCACCAAGCTTCTCGATGAGATGATGACCAACTATTCCCAATGGCACACCGAACGCGCTCCAACAGGTAGGAAGGTAAACTCTGCTGAGGAGATTTCCTCCCTAAATGAAAAAGTTGACTTGATCATGTCTCTACTTTCGAAGCAATCTTCTATTGATCCTCGTGATGTTCCTTTAAATTCTTTGATTGCTCAAGAACAAGTAGATGTGAACTTTATCTCTAGAAACAATTTTAATAACAATGCTTATAGGAGTAATTTTGGTAGCAATCCTAGACCGTTCCCCTCTAATTCTTATGGGAACAACAATGCTTATCCTAGCACCAAGAACTCCACTTCTGAACTAGAGATTATGCTTAAAGATTTCATCACTACCCAAAAAGCTTTTAATAATAGTGTAGAAGAAAAACTAAACAAACTAGGTGATCTCTCTTCGAAGGTAGACAATTTAGCCAATGAAGTAGAATTGCTTAAAATTAGAACTTCTCCTCTTGAGGAGAGGAAGGTCACTCCTATGAATGCTATTCAAGTGCAAATTAATGAAAATATTAGGATGATGGCTAAACTTAAAGAGAGATGGGCTAGAGAAAGGGAGGAAGAAGATAGAATTAAGAGCCTTCCTACCCACCACACTGTTGCTACTATCCAAGTTGTTGAGGATATCCAAACTCTTAGCACCCAATGCACTCCTGGTCCCGTTGGACCTATTAATGGTGATGCTATGACTATAGAAACTACCAGACAAGTGAACCTAAAGGACACCACTACCACCTTACTTGATAGTAGTGACCTTGATTTTGATAATTGCACTCTTACCGAAGTTATTGATTTCCTTCACAAGATGTCTAGAGATCCCCGCACTAGCACGCTTAACCTTGCCTTCATAGAGCATATCACTAATGCTCTTATCAAAGCTAGGGAGGAGAAACTTAGAGTAGAAGCCTCCATACCTAGAAAGCTAGAAGATGGTTGGGATCCTATGATAAAAATTAAGTTGAATAACTTCTCTTGCTATGCTTTATGTGATGTTGGTGCTAGTACCTCTGTTATGCCTAAAAGAATATATGATATGCTTAAACTGAAACCTTTTGATTCTTGTTCTTTTGGTGTTCGTCTCGTTGATTCTTTCATAAAGAAACCTTTGGGGAGGATCGACGATGTTCTTATTATTGTCAATGAAAACTATGTTCCTGTTGATTTTACTATTATGGATATTGAATGTGAACCTTCGTGTCCAATTATTTTGGGACGTCCTTTTCTACGCACCGTTGGTGCTATCATTGACATGAAAGAGGGGAATATAAAATTCCAGTTTCCTCTCAAGAAAGGGATGGAACACTTCCCTCGAAATAAGATTAAGTTACCTTTTGAGTCCTTTATACGGGCTAGCTATTCTTTTACTCTTGATAAAACTTGATCTTTTTGCATTATGCCTAGCTTAAAGGCATAAAAGAAAGCGCTTTTGGGAGGCAGCCCAATGAATAATTTTTTTTTTCTTTTGTTGTGTCTTGATGTTGTTACTTCTGTAGCATCAGCATTGTATCTTTGCTTTTCAACTTTGTGCCAAGTGTAGCCTCTGATTGCAAGAAAGTTCAAAAGTTGTGACGTGCTGTCCAGGAAACAGATTATGTCCTTGGATAAAAAAATTCGTATAAAATCACCAGATCATCTTTTTGGTCTGAATTTTTTCGACAGCGTGCTCTATATAATTGTCTTTCGTGCGTATGTTTTGAGTTTTTTGATTAGAGTTGCAGAAGTGCCCCGAAAAAATCATTTACTACCTGCTGTTCTGTTTTTCACAGATTCTGTCCTGTTTTGCCTTTCCTTCATTTTGCAAACCTAGAGCTTGCTTTTTCTTTGCAAAAACCTTTTGGGAATCTTGAGAAACAGTAGACCTTCAAGAATATCTTTATTTCCAGCAAGGAACAATTATTTTATTATGGGTACTAACCTCGCTAATCAGATTATGATGAGTTATGTATGAAGGGAGTTTTCAAGTGTGCGAGGGAAGATGATAAAAAGATTCAGGAGTGTCAAACGCTCAAGCTTGGGGATGCCCCATGCACCCCCAAGAAATATTCAAGGAGACTCAAGCGTCTAAGCTTGGGGATGCCCCCGTGCATCCCCTTCTCCATCAACATTATCAGTTCGTCTTTCGTTCCACTATATTTTAATCACTTCATGTGTTATGTGCTATGCTTGGAGCGTCTTGCTTTTAGTTTTCCTTAGATTTTCATAACGAGTCGGAACTCAGCTTTCTTTATGTGGGAGAGAAACACGCTCCACTTCTACCTAGAACATAACATAGAATTTTCATGTCTATCTTTGCTGTGTGTGTTCTTTGTCTTTCAATAGCTACTATCATGCTTAGCTCTTAGTATTCATGCTTATCTTTTTAAAGAGCTTTTGTTTAGTTGGTTGCTTGAACTCTCTTTAGTTATCATGTTTATCTTATTAAGAGAGTTTGCTTCCGTTGCATTGGTTGATATGTCTATGATAAAGATGCTACGTGCATAATGGCGCTTAGTAGTTCATGTTTTCTTATGGTTAGTCTCAAATAGCTGGGGGGTTCCCAATGTGTTATTGGAGTACCAACATGATTTGTTTGCCTATGATGTGGTATGGTTTAGTAATATCTTCCTTAAAAGAATTTATTTTGATTGACTTGGCGTATGCTCTCGCATATTTAAGACTGTAAAGAAAGTTTGTCAAGCCTTGATGATCTTTAGTTTCTGAGTAGCGATATAACTTCCATGCCTGATTCAATGTTGCTTTGTCGCTCTGCATGATTATGACCGTCATTGCTCTCTTAGTTGGTCGCTCCTAGTCTTTTGCTAACCTTCGCCTGTACTAAGTGGACTGAATGCTTGTTGATGACCCACAACCGTAAGGGACCTATTGCATCGTTTTCGATAAGTAAGAGTGTCGAACCCAACGAGGAGCAGAAGGTATTGATAAGCGATTCTGAGCAAGAAATTACTGCAAGCACTGAAAGATAACTTTTTAGGGGTTTTCTCGATATAAGCAACAGGAACGTGAAAGCAAGCAATGTAAAAGGCACTGAGAGTAACAAGTGGCCCAATCCTTTCTTAGCAAAGGAGAGGCCTAGCAACTAAACTTATAAAGACTAAAGCGTTCCTGAGGACACACGGGAGAAGTAGTCATGTGCTTTCGCCATATTCCGTATCGATACTATGTTATGTGTTGATAAGTGTTGAGTGGGTGGATCTATGCTAGTACACTCTCTAGACTAAGATGAGTGCACTCTTATGATTAAACACCTTGCAAGCATCCGCAAATACAAGATAGAATTTAAGGCAAAAGCCTAACCATAGCAATACGATCGAGGATCCATTGTTCCATTATGCAAAAGCGTGCGAACTGGGGTTCAGGTTTCTGTCACTCCGTCAACCCACCGTAAGCATTCTTTGTACACAACGTATTCTCCTAGGTCCTTAATAAGGCGAAGTGTTGAGTGTTCGACTCACACAACACCACTAGTAGAATGACAACACAACTTAAGTATCAAACAACACATATTACTTCAACATCATATGACTACTAACAACAAGACTTTCCCCATGTCCTCAAGAACTAAGGTAACTACTCACGAGACATAAAAGAGATCATGATCAGTGGAGATAAATGGGTGATAAACAATCTGGACATAATAATATTTCTCCAACAAAACTCAATAGCATTCACCACTAAGTAGTAATCAACACCGATGGAGTAGAGATGATAGGTAGTACGAGTTACAACACAAGTTGCAATTGTGAGATGAGATTTGGATGAAGATGGAGATGGTGCTGGTGTTGGGGATGATGTTGATGATGATCTCGATGATGCCCGTGATGATGGTGATGATGATGGCGACGATCTCCCCTTTCGGGAGGTGATCTCCCCGGCGAAATCTGCCCGCCGGAGATGGCTTTTTCTTCTCTGTAGGTTTCCGCCACGGAGCGGCGGCGGAACTCCGTAAAAACTCTCTTTTTTAGGGTTTTTGGATAACGGAGAGTATATAGGCAAAAGGGGGCAGCCGGAGGTGGGCCAGGGGCTCCAGGCGTCCCCCCGGCGCGGCCAGGGGGGGCGCCCCCAGGGCGCCTGGGCACCCTGTGGCCCCCCTCTGGTTGCCCTTTCGCGTGCCTTCATGATCCGTCTGAAAAATATCTCCCGTCAATTTTCAGGTAATTTGGAGGTATTCTTCTTCAGCAACTTAGCGTCCACTTTTTACTGCTGAATCCTGCGTCTGCTGCTTCGGCATCGGAAAGTTGCAAACTGTGTAAAATAGACCAAAACAACATAAGAACATCATCGTAACGTGAAATATATCAATGAATAAGGATGAATTACGATATAAAATAGTGATGCATTTTGGACGTATCAGCACCCCAAGCTTAGACCTTGCTTGTCCCCAAGCGAATACTGAGCTCGGTAAACCTGTCCACAAGTTTAGAGAGTGAAGTGTCGATAACTAGAATACGGACAAGAAGCATCACAGTTTCCTTACCAACTCAAATATCCTCAACAGCAATCTTCAACTCATAAGGCCCTTATAAAAGAGTGGTAACACTTATATTCAGAAGTAGGGCTAAAGAAACTCATTGAATCATGGCAAACATGTCCTTTGGTCGAAGAACAACTAATAGCTTTTACTTTTGCTCTTTCTTTATGTTTTGATGAGATTAATTGAAGCTTTTGAAAGAACATGTTATCAGGGAAGAAGTGAAAGTGTTAACACAAAGGAAGATATTTGCCTTAGCTGGCTTGACAAACAACCTACTTATCAAATGATAATGTCAACAAGGATATGATATGACAAATCTTAACGCAACTTTATATGAATGAATCCTTATCAACATCAAATGTCTGCTCTCTTTGAGAAATAGAAGGAAGTAGGAATAACTGACTCAACCTAAAATTAAAAGATAGGCCCTGCTCTAGGGTAGTAGGGAAAACTCATGTGCTATCCTTAAATCAAACAGAATGAAAACAAGTTTTGAAAGGTGCATGATTTGTCAACGAATGCTAATAGATAACTCAATTACTTCTTGAGCTGGACATGTTTCGAGGAACGGCTCCCGCACGAGGACGATCACATCCTCTTATTCTCCTTTGTTTATCACTGCCAAAGTTTTCTGATTTCTCATGAACAAAGCGTGAAGGAGGGTTTGTTTGTTATATTGTTTTTGAGTCGGGCGCACTCTTTGCCAGTTCCTTCTTGTATTATGGGTTTGCACATTAGACATGCAATCCCGGGGTGAAGCTTGTCCAACTCAAAAAGATCATGAATTAGCTATTACTTCCTCATGAGCTAAAACAGAGGCACAAAATAAAAGATTTTGAACATTTAAGGATAACACATAAATTCTGTACTTTAGGAGGTGGTAGTGGAATACCACGAGTAGGAAGGTATGGGGGACTCATATGGAAGGTATTGGTTTAAGGGTATGGATGCACACGCAGAATTCCGCTTAGTACAGAGTTAGGCTAGCAAAGGTTTGAGAGAACAGACAATTGATGATGACTAAGATGCAAAACAATATAAAGCATAAACATTGAAATAAGCATAACACATCAAGTTGTCTGCCTTGTCAGCATAACACTTCAAGCATAATAACATAAGGTTTTGGCTATGTCTTTAGGAAAATCATGCTTGTTGTTATGACCAAAGCTATGTTTGCCAAGATTAAATAAAGTTTTCACAGCCATACCTGATATAAGGTCAATACTCCCCATAAGAGTCATCATATAAGGTCGATTGCGTGAAGAGAATACCGAGTGCAGCAAAAGGAACCAATAAACTTCTCATTAATATTCCATCATAGACGACTCCACACTCACGGATACAATCTCCCCACCGAAGGAGTGATAGACCTCAATGCACACACCTATTTCATATAATAACCTCCCTAGACATGATACGACTCTACTTGACTCTAAAAGACAAAAGGTAAAGATAAAGATACCGGGCACTCCCCCAAGCTTGGAACAAGCCAAGGGAATGCCGTTACCCCAGGAGATTTCACTCCTCATCCTTGTTGGCGTTGATCACGTAGTCCTCGGCGAAACGCTTCCATGGAAGGGGTTCTCCAGTCTCATATGAGAAGTTTGTCTCCTGAATCCTGCATGCAGCACCCATACTCATGCGCATAAACCTTAGTTCATACTCACAGTTCTGGCGATGTAGATAATCAATTTGCCCTTGGAGCTCTTCAATTCTTTCTTCAGACGCGGTGATGCTTTTCCACATCTCCTTCATCTCCTTTAGGAAGTAGTTCTTCAGCTCGTTGGTGATGTCAAAGTTAGCTTCAACACCACGCTCAATCATCTTCTTGTACTCGAAGACTTCTTGCTCTACTTCTTCCAGCCTGGCCTGGATGCTCCCCTCCTTGATAGGTCCCTTCAGATCTTCTTGATGAAGGACACCGTCCTCCATCCGAACAACCTGAGGGTGCTTCTTCACCTCAGCGAGGTAAGGGTTGATGACGTTGACGACGAACTTGTCCTTGGGGGAACTTGGAGAAGCCATGGCACCTAGATTCAGCTGAAAGATTCCCTGGCAGAAACAGATCGAAAAGAAAACACACGAAATCGCAAGATACGTTGCCGGAACAATCCGGGCAAATATATAGCAAAAATTTATGCATAGAAAGGAAGGTAACAGGCTAAAGCGGGGTCGGAGACGGACTCCCGGGTGTCCAGGCGCCCTGGCGGCGCGGCCAGGAGGTAGGGCGCGCCAGGGGGGCGCCTGGACCCCCTGGAGCTCGTCTCCGGCTCCGCTTAGGCTCAGAATTTTACTAATTTTGCAAAAACTCGTAATACGGAACTTTTATGGCGGTTCGCGATGTTTCCTTACCGTACTACATACCTTTTCTTTATTCTGCTTCTGCTGGCGTCTGAAACAGGGCTGCAACATGCTCTTCGTGAGTTGTTGTGTATATTATATTCACATCAACTTCGACAGGGTCTCCTGCTATGTAATGTTTCAGTCTTTGCCCATTCACAACTTGAGGTTTGGTGCCTTCAAAATTGTTAATCTTAATTGCACCAGACCGATAGACTTCTTCAATATGAAATGGCCCTTCCCACCTGGAAAGTAGTTTGCCTGGAGAAAACCTGAAACGGGATCTAAACAACAAAACTTTATCACCAACATTAAATTCACGTTTCAGAATCTTCCTATCATGCCACTTCTTTACCTTTTCCTTAAACATTTTAGCGCTCTCGTAAGCTTCACTTCTCCATTCATCTAGAGAAGTCAAGTTCATGAGACGCTTCTCACCAGCTAATTTTGGGTCAGCATTAAGCTCTCTAACAGCCCAGAAAGCTTTGTGTTCTAACTCTAATGGCAAATGGCAAGCCTTGCCATACACCATCTTATAGGGGGACATGCCCATGGGGTTTTTGTAAGCAGTTCTATATGCCCACAAAGCATCTCCTAGCTTATTTGACCAGTCCTTTCTATTTCTGTTTACCTTCTTCTGTAAGATCAACTTAATCTCTCTATTGGTGAGCTCAACTTGCCCACTAGTTTGAGGATGATATGGTGAAGCAATTCTATGGTTGACATCGTATTTGGCTAAAGCTTTTCTAAAAGCTCCGTGCGTGAAGTGTGATCCTCCATCAGTCATGAGATACCTTGGTACACCAAACCTAGGAAAAATTACATCTTTAAGCATTTTCAAAGATGTCTTGCGATCAGCACTTTCAGTGGGGATTGCTTCAACCCACTTGGTCACATAATCAACAGCTACTAAAATGTGAGTGTACTTGTGGGAAGAAGGAAAAGGACCCATAAAATCAAAACCCCAACAATCAAAAGGTTCAATCACTAGTGAGTAATTCATAGGCATCTCATTCCTTCTACTAATGTTACCAACTCTCTGACATTTATCACAGGCTAAAACATAATTTCTAGCATCCTTAAAGAGAGTAGGCCAATAAAAACCTGATTGAAGAACCTTATGTGCAGTCCTTTCACCGGCATGATGTCCTCCATAGGGACTATCATGACACCGTCTGAGAATGTCCTTCTGCTCATGTTCCGGTATGCATCTTCTCACGATCCCGTCGGGACCTTCTTTGAAAAGATGTGGGTCATCCCAAAAGTAGTGCCTCAAATCATGAAAGAACTTCTTCCTTTGCTGAAATGTTAAACCTGGAGGCAAATACTTTGCAACAATAAAATTAGCATAATCTGCATACCAATGATCGGAAAGAGATTGTACTTTTACAACGGCAAGTCGCTCGTCTGGAAAACTATCGTTGACTGGGATGGGATCGTGCGGTATATCTTCCATCCTTGAAAGATTGTCTGCCACCGGATTGTCTTCTCCTTTCCTATCAACAATCTGCAAATCAAATTCTTGAAGAAGGAGTACCCATCTGATAAGCCTTGGCTTGGCATCCTTCTTTGTCATAAGATACATAATGGCAGCATGATCAGTATGAATAATAACTTTGGAATCAACAATATACTGCCTAAACTTATCACAAGCAAAAACTACAGCTAAGAATTCCTTCCCAGTAGTAGCATAATTCCTTTGAGCACTATCAAGGGTTTTGCTAGCATAATGTATAACATTCAATTTCTTATCAACTCTTTGTCCTAAAACAGCTCCGACAGCAAAATCAGTAGCATCACACATAATCTCAAAAGGTAAATTCCAGTCAGGTGGTTGTACTATAGGAGCGGTTATTAAAGCTTTCTTAAGGACTTCAAAAGCTTCCTTACAATCCTCATTAAATACAAAAGTGACGTCCTTCTGGAGAAGATTAGTGAGGGGCCTCGAGGTTTTAGAAAAGTCTTTAATAAATCTTCTATAGAAACCAGCATGACCAAGAAAACTGCGAATACCTTTGATGTCCCTTGGATAGGGCATCCTCTCAATAGCTTCGATCTTGGCTTTGTCCACTTCAATTCCCCTTTCGGAAATCTTGTGACCAAGAACAATTCCTTCGTTAACCATGAAGTGGCACTTCTCCCAGTTGAGTACCAAATTCGTCTCCTCACATCTCTGCAAAACTTTATTAAGATTATGAAGACAATGGTCAAAGGAGGTTCCATAGACGGAGAAATCGTCCATGAAGACTTCCATAATATCCCCACAGAAACCATGAAAGATAGCAGACATACACCTTTGAAAAGTAGCAGGGGCATTACATAAACCAAAAGGCATACGCCTGTAAGCATAAGTACCAAAGGGACAAGTAAAAGTGGTCTTCTCTTGATCAGCGGTGTTAACATGAATTTGAGAGAAGCCAGAATAACCATCGAGATAACAAAAGTGGGTATTTTTGGATAACCTTTCAAGCATTTGGTCGATGAACGGCAAGGGGTAGTGATCCTTCCTGGTTGCCTTGTTCAACTTCCTGTAATCAATACACATTCTATATCCAATAATAATTCTCTGAGGTATTAGTTCATTTTTATCATTAGGAACCACAGTTGTACCTCCTTTCTTAGGAACACAATGTACCGGGCTTACCCACTTACTATCAGCTATAGGGTAGATAATACCTGCGACTAGAAGCTTGAGAATCTCAGTTCTCACAACATCCATCATCTTCGGGTTCAACCGTCGTTGATGATCAACAACTGGTTTAGCATCAGGCTCAAGGTTGATAGTATGTTGACAGATAGATGGACTAATCCCCTTAAGGTCATCAAGGGTATAGCCAATTGCTCCTCGGTGTTTACGGAGTACTTCCAATAGTCGCTCTTCTTCATATCCTGAAAGGTTAGAATTGATAATAACGGGATATACTTTCTTTTCATCTAAATAAGCATACTTGAGCGTATCGGGAAGAGGTTTAAGATCGAACACCGGGTCTTCTTTCGGTTTTGATAAAATTCCCAAAGGTTCAACCGGAAGGTTGTGCTTCAGGATAGCAGGTTGCCTCAAGAATATTTCATCTAGTTCATTTCTTTCCTGCATATGCAAATCATTTTCGTGGTCCACCATATATTGCTGCAAAGGATCATTAGGGGGAATAGCAATAGAAGCAATACTTTCAATAAGTTTATCATCATTAGGTAAATTGGTACCACGAGGCTGCTTAGAGAACTTAGAAAATTTAAATTCATATGGCTCACCATTGAATTCAACAGAAACTTTACCTTTCTTGCAATCTATTATAGCTCCACAAGTTCTAAGAAAAGGTCTACCAAAAATAATAGGACAGAAATTGTCCCTCTCTGAACCAAGTACTAGAAAGTCGGTAGGGTATTTTACCTTTCCACATAGGACTTCAACGTCCCTCACAATTCCAATAGGAGAGATAGTTGTTCTGTTTGCAAGATGAATGGTAACATCAACTTCTTCAAGTTCACAAGGGGAAATCTCACCGATGATCTCTTCATAAAGTGAATAGGGGATAGCACTTGCACTCGATCCCAAATCGCATAGCCCATAATAATTGTGATCTCCTATTTTAACAGATACCACTGGAGTACCTGAAATTGGGCCTTTATTCTTGGCTGTGACAAGGTTAGTGGAAACAGCACAAAAATTTATATTGGAATCCAAAACATCATTAGTAATAAGGTCTTTAATTAATGCAACTTGAGGATCGACCCTGATCTGGTCCTCAGGCTCATCAACTCTTCTCTCACTTTTATTTATTATGCCTGTCACAAGAGTGTGCTCCCTCATCCTTGCGGGAAAAGGAGGTTGTTCATATATAACTGTAGGCAAAATAGGGTCAGCAACATGAATATCGACAGGTGGCTCTTTAAAAGGTTCATGATGCTGGTCTCTCTTCTTTTTAAAAGAATCAACGTGAGAGGCAAAATCTTAGAGAAATCAATCACTAGATGGGAATCAAGACCAATCTTAGAGCAAAAAGTATTGAAGTAATCAGTTTTCACATAGCTCTCAATATAATCATGTTCATAATTTATAGCGGGTTCAATACCTTTATAAATTTCCCAATCTTCGGTATTCCTCTGGATCCTTTCAATGAGATCCCACCTTTCTTCAACACTCTTCTTCTGAAATACCCCACTAGAGGAGGCATCCAGCATCTCCTTATCCTGACGAGAAAGCCTGGCATAAAAATCTGTAAGTATAATTTCCTTGGGAAGCTTATGAATAGGGCATTTGAGCATTAGGGACTTCAATCTCCCCCAAGCTTGAGCAATGCTTTCTCCGTCACGAGACATGAAGTTATAGATATAGTTCCTGTCTCGATGAATTTCATGAAGAGGATAAAACTTAGTATAAAAGAGAGACATAAGCTCCTGCCAGTCAAGTAAGTGTGAGTTATCGAGAAGCCTATACCAATCCGAAGCTTTATCTATAAGTGATATGGCAAACAATTTCCTCATGACAAACTCCCTCGATACACCTGCAAGCTTAAATAATGAACATAGTTGTGACAGATATAGCAAGTGTTCACCGGGATGTCTGTCTCCTGCATAACGATTAGCCACAACATAATCAATAATACCAGCTGGTATTTTATAGGGCACAATTTCAGTAGGGGGAGGATCAACCACCACAGGTGTGGGGCGCCTTCCCGCAAGCAACGATCCAATAACAGGGTTGTCCATAAGGACAAAGAGCAGCAATAGCAAAAATTAAAACAGAATTATAAAAACTTCCTTACCAGTTTCACTTTACCAATAGCGCTACGCTCCCCGGCAACGGTGCCAGAAAACAGTACTTGATGACCCACAACCGTAAGGGATCTATTGCAGCGTTTTCGATAAGTAAGAGTGTCGAACCCAACGAGGAGCAGAAGGTATTGATAAGCGATTCTGAGCAAGAAATTACTGCAAGCACTGAAAGATAACTTTTTAGGGGTTTTCTCGATATAAGCAACAGGAACGTGAAAGCAAGCAATGTAAAAGGCACTGAGAGTAACAAGTGGCCCAATCCTTTCTTAGCAAAGGAGAGGCCTAGCAACTGAACTTATAAAGACTAAAGCGTTCCTGAGGACACACGGGAGAAGTAGTCATGTGCTTTCGCCATATTCCGTATTGATACTATGTTATGTGTTGATAAGTGTTGAGTGGGTGGATCTATGCTAGTACACTCTCTAGACTAAGATGAGTGCACTCTTATGATTAAACACCTTGCAAGCATCCGCAAATACAAGATAGAATTTAAGGCAAAAGCCTAACCATAGCAATACGATCGAGGATCCATTGTTCCCTTATGCAAAAGCGTGCGAACTGGGGTTCAGGTTTCTGTCACTCCGGCGACCCACCGTAAGCATTCTTTGTACACAATGTATTCTCCTAGGTCCTTAATAAGGCGAAGTGTTGAGTGTTCGACTCACACAACACCACTAGTAGAATGACAACACAACTTAAGTATCAAACAACACATATTACTTCAACAACATATGACTACTAACAACAAGACTTTCCCCATGTCCTCAAGAACTAAGGTAACTACTCACGAGACATAAAAGAGATCATGATCAGTGGAGATGAATGGGTGATAAACAATCTGGACATAATAATATTTCTCCAACAAAACTCAATAGCATTCACCACTAAGTAGTAATCAACACCGATGGAGTAGAGAGGATAGGTAGTACGAGTTACAACACAAGTTGCAATTGTGAGATGAGATTTGGATGAAGATGGAGATGGTGCTGGTGTTGGGGATGATGTTGATGATGATCTCGATGATGCCCGTGACGATGGTGATGATGATGGCGACGATCTCCCCTTCCGGGAGGTGATCTCCCCGGCGAAATCTGTCCGCCGGAGATGGCTTTTTGTTCTCTGTAGGTTTCCGCCACGGAGCGGCGGCGGAACTCCGTAAAAACTCTCGTTTTTAGGGTTTTTGGATAACGGAGAGTATATAGGCAAAAGGGGGCAGCCGGAGGTGGGCCAGGGGCTCCAGGCGCCCCCCCGGCGCGGCCAGGGGGGGGCGCCCCCAGGGCGCCTGGGCACCCTGTGGCCCCCCTCTGGTTGCCCTTTCGCGTGCCTTCGTGATCCGTCTGAAAAATATCTCCCGTCAATTTTCAGGTAATTTGGAGGTATTCTTCTTCAGCAACTCAGCGTCCACTTTTTACTGCTGAATCCTGCGTCTGCTGCTTCGGCATCGGAAAGTTGCAAACTGTGTAAAATAGACCAAAACAACATAAGAACATCATCGTAACGTGAAATATATCAATGAATAAGGATGAATTACGATATAAAATAGTGATGCATTTTGGACGTATCACTTGTGCATCCAAATTCCTTTATACCAGTTATGCCATATGAGTCCACCATACCTTCCTACATGGTATTTACCTGCCATTCCTAACGGAGACTTGCATGTAACATCTCGAAATTATTCAAAGAAAAGCATTCCTATTTTGTGCCTCTGTTTTAAGTTCATGAGGAAGTAGTAGTTAATTCATGATCTTTTTAAGTTGGACAAGCTTCACCCCGGGATTGCATGTATAATGTGCAAACCCATAATACGAGAAGGAACTGGCATTGAGTGCGCCCGGCTCAAAATTAATATAACAAACAAACCCTCCTTCACGCTTTGTTCATGAGAAATCAGAAAACTTTGGCAGTGATAAACAAAGGAGATTAAGAGGATGTGATCGTCCTCATTCGGGAGCCGTTCCACGAAACTTGTCCATCTCAAGAAGTGATTGAGTTGTCTGCTAGCATTCGTTGGCGGAACATGCATAATCAAAAAAATATTATTACCTCTGTTTTCAAAACCAAGAGCTCTGGTACATGTTTTGTCTTTGTTTCCGACTACGGGTTTTCAACCTTGCCAACAAAAGCCACGGTTCGAGAGTCTCCACCTTCTTTTTAAAAGCGCCAACTACTGAGAGCATGATTGTCATTCTGAGTGTAATGTGCATTGTCCCAAAGTAGCATTGTCTTTTGCATGATTGTGATATCGTTTATTTTGAAATCATTGTATCTAGTCATCACTTAAACCTTGGAGGTGCCCCTGCATTTATGTTTTGCTTCACTAAAGGGGGCAAGCTAGATATCACTTTATCATATTTGCACACCATGCTCATTACAAATCCATTTGATGTTTCAATATCATATTGTAAAACTTTCAGTTCTTTGTGATTTTCTCATGAGGCAACTTAATTACTATAGATTCATTGTCTCAGTAAGCTTTTGTCATATGACTATGAAAAAGTCCTATATGGTTGATAGCATGTCACCACAGAAATTATTCTTGTTATCATTTACCTACTCGAGGACGAGCAGGAATTAAGCTTGGGGATGTTGATACATCCAAAACGTATCTATAAGTTCTGCTTGCTCCATGCCTCTTTTGGGTGATATTGCTATGTTATTTATACACTTCCATACACTTTTGATCATATTTGGACTAACCTATTAACTCAGTGCACCCCAGTGCCAGTTTCTGTTTTCGGCTGTTTTTGTATTTCAGGTTTTCCCATTACGAGAACTGCCAGAAAAATCCCGGAAAAATTATATAAAAAATCAGCGTTCCAGAAGCTACCAGGCACCCGAAGCACAGCCGGAGGGGGGCCACCAGGGCTCCAGGAGCCCTGGTGGCGCGGCCCCCCTGGCCGCGCCGGGGAGGGGGGGGGGGGCGCCTGGGCCCCCCGAGCCTCGTCTGATGCCCCCCTTTGGCATATATTTATACCGTCTCCCGAAACACTCGAGACGGGAACCCTTTTTCGCGATCTCATCTCTGTTCCGCCGCCGACGCGCTTCCAAGATCGGGTGCGCCAGGAGAACTCTTCCCGGCACCCTGCCGGAGGGGAGGATCACCACCGGGAGCTTCTCCACCACCATGGACGCCTCCCGGATGAGTTGTGAGTAGTCTCCCTTGGACCATGGGTCTATGACCAGTAGCTATGTGATGTTCTCCTCCTGTTCTTGTGCTTCACTAATTAGTCCTCGTGAGCTGCCCTACATGATCGAGGCACATATGTAATCCTTATGCTGTTGCTATGATGAGTTCGCTGGGATCCGATGGATTATGAGATTATGTTCAGATTGTGTTTGAGTAATATATTTGATTCACCTCTTTTATATTTATGTTCGTAAGTAATTCTTGCATGTTCTCCGTTGTTATTTATTGCTTTGGCCAAGTAGTAGGTAGTGACTCCAAAAGGGAACGTTATGCTTGATTGTGGGTTCATGCCCCTCGATGACTAGCTTGAGTGACAGAAACATGAGTCTAGGGGATGTGCTGTTGCCACAAGGGGGAAAACAACGGTGCTTGTGCCCGCGGGAGCAAGGATTGTTTACTTTACGCAAAGTTCTTTTAATGCAGTTGTTTGTTGCTTTGAGTTTACACTATGGGTGGGACTCACAACTTAATACCAGCGAGATGTTCTGGATAGATATCTCAAGGTGGATGATTAGTAGTAGATGCAGATGGATTTCGGTCTACTTACCTCGGCGTACCGCCCATGCTTTGAACCTCTACCTTTCTTGCAACTTAGTCAGCATTGGTTTGCGCACATGGTCCTGTCAATTGCCCAGCTGTAATTCGTTTACCTCACATAGCTGTTTTATCGTCTTTTGGGAGAGAGACATCACTAGTGAACATCATGAGGCTCCGGTCCATATTACCATCATTGATCATATCCGCTATTTACTTTCCGTTTTTACTTACTATTGCAATTATACCTATCACTATTATCACTTGCGTTTGATCCATTGTAAACTACAAGGCCGGAGGGATTGACAACCTCTCTGTACTCGTTGGGAGCAAAGTTATTTGTATCTGTGTGCAGGTCCACGTTGATTGCTAATATCTGGCGCCGTTAGTAGTTGACACCTTCTTGTTGAAACTGGGAGTCTCAGGGAAATCGATCCTTGGTATTGCCAAGGGAAAACTTCCGCTACACTGCATCTCAAACCTTCCACTTGGGGTAACCAACGAGGGGCGAGAAGCCATCAAGCAGGCGCGCCCTGGGAAGGGGGGCGCGCCCCCGCCCTCGTGGGCGCCTCGATGCTCCCCTCACGTGGTTCTCAAGTTCCCCGTGCGTGATTTTCTCCAAAAATATCTCTCGCGAAGGTTTCATTCCGTTTGGACTCCGTTTGATATTCTTTTTCTGCAAAACCCGGAAACAGGAAAAAAACAACAATCTGGACTGGGCCTTTGGGTTAGTAGGTTAGTCCCAAAAATGATATAAAAATGTATGATAAAGCCCATTAAACATCCAATACTTCATAAATAATAGCATGGAACAATCAAAAATTATAGATACGTTGGAGACGTATCAAGCATCCCCAAGCTTAATTCCCGCTCGTCCTCGAGTAGGTAAATGATAAAGAAAGAATTTTTGATGTGGAATGCTAACCAACATAGTTTCTCAATGTAATTCTCTTAATTGTGGCATGAATGTTCAGATCTGAAAGATTCAAGATAAAAGTCTATATTGACATAAGAAATAATAATACTTCAAGCATACTAACAAAGCAATCATGTCTTCTCAAAATACTATGGCTAAAGAAAGTTATCCCTACAAAATCATATAGTCTGGCTATGCTCCCTCTTCATCACACAAAATATTCATATCATGCACAACCCCGATTTCAGCGAAGCACTTGTTTTCATACTCTATCTTTTCAAAGCTTTCAACTTTCACGCAATACATGAGCGTGAGCCATGGACATAGCACTATGGGTGGAATAGAGGTGGTTGTGGAGAAGACAAAAAGGAGGAAGATAGTCTCACATCGACTAGGCGTATCAACGGGCTATGGAGATGCCCATCAATAGATATCAATGTGAGTGAGTAGGGATTGCCATGCAACGGATGCACTAGAGCTAAGTATGTATGAAAGCTCAACAAAAGAAACTAGTGGGTGTGCATCCAACTTGCTTGCTCACGAAGACCTAGAGCATTTGAGGAAGCCCATCGTTGGAATATACAAGCCAAGTTCTATAATGAAAATTCCCACTAGTATATGAAAGTGACTAAACATGAGACTCTCTACAACGAAGAACTGATGGCTTCTCGCCCCTCGTTGGTTACCCCAAGTGGAAGGTTTGAGATGCAGTGTAGCGGTAGTTTTCCCTTGGCAAAGATACCAAGGATCGAATTACCTTGAGACTCCAAGGTTCAACAAGAAGGTGTCAACCGCTAGCGGCGCAACTAGCGATCAACCGGACCTGCACACAGATACAAATAACTTTGCTCCCAACGAGTACAGAGAGGTTGTCAATCCCTCCGGCCTTGTCGTTTACAAAGGATCAAACGCAAGAGATAATAGTGATAGGTATAACTGCAACTAGTAAGTAAGAACTGAAAGTAAATAGCGGATGTGATCAGTGATGGTAATATGGACCGGGGTCCCATGATGTTCACTAGTGATGTCTCTCTCCCAAAAGACGATAAAACAGCTATGTGAGGTAAACGAATTACAGCTGGGCAATTGACAGGATTATGTGCGCAAACCAATGCTAACTATGCTGCAAGAAAGGTTGAGGCTCAACAGCATGGGCGGTATGCCAAGGTAAGTAGACCAAAATCCATCTGCATCTACTACTAATCATCCACCTTGAGATATCTATCCCGAACATCTCGCTGGTATTAAGTTGCGAGTCCAACCCATAGTGTAAACTCAAAGCAACAGACAACTGCATTAAAAGAACTTTGCGTAAAGTAAACAATCCTTGCACCCGCGAGTACAAGCACCGTTGTTTTCTCCCTTGTGGCAACAACACATCCCCTAGACTCATGTTTCTGTCACTCAAACTAGTCATCGAGGGGCATGAACCCACAATCAAGCATAACGTTCCCTCTTGGAGTTACTACCCACTACTTGGCCAAAGCAATAAACAGCAACGGAGAACATGCAAGAATTACTCAAGAACATAAATATAAAAGAGGTAAATCAAATATATTACTCACACACAATCTGAACATAATCTCATAATCCATCGGATCCCAGCAAACTCAGCATAGCAACAGCATAAGGATTACATATGTGCCTCGATCATGTAGGGCAGCTCACGAGGTCTAATTAGTGAAGAACAAAGAGGGGAGGAGAACATCACATAGCTACTGGTCATGGACCCATGGTCCAAGGGAGACTACTCACAACTCATCCGGGAGGCATCCATGGTGGTGGAGAGGCTCCCGGTGGTGGTTCTTCCCTCCGACAGGGTGCCGGGAAGAGTTCTCCTGGTGCTCCCGATCTTGGAAGCGCGGCGGCGGCGGAACAGAGATGAGATCGCGAAAAAGGGTTCCGTCCTCGAGGGTTTCGGGACGCGGTGTAAATATATGCCAAAGGGGGGCATCAGCGGAGGCCTGGGGGGGCCCAGGCGCCCCCCCCGGCGTGGCCAGGAGGGGGGCCGCGCCCCCAGGGCGCCTGGAGCCCTGGTCGCCCCCCTCCGGCCCTACTTTGGCCGCATGGAAGCTTCCGGAATGCTGATTTTTTTTATATTTTTCCCGGAATTTTTCTGGCAGTTTACGTAATGGGAAAACCTGAAATACAAAAACAACAGAAAACAGAAACTGGCACTGGGGTGCACTGAGTTAATAGGTTAGTCGATCAAAAGTGTATGGAAGTGTATAAATATCATAGCAATATCACACGAAAGAAGCATGGAGCAAGCAGAAATTATAGATACGTTTTGGACGTATCAACATCCCCAAGCTTAATTCCTGCTCGTCCTCGAGTAGGTAAATGATAACAAGCATAATTTCTGTGGTGACATGCTATTAACCATATAAGGACTTTTCATAGTCACATGACAAGTGCTTACTGAGACAATGAATCTGTAGTAATTAAGTTGCCTCATGAGAAAATCACAAAGAACTGAAAGTTTTACAATATGATACTGAAACACTCAATAGATTTGTAGTGAGCATGGTGTGCAAATATGATAAAGTGGTATCTCGCTTGCCCCCTTTAGTGAAGCAAAACATAAATGCAGGGGCACCTCCAAGGTTTAAGTGACGACTAGATACAATGATTTCAGAATAAACGATATCATAATCATGCAAAAGACAATGGTACTTTGGGACAATGCACATTACACTCAGAATGACAATCATGCTCTCAATAGTTGGTGCTTTAAAGAAGGTGGAGACTCTTGAACCGTGGCTTTTGATGGCAAGGTTGAAAACCCATGGTCGGAAACAAAAACTAAGCATGTACCAGAGCTCTTGGTTTTAAAAACAGAGGTAATAATTATTTTTTTGGATATGCATGTTTCGTCAACGAATGCTAGCAGATAACTCAATTACTTCTTGAGCTGGACAAGTTTCGAGGAACGGCTCCCGAATGAGGACGATCACATCCTCTTAATCTCCTTTGTTTATCACTGCCAAAGTTTTCTGATTTCTCATGAACAAAGCGTGAAGGAGGGTTTGTTTGTTGTATAATTTTTTTAATGAGCCGGGCGCACTCTATGCCAGTTCCTTCTCGTATTATGGGTTTGCACATTAGACATGCAATCCCGGGGTGAAGCTTGTCCAACTTAAAAAGATCATGAATTAACTACTACTTCCTCATGAACTAAAACAGAGGCACAAAAGAGAAATAATTTTTTTTTGATTAATTTCGAGATGGTACATGAAAGTCTTCGTTAGGAATGGCAGGTAAATACCATGCATAGGAAGGTATGGTGGACTCATATGGCATAACTGGTTTAAAGGATTTTGGATGCACAAGTAGTCAGTCCGCTTAGTACAGGCGAAGGTTAGCAAAAGACTGGGAGCGACCAACTAAAAGAGTAATGACGGTCATAATCATGCAGAGCGACAAAGCAACATTGAATCAGGCATGGAAGTTATATCGCTACTCAGAAACTAAAGATCATCAAGGCTTGATAGACTTTCTTTACAGTCTTAAATATGCGCGAGCATATGCCAAGTCAATCAAAATAAATTCTTGAAGGAAGATATCACTAAACCATACCACATCATAGGCAAACAAATCATGTTGGTACTCCAATAACACATTGAGAACCCCCCAGCTATTTGAGACTAACCATAAGAAAACATGAACTACTAAGCACCATTATGCACATAGCATTTTTATCATAGACATATCAACCAATGCAACAGAAGCCAACTCTCTTAACAAGATAAGCATGATAACTAAAGAGAGTTCCAGCGACCAACTAAACAAAAGCTCTTTAAAAAGATAAGCATGAAAACTAAGAGCTGAACATGATAGTAGCTATTGAAAGACCAAGAACACACACATCAAAGATAGACATGAAAATTCTATGTTATGTTCTAGGTTGAAGTGGAGCGTGTTTCTCTCCCACACAAAGAAAGCTGAGTTCCAACTTGTTATGAAAAGCAAGCAAAGCTAAGGAAAACTAAAAAGGAAACTAAAAGCAAGACGCTCCAAGCATAGCACATAACACATGAAGTGATAAAAATATAGTGGAACAAAAGACGAACTGATAATTGTTGATGGAGAAGGGGATGCGCAGGGGCATCCCCAAGCTTAGACGCTTGAGTCTTCTTGAATATTTCTTGGGGGTGCATGGGGGCATCCCCAAGCTTGAGCGTTTGACACTCCTGAATCTTTTTATCATCTTCCCTCGCACACTTGAAAACTCCCTTCATACATAACTCATCCTAATTTGATTAGCGAGGTTAGTACCCTTAATAAAATAATTGTTCCTTGCTGGAAATAAGGATATTATTGAAGGTCTACTGTTTCTCAAGATTGCCAAAAGGTTTTTGCAAAGAAAAAGCAAGCTCAAGGTTTGCAAAATGAAGGAAAGGCAAAACAGGACAGAATCTGTGAAAAACAGACCAGCAGGTAGTAAATAATTTTTTCGGGGCACTTCTGCAACTCAAATCAAAAATCTCAGAACAGACGCCCGAAAGCCAATTGTATAGAGCAAGCTGTCGAAAAAATGCAGACAAAAAAGATGATCTGGTGATTTTATATGAATTTTTCTGTCCAAGGACAGAATCTGTTTCCTGGACAGCACGTCACAACTTTTGAACTTTCTTGCAATCAGAGGCTACACTTGGCACAAAGCTAAAAAGTAAAGATACAATGATGATGCTACTGTAGTAACAAACATCAAGACCACTAAAACTGAAAGAACAAACTGAAAGCAAAGATAACAAGGGTTGTCTCCCTAGAGCTCTTTCTTTATAGCCATAAGGATAGGCTTAAGACTTTAATGATGCTCTCGTAGGAATAAGAGTTGAAGAACAAAAGAGAGCATCAAGAAGCAAATACCAAACACATTTAAGCCTAACATGCTTCCTATGCATAGGAATATTGCAATACAATAATTCATTGAAGCACAAAGCAATAAACATAGGAAGACAAAACAAGTGCAGCTTCAAAACCTTCAACATAAAGAGAGGAAACTTGATATTATTGAAATATCTATAAGCATATGTTCCCTTCTCATAATAATTTTTAGTGGGATCACGAATAAACTCAACAATATAAGCATTACATAAAGCATTGTTACCATGATCCATATGCAAAAAGGTATCATTACTCTTCATATAAGCAAAATCTTTCTTATTAGGAATAGTGAGAGTAAAGCAATCATAACCATCATGGTAATCATGGTATTTAGGAGGCATATCATAATCATAATAAATTTTATCCTCAATAGTAGGTGGACTGAAAACATCATATTCATCATTGTAATCATCACCTATAGGAAGCAAAGTATCATCAAAGTAAATTTTCTCTTCAAAAGTTGGGGGACTAAAAATATCATGTTCATCAAACGTGTCCTCCCCAAGCTTAGAGCTTTCCATGTCATTAGCAATATTGATATTCAAAGAAAGCATACTAATAACATCACCACCATCATGATTGTTATGCAAATAATAAAGTTCCATAGGTTTTTTAATTTTCTCTTCAAACACATCATGTCCCAAAGCAAGGTAGAGCTTATAAAGCTCTCTCATATTTTTGTTGTTTTCCATTAAGCAAAACTAGTGAAAAGACATAAAGAAAACTGAAAGGTAAACTAACAAGACTAAAAAGCAAAGAAAAAGGATAGCGAGCAACTCCCCTATCTTGAAGAGTGGAGTCCCCAACGACGGCGCCAGAAAACTTTGCTTGATGGCTTCTCGCCCCTCGTTGGTTACCCCAAGTGGAAGGTTTGAGATGCAGTGTAGCGGTAGTTTTCCCTTGGCAAAGATACCAAGGATCGAATTCCCTTGAGACTCCAAGGTTCAACAAGAAGGTGTCAACCGCTAGCGGCGCAACTAGCGATCAACCGGACCTGCACACAGATACAAATAACTTTGCTCCCAACGAGTACAGAGAGGTTGTCAATCCCTCCGGCCTTGTCGTTTACAAAGGATCAAACGCAAGAGATAATAGTGATAGGTATAACTGCAACTAGTAAGTAAGAACTGAAAGTAAATAGCGGATGTGATCAGTGATGGTAATATGGACCGGGGTCCCATGATGTTCACTAGTGATGTCTCTCTCTCAAAAGACGATAAAACAACTATGTGAGGTAAACGAATTACAGCTGGGCAATTGACAGGATTATGTGCGCAAACAAATGCTAACTATGCTGCAAGAAAGGTTGAGGCTCAAAAGCATGGGCGATACGCCAACGTAAGTAGACCGAAATCCATCTGCATCTACTACTAATCATCCACCTTGAGATATTTATCCAGAACATCTCGCTGGTATTAAGTTGCGAGTCCCACCCATAGTGTAAACTCAAAGCAACAGACAACTGCATTAAAAGAACTTTGCGTAAATTAAACAATCCTTGCACCCGCGAGTACAAGCACCATTGTTTTCCCCCTTGTGGCAACAACACATCCACTAGACTCATGTTTCTGTCACTCAAACTAGTCATCGAGGGGCATGAACCCACAATCAAGCATAACGTTCCCTCTTGGAGTTACTACCTACTACTTGGCCAAAGCAATAAACAGCAACGGAGAACATGCAAGAATTACTCAAGAACATAAATATAAAAGAGGTAAATCAAATATATTACTCACACACAATCTGAACATAATCTCATAATCCATCGGATCCCAGCAAACTCAACATAGCAACAGCATAAAGATTACATATGTGCCTCGATCATGTAGGGCAGCTCACGAGGTCTAATTAGTGAAGAACAAAGAGGGGAGGAGAACATCACATAGCTACTGGTCATGGACCCATGGTCCAAGGGAGACTACTCACAACTCATCCGGGAGGCGTCCATGGTGGTGGAGAGGCTCCCGGTGGTGGTTCTCCCCTCCGGCAGGGTGCCGGGAAGAGTTCTCCTGGTGCTCCCGATCTTGGAAGCGCGGCGGCGGCGGAACAGAGATGAGATCGCGAAAAAGGGTTTCGTCCTCGAGGGTTTCGGGACGCGGTGTAAATATATGCCAAAGGGGGGCATCAGCGGAGGCCTGGGGGGCCCAGGCGCCCCCCCGGCGCGGCCAGGAGGGGGGCCGCGCCCCCAGGGCGCCTGGAGCCCTGGTGGCCCCCTCCGGCCCTACTTTGTCCGCATGAAAGCTTCTGGAACACTAATTTTTTATATATTTTTCCCGGAATTTTTCTGGCAGTTTACATAATGGGAAAACCTGAAATACAAAAACAGCAGAAAACAGAAACTGGCACTGGGGTGCACTAAGTTAATAGGTTAGTCCAAATATGATCAAAAGTGTATGGAAGTGTATAAATATCATAGCAATATCACACAAAAGAGGCATGGAGCAAGCAAAAATTATAGATACGTTTTGGACGTATCAAGAACATGGTGCTACTTTGAAGCACAAGTGTGGAAAAAGATAGTAGCAATTGTCCCTTCTCTCTTTTCTCTCATTTTTTATTTTATTTTAGCCCCTCTCTATTTTTTTGGGACATCTCTTTTTTTATTGGCCTTTCCTCACATGGGACAATGCTCTAATAATGATGATCATCACACTTTTATTACAACTCGAAATTACAACTCGATACTACAACAAGTATGACTCTACATGAATGCCTCTGGCGATGTACCGGGATGTGCAATGAATCAAGAGTGACATGTATGAAAAATTATGCATGGTGGCTTTGCCACAAATACGATATCAACTACATGATCATGCATGGCAATATATCTCGGAATGGCTATGGAAATGCCATGTTTTGAGGAATAATATGGTGGCTGTCTTGAGGAAGGATATATAGTGGGTTTATGGCACCGGCGAAAATTGCGCGGTACAAGAGAGGCTAGCAATGATGGAAGGGTGAGAGTGCGTACAATCCATGGACTCAACATTAATCATAAGAACTCATATACTTATTGCAAAAATCTACGAGTCATCAAAACAAAGCAATTAACACATGCTCCTAGGGGGAGGTTGATAGGAGTTAACCATCGCGCGCCCCCGATCTCCACACAAAGGTTGGCACTCTACAAATACCTCATGCTCTAACTTCGTCACATAGCAGTTCACCATACGTTCATGCTACGGGAATCACTAACCTTAACACAAGTATTTCTCAATTTCATAATAACTCCACTAGCATGACTCTAATATCACTATCCTCATATCTCGAAACAATTATCAAGCATCCAACATCTCATTCTATTCAATGCACTTAGTGTGATTTTTTACTACATTGACATTGGATGTCTATCATGTGAAGACTAGTTTTATTAGCCTAAACATATTACAATTCTGTTTTAAAGACTCTCAAATAGATATAAGTTAAGCATGAGAGTTCAACAATTTCTACAAAATATTACCACCACCGTGCTCTAAAAGATGTAAGTGAAGCACTAGAGCAACAACTATTCAACTCAAAAGATATAAGTGAAGTACATAGAGTGTTCTAACAATTCCTACGCCATATTTAACTCTCTCAAATAGGTGTGTCCAGCAAGGATGATTGTGACAAACTAACAAGCAAAGATTCAAATTATAAAAGACGCTCCAAGCAAAACACATATCATGTGGTGAATAAAAATATAGCTCCAAGTATAGTTACCGATAGATGAAGACGAAAGAGGGGATGCCTTCCTAGGGCATCCCCAAGCTTAGGCTTTTGATTATCCTTAAATTTTACTTGGGGTGCCATGGGCATCCCCAAGCTTAGGCCTTTGCTACTCTTTGTTCCATAGTCCATCAAAGCAATACTCAAAACTTGAAAACTTCACAACACAAAACTTAGTCAAAAATTCTCGTGAGCTACGTTAGTATAAGAAAGCATACCACTACTCAAAGGCACTGCAATGAATTAATTCTTTGTTTATATTGGTGTTAAACCTACTGTATTCCAACTTCTCTATGGTTCATACCTCCAAATATTACTCATAGATGCATTGAAATAAGCAAACAACACACGAAAAACAGAATCTGTCAAAAACAGAACAGTCTGTAGTAATCTGCATGTTTCGCATACTTCTGTAACTCCAAAAAATTCAAACTAAATTAGGAAATGTGAGGAATTTGTCTATGAATCATCTGCAAAAAGAATCAACTAAATAGCACGCTCCAGTAAAATCTTACGACCATTCTAGTGAGCGCTAACGATTCTGTTTTTCACAGCAAGATCACATAAACTTCACACACATCTTCCCAAAGGTTCTACTTGGCAAAAACACTAAACAAAACATGAAACCACATCTAAACAAAGGCTATATGCAATATTTATTCACTAACAGCAACAAAAACAAAAAAATAATATAAAATTGGGTTGCCTCCCAAAAAGCGCTGTCGTTTTACGCCCCTAGCTAGACACGATACAAGATAAATCTAGGTATTGTCATCTTTGGAAGGCAATCCATAAGTGGCTCTCATGATAGATTCATATGGTAATTTTATTTTCTTCCTAGGAAAGTATTCCATGCCTTTCCTTAACGGAAATTGGAATCTAATATTTCCTTCCTTCATATCAATAGTTGCACAAATCGTTCTAAGGAAAGGTCTACCAAGAATAATAGGACATGAAGGATTGCAATCTATATCATGAACAATGAAATCTACGGGCACATAATTCCTATTGGCAACAATAAGAACATCATTAATCCTTCCCATAGGTTTCTTAATAGTGGAATCCGCAAGATGCAAATTTAAAGAACAATCATCAAGCTCATGGAAACCTAGCAAATAACACAGAGTTTTTGGGATAGTGGAGACACTAGCACCCAAATCACACAAAGCATAGCATTCATGATCTTTTATTTTTATTTTAATAGTAGGTTCCCACTCATCATAAAGCTTTCTAGGGATAGGAACTTCCAACTCAAGTTTTTCTTCATAAGATTGCATCAAAGAATCAACTATGTGTTTGGTGAAAGCTTTATTTTGACTATAAGCATGCGGAGAATTTAGTACGGATTGCAACAAGGAAATACAATTAATCAAAGAGCAATTATCATAACTAGTCGCCAACCCGTGCGTCGCACGGGCTAGTTAATTGATGTTGCATTTGTATCTATGTTATTAACATATATCAATTTTCTGTATAATAACATTTGGATCACCCGTCTACTCTAACCTAGAGGATTTTAAACATCAGGATTCATAAAAGAGTGTATTTCCACATAAGAGTTAGTTCGATGCAACCAAATTAGTAAATGAGATGACACCTAAAAATAGTTTTTTCTGAGATAACATGATAGAAATTATTTATAAACATCATCAACGAAGTGTATCTCATTTCAGTACTATGCAAAGTCTCCTAATTTTTTAATTCCTACTTAGACATACTCATTTGGAGAGCTTAACAAATGATATGTTTTCCTAAATAATAAACACTTGATTCCCTTGTAATCTCAATCTAGGAAAAATAATATCCTCATATACTTCATACAGCTGATAGTTCAGAATATCCTTCAAATTAATTTGGCAAGGAAAACATTTGTTAAAGAAAGAACACACCTTATTCAAGTGAGATAATAAACTAAGACATGATACAACGTCTGGCTATGCCCTAACGCGCAGGATGAACAATAATACAACCAATAAGTTGAAATTGAACAAACATCCTTAATGTGGTTGGAATTTGAAGAGTTCCCAATTTCCAGACATGTTGAACATCATGGAAAATATTTTTACATATAACTTTTTACATTATCTGCACTTAAATCATATATTTGAATATGTGTAAAATATAAAATTTGTAAGATGTCAAGTATATATGTACAACAGTGATGATGGACATATGTGACAAATTTACTTCCATGTTGGGCCCGAATGAGTTATACGGATATTACTTTTGTATAAATTGCTCTTGGTTACTTGGTTATTGGGGGGCTGTAACAGGATTCGGTCAGTCCCATCATGATTTTTTCAGTAGCCCATAATACGAATTATACTTAATAAAATTGAGTACTGGGTTAGTATTGGTGTAGTATAACTACTAATATCATAGAACATAATCATTCTATTATTCATATATACTCCCTCCATCCGTGAATAAGTGTACATCCAGCTTTTGTTTAAGTAAAATAAAATAAAAAAATTGGCCAACTTTATAGAAAATAGTAGTAACATATATGACATCAAATTGGTCTATTATCTATGTATATTTCGAAATGGATCTACTGGTACTAATTTAGTGCCATAAAAATGTTGCTACTTTTCTCTAAAAAGTTGGTCGAATTTTCAAAACTTTGACTTAACAGAAAGGCTAGATGTACACTTATTTGGGAGGGAGTATAGTATAGTGACAAAGCATAATTTAGTAAAATACAAAATATTAATTTTCACACCTAATATTAAATACGAACACATACTCATCAAGCATCAATTCCTCACCGTGTTGGGTATTCATCCTTGGCCAAGACGTAGTGCAATCAACAACTTTGTGTCGCCATTAACCATATATGTTGTAGGCGGAGCAGAGAATTTATGGGGACATCAGAATAACATGGATTTGTTGCATATATCGGCGCACTGTTAGTTGAAGATTGAAGTGGTAATTAAGAGAGCCAATAGATGAAAATATATGGACGTGTTGAACAACCTCTGCACTGCCCTGATGAAGGCTAACGCATCTCCATATCGTCAGAATCGTCTAATCTAAAACTGCAAATTACGTGTCTTTCTGTACCTACAGTTGAAGATACTGGCCTTGAGTCTTGACCCGTGTACGCGTGATGCTGCTACTGGCGTTGATTGAACAACGCTGGTTACTCCGGTGAACGCCCAAACATTGTTCACCAGTTGACTTTTGTCCGCCAGACAATGCATATCTACTGGAAAGAGAGAATGTGAACAAATTTAATAATTTACATCGAAAAGTATGTGAACGTTCCTTATGCAGAAGGCAAAGATAGCAGAGGAGAAGACAAAGGATTGGAAGTGATGGATAACAATTGATCTAACAAAAGTACTTGATAATATGGTATATGCTCCCCATGATGTGGAAGAGTCCAGACCACCAGGTTGATTTGTTGATCCAGAAACATTAGCAGCTATACTACTTGGGATGCTCATTCTAAGGCACAATGAACCCTCCGCTGCTTTAGGAACCGGCTTAACAACGAACCCTCACAAAACGGCATGAAACTTGTACCTGGTTAATTACACATGCAAGGTAAACATGAACACCACTTCGTTCTAACTTCTAAGTTCAAGCGAAATCCAACACAAAACTACTGAATTTAATGGATGGAGCCATGTCAATATGACACACCTTCTCCTCCTTTATTGCAAGCTCCAGCGATATAAAATACACAAAACAAAAAGCAATACTTTGAACTCTAATGCCCAGGACACGCCATGTATCCTAGTTCTATCCAAACGACTTGAGTGATTCAAGGAAAAAACACTATTTCCTTTATGTTTAATGTACAGTCTATCCATTTTGGTCGTTCCTGATGTTGCATGGCAGGCCAAAGAATGGCCTACTGATCGGCAACATAGTGCAAACCCTAGGTGAGGTGATGCACCAACTGAGAGGAAACGGAGGTCTCAATCTGGATTGAATGGACATGGTCACATGGCATATTTCATAGTCAATATTAATTCAACAATGGTTAACAGTAAATCTATGCAGAAAAATTAGCAATGAAAATTTACTTTCCTAGTTTGGCTCATATACATAAGATTAAATTTTGCAGGTACATCAACCTTTTGGGTACAGAAAGAAATAACTACAATGACAGCAGAGCAGATACATGAGAAAATACATCATATCAGCAGAGTTAGTGAGCATTCCCCTGTCCGCTCTTCGCATTTGCTACAGAACCTCGTTTTCTCAGCCCTTCTATCGAGACCTCTCACTTTTAATATTCCTATGATGAGAGTCTGATGGCTGGGATGCAACATGCAAGAGATGGGATCTCGGTGAAGCCCGTGTGACGAATTTTAATGGTGCGGAAAATGCTAGGTGTAGCGACACAGTGGAAACAAAGAACGACAACTATTGTAGATGTCATGCACTGGAGAAATCAGAATTTTGTTACTAAGTAAATTAGAGAGCTAAATTTTGCACGTAGAACTACAAAGGAATTAAGTGGACCTCCATGCGTGGACATGTAGCAGCGTTTGTACAGAAATAAATCAATAGTTTTGTTAGAACTCATCTAGCTGAGATATAGTTATGTCTCATTCACTTTTATAGCCATTGGATGTGATGCTATAAGATACGTGTGTGCTGATGTGGGTTGGTACTTCTTTGTGCCTGTTTATATTTTCCATGTGAATGAGACCAAATTATGTCTCATCTAGATGAGTTCTAGACACAATAGCTTTAATATGCCGTACTAACGAAAACAACATCTCCAAACTCACATGGCTACAGAAAACAAATTTTGGATCTTGTACAACAAAGTTGTATCGGTGATTAAAAATAGCAGTAAAAAAAAAGCAGCCAAGCACCAGCATTATATTGAGCTTACCTGGTAAGGGATTGCAAGATATTATTTATCCTATTTCATTGTCAGACCACGCATATCAAATTCATCTTCTTTGTTGATGCCAACTACAATTATATTTAACTGTTTTCCTTGCACGATTGATGCATGTGTGATGAAGCCATCTCTTTTGGCAGCTCAGGATGGGGACGATCTCCTGTTCCGTTGTAAGAGCATCGACGTATAGAAAGGATGCAACAACGCGTTGGATAGCAATGAGGGAGTCATGTGCTATGTAATTCATGGGGAGAAGGAAGGAAGGAGGCTTGACCGGGGAGAAGCAAGGAAGGAGGCGCGATTGGGTCAGCCTATATGGGGATCGATCGGAAGGGATGGAGGATCTGATCAAGGAAAATATCTCAAGTTGTTATGTTTGTAGGCCAAGGACTCTTTTCTATCACGTGTAGATAATAACGGTCTCTAAAGTTGTTCTGTTTTGATGGCCCGGGACTGCGAAAAAGAAAAATAAATAGCAAAAACAGATCTACACCGTTATAATTCGGTCCCACCAGATAAATCTATACCTCTATACCTCTATATCTATACCTCTATACCTAATAATAAAGCACGGATTGAATCCGTCGGGTTCACCGTCACAATACGCTTCTTCCCGTAAGTTTACGCTTTCACTTTGAATTTAAAACATATACGCGAGGTGGTACTAATAATTAAACACGCAGAATCTGAAAAAACGTATGGGTAAGATAAAAAAACAACCGCATCACCCTGCCTCTAATCCCATCTCCACCTCCAGTGCTCCACCCCCGCCACCGCGCGTCGCCCCACTCCCCGATCCAATCGCTCCGCCGCCCCCCTCCCCCCAATCCCACCTTATCTTCTCTACCTTGCTGGCTAGGTCGGCGAGGCTAATGGTGCTGGTGTCAAGGACAACGGCTGCGGCAAGGGGCTGCACAGCGAGGGAGTTGGGGAGGAGGAGCGCCGCCCGGTCGGCGCGTCGGCGCGGCTAATGATTCTGGTGTCCAGGAGCGCGGCTGTGGCGAGGGAGTTGGGGAGGAGGAGCGCAGTGGAGAGGGCGGCGACGAGCACGATGAGCGGCAGGAAGAGCTCGCTGTGGCGCACCAGGAGGAGGGTGACATACTGCCAAGGGTGACCGCCGGAGCCTGTCGATCCGGCGGCAGCTTGCCGCTCCGCCGACCCCGCTCACCGCTCCGTTGCAGTCCGTCTCTCGGCCTCCTCCACCTCCATCTGACTCGCATCGGAGTCCTTGTGTCATCCGCAATTATTATTCTCTTCCTAATTTCAAATTTCTCCTGTTATTTTGTTTGTTAAGATTTCCTGTTGATCGGAGAGAAACAAGAATGTTAGTTGTTCAGTACTTCATGCAATGATACAACTACAATCTGTAGCATACTACTTGGCCCTGCATGCATTCTGAAAATGATTCTCAGCCTGTATATTTGCCTATGGAGGTATTGTATACATGCTGAGTGCTTCCTCATATTTGAATTAGACATCGGATGTTTAGTAGTATTTTCTACAAATTGACTGCAGGCGTGCAAGATTGTTGAAGGGCAAAGGTGCTCTAAGGAGCTGAATGGTAAACATGTCACAATCATGCTTAGAGCTTCCTTTTGGGATTTGTGTAGGCCACGTTCTGGATTCTGGTTAGAACTGTCTTGGGGTTGTTTCTTTGGCTGGGGTAGGAAGTAGGAAACATGCAGCTTGAACCAGAGCAGAAAAACGTACTGAAATTTTGGTTGCATCTTAGTATATGTCCAGAGGTATATTGTATATGTAGCAGGTGGGGTTGTGTTGTTTCTTTTATTTTCTTTTAGACATTCTATTGACTGGTAGGAGGATGAGAGGGAAGTTAGCACATCACAAGCTTTGAAAGCATACTTTTTTTCTTCAGTTTCTAGGCAATTACTCAATTTTGAGGAGTTATCCATTCAAAATCAGTGTATAAACTTGTTTCCCTCTTCGTATCCCTTATTCATTGCATTACTTTCAGAAGATTTACAACCCTTTCACTGTAATTATCTCAAACTGAAGACCAAAGACTACAGGTGCGTACACATGCTTTTATTGAAGTTAATTTGTAACACTCACTCGGATGCGGAGACAAGTACTTTTAACAAGGATTCCTTATGCATAAACGTGAAATGATTTTAGCGGGCCTATTTGATTCTATTCTTAACTATATCTAAAAAATATTGTCCCCCTCACCTAGGAACTTTGGAAACAATAACATAAGCTTTATGAGACCTTAACCCCATGCTTCCAATTTCTAAATCCGAGAATTGATGAGACCGTGGTTAGTTTGCACTCATAACAATGTATCAATTAGACATAGAGCCTTGTCATTCTGGTTCACGACGACGTGGACGTATATCACATGTTCTCTCTTGCTTTGTGTTTTATTGTTGTAGCTTCCAGTAAAATTGTCTCTAAAGTCTGCGCCAATCTTATTTTTCTAATTTTTGACATAGTGATTTTTTTTGTCGTAACGATATATTTCAAGACAACAGCTGGTCAACGTATCTTCTTTATATGTGATCCTGAGCTGATTTGAAGGTCCCATGTTTTCTCGAGTGGCAGGAAGGTGAGCGGGACGTGGACCATAGTTCAGGGAGTGCTTGATTTCAAGAGAGATCGTTGGGGAGGAGTTCATGACCATGTTCCTGTCAAGTTTTAGCAATATGGTCCAGAGAGTAGTAATTACATGATCAAATAAACATCTTCCAGTCTTGATATGCCTTTTCATTTTTGGTTATTTGTAAGAACTTTTAGTACATGTCCTTGTCAATGCTAGAACTGCTGACAACTTTGAAGTAAAAACATTCAGTGAAATTGCTCCATGGAACAGTTAAAACTTAAAAGACATTGCTATTATTCAATTGTGATGGTTTGCAACATACAGAGGTAGATACATTGAAGTTTGTAATGGCTAATGGTCTAACATAAGAATCTGTTTGTGATGCTCCTTTTCCCTTTTCTTAATATCATCATATAAAAATTAGAAGCTTTCCAACATATGCATATTTCAGGTTTCAGAAGAGTTAGAGAAAAGTGATGTTCAGATAATTCAGTGCAGCAGCAAAACCTCCAAGGTGAGAAATACGTTCCTATTTAGCCTTATTTGGTAATTGTGTTCACTATTTTGATGATTATTGGAGATAAAGAGGGATGATATGGAAACCACGAGTCTGTGTATGTATGGATCGCGGAGTGGTAAATTTTGGGCCAAACACATTATAACCGGCAACCAACTTCGTAAACAGACTCATTACCCTCGTTTGAAATGAATCTTAGTTTGGAACATCTCTTATTTCTTTATCTGTTAGTGCTTGATTTTATCTACTCCGTGTGAGGCCACCGGCGCCAATGTGACTGAGGTGGCGTACTCCATCTCTGCATTGCCTCCCGATGGAAGAGAGAAATGTGGACAACAAGGCGACCAGCAAGAGGGAGGCCAGCGCGACCAATTTCCTCGAGATGTTCTACTTATTCGGCCTTGCAGTGCCATATTCACCTAGGTATGTAGGATGTAACGGCACCGCTGTAGCCATCCCTACCTTCTCCAGCCCTTTGTACGAGATTAACGCATTGTAGATGTGTGCTTCAGGCTTTAGATTTGGTTCGCTTCCTGAGTTCCTCCTGTCTCATGTGGTTAGAACCATGCGAGCGATTATGAAGGCTTGATCATCAGGCAACATCCATGTCAATTATGTGTTTGCTGTTTCCTTAAGCATATGGGAGTAAGTTGTTTGATGAATTCCCGCAAAAGGTCTTGTTCAATCTTTGGTGTGTTTTTGCTGGACGAACACAAGTTGTTACTTCTGCACATCTCTTCTTACATTTATTGATTTCAAATTTAAGGGCACAATTAGATGCTTAATTAGAAAATTGTGTTCCTAAAATGAGTTAGCAGGCTAGCTGGCCATTCTAAATTGTTTGAGTGTTTGATCTGCCCATTTCCGCTCGCATACTGTTTCTTCAGTACCTTTCACATGGCGCTTCAGATTCTTGTCAACGCCACAGTTTTAGCACCACTTGAACTAAAATAAGTTGGCTTCTTTTTGTAATTAACATCAATAGATCTTGCTTTATCAGTACACATGAATGTAAGGATCTGTACAATTAGCGGATGGATTTGGCAAGTAATGTAAGGATCTTGCTTTATCACTAATCTTCCAATTGATGACTGTGGTGTTGTCCTGGTTTTGTTAGCGTCAGAAAGAACTCTCGGCGAATATAAGTCCATTGTTTCCTTTTTTATTGGTATGTGAGAAAAGTAGATGTGCATGCCTCCATTCAAACAAATATTGAAAAGCTTTGTTATTTTCACACGGATGGGTTCATGGATTAAGGTTGCCTATTTATTTTTTGGGTGGGGTAACGCTCATTGTATAATAAAGTTATACATCTTCAACCTTAATGTATGATAAAATTATAATCTTCATGTTCTGTTATGGTTGATAATCCATATTTTGCACACTTACACTTGGTTTGTTTGTTGAGGTATAAGTACACTATAAACCTAACAATAGTTAGTAAACCTAGCCGATGCTTGATTAGTGTCTAGCAGTATGCTTTCTAGGTGACAACCTAACCCATGCTCGATTGTAGCACACAATATTCTTATTGAAAGCTATATTAAACCCTAAATTTGGACTCTCTGTATAATGAAATGAAGATGAAAAATGTTTTTAACTTAACCGACAAATCGAAGAATGCATTCATTTCTTAGGCGTTTTGCAAAGATTGGCTGGCTGAAAAAACAATTCTCCTTCATGTTATTCCTCAACACACATTCCCACTGCTATGCATATTTTATTGGGGACGTCATGTATTTTCTCCCGTTGCAACGCACGGGCATTTTTGCTATAATAATAAAGAACGGAACGAGTTTGTCAGGTTCACCGTCACAATACGCTTCTTCCTATAATTTTACACTTTCAGTTTGACTTCGAAAAAAACCTGGGTTGCTGGACTTCGAACCAAAGACTCCTCGTCCCAAGAGCTAGACGTAAACCATGAGGACTCTCATCTGACTCATGCCTGTGTAGGAATCTTTACCTAATAATCTATATGCATACTGACCAGGTCTCTCTTATCTGGAGTCAAACTCTGAATCCCCCTTGCCTCTTGCCTTGCCTAGCCTCTCCATAAATACGTTGTGGAGAAGCACGAGACGAAGTCGTCGGATGAGGAGGCGTAAGACGAGGACGAGATCCCACGGAAGTCATCTGGGTACATGACCTCGCCGAGGCCGACGGCAGTAACTGCCGAAGCCAAGCCAACTTGGCCCATGTCGTCGGGATAATTTCAGATCCGGCAGCGGCATGGTCGAGTCCACCAAATTTCGCCAAAGCGTAGCCGATGGCGAACGGCGCTCGCATAGGTTCTTCCCCACTTTTTTCTTGATCACGATGCCTTGTCGCACCACCACAGGCGTCGACCGATGGCGAACGGCACTCGCATAGGTTCTTCCCCACTTTTTTCTTGATCACGATGCCTTGTCGCACCACCACAGGCATCGACCATCGCCACCAGCCACGCAAGTCACGCTCGAGTGTGTTGCTTCAGCCAGGCCCCAACATCTGAAACCGACCCCTGCTGTCTCATGAAACACAAACGCCTGACGATTCCTCCTCCGTCCCTACAGGCCAGCAACACGCCGTCGAAGGGTAGCGCTATATGTGTTGATCTTGGGGAGGAGCGAGCTCTCCTCAAATTTCTCTGGATCACAACTGGGATTTCTCTGAAGAGGGCATTGTGCCGTCACCGGGCCGCACTCTTCCCCCACACTCTGCCTCGATTCCAATCTGACAGCCCTACCTCCTTATCATGCCATCCACTACACCAAGACTGGCTGTGTATGGTGGTGAGTGTCAAGTGTAGCGTGTAGCCCACCACTGGTCACAAGGGCGTCGTTAGCCGCTTCCTCGGCCTCCTCCTCCCTGTTCTGCAACAAGGGTGCAGAGTAGCGGCATATGACGTTCTCCTCCGTTCTATCATGCCCTGCCTCTGGCTTGAAACATCGCCGCATCAAGTCTTCGTGTGCTCTGATGATTAATTAGATTCTAATTGCCATTGCCGGCTATGGTTGATGTAGTGGAAACAACCTCTGCTTATATGCATACTCCATGGTAAGCTCAAGTATTGTTTCTCTTACATATTACTCCGTACTATATATTTGCTAATCTCCCTCTTCCCTTCCATGAGTTCATCACTTCATCTCATAGAAAACGTTCTTTATTAGAACATCAGTTCACCATGGTTTATTATTTGATGGTGGCCATTTTCATGTGGGGAATAAACTGACATCAAAGTTACAGGTTTGTTCGGTACACCTGCCAATCACGTGTTTGTTAAAATGCCTACTAAACTGACATCAAAGTTACAGGTTTGTTCAGTACACCTGCCACTTTCGGATAATATTAAAATAATTTGTATTTTGAACTCCCGGTGAATAGAAGTCCCAGTGGGAAGTTCAAGTTAACATATGCACATGGTTAATCTGCCCATCTCATACAGAAGGCTTCCATACCTGCATTCCCTGTAGCTTTCCTGTTTAAGACAAGCAGATCAATTCACACTCAATGTTGAGTTGTCCATATGATCATTTAGTCCACGATCGAGATCACACATGCCATCATTTTTTATTCTTAATGATATTTCCGACAGTATGATTTCAAGAGGCCTCATCTAAAAACAATAGGCTATTTTTTCGGGGAGCAATAAGCTATTTCTTAGTAAACAACAACCCCTTGCTACTACTTGCACAGTAAGTGGAAAAAGCAACAACTAAATATTGGTGGAGTCAGACCTGACTAGGGCCTGCATTAAAGCACAACATATGCCATTAACTAAAGCACTTATTTTCTTCTATGTGCTATGGACTTGTCACATTTCGTTAACATTTAGCTGTAGTTTCCCGTCTCCATATAAAGTTGGTGCATATAACTTTTTCCAAAATATAGGTGAGTGCATTTTATCTACTCTATTTGAAGGTCCAACGGCTTAGCTGTATTTTGTCACATGTCGTGTTTCATTTGTGTCAATTATCTTGGAACCATCATAGAGTAATGGCCTATGGGCACCGTCAAGCCCTCAACTATTTATTACATCAGTTTTTCATTCAAATGGTTTAGATAATTCTTTAAATTCCACCATTGGACTGCAAGGTGTTGTCAATAACTTATTTGTCCTTGCAGACTATTCTTTCTTAGTTTGGCTGAACTTTCACATGTTTATATTTGGTTTGCGTGTCATACCAATAAAGTGAGATATAGAGGGCTGTAGAGCAGCAGTCACACACATGAATTTAACCTTCATGTGATATCAAGCTTTAGATCATCCTCCTTATCAAGAAAAATTCATAAATTAAACATTCTCTTTGAAAGCTCTTGTGAACTGAATTCCCTTTGTTGTGCTTCGCTCTATTAGACAACCTATTTATGCCTGTTGAGTGCTTGATCATGTTTATAGATCACAGAGATGGTTCCTAGAATGATACAATTGTTGTATTTTTGTTGACTCACTCTGCTTGATCATGTTACTGAAGCGGCAGCCCACCTAACTAAGCTAGCTCCACATTATGTATTTTTATGAGAGATCGTTTGTTCAAATATAGTACCACCTCGCTACTTTACATCTAGACCCATCAATTTAAATACGGTTATGACTTCAAATCTACAAGCCACCTGAAAGATCAATATGCAGAGGGAACAAACGCACTGTTGTATGCGTTATATTGGGTATATAATAATATAATATATACAGTACAAGCAAAGAAAGATGTGGCCATGGAGGAATTAATTGTAAATCCCCAGAATTGTGAGGCTGCCATGAAGGAAACTAAATCCCGAATTGTACATCCCCAGGATTCTGAAGCTGCCATGAAGGAAAATAAATCTCGGTGCCATGCATGCACACATCACGTGGAGGATGGATCATAGGGTGAAGGAAAATAAATCCCTAGAATTGTGTTTTTGTTTTCCGTAGGACCTCAGACCGTCAAATATGTTTATTTTTTCTTTTTTGCCGTATGGTCCATCGCTCCGTTGGGCCGAACATGAGCCAGTTCTTCAGCAGCCCAGTTTGCTTCACCAATGTCCATCTGCTAAACAATTTTGCTCAAAAAAAATATTGGCTAAAAAAGTTGCTAAACAATTGATGTGTGGGTTGGAGTTGACCCGACAATCACAATATCAATCTAACCTTGGCAACCAATTGGCAAGCTAGCTATTTGCATACGTGCTCTATTTATATTATACGTTAAGTGAATTATACAAGCACAATTTGCATCTAGCACTGGTTTGGATATGTGGGCCTTGTGCTTCTGCAGAAGCACGCATGGTGCAGCCTCCACCTGTCCTCTATTACTTGTGTTAATAAATACTATTTTTAAGGGAGAAGATATTCGGGGCTCAAGGGTACTCAGTGGCGGAGGTAGTGGGGGTGCCAGCAGGGGCCCCAGCCGAGGCCAACATGTAGGTTTTTCCACTACACGAGTGATTACCTGCTGCTAATATTGTGTTTTATGGTGATTTTGTTGACTTTGGCCCTCCCTAACATGATTTAACATCAGTTGGCCCCCTTGATTAAGTTTTCTGGGCTCTGCCATTGCCGGTACTTGCTGACCATCACATATACCTCAAATCTGGTTGTCATTGATGTCGTTGGTGAGATAAGGAGAGAGAGGAGGAATGAAGAGTAGAGAAAGTGCGACAACGGTGCATCTTGCTCGCGTCCTATTTTGCCCCGCATACTTGCTAGAAGGGAGTTATGGCACACACGGTGAACTCAAAAAATATGTTTCACATGCGACTTATAAATTATTCTTTTTTGTGAGATCTATAGTACTTTATAAATTATCCTTTTAATTACACATTTTCTGGTATATAAATTATTGCAACGTCACTAACTTAATTTATTGGGTTATATGGCGTTTGGTATTTTTTTTCTCCCGTTGCAACGCACGGGCTCTTTCGCTAGTATTACCTAATAATAAAGCACGGATTGAATCCGTCGGGTTCACCGTCACAATACGCTTTCTTCTCATGTCATAATACGCTTTTACGATTTGTATAGACAAAATCGTAATATAAACGAGGTGGTACTAATTTAACCCACGGTCCTAAACGTTTCGTTCAACCTGTTTTCCAAACTCTCCCTGTAGTTTTCATTATTCAACCCGTGGTCCAAAAGCACATAGAAGCACGGAAAGAAAAAAAGAGGATGGGCTGTGCCTTGCCTCCCGATCCCAGCCACAGGAGGCGACCAACCCCGGCGACGCTCGATCTGGTGTTGCGCCGGCCGCCGCCCTCGCCTCCCGATCCCAACCGCGACCCCGGCGACGCTCGATCCGGTACTGCGCCGGCTGCCGCCCGACGCCGGCAAGGATTTGCCTCCTCTCCCAACCCACCTCTCTCTCTTGCGAAATAGGGTTGGGCGCCGCCGCCGTTTTCCTGGTCGATGGTGGCCAGCGTGGCGCGGTAGGCAGCCAGAGCGCCGCACGAAGGCCCTTGTCGGCGAAGCCACGGATCACGGCGTTCCCGTAGAGGGAGAGGGCGGCAGGGTCGAGCTCCTGTGAATAGAGAGGGAGGCGAGGATGGGCGTGGCAGGCGGAGCCCCGTCCTCCTTTGTCCTCTCCCATCAAGCGCCAGATTGAAGAAGCTGCAGCTCCACACCTCCATCCTGCCTGCAACGCACGGGCTTGTTACGCGCAGGAGGCGGGGCAGCGCCAGAATCAGTGTGCGTCGGATCCGGCCGAGGGTTACGGCGACACGGACACGGAGGCTCTGGCCGCGGCCACCACGCTGTATGCCCCACCCCTGCTTGCCGAACACTGCCTCGCCGGATCACATGATGTTTGATTCACTGTTTGGTTGAAGTGCATACTGATTACACCTTCTACCATGTTGATTCGCTGCAGATAGACATGATGGTCAGGGTTGTCGACGGTTCTTCGTCCTATGTGGTGGCCGAGTCGAGGTGAACGCAGGCAATGTTCGTCATGCTTAACAGGTTATGTCACAACAACTCAATTTCTTCAAAAGTTGTAATATTGGTTTCATCCTGCTTTCTTTTCGCAAATACAGGTTCAATTCTTCTATTTGTTTTTTAGCTGATGTTATACTTATGTGAGGTTTAGCATCAGGGGTAACTTTATGCAATTACACTTAGTCAGTAGCCTTTTCTGTATCTCTAGGATTTTTATGTGGGTAATGGTGTGATCTTCGTACAGACTAGATGTTGTTGAAATACATGTCACGCTGAAAAATAGCATGTCCGAGATAAGGCAATGGAACCTTCATATGGTGCATATTAGGGACAAAAATGCTTATGCGGTACAGGTTTTTGAGCAAAGGGACGCCCGTGAGATCTCCTGGTGGTGTTCGGACGCGGCCACCATAGTTGTGGCCTTGGCTGCGGCCATGGGCAGTTGTTGGAGTCAAGCGAGGCCGGGCTCGTCGGATCTGTGAGAGGTAGGTTGATTCATGCTGGTTTTACAATGCGCAGAAGTTCTCGTCCAAGCTTGACCACCACGTTTTTTTTTGTGTTCGATGGGCCTGCACTGGAATTTGCAGGGAGAAGCTTGCATTGCAGCAGGCCGTGTCTACCTGCAAGACGGCCATCGACAATCAATTCCTAAAGAAGTTAGCAGTTTGTGCAGTATGCTATGGATCATCGTGTCCATCAAGAGCAATCCCTATTGTTTGTGGTACATATATTCATTTCTGTTGAATCTGGAACTTGGTAACTAATTTGCCCCGTGTATATGTAGACAGGGATCAATATGAGAGGGTGCCCAGCTACATATTGATCCTTGTCAATTCAGTATAAATTTACTGAATTTACAGATGGAGGTTGTTGAGAGAACTTTAGCTAACAATTATATGTCATCGGTGATGTACAAGCAAACACTAAATTGTTGCGGTGTACAAAGTCCCTGAGTAATTCCTGGCGCTACAAGTTTTAAAATAAAAAAGATGCCGGTCTCTACCATATTCAGCCTCCGCTTTATAATTTGATTTGAACTAGGACAGTCGGTTGCTTTTGGTACTTTATGCCACTAATTCTCGGTCCTTTGTGTGAGCTATGTTTTCCTTGCACTTTTGCTTCTCATTTACAGATTGGTATGGTGTCAGGTTTACTTGCCTACAAGTTTGGTTCCACTTGGTACGGACACAGTGCTCTGCTGTCAGCATATCTGTAGTATCAAGATATTGTTACTACTTTGAATGCTGAATTTAAGGATGTCTTGTCATGTATTACTCTGACTCCCTTCTGAATTATGAGCTCATCCCATGGTTTTCCACTAATCTGGTGTCTGGTCCATCTTCTTACCCTTGCAATTTTAGCATCAGCTGTCCAATCTTGCCCTGACTATGTACAGACTGTCGAATACTTCAAACAATGAGCAATTTGAAGTTCAGAAATATAACAAATATCTAAAATGGATCCATTTTTGGAGAAATAACATTGTGTAGACTGGAAATGCAGAACTATATGTTCCTATTTCACCAACTGGTATTGACTACGTGGTCAACCTTCTTAGAAAAAACTACAAAGTCTAAACATTAGTGTGTGATACATACGGAAAATTGTGATGTCTATTTTTTTAAATATTTTACTTTAGAAAAAAAATTAAACATGGCATTGCATTATGTTTCATATTTTTGGCCAAGACGCTCCGCTGGGTGATGGCACATAGCCGACAAGGCGGTGTTCTACAGAGCACCAGCCCGCGGCGCAGCCATGGACTTCGGTGCGCACCGCGGGGGCAGTGCTACCAGCCACCGACGCGGCCCCGGCGCTGCTCCTCCCAGATGGTGGTTCCCATGGCCGTGGCCCACTGCCCCTGGCCGGGCTCCCTGTGGAGGCGCGCGGGTGGCGGCCTCTGACTTGAAGTCTTCTTGAGATTTGTACGTCGATTGCTTGGCCTCCGCTTTGTGCTGTCACTACGTGTACTGAAGATTAGTTATTTCGCTTTGACTTGGAGTGAGATGCAGTGGGTTTAGGTTGCTGCTGCTGATTTTTTTTATGTGATGTTTGAATGATTGTGTGTCTGACCAAGCATAGTTACGCTTCTGACAATGTATGTGCCTTCCTTTGCTGCACCGAAGTTAGTGAGTTGTTCACCATGCTTGACTTTGTTCTTAGCAGAGAAATTTGTGGTGATTCGTAATCAAACTTGCAAAGAACATCCTTACTTCTGATTATGTTTGAAGAGGTAGGATTCAAGATGGCAACGGGGGCCCGAAACCCGCGTCCCCGCGGGTTTTTACCCTATTAGGGGACATGGATGGGCACCTTTTCATCCCCGCGGGGCTGTTATCGAGCACATTATATAACCCGACACATTTCGTGGGTTTGCACCCATTTCAATAGTCCCCGAACCCGAAACCCGGCAAACCCGTCTAAATACACATTCAGCACAAGTGGTAGAGTTCTAACTTCTAAGTGACCACTGTAGTCGTCTTACCCCAAAAATCTTAGAGGCCTTGATGTGTTCATCTTTTTTGCCGACATGTGATCATCTTTGTTGCTGAAATGTGGTATCATGTTGCTGCAATACACTCTATATAGGTGTTGAACCATCTACTATTTTTTTTGTTGATATTTGCTCAAGTTATGCTGCTAAAATATGTTTTTTATGCTGAAATTTTATTCTTTGTTGCCACTATGTTTGCTTAAATATTTTGATTTTCTCGTGGGTTCCCCGTGGGTTCCCCGAAACCCGACGGGTTTAGGGGACGGGCGAAAAACTAGCCCCGTGCATAGTGATGGGGACGGGGATGGATTTACGATTTTCTCGTGGGGATGGGTTTGAGAAGGCAAAACCCGATGGGTTTGGTCCCCGTTGCCATCTTGAGGTAGGATGGATGGTTGAGATGAGACCTACTGTTTGATGTTTGTTTGCCTTTGCTTTGTAACCAGTGAGGGCTGAAGTGAATGAATCCGGAAGTGCTTTAGTGAATGAATCTGGAAGTGCTTTACCCTTACCTTTAAGTTCTAATTCTAAACGAGTACTCATCTTTCATGGCTGATTTCTCTACCGCAACTGGAATTGCAACTTTCATGATGCTGCTGTTAGGCTGGATTATATTCCAAAGATTTGGCTAGGGGGTGCCTGACATGATCACCTCCACAGTTTTGTTGGTGACTGGCGTTGGTTTCTTCTCTCTGATTTTGTTTGGGCAACCACTGACTCCTCTGCTTGCCACGTGGGGTATGACCCCTCTTCTTGTGGCTGTTTATGTGGGTGCACTGCAATTCAATCCCACGCTGCAGAACATATTTAGCAAGAGTGCAAAGTACAGTTTTTCAGCCCGTGCAAGGAAATGGCCTATATTCCTTTGGATAGCGATATGAAGGTTTGTTCATCCTTCGAGACTCCATTTTTATCTATGTGATTCCTTGGTAAATTTTCTGTGAAAATATATATTCAGTTACTGATGTTCTTTTCTGCCTAATGGTATTTCATGTATGTTAATTGGTTGCTTTATATGTGTTTACTCTAGCAAATTCCTGATTGACTATGTAAATATTAGTAAATAATTTAGGCATAATTATCGGTTACTGTCATGAGGAATTTAGTATGGCAACATGATAATATCTGTTCAATTTTCCCAGGATGCAGGTGAGAGATACATTATTAAACATACCAAATCTCATACAGAGCTCAGCATGGTCCTGTAGTTCGATAACGACATTACTTGTTTTTCACTGCTGCCGAATGTGTTGTCATGTGTTGTAAACTTTCAACAAGTGCAGTTCCTTGACGTGAGCAGTCTTAGAAGATCAGTGGACATGTAGTCTTATTTCTGACGTCCAAATTTCATCGTACAAAAAGAAATACTCAGTGTAACCATATTTCTGACATTTGCAAAAAATAGATTAAAAAATATTGTATAATGGCACGTGGAGAAGGTTACATTTCATTTTTCGCCCGGTGCAACGCACGGGCATTTGTACTAGTAATAATAATAATAATAATAATATAATAATAATAATAATAATAATATAATAATAATAATATAATAATAATAATAATAATAATATATATAATAATATAATACTAATAATAAAGCACGGATTGAATCCGTCGGGTTCATCGTCACAATACGCTTTCTTCTCATGTCATAATACGCTTTTATAATTTGTGGAAAAAATCATAATATAAACAAGGTGGTACTAATTTGGGTTCAATGATACTAATTTGGGAATTGAACCCGCTGCTATATACGCTTTCACCGTCACGGCGCTTTTACAAAAAACCCCTGCTGTTGTGGGAATTGAACCCTCACTCCTTTTTTAAGTGGCTAAGGTGAAAAACATTTCAATGTTGCAAAAAGACCCTGTAGTTTTTGGTTTTCAACCCGCGCTCTTTTTTAAGTGGCAGCACACACGAGCATATGCGTGCTCTCCTCGCTGCGTACAGGCGCCGCCGCCGCGAGCGCTCCTCGATCCATACGGGCGGCGCCGCCGCCACCTACGGCTGGTCTTCTTCTCCAGCCATCTGCCGCCCTTCTCTCCTCCCCATTCGCTGCCCTCCTCTACCCTCCCGCCCCTAATTTCTCTGGCCCTACTCCAGCCTCCTGCTGTCGTGCCTCGATCCATACGGGCGTCGCCACCACCGCCGGCTGGTCTTCTTCACCAGACATCCACCGCCCTCCCATCTTCCCCCCTTCCCCCTAATCTCCTTCTTCTTCTCCGGCCATCCGTCGCCCTCCTCAAATCCCGTGGAGTTCGCCGGAGGAAGAACATCCACTGTCCGAACGTGCTACACCAGGGGTATGTATCAGCTTTTCCCAAATTAGTTCAACGTTGTTGGATATTGCTTGGAGATTTTACTTGAATCAATATAAATTTGTGTAACCTGGGCGTGTACTAATGTTGCTACTTTTTTTCCTTTTTAATATAAGCGTTCAATCTCTGTAAGCTAGGTGCTGGGTGGTGCCTGTACATTACATTAGTCCAATGTTTGCCAAACTATGACAAATTCACGTGCCATGTGTGTCGGTTTTAGATACTTCAAGTTTAATTTGAGACATCAGTAGTTAATCCACTGGTTATTTTCCTTTTTGGATCAGGGAATAAATTGCTCGATCATAACTGTTTGTTCTTCTTTCTGTTTCAGGGAAGCACCGGAAAGAGGACGTTTCTATGCAGCATAACCCAAAAGTTTAATTTGAGGTATTCCATCAAGCGTATGCTCCATAGCCTCCATCATGTAGCTTATTTCCTTTGTTTCAGGTTGTACAGAGGATTTACTTTGTTTCAGGTTGTACAGAGGAGCTCAACGACAACTGAGGTGCTGCTAGAATTATATGAGTTACTAACTTGCGTACATATAAAAAAACTGCAGCTCTAGCTCCATGTAGTAATGACCAAGTATATTCTAATGCTCATAGGTACTGATTACTATTTTTTACAGGTTAGTTTAATCAATTCATTGGCGTACTTTAGGAAACGAGTATATATTGGGTGGTCTCCGACCGCCCGTCGACAATACAGAGTCGCCGTAGTTGGGTTGTGTTCATGTAATACTGAAACTTGACATAGTAAGTATAAGAAGGTTTGGTTTACTTCCATTATGTTACTGTTCAGTCTATTTTATAAACATGTTGATTAGCCATTCTGGCAAAGAGGCATCTTCAATATTTCAGAAATCTCTTTTCCAGAAACTCCAATTCTGCTCATAGGAATTGAGATGCCCAATATTTCTCAATTTGATGACAAGGCTGTAATATATGTATGCTTTACACATGTCGATCCATTGGAAGAGTATTTTCAAGGATTCTCCTGCTTACTAATTGTTTACATTCATTGCAGAAACTAAGTGGTAGGGTGACTGTTATCATTAGAGCTAAAACATATCTTCATATTTTTATAAGGTATTTCTCCCCAAAATTTTACCCAAACCTTTCCCATGAAGTAATATATTCCAATATGTTTTTAAACTTCTAATTAGGTAACATACATTATTGTCGTGGTGTTTATCATATTAATCACGAAACAAGGATTATATTTGTTTGAATTATTATCCTCTAATAATATAATCTCAAAATTAATAAAGTCGCCATGATGGCTTTTCCTAAAAAAAAATCCTCACAATTGAATACTAGCCTGTGCAGATGAACACAGCAAGAAAGAAGGCTGAGGAGGGATAGATTCTTTTTATTGGCCGGGTTGTGGTGACAACATAGGAGAGAGCATCAGGGTGTGTATGCTGCTGATTGGTCCTGATATACACTGCCTATTGCTGCTAATAGTAATGGACGGCGAGATTGGATAGTGCTCATATGACAGTCGGACCATTGTCCTTTCTGTGATGAGTTAGAGAATATTGCTCATATGTTAATCAGCTGCTCCTCCTTAGCCTTCCCGTGGTCTGAACTTCAAAGTTTTCATCCACTCAATGCTGATTCAGTCAAAGATCTCTGAGAAGAAACTTATTTCAACAAGATTCACTCTACTTTGCTTATGGCGGTCCTCTGGAATATATGGAAGCGCATGAACTCCAAGCTCTTCTGGAATGTTTTTGAGGAATTGCACATTACTGCTAGCAAGATTGCTGATGATCTTATGTTGTGGTCCAACAGGTATTCAAATGAAATTAAGAAAGGACTCTTTATGGATTGGAGCACTATGTTGTGTCACCTATCTGTGAGATTGTAATTTTCCCCTCCTTGTTGTTTCTATTAATCCCACTGTACATTTACCTTTGTATAGTTCTCAGTTTTATGAAGTGGTTCAGGCCGGCGTAAGCGCACTGTTGTCCCTGAAAAAAACGGCGAGTGATGTCTCGCCCTCTCTGAACTGGATATTATGTGCTTTTGTAGTACTCGAAGAAGGTAAACAGTATCTTATGTGGTTCATTTTTCCATTCGAATGCACTCATATTTTGATGGATTAGTTAAAACATAAAACCTGCCATTCTTTCCAGAGTCCTGATGTATTATTTTTTCAGCCTAACACAACGAAGCTTCTCTGTTGGCTAGCATCCCTGATGGGAAATTTGTTGTCTTGCTGATGGAAAGATGGAGTTGGAGTGGTGACTCAAAACTCTAAATTTGTTGTCTCACCCACGCCACCTTGCCGCCTCTGTTGCTGGAGATCAGCCGAAGAGTTAGCTTGTTGCCGCTTTGCTTCAATGGTTGCTTCAATGCTCTTCGACTCTCCGTAATGAGCAGCTGATGGTGCTTGGACGAAACAATTGATCAGAAAATGGGTAGTGTTGTGCTGGTGGTCATGCATGTATGCGCCCACTATCTGTAAAACACCTAAGATGCTTCTTCAGGACTCTATAAATTCCAATTACTCATCTGGGTCTTCTTCTTACTGTGATACTTGGTTTTACTTAGTAACCTTAAGATCAATTTGTTCGATTTATAACTGTATGTAGAGCACATAACCTGACCTTGCATGTGGCCGCTTTAATTTGTTTACTGAAGAAATTAGTTTAAAAATGTTCACAGTTTTACACATGTTCACACTATTTTTTTTACAAAAAAATATGTTTGCACTTTTTTTTTAAAATCGTAAGAATTCCCAAGAAAAGTTCCATTTTTACTATAAAATTTCATTTAGATATGTACAAAAATATCAAAACATTCTATAAACAAAAAACACGTGTTAAAAATGTGTTTTTTTGAAGAAATGTTCTAATTTTCATAAACATTCATTATTCTTAAAGAAGTGTTCCAATTTTTATGTAAACCTTAACTTCTAATAAAAATAAGGAAATTTCCATGTTTTCCAGAAAAGCTAAAAAAATGATTGACAAACTATTCCATACAAAACTACTCTTCCATCTGATGAAGAATGCTAAGTTGGCTTCTTCGTGTCCAAAATTAATTCTACAAAAAGTAATAATCAGTTTCCCCTTATCATCGATGTTTAATAAAATTGGATATATAAATGGTGCACAATGAAATATAAAGTAGGTTATGTCTCTTTTTTCGCCCGGTGCAACGCACGGGCATTTGTACTAGTAATAATAAAGCACGGAACGAGTCCGTCGGGTTCACCGTCACAATACGTTTTCACCCAATCGTAATACGCTTCTACGACGGATTGAGTCTGCCGGGTTCACCGTCACAACGATTTTGCAGAATAGTCCCTATGCTTTTTGGTAATTGAACCCGCACTCCCTGTTTTAAGTTAGTAATCCAGGAAAACGTTTCGGTTTTACAAATAGGACCCTATGTTTTTACTATACAACCCGCGATCCTTTTTTAGGGGGCAACACCACGGGTGGTCGGGCGTGGGGCTGGCCTGCCGGATGCAGGCGGCAGCGGGGGTGTGGTGGAGGCAGTCGGAGCAGCGGTCACAGTCTCGGTAGCGGGGGTGAGGTGTAGATGACCGGCAGGAAGGCAAGCAGCGGAACTGCCCGCGGGAAGCAAAGGTGACGCTTGGGAGAGCAGGGCGCTTGAGCGGCAGAGGTTCGCCATGGTGGTCGTGTGACACAGCAAGGGGCGGGTGTCGAGGTGCAGGCGAGTTGGTGTATGACGAAATGAGACGGACGGGGAGCTGGTCTGGTGTCGGACGAGGCCGAGCCGTACAGCGGCGCCATGGGCCGATGCAGCATGATCTGTGCATCCGGGCAGAGAACAAGAGGAGGAGGATAATGAAAGGAAGGAAGGAGGCGCGGACGGATGAGAGTGGAGGTCGGAGGAGCGCCGGCCTCGCCGGAGTGATGAACGCGCGAGTGTGGATCGAGGGGCGCTGGGCACTGCCCCTCTGTGCGAGTGACGGTGCTGGGACCTGGGAGGATGGGGATCGGGAGACGGAGGCGATTGGGCTAGGGTTAGAGTAGTGGGAGCGGCTGGGCCATACGGGTTAGATGGACTGGCCTGCAGAAATTATGAAAAAAAGGAAGAAAGGCTCCGGTGGCGTCCGCAAATTAAGTCGGATTTGCCTAAAAAAGAATTAAGCGGGCTCATCCATTCCATAATCTATAATACCTAAATAGTTCATCCCCACTATGTTATTTATCTTAACATGCAGCTACTCCAAGTCAGCAATGCAGCCACGTCATGCTCTATCTTCAATTCCATGCAGCCACATCACTCCCATATACTCAATAGTCAGTGGCGGAGCCAGGAATTGAACTGAGGGGGGTCGAAAATAAGCTCTAAATTTTTTTTGACAGAAAAGAGCAAATGTATTCAACAAAAGAGGTCCAAACAGATTCAATTTGCATATTTCATCAAGTACAACAACAAAATGACTATAAAGAACAAGAACAACAAAATAGAGCTACATTTTGATAAGATAGTATCATACCATTAAGTTGCATCTAAGCTTGGAAGACGAAAGCCCCGAGGAAGATGACCTCTACGCTCGCTGTAGGAATGGAAACGTAGCATAATCTTCTTGTCATCAATTTTGGCAAATATATCTTTCTCAACATAGCAAATCATCAAATCATTGAGCCAATCATCCCCTATCTTGTTCCGAAGATCTGATTTTATAATATTCATCGCCGAGAAAACCCTCTCAACTGATGCTGTTGCCACAGGTAATGTCAAAGCAAGTGTAATAAGGCGGTAGACCAATGGAAAGGTCTCATGGTATCTCTTCTGAACTAACTTGAGAGCAAGATCACTCAAACTGTCACATGCTATGAAATCAGGACTTCTCTTCATCACATCAACATATATGTCCAGTTCATCAACCAATAGAGAACAATCATATGAAGAGAAATCAGCAGAGTACATGGTTGCAAGCTCAACTAGCATAGCATTATCAAAGTTGCTGAATGAGTCTCTAGGATCAAGGCATGCAGTGCACAATAATAGGCGTGTAGAAGCATCAGAAAATCTATGATTCATCTCAACTATGATTCTATCAAGCACCTCATTAAAGATTTCTACCTTGTAATGATGCAAGCAAGTAACCATCTTGCGTGAGCTCCTTGGGTAACCCCTAGCTACAATGTTATCATCCATATTCGGTACTGTAATATTTCTTCCACCACAGAAGTTAGTAGCAGCAAGCAATAGAGGCTCCCATCCATCATCTCTCAATTTCTGCAATGCATTTTTCACTGAGACAATCATATTCATGGCGCTCACTATATTCTGATCTTTGGATTGCAATGCGTTTGACAAACCATTTGTTAAACCAAGCAGTCGAATCATCAAATGCAAGATAATAACAAATTCAAAGGTTTCCATGTATATGATATAACCTGAAGCCACACCTTTCTCCTCGGCATCTGTCCCATCATGAGAAACACTGCATAGCGCTTCAATGACTGAATCCCACATTAGTTGAATACGAACTAGAGTTTTATGGTGTGACCCCCAACGAGTATCACCTGGTCTTGTTAAACTTGTCTCTTGATTTTGGCCTCTACCCGATGAGATCTCCCCACTCTCTAGCTGTGCTACCATACGGTCATGATGCGCTTGCAACAATGCATCTTTCTTTCTACAAGAGGCACTCACCTACAAAATATGTGCATTTATAAATTAGAATTGATACATAGACAAACATTTGAAGACAACTATTTACAAACTGTGTACAAGAACTAACCATAAGAACAATCTTGTTCAAGTGACCAAAGAACTGACCAACTGGCAGAACATTTTTCACAACCGCCACAACAACCAATTGAAGTTGGTGGGCAAAACAATGCACATAAAAAGCATGAGGGTTGTCAGCCAATATCAATGTTTTCAAACCATGTAGCTCACCCCGCATATTAGAGGCACCATCATATCCTTGACCTCTTAATCTAGACATTGACAAATTATGTTTAAGAAACATTGCATCTAGATTGCTTTTCAAAGAAGCCGATCTAGTATCAAGAACATGATCAACACCAAGCAATCTTTCCATGATCTTTCCTTTTTGGTTCAGAAACCTACAAGCAATAACATATAAGTTCAGTTTGTGAGAGTATGATAATTGAGTTTGTGAGAGTATGATAATTGAGAGAAAACAGAATTTCCGAGCTCACCTCACCATCACAGCCATTTGCTCTTTAACCGATACATCACGAGACTCATCAACAAGTAGAGAGAAACCAGAATTTCCCAGCTCACTCATAATGACTTGTGTAATCTCTTCTGCACATGCTTGCACTATATCTTTTTGGATTTCAGGAGATGTCAATTGACAATTGCCAGGAGCATTCTCATTAATCACATCGGCTACATCCTTGCATCTTGCACCATACCAATCCAACAACTCACGGAAATTGCCCTTGTTCAATGAAGTGCTAGACTCGTCATGCCCACGGAAAGCTAGACCTTGTTCAAGTAGAAATCTGACAACACCCAAAACAGCCCTCAAACGAATCTCATATTTAATATGTGATTGTTCTTCATGAGAAACAATAGCATATGCCACACTTTGCTTTTTATTTCTGAAATCTTCACAACTATTTCTTGCATTGTTGTGAATGCTACTTGGTCCACCTATATGAGTCTTGAAGATTTCCGAGGCTTTCTTCCAATTTGAAAACCCCTTCTTTGTGAAAACATCATATCCAAAGTGGTTAATATTGCTTGAAGATTTGAAAAGAAAACAATGGAAACAAAATGCAGCTTTCTTCTCAACACTATACTCTAACCAATCATGCTTAGCATACCATGCATCTAGAAATGACCGCCTATCCGGACCTTTGGGAAAATTATGACCAATTAAACGATTGCGGCCTCTTGACAAATATGCCCATCTCATTTTATCTCTGATTTCAGGGGTACCAAATTCCTCAATTGGTCTACGAAGTCCAGGATCCCCAACAACATTTTCTAGATCAAAGATTTCAGGAATATTTGCCTACAACATTGAAAACGGAAATAAAATGTGAGCATACTGCTAATTAGTAGACACATAGACAGCAAAACTCAATATAAAGGGAAAAAATCAACCTCTATGCGTGCCCTCTTGCGTGATTCCTCTTCGGCGTCCATGGGGAATTGGAGATGGAGGCGCAGCAGGAGGTGAGCAGACGCCGGGGCGGAGCGAGCAGACGCCGGGGCACCGGCGAGACGGGGAGGTGGCGCGCGGGGCACCGCCGCGCCGGGATCTGCTGCCGGCGGCCTGGGCGGCTGCTTGGGCGGCGGCCTGGGCGGCACGGCTCTGGTCCACGGGAGGCAGGTCGCGACTCGCGAGAGACTGGGCAGGCCAGCGGAGAGGAGAGGGGAGCGGCGAGGGGAGGGGCCAGCCAGCCGGCTAGGGGACGACGGCCGACGGACAGGGGAAGGGCCAGCTAGCCGGCTAGGGGACGGCGTGGCGGCGGCGGCGTGAAGCAGATGACCTGCCCTGCGCCCCTGCCCTGCTTCTCACGCACGAGACCGAGCGAGCAACACAAGACCTACTCATCTGGGCTGTGGGCCTTGTCAAATTACAAGATGCTGTGTAGGTAAAAAAAATTGCCAATTATTGAGCCGGGTCGGCCGACCTGGCTCGACCCACTGCTGGCTCCGCCCGTGTCAATAGTGCAGGTTCGGCCGCTGTGTTCCTTGCCCAAATGTTCATTTCGTCTCTCCCTCAGTTGTAACGGAAGGTAAAACTTGAAGCCTACAGCCGTGTGATTACCTCCACCTTTTAATGCTTGGACACTATCAAGGCAAATACTTTATGGCATCCACTACGTGTGTGTACAGTGGAGTCTTTTCCCCTTCGTTTCGAAGTATGGCTTCTCCTCTTCCCAGCATCATCTCCCTTACACAAGAATGGATCTACCTGGTCCTCCACATCTTGCAGAACGCAATGTATGTACTCTCTCTCTCTCTCTCTCTCCCCCCCCTAGATCGAGTCCTTCCAAGGTACAGCCACGTTGTCGCCAGCCGTAGAATTAAGCTCCTGTTCTAGATGAATAGCAGGTGCTTGGAGTAATCTCTTCTCTATTTATCATGTTCATTCATCTAGCATGGTGTTTCTGATTGCATTTTGTCAACTTCTTTTTGTCACTAAAAAGCTTTCACTTTGTCCTCTGCAGCACCTCACCAAGATCTTATGTTTGTTGTTCAAAGAGAGAGTGAAATCTATGATTATACTGTATATTTGGCTTATGGATGACACATATTTTTGGATTTTCGAGGATAACTATGCATGGAGTCATAAACAAATGCCTTCTTTCTTGGCGGTTTGAAGAAAAGCGACTGGATTTCATGCCCGGGGGCATGGTCACACCACTCATCCCACCGTTTGATTGACATCATTATGAGGCCTGTACGAGTTTGCTTAGGCGGCGGACGAGGCTAATTGTACTTTGCTCCTACAATGGCAGAGCAAAGGCGACGGCAGAACGTTGCTCTCCTGGTGTCCACGCAGCTTATTACATTTCCATGGGTCATATGTGTGTCCTTGCATTCCTGTGTGCACACCATGGGCTGATGGACGTGTACGTCTCCATGGAGATTGTGATGAAATTCAAGTGGAGGTCGTGCATGCACACACACGCGCCCATCGGCGTATGGCCATGCACGCACAAGAGCGTAGGGTCACAAACATCAGCAACCGGCCCTGCATGCAAAGCGCCTGGATCATGCACACCCCAGCATCGACTGCATGCTCTGGCTCCCCAGCCATGCGCACATCCGGCGTCCATGAACTGACACACGCCCCAGCCGTGCACACACCTAACACACATGCAGGCATGCATGCGCTGACATTTAACTGACTGAACTCTCTCCTTGCGTCTTGAAAGGCCTTGCACATTTTATGTCCACAATACTGTACTGTGGCGTACTTCTAATGACTTCCTTACAAATTGATTCAAATATATTGTTTTCCCTAATCCCTGTTGCTTCGCGAGACGCTGGGCATGGGAACGGTGCCCCCGGGCACCAGATCAGTATTGCAGAAACAAGAAGCTATTCAGTCACAGACTACAATGGGAAATGATCAATTTTCCTTCGTGTTATTCCTGTAATCCATTTATTTATGTTTGTTTTCTTACATGTAATTATAAAACCTGACCCGTTTAGCATCATTTAGCTTATTGATATTAGTCGCGGAGACTACTTCTACAGAAAAATGTCCCAAGACATAATTATTCCATATGCGTTAGAGCACTTTATTTTAAATAGTTCGACAATCCAATTTTAAAGTTTTAGAAAATTGTACATGTTCATATGAATATATATTCCATATGAGTAAAGTCTGGTGAGTAAATAACTAAATATTTACACAAAAATGGAAAAATGGTGGTTTCTAAATTGTGAATAGTGCACTGTTCACGTAACATTATTTTCAGAATTTTATGAAATTTCAAAATAACATTTTGGCACTATAAATAATATAGTGATCATTGGAGCACCCACACCAAAGTGTTTTTTGGTACTAAGTTAGTGATTAGTCATATCATTTTTTACTTGCAATATGTGAAATTTTTGCCTGTTCTAACAAGGACATGTTTGAATTTCCATTTATCAGGATTTGACCAGGTCCATTGATTTATTTTCATTTTCTTATACCTAATTTCTTTCTACTATCATTGCAAAAACAAAACTTTCTATTATTTCTTTTTGAGCCATTACTACATTTGAACCACATGAAATCGTCGAATTTGACTTCTACCTTTGTGTGCTAAAATTTTCCGCAGCAACGCGCGGGGTATCATCTAGTTAAAGGAATTAGAAAGGCTGCCGCACGGTGCGGGTAAATTAAATGGGTTCATCTATAATTAAAGGGTACTAGAAGGTACTTCCTCCGTCCGGAAATATTTGTCATCAAAATAGATAAAAAAGGATGTATCTACTTCTAGATACATGTCTTTTTGTCCATTTTGATGATAAGTATTTTGGGACGGAGGTTGCATGATGCCTTAAGTTAGTTTTTAATTATTAAACAGTAGTACTGTGCTGCATGGATAGGCGCAAGAAAATACTAAAAAAGAGACGATGCCTAAGATAACGATATAAGCATGGTCCTTAAATTGTTTGTGATTTATCTTCAACGGCAGCCCTAAAAGCATAGCCGGGCTTAAAATTGCTTTCTTTCCTCACTCCAGGCTATAACACACCTCCAACAGATCATATACAGTGGTGAAAAAAAGATTGTCTGGATGCAAAAATTGCTAGAAGTGATGCTAATTGCGGCACCACTAGCAGCTCTAAAACCAAAAACACTGCGACGTCAGCTCTAACAGACAAAACTAAAAGTTCATTGTACTGTGTTGCGCCTTGTGCTGGTTCACGAAATTTTTCGTGAACCACCTTTCCCATCATACGAAACATAGGGTGTTATATCTGCATATACAATTCTCATGAAATTTGAGTATAGAGTTTGGTTTTCTCTCCTGTTGCAAGGCATGAGCAAAAATGATGCGTCAATTTTCTCTCCCGTTGCAACGCACGGGCATTTGTGCTAGTGGTTCTTAATTAAGAAAAAAGCAAAATCAGATCTACACCGTTATAATTCGGTCCCACCAGATAAACGGTTCTTAATTTCTAATTAACGTAGGAATTTCTAGGAAGTGACTAATTAGTATAGGTATAGATTGAATCCCTTGAAATCCAAAATAGTGGGTTCATCACTATGCAAAGTTTTAATCTCTTCACTCTCACTTTTAGCAATTTTAGCATCAAGATCTAAAAACTCCGAATCATTGGGACACTTTAAAGAAGAATCATCTCTAATCCTATCTTCATCAAAATTTATAGTAGAAAACAAGGATCTAATAGGAGACACATCAATAACTTTCAGATCTTCATCTTTATTTTCATGATAACTAGAAGAACACGCTTTAATATAATCCTCTCTTTTAGCACGCATCCTAGCGGTTCTTTCTTTGCATTCATCAATGGAAATTCTCATGGCTTTGAGAGACTCATTGATATCATGCTTAGGTGGGATAGATCTAAGTTTCAAAGAATCAACATCAAGAGTAATTCTATCCACACTTCTAGCCAATTCATCAATCTTAAACAATTTCTCTTCAAGCATAGCATTGAAATTCTTTTGCGAGATCATAAACTCCTTAACACTAGTTTTAAATTCAGAAGGCATCTTTCCATAAGAGTTGTTGTAGGAATTACCATAATTATTAGAAAAATTACTAAGAAAAGGCCTAGGATTAAAATTCCCTCTATAAGCATTGTTACCAAAATTATTCCTACCAACAAAATTCACATCCAAAGATTCATTGTTATTTTTAATCAAAGTGGACAAAGGCATATCATTAGGATCAGAAGAAGCACTCTTAGCAGCAAACAACTTCATAAGTCATCCATCTTTCCACTCAAAACACTAATTTCTTCGATATCATGCACATTTTTACTAGTAGATCTTTCGGTGTGCCATTGAGAATAATTAACCATAATATTATCTAGGAGTTTGGTAGCTTCTCCAAAGTTAGTCTCCATGAAAGTGCCCCCGGCGGCCGAATCTAAAAGATTTCTAGAAGCAAAATTCAAGCCAGCATAAAAGTTCTTAATAATCATCCATAGATTCGAACCATGCGTAGGGCAATTACGTATCATTAATTTCATTCTCTCCCAGGCTTATGCAACATGCTCATGATCTAGTTGCTTAAAATTCATAATATCATTTCTAAGAGAGATGATCTTAGCAGGAGGGAAATACATAGAGATAAAAGCATCTTTGCACTTATTCCATGAATCAATACTATTTCTAGGCAAAGAGGAAAACCAAGTTTTAGCACGATCTCTAAGTGAAAACGGAAATAACTTCAATTTTACAATATCGTTATCCGTATCCCTTTTCTTTTGCATATCACACAAATCAACAACGTTGTTTAGATGGGTAGCGGCACCTTCACTAGGATGGCCGGAGAATTGATCTTTCATGACAAGATTCAACAAAGCAGCATTGATCTCACAAGATTCAACATCGGTAATAGGAGCAATCGGAGTGCTAATAAAATCATTGTTGTTTGTATTGGAGAAGTCACACAATTTGGTATTGTTCTGAGCCATAGTGACAAGCAAGCAATCCAACACACACAAGCAAACAAGAAGCAAGCGAACGATAAACACACGACAGAAGAAGGGCAAATAAAACGGCAAGGGTGAAGTGGGGGAGAGGATAACGAGAGGCAAATAAATGTAATGCGAAGGATAAGGGTTTGTGATAGGTACTTGGTATATGACTTTTGCGTAAGCCTCCTCGGCAACGGCGCCAGAAATTCTTCTTGCTACTTCTCGAGCTTGCGTTGTATTCCCTCGAAGAGGAAAGGGAGATGCATCACAGTAGCGTAAGTATTCCCCTCAGTTTTTGAGAACCAAGGTATCAATCCAGTAGGATACCACGCGCGAGTCCCTCGCACCTGCACAAACAAATAAGAACTTCGCAGCCAACGCGATAAGGGGTTGTCAATCCCTTTACGGTCACTTACGAAAGTGCAATCTGATAGAGATGATATTTTATATTTTTGGTATTTTTGTTTATAAGAACAGGAAATAAAAGCGGTAAAAGTAAAGTAGATGTAGATTGATATGTTGAGAATAGACCCGGGGGCCATAGTGTTCTCTAGTGGCTTCTCTCATGATAGCGATATTCTACGGTGGATAAACAAATTACTGTCAAGCAATTGATAGAAAAGCGAATAATTATGAGACTATCTAGGCATGATCATTGTATATAGGCATCACGTCCGAGACAAGTAGACCGAAGCGATTCTGCATCTACTACTATTACTCCACACATCGACCGCTATCCAGCATGCATCTAGTGTATTGAGTTCATAAGAACAGAGTAACGCCTTAAGCAATATGACATGATGTAGAGGGATAAACTCAAGCAATATGATATAAACCCCATGTTTTTATCCTTGATGGCAACAATACAATACGTGCCTTGTTGCCCCTACTGTCACTGGGAAAGGACACATCAAGATTGAACCCAAAGCCAAGCACTTCTCCCATTGCAAGAACTATAGATCTAGTAGGCCAAACCAAACCAATAATTCGAAGAGACTTGCAAGGATATTATAAGCACACATAAAAAGTTCAGAGAAGAACCAAATATTTCTCATAGATAATCTTGATCATAGACCCACAATTCATCGGATCTCGACAAACACACCGCAAAAAGAGATTACATCAAATAGATCTCCTCGAAGACCGAGGACAACTTTGTATTGAGATCCGGAGAGAGAGAAGAAGCCATCTAGATACTAACTATGGACTCGAAGGTCTGTTGTAAACTACTCACAACTCATGGTGAGGGCGATGATGATGATGAAGAAATCCGTGATGGATCCCCCTCCCGTGGAGCTCCGGAACAGGCTCCAAGATGGGATCTCACGGGAACAGAAGGTTACGGCGGTGGAATTAGGGTTTTCTCTCTGTTGCTGATGGTTTCAGGGTACGTAGACTTATATAGGAGGAAGGAGGACACCGGGGGATGCTCGAGGGTCCCACGAGGCAGGGGGCGCGCCCTGGGAAGGGGGGCGCGCTGCCCACCCTCGTGGGCGCCTCGATGCTCCCCTGACGTTGTTCTCAAGTTCCTGTTGCGTGATTTTCTCCAAAAATATCTCTCGCGAAGGTTTCATTCAGTTTGGACTCCGTTTGATATTCTTTTTCTGCAAAACCCTGAAACTGGCAAAAAACTGCAATCTGGATTGGGCCTTTGGGTCAGTAGGTTAATCCCAAAAATGATATAAAAGTGTATGATAAAGCCCATTAAACATCCAAGACTTTATAAATAATAGCATGGAACAATGAAAAATTATAGATACATTGGAGACGTATCATTGATTCAATATGTTGTGAATGCTCGCAATCCTTAATCAGATCCTAGCATTCGTCCTTCCGACTCAGACGTCGTTTTAAACATGAGTTGGATCTCGACCAATCAAATTATCGTCGATTGTACCCATAAGTCTATTCAACTTATCCATCCTTTATCAGATTGTTTGCTTCCGATCCTTGATTGGGAATTCTTAATTCCTTCGTATTTGAACTTTGAATTAGTCAGTTGTTGCTATAATCCAATGCCTTTGCATTGTTTCTTCCTCTGGTTGTGTGCCGATGCTCACGTCAGCTCCATATGGATCGTTAGATCCTTTGTTGAATTATCATCTGATAGTGTCCTTCGTATGCAAAAACCTCGAGAAGATCTTTCCCTAATACATAATGCCTTTGGTAAATTGTATCCTCTGCCTTGTCGAACATGCTTTGCTTTCCAGCTTGTGTTGTTTTCTCCTGAAGTTTCTGGTATATGTTCCTAAGATGCCCCTATGGGTTGAACCAGTGCCTTCCCTAATCTGTATGAACTCGGGAATTCCTACGGGTCATACTCTACTAGTGTTATGCCAGATAAATTTCTACACTACAACTCCGTCGAAGGCAAGGAGTGAATGAAAGGTTATGCATTGGAAAAGTGGGAGTCGACCTTGAACCTTGTGTTCATGCCCATGGAAACAATGTTGAGCTTATCATGATAGCTTCTCGTAACAATAATTATACACTTGGCCTAATTCGATCTTGTATCAATCGTGGTTCCGATCGTGATTGTTCATCTTTGATCCCATTCTTGGACAAGTTAAAAGTACTTGCCTTCTGCAGATCATTACGTCTGCTCAACCTCTATTTTGATCTACCCTCGAGTATTACCCCCTGGTATCTCGAGGACATCAACCCATTACACTACATCTTATGAATTTCTGATGAAGTAGTACCTTTCCCCATCATAGTCACTCCATGGGTTCTGGGTTGTCATCAACCGAGAACACCGATTTGTGAATCAAATCAACACTATGATTCAGTACTTCCAGTACTTTACTGTTGAGAAGTTTAATACTCCATCGCGTCATTCCTAGCCTGTTAGGCCACATCATATTTGTGCTAATTTTAACTGTGCTACCAGGTCCTTCCCGGAGCACAATTTTCGATGACGAGCTAAGCTTACATTGAGCTTTCAACATCATATTGTTTGTCTTGAGAGACAACTCTGATTCTGACATTGCATCTTATCTATGGATATAATAACCTTTGGCTTCACCATTCCATTTGCTTGATGTAGTCGCTATTCGATTGCTTCTTCTTGAAACATCTCAACAAATGTGTTGTGATCATCAACAACATTATTGCCTTTCCTCCAAACACAAACTTGTTCCTGGTGTGGGGCTCCTTGCTATCCAGCATTTGTTCTTTACCTTACAGTATTACCATCTTTTATGTCAAGGGTGTCATGAGAATTGGTCCACCTGTTAACTCTTGGTATAGTAATACTTCTCGCAATCCCCGTTCATATCATTGTCCCCATGTTGTTACTAACCGGGATACCGACCATTGTACCGTGAGTTGTAATTTCAACACTCTAGCAGCCCTATTGTTTTGAAGTGAATGGTCAATAGTTTCATTCAAAGTATTTTGGTTATTGAATCACCATGCAAACGTTGACCGTGCTACTTAGTCCATCTTTCTAGGTGCACATTATGATCAATGTTTACTCATGGATGTTCTCTTCGAGCATCCTCCATTATATACTTCGGTATGTCCAATATTATCACCCTGTTCACTTAATTGTGGAAATCCATGTTTATGGAAATCACGATGAGTTGTTGCTGAGCCCATCGACCACATCCTCATCTTTACCATGATGAAATTGTACGTGTTGTTCTAGTAGTTCCGGCTAGATCCTTTGTGTATCCAAAGTCTGACATTTATCTGATGACCATGTCGATGCTACCTCGAAGCACGTCTATGGTACTCCTATCATCAACGCGAACATTGAAGAGCAATGCTAAATTTTCTTTACCAATTATCCCAAACATCATTGTATGAGTAACATCATGAGTTCCCTCTCCCCTCTCCCTGGATGGTTATGTACTTAAAGACCTCTCATGATTTTCTCGATCTGCTTGCCCTTCAGAAGGATTATACTTGTGTATAAACACATTTTCCTTTCCATTGGTTTGTTTAGCTTTTCTGGTAATCTAACTTATCTAAGCAGTGATAATTCCGTGCTTACGCAAACACGTCGGTGTAAAACTTGTCAGTAAGACCGTGTTACTATTGTTGCTGACTTTTCGATAACCACTGATGGACAAGAACCTTGCCTATTGGTCCGCCTCATCCAACGAGCAGGAAAATGGTTCTCTTCGTCCCTCGCCCTTGGTACCGATATTGTTGCCGACATAGCTGACAAGCTATCCATTGACATGCCTCCCTGTCGCGGCTATGCAAGATGTCACCACCCTTCCTATTTTTCAACCCACACAGTGGGCCCATAACCCATAGGTCCACTGGATCGAAACCTGACTCTTCTTTACAACCCAGATTCTAATGTATCCTTTGCACCTGGCTTCATATGTGATTCACGAGCTAAATTCTATACCCTTATTCATCCTGGAATCAAACACCATGTTATTCTCGTTGTTCAAGCCCCCATTCTTGCTTCTGTCTAGGCATCGAATGATTGCCTACCCATTTGAAACTTTGGTACCATCGTATTTTGCACTCAACGAATTCACTCAAATACAACTCGTGGGGTACCTCATGTATTTCCCATTGAGTTCACCATCAGATGGCCAGCTTTGTGGAGACGCGTAGTTTTTCCCTTGGTCGCGTTCGTAGGACGATGGAGATCCCGAAGAAAGGATGACGACTTGATCACGATGACTTGAAGTAGAGAAATGAAGACATCAACGAAAGGGATCAACCTCTTCGAAAGGGCAGCCAAGACCGAGAAGACTCGTTAGGTTTTCGCTACCAACACTTTTCCCCCTTACTCCATCGCTTAAATCTCGGGGCGAGATTTCTTGTAGTGAAGGAGAATTGTAACGCCCGAATAATTAAACTATAGTAACCTCCTATTAATAATGTCACAACACCACGATTACTGTTGTTAATCTCACGTTGACTCAAAATCGATAAAGTTCAAATTTAAAATAAAGTCATACTATGCAAGTTTTCGAACATTAAAACTAAAATGTTCTAAAAGTGAAAAATAAATCCTAAGTAGAAATGACGAAGAAACCACATTTTTATAACATGTTTAAATTCTCTAAAGTAAATCAAACAGCGGCTATAACAATTTATTAAATACCTTTTATAATTTATAAAATAAACAACTGTTTTATTTAGTGCCAAATTATCACTGGCAGTAGTATAATTAGTTATACTAATTTAGATACTATTTTTTCATATTTTTAGAATTTAAAATAAATTAGAAAACTAATAAATAGCAAAAAAAAGGAAAAAGAAATATAATCAAAAGAAAAATACATGTAAGACACCTCCCCCCGACTGGGCCCTGGCCCAGTTAGCCAAAGGGGCTGGCCGGCCCAACACCCCGCTGCCCCTGGCCTATTAGTCCACCCCCCGAACCCTAGTCCCTCCCCGATCCACTCCTTCCCCCTCGCGCTCCCATCCACTCCCCCTCGCCCGTGCGCTCGAGCACGAGCCGCCGCTCGTCGTCGCCCGTCCCCGCCCCATGCGCCTCCTACCTCCCGCCCCGTCGCCTTCCACTGACGACCATCACTACCCCCTGTCCCCCTTCCTCTTC
>LR738710.1:725915588-726069593 GCA_902687465.1 Secale cereale
CCCCCCGAACCCTAGTCCCTCCCCGATCCACTCCTTCCCCCTCGCGCTCCCATCCACTCCCCCTCGCCCGTGCGCTCGAGCACGAGCCGCCGCTCGTCGTCGCCCGTCCCCGCCCCATGCGCCTCCTACCTCCCGCCCCGTCGCCTTCCACTGACGACCATCACTACCCCCTGTCCCCCTTCCTCTTCCTCCTACACCGCGCCCTTCATCCCCGAGCCCGCGTGCGTCCATGGCTGCGCCGCTATCGTGGTCGTGTCCATTGGCCATCCCTCGTGGCCCCTTCATGACTAGGAGCTGACCCCAGACACCTTCGACCTCCACGTCAACTCACGCGAGCGAGAACTCCTCCAAGCCGTCGCCATCGATCCTTCCTCCTCCGCCACGACCGCGGCAACACGTCGTCGATCTGCGACATCGCTGCTTCCCCGGCTTCGTCGAGCACGCTCTCGAGCTCTCTGTGATCTCTCGGTCCTCTATGGCCTCTCCCCTCTCCTCTATCCCCTCCGCGTCCCGTAGGTTCATTCCCGATGGGCGCCGGCGCCATCGCCGCTTGGCCATCGCTCCGGCCACCCCCTGTATGTGCGGCTAGCACCACTGTGTGTGCGCTATTTCACTCGTCCATCTGGAGCCCGTAGCCACCCAAAAGGTCGCCGAAATATCGATTCCGGCGAGTTACCGCCGCTCTGTGGTCGTCGGCGTACACCATCGGGTGCGCCACCGCGACAAACGCCAGCATGGGCCACCGATATTTGGCCCCCGCATGATTAGTCACACTAATTAAACCCCAAACACCCTATGACATGTGGGGCCACGTCTCTAAATAACCCGTGCAAATAAAATGAACTTTGTTAACTAATAACCCACCGATAGGTTGGCCCCACCTACTAATTAACTTAACTAAAATCAATTTAATTAACTGTTAACTCTAACAGTCACTAACTGCTGGGCCCTTGGGTCAGTTTGACTAGTCAACTGGACCATAGTTGACTGCTGACTCAGTAGTCAACTGGGTTCCACTGTCAACCACTCCAACACTTGGTTGGGTTCCCTTTTGGGTGTATCCAGCATTTAACCTTACTATTTTCCAATTAAATTAAATCTCTTAAATTCTAGAAAATGTTTCAAAACTTTGAAAATTAATATAAAATAAACCGTAAGTCAGATGAAAATACTTTGTACATGGAAGTTGCTCAGAACGACGAGACGAACCCGATTGCGCTACCCGCATATTCGTGTGGTGCCTCTAAATACCTGAACAGGGACCTTTCCCCCTCCGGTCATCTATCTGACAAATGTCCGGGACCGGGAAAACTTTCCCGGATGGGATCCTCCTTTATCAGTAAGATGTAACACTGCGTTAGGGCACACCTGGCACATCGTATCGCCATGTCATACTTTGTGTTATAATTGTCTGCTTTATATTTACTGTTTCTTCTGCCTCCTCTCTCGATAGACACTGAGACCACCGGCACCGACGTTGCTGCGTACGGCTACGTCGTCGATGACCAGATCATTTCAACAGAGCTTCCAGGCAAGCCCCCCCTTGATCACCAGATATCGCCCATTCTCTTCTATCTTATTCTTGCATTAGAACTGCTACTGTTGATGATTCGGTAGCTCCTATTCTGTTGCATAGCCTGTCATTGTTGCTACAACTATTGATACCTGTACCTGCTATCCTAATGCTTAGTATAGGATGCTAGTATTCCATCAGTGGCACTACATTCTTTTCCATCTGCCATGCTATACTATCGGGCCGTGATCACTTCGAGTGGTGATCACGGGTATATATATACATATTATACATGATACATGATGTGACTAAAGTCGGGTCGGCTCATTGAGTACCCGCAAGTGATTCCAATTTGGGGGCTGAAAGGACAGGTGGCTCCATCCAGGTAGTGGTGGGCCTGGGTTCCCGACGACCCCCGCGTGGATCTTCGTGGCGGAGCAACAGGGCAAGTTGAGACACCCAGTCGAGAGGTGGCCTGGCCCTGGTCGTTGTCCGTGGTTATTTCATAATAGCACGCTTAACGAGTTTGGATATTTGATCCGAGTCTGCTCGCTGGCCTATACGCACTAACCATCTACGTGGGAATAGTTATGGGCTCTCGACGTCGTGGTATCAGCCAAAGCCTTCTTGACGTCAGCGACTGAGCGGCGCGCGCCGGGTTGGACCGCGTAACGTAACTTCCTTAGTAATGGAGGTTGCTAGGTTTGCTCATCGGCCGCGTACGCAACGTGCAAATGTGCGTTGGGCGATGGGCCCGGACCCCTGCGCGCTTAGGGTTTAGACCGGCGTGCTGACCTCTCTCCTGTGCTTAGGTAGGGCTGCGACATGTTGATCTTCCGAGGCCGGGCATGACCCAGGAAAGTGTGTCCGGCCAAATGGGATCGAGCGTGCTGGGTAATGTGGTGCACCCCTGCAGGGAAATTAATCTATTCGAATAGCTGTGTCCCTCGATAAAAGGACGACCCGGAGTTGTACTCCAACCTCATGACAACTAGAACCGGATACTTAATAAAACACACTCTTACCAGTGCAAGATACAACCCGGTGATCGCTTTCCCACAGGGAGACGAGAGGATGATCGCCGGGTAGGATTATGCTATACTATGTTACTTGGTGAACTTACCATCTATTCTATTCTACTGCTGCAAGACGGAGGCTGCGAGAAGCAATGATACTTGTTACTTTCCAGCTACTCTCTTCTACTGCTGCAAGACGGAGGCTGTCAGAAGCGTAGTCTTCGACTGGATTAGCTATCCCCTCTTATTCTGGCATTCTGCAGTTTAGCCCACATATATTACCCCTTTACACATATACCATTGCATATGTAGTGTAGATCCTCGCTTGCGAGTACTTTGGTTGAGTACTCACGGTTGCTTTGCTCCCTCTTTTCCCGCTTTTTCCTTTCTTCTCAGTTGATGCAACCAGATCAGTGGAGTCCAGGACCCAAAGGATCCCGATGATGTTTCTACGTGGAGTTCGGCTTCGAGGAGTAGTTAGGAGGTCCCAGGCAGGAGGCCTTGCCTTTTCGATCTGTATCCATGTTTGTGCTAGCCTTCTTAAGGCAAACTTGTTTAACTTATGTCTGTACTGAGATATTTTGCTTCCGCTGACTCTTGTGTTTTCGAGCTTATGTATACGAGCCTTCGAGGCGCCTGGCTTGTAATATAAAGCTTGTATTACTTTAATTTGTGTCTAGAGTTGTGTTGTGATATCTTCCAGTGAGTCCCTAATCTTGGTCGTACACATTTGCGTGCATGATTAGTGTACGGTCAAATCGGGGGCGTCACAATCTCATTAGGAATAGCTTCTTTCCAATCATCTACATGTGGAGATGCATATGTCTCTGCAATAGACTTGAGAGTGTCGTTCATAAGGTATACAATGAAATCGTTACCAATGGATTTTGCAATCCTATGTCTCTTAACTCTCCCAGGCGCTTCATTGTTATCCTTCTCAAGGACTTCCTTTGTGGTTTTCAAAATAATATATAGATGCACTAGATTCAGGAAATATCTCAGTAGAAATCCTAGTAGTTATATGCATATCTTCCATAGAAAACGTATTATCAGAAAATGTTGCATCATGAGATTCCATATACTAGTACGTACCTCGGATCTAACACTAAAAATCTATAGGCACTACTCCGCTGAGCATAAACTAGAAAGACACAATACGCTCTGTTTGGTCCGAGTTTGTGTCTCTTAGAGATAGGACATTGACTTTTACCAAGCATCACCAAGTGCGCAAATATGAAAGTGATGATTATCTCCCAACCCACTCCTCATAAGGGCTTTCTCTTTATTTTGGTAGGAGCTCAATTAATGGCATGGCATGAAGTCTACAAAGCCTCCCCTATAATGCCTTAGAAAAACCAGTAGTGTCTGACATGGCAATAACAAAGCTAGTCAATGCGCGATTTTTCTCTCGATAAGCCTGTTTCATTAGGGGCAAATACGGAGGTTTCCTATCATAAATAATATCGTGTTCCTCACAGAAGTCGTCAAATATTTTGGAAAAATACTCACAACCATGATCTAACCTAAGGCGCTTGATCTTTCTCTCTAATTGAGTTTTAACTTCAGCCTTATAGATTTTTAGTCTAAAACCTCATATTTAGTTTGCAACACATGAACATAGCAAAATCTAGTTGCATCATCAATCGACGTCATGATCTTTCCACCTTTTGTCAACACACCATTTATCTCTCATATATCAAAATGTATGAGTTCTAGAGGTGTCAAGTATCTCTTGTTTTGCTGCAGCATGAGCATTTTAAGATTGCTTTGATTGCACAAAGCTATGGCACTTAGAACCTTTAGCAATTGTGATATTAGCAGTGACATAAATTCTTGCCTTGTCCCTGCGCCCCCTTTCTCCCCCAAATTTTTGGACCTAAGTCTGCGCCTGAATCAGTCGGAGCCCTGGTTTCGTCCTCGGCCTTCCCTACGGGTGTGTTGGGTAGCTTGTATGAATCTAGCATAGTTGTTCTCCTTTGATACATGCTGAATGTAGACATGTTGAGCAGAGCCAGGCCCATAGTTGTACAGACTGTGCGGCCGCATGGGGCCCATAATTTTTGGGGCCCCAAATATTTTATATAGGCCTAGCATTTTTAAAAAATATGTTCGCAAAGGCCTAGTGGTCTCTGTGTTGTTGGGCCGTGAGCGGCACCTTATTTGGGTCGTACCTTGCGCTCTATCTTTTCTGTTCTCGGCCGCACCCGCACGAGGAAGATTGGATCGACTCGCACGAGCTCGCGCCGCCACCGCCGCCGCTTGGAGTAGCTCGCCACCGTGCCCGCGGCCACCACTCACCTCGCCATCGTCGCAACTCGCCTAGCAGCCGCCTCGAGTGACTCCAGTCATCTCCGCCGTCGCCGCCCATCGTCATCAATAAGGAGGTAATTGACCCCGTTTGTGCGTGCTTGGCTGCTTGCTGCCGCGTATGTGTGGGCTACTACTTGATGCTTAGTGCTTGCTGTGTGATTAGACCTGGCCATGGGCAGCCCGGCCCGGTCGGCCCGACCCGGCCCGGCCCGAAAAGGCCCGACCCGGCTCGGCCTTGTCCACGGGCCGGGCTCGGGCCTAGATTTCAAGCTCATCGGCCGGGTCGGGCCGGGCCCGGGCCCGTCATATTTGTGCATTCCTGAAGAAGCCCGGCCTGAGGCCCGAGGCCCTGTGGGCTTTTAGCGTGATGCGCCGGGCCGGGCTAGGCTCGGGCTTGGGTTTTTTGCGCCGGGCTTTGGTCGGCCGGCCCGAAGCCCGGCCCGGCCCGACAAATGGCCAGGTATGTGTCTGATTGACTTCTTGATGTTGTGCTCGCCGGTGGTGGAAATATATTGGAGCTTTCATTGCCTAATTTTCTAGATGCCATTAGATTCGTTATCGGTATGTTTTTCTGTTGATTTTATTTAAACAGTCTTAAGCACATCTATGTACTATATTATTGATTTTACACAGAGATTTGTGCTAGTATTTTCTATTTAAATGTGCTCTAATTTTTATTACATTTTATTAGTATACTTGTGTTCTCACATGAAAGTACTGGTGTGCATTGTTAATTGGATGGACTACCTACGTTGTGCATCAAATTTGTTATGTGCTTAGTTTTCGCCACACCTCAAGGAAAATTCGTCCTCCGCCATTGCGTTATAATTGTTTGTTAGTTTATTTTTTATTGAGACAGAGCCTCATTTTTTAGTTTCGCACAGGACTCCGGATTTTGCCGGTACGGCCGTGATGCTAAGTCCATGCATTTACTGTTATTTGGCAGCGGTGTATGTGCTGGGACACGCTGAATAATTTCGAATTCCGAATATTTTTATGAATGGTTAACAAAATTGAAAATCCGCGAACAAAATTTTAAACATATTTGAAATTCTGATCTTTTATTGAAAATTTAAACAAAATTTGAACTTCTAAATAATTTTTGTTTTTTTTAAAAAATTTGAAATTCCGAACATTTTTGAAAATTTAAAATTATTAAAAAAATTCTGTTTTTTAAAATTTAATAATATTTGTAATTCTGAACATTTTTCACAAATTGAAACAAATATTGAAATTCTGAACATCTTTTTAAAATTTATTTTTTTGAATTGTTAATCATTTTGGAAAACTGAAACAAATTTTGAAACTCTGATTTTTTTAAAAAAAGTAAACAAAATTTGACATTATGAAAATTTTCTGAAAAAAATTTAAAACTAAATTCTAAACATTTTTGAAAATCTAAACAAAATTTCAAATTCTAAACTCTTTTAGAAATTTAAACAAATATTGCAATTATGCACCCTCCATGCACCCCTACCAAACACCCTACATGAGGGGTGCCATCCCAACCAGCTGGCTACGACCCTCCACGTCTTGACAACATCCTTTTTCACTTGCATTGCCCTGATCCTCCATAGCCCCACCACCTGCAACGGCAATCGCCATGTCCTACTTCTCCAAGTTTCAGTGGCCCTCCGCGGCCGATACAGCAAGTTGTCGGCTGCTCCAATTGTACATCTAACCATACAATTGGTTGGTGTAGGTTTATATGCAAATTCGAAGTGCTCCAACATGGTCTGTAGGGGATTTTTTGCCCATACGTTGTGCTAGGTTTAGACACTTGTTGTGCGACTTTTACCGGCTATTTATTAATGCTTCATTGGTTTCTCAAATTTGCTTCTAAAGTACATATGTATTGTCACAAGCATATAAATTTGTGAACTCAAAATAAGTATGCTTGTAATGTAGAGATATTTTGTGACAATACCTGCGCGGAATTGAAAATAATATTGCCATAAATTTGTTTTACATATTGACTAGTGGATTCAAATGATGTTATATGAATGGATGAAGCACAACAATATCAGCGAGTCATAGTACCATCCGAAAAACACTCGATCACTATGGAAACCAATTCTCGTGTTGAACGAAGCAAAATTGAGTGCAACGGGTAACCAATAAGTTGTTACATTCAACACAAGTTTCCTTGATGTCAAAGCGAAATTCAGTACCACTGGGAAACATATTTTCTATGGATGGAAGCAAATATTATTGTGGCACATGGGACAAATATTTCTATATGGAAGCAAATATTTCCTACAAAGAGACCAGTTTCATTTGCACTAGAAATAAATTTGTAAACATTGCTACATACTATTAGATCGAAGCAGATTTCAACTGTACTTGAAGCAAACTCTCTGCTGTTTGTAAAAATTTTCGTTGCTTGGAAGAAAAATAAATTGTTACTGGACAAGCTTTTTGTTACATCGAATCAAATTTACGTTGTATTAGAAATGAAATTTTAATAGCTCAGCAACACAAATTTCACTGAATAGAATTCATTTTTTTGGTGCAGTTAGTATGGATGGGACCCACCTTATTAACTACTAATCGTCCGTAACTCTTGGATCCCTTTTGTTTTAAGGGTTTTTATTATTTATGCCAGTAGTTGTGTCTCACTACTCAGTTTTGCCATTAGAAGTTACAACTACTCAAAAATGCCATCGATCGGTGATATGCTTGCTCAAAAATACGATTAGATATCTCAAAAATGCCATCGTTTCATTAGATGTTTGCTCAAAAACGCCATTAGACATTGTTATTTTCACGTCAAACCCATTGATCATGTTATATGAAAAAAAATAAGCCTAGATCCACATGTCAGTTCTCTCTATCTCACAATGATAAGTGTGGCCCCACTTGTTAGGAGTAACCAAGCGAATAATTTTACAGGAAAATAAGAACGTTGTTGGGATCAAGTTGGCCCCATACTTTATTGTAGTGAGATAGAGGGAGAGCCGGCATGTTGGTCCATTGATATTTATGTCATTATAACATGGCAAAAGAGACTTGAGATCAAAATAATGACGTCCAGTGGTATTTTTGAGCATGTGTCTATTTAATGAAGCGATGGCATTTTTGAGTGGTAGAAATTCCTAGTGACAAAACTGAGTAGTGGAATACAACCGGTGGCATAAATGATAAAAACCCTTTTTTAAAGCAAATTACTGGGAAACTGCACACATGAGACCCAACGTTCCATTACCGAGCCAATGAGCCTAAGCAATCTAATCCAATGGGGCTGGGCTGGTCTGATGGAACACCAGGGATCGGTAGTTTGATCCCTAATGGTTCTCTAGGCTTGGAATTTACATTTCGTGTAAAGTATGATTTTTTTTCTTGAAAAGGGGGTAACCCTTGGTTCCATCTCGACGATACATGCATCCATTTTATTAATTATTCAGAAATACCTTGCAAAGTAATACATCAATAAGTTAGAAGTCATCATCTTGACAATACCTGTTGCTATTCTTATCTAGTTGATAAAGGAATGCCGAAAGTCCGAGTCGAATACTAAACAGACCTCAATCAAAACCTAACATCTAAAGCCGGATGCGCCCACCAAGACGCTTGCCGGGTCTGGGGTACATACCGGTCCGGCACACTCTCAGAGTCCACCGCCGCCGTCTTCCACCGATCCATCTTCAGAGCAGGTACTGACGCATCGACCATGCCAGGCCTGCCATCGACGCTACCACGACACCAGACAACGCCACCTCACTACGCACGTCCATCAAGATGTATCCTGCATTGAGACTCTACTGCACCATGCCACCAACACCCACCGTCGACGATACAATTGATGCCATGCCGCTCCACCTACATGCCATTTCACGTCGACTCGGAACTACCAGCAACTCCACCACCATGAGCAGTCCCCGGCCGACACCATCAGGAAGGAACATGACACCAAGGTGCCGTCGTTGCCCAACAGAAGAACAGAGGATTTCGCCTGCGCTCATGGGAGAGGTGGGAGGAGCAGGATCAACACCGAAGCATTCAGGAAGGGAATCGGCGCCGAGGGGCGTCGACTTTGGTGCGGCCGCCACGCCGGCCTGGAGTTTCCCTCGGATCCAAACCCACCCGCCAGATCCGTCCAGGCGGAACCGGCAAACGTCGATCGCAGTCGCCAGGTACCGGAGCCAACACGAACCAGAGCATATCGAGTCAGAGACGACGCTTGCCATGGAACTCCGTCTGGCCAGCGAGGAGCCGCCACGGCACCGCCGCCTCCACGCCGCCCACACACCCATGGAAGGCCGCCCATCTGCACCCCCATTGCCGCCCGCCGGTAAGGCCGCACCGCGCGCCACCGATCGAGGCCGCCGCCGCGCCTTGAGAGCCAGAGCCCACCATGCCTGCGTCCGCCCACCGCATGCGCTCCCGCGCGCCGTAGCGCTCGCCGCGCAGCCCCGTCGCCAGCTCGCCACGACGACTACACGCCCCCACGGCGGACGCCCCGAGCCCTGCGAGAGGAAGAACCGGAGTGCTCCGCCGCCGCCGACGGTGCGCAGGCTTTGCCCGGCGACTGCAAGGGGAGGAAGATCTGACGAGGAGAGAGTTCGCCCGGTGGCTAGGGTTCTGCCCGGAGTCGAGGGCAATTGATTTCATGTAAAGTATGAATGGGCGGGAGTTCACTTAAATTTGAAATGGGAACCATCTCCAGGCTTGGAAGGAGCGCTGCATAGAAACATGGAGAAACTTGCTGGGTTGTGTGATCGATGGATTCTATTGTGCAGGATCAGCTCACAAGTTAATTTTGTCGGAGTCTTTGGAGTATCTGGATTGACATCTTGTATGTCTCAACATGCTGAGTAAATTTATGCCTTCGGTGTGAGGAGTCTGCATGGATCATTATTCCTGTGGTGATGTGCCTGTAGTGTTATCAATAGTCTTACGCCCCTATATTATTGAGAGCTAGTAGTGTGTAGTGGAAGTGGATCCTCTAACATGAAGAAGAGAAGTCACCTAAGCTACAATTCTCTAACTTTCCTCCTTCACATCCATATGATTAAGGCTAAAATGACTTGAATTAATTTGTAAATTAAAAATCTATTGTATACATTTACAAAAATTACATAAAAACAAAATTATGATGCAATAAAATTAATTTTAAATTTATTTATATGAACAGTAATCACGCACATAACTTGCTACAGTAGATAAATACAATATTCGCTATAGTGACCATGACTTTTCTTCTTGGTTTTGCACTAGATTGCACTGTAGCTTAGGTGACTTCCCTCCTTAATGTTAGAGGATCCACTTCTGTGTGTAGTGTGTAGTGCAACCGCATCTGCCTTGCAAATTAGATAACCATCCAAAATATGTTTATTTCCTGTTAACCGAAGATATTTGCTTGGATGTCAACATTCTCGAATCATTCTACACGGGAATAAGAATAATGCCTCTCATCCACGTTCCCGATCCAAACGTGTCCACGACATAGCCATACTGTTCGTGCAGAAGTAAAAGGCATTAGATCCCCTGTTCCACTCATGAGTTAATATGTTCCATCAATCGCGTCGTTAGTTAGCAGCCAGTATCATCTTTTTACCTGGCATTTTATCCCCATCACAAAAAGTGCCGATGCCACTACCCCATGTCTTTGCCAAAACAGCCAGTGATCAAATCTTCTCATAATGCATCAACACCAACGCCGTCCGGTAGATGGTGAAAACCATCTTCAGCGTGTCATTGCGAATCACGCACGACGGGAATCCCATCTTGTTGAATACCGTCCGATCTATTCATCAAAAATTATGACAGTAAGATGAATATAAAAAAAAATACATCCATATCCGTAGACCATTCATGACTGATGAGACAACTGAGCAAATCCGAATTTACATGGATGTATCACTACGACAAAAGGCCTGGACAAGTGTACGGTGGCTCCGACCCTGCACATTCCCATGTGCGTGGAGTAGCTGATAGAAATGTCCCATGCCCATCGAATTTATTGTCACAACGTAGGCACTGATGAATCATTGACAACAGAAAATATCGATATGCATGAATCGATGTCCTAGGCCTGCTGACCTACATCTACATGTCGTTCAGTGGTATCAACAAAAGGATCGCTAGTGGTGTAGCACTCCCCGCGCCTATACACTTCACATGGAGGGACTGGAAATGCGAGCGCCATCTGAGTTGAGAAGATACAAAGTGCCAAGCAGTACATGCGCGTGCGTGCGTGTCACTGTTTGTTTTCACCCGTCTACCATAGCAAGCTGCGCTTCCATCTCTCAGGGTGATGTGAGAGATCTACTCGCCCGCGCATCTATCTCACATGACTTGGGTCGAATGTGGTGCGCATGCATGCTTGACAGGTCATGGACGGAGCAGTGGGCCGGGGATCTCCTGTTGGTCCGGCGAGGGTCTCTCCCGTGGGGTGGGTCTCGCAGCCGGCAAGGCAAGCCGTCGACAGCGCGCCCTGCTGGGATGTATAGGTTCGTCGGAAAGAAAGAAAAAGGCTGGGTTTGGTTCATCTCATCACCTGAGCGGAGCCCTGCATGTCATGACGTGATGAACCATTAATCCTACACCTACGGAAACCACACGGAGAGGACAGAATCATGGAGAACAAGGCTGCGCGCCGATAGCTGTCGCGCGCTGATACGAGCGATTCAAGATGCCGCGCGAGATGCCGGGAGAATCGGCCGCCCTGTGCTCGACACTTGGCACCGTGGGTCTCATCTCTGCCACCACCACCACCACCACCTAGGATGCCGCAGTACGTAGGCGTACTACACGACGGCTTCTGGCGCGCAAAGGAGCAGGCTTTGCTTTGCGTCTCGTCACCTAGGAATAGGATGCCGCAGCACGTAGGAGTACTATACGACGGCTGGCTGGCACATGATGCCATGATGGCCGGGCGTACACCGACTGAGGTGGCGATCTCACCGACTGAGGTGGCGATCTCATCGGAAATGGGTTGCCCAATGCAGGCCGGCCGACCTTGCCCTCACCTGTCATCGCGCTCCTGCTCCCGTCCCCGGCGTGTCCGTCCGTGTTACCCGCCTTTCGGGTGTGCGCGGGTGCCAGGGTCTACCACCACGAAGCGCGCACCACCGTACCAGGATTGATTAGAGCATCTGAACTAGACTTTGTAAATTCGGTTCTTCAAACGCGTGGATACTAACGGGTCAAACTTTAAATTTTCCTTTTCACCGGTCATCTCAATTATCATATCTCATATTCATACAAACTCATGCATCTACGTCGATGCATTACACACATCGTCTGGCTATTCTATCACTACTAACATGTTATCGGACTGCCAAAATCTGACATGGTTAACTATGATGGAGAGCGTCCACGGGTGCCCTTGCCCTTCCCGGCACCCTTGCCGTTCTTCTCGCGGAAGTACTGGCCGAAGCCACCGTAGAGATCGAGCCGGATCTGCTTGTCGCCGGAGCTGTCCTCGCCGTCGCTGTCCTCCTTCGGTGGTAGCCCGGCCATGGCATGGACCACCCAATTATGCTCTCGGGCGAGGTCGTGTGTTCCTCCACTGTCGTTTTTTCACAAGGCGCGGATTAGGGATGAAAATGGAGTGGAAACTTTCAGCTTTTCCGGTGGAAAAATGGAAACGGAGAGAAAATATGGAAATGAAAATGGAAATTTGCAAAACGAAAATGGAAATGGAAATTTTTATACGAAAACGGAAACAAATACGGAACGGTGTTTTGCGATGGAACATGCGCGGAAATGGAACTTTCCTTTCTGTGAATATGGAATTTCCATTTGTGCTATAGACATATGGTTGCTTTGTTGCCCAACTAACAATCAACACACAATGACACAATGAGTAGAATAGATAATTTGAGGGCCAACTTCTATACACAATTGTCTAGTACTACTACAATACTATGATAAGTTGCTAACATAATGAAACTATTTTGTAGCCATGTTAAAAGTTCATTTTTTTGTTTGTGCGTGTATTTCTCTATGATTCAAGGTGGTTTGAAGTTCCGGTCAACGCCCATTTCTGTTTCTGTGTCTGTTTTGTATTCGCTCCATGTCCGTTTCCGGTAGTATCTGTTTCCGTATTCATTTCTGGGGTTTCTCTATTTGTTTCCGCTTCTGCAAAAATATATGGAAACAAATATGGTAGCACTCAGTTCCGTTCGTTTCTGCTCGGTTTTCAACCCTAGCGCGGATGGTTTCGTCCTCTGCGGCCGCTCGCCCCGTTGCACTAGCCACCCGCGCCACCGACATTTCCGCCGCGATACGGGCCTTGGCGGCCCTTATCCTCCCCTTCCCATGATGGGACGTTTGTTCCCGGTGTGACTCATATTCTGCTCGACAGTTATGGGGAAGTGGAGATTTTCCGACTATCGGGACCGCGATGATCCAGCCACAAAGGATACGAGCGCTCGTTGAGCCGACGCTACGAAGTAGCGCTGGACAGATCCTTCCGAGAGCAGCGGAGTGCAATGCGGACCGTCGTTGTCTCTTCCAACCCGCCGAGCACCCCATATCTGCCTCATATCTGGGCTAGGTTTAAGGGACGCGGGTTAGCCCGGACGTTTGAGGCATCCGTCTGGATCGAAATTCCATGACTGGGCGGACCACCCAGACATTTGAGACGGGTTTGAGACGCTCCGACTGTAGATGCTCTTAGGCCTTGTACAATGCTAGGTGCTTAGGAAGATGCTTAGAAAAATAAACCGGTTTTCCTGAAGCATCAGTGCCTATTTCTACTTGACGCGCCTAATTAAGCGTCTGCCATGTACAAATAGACACCGGTGCTTATAGAAAATCTGATTTATTTTTCTAAGCACCTCTCCTAAGCACCTTGCATTGTACAAAGTCTTATCCAACTACGACAGCAGCACGTGGCCATGCCACGATGAGGGTTTGTATGCGCTGCGAGTGGGGTTTATAAAGATGGGTTTTTATCAGTTTTGCCATCGGTTGTATAGCACTAATCAGTTTTGCCACTAAACATTTGTACTACTCAAAAATGCCATTGTTCTGTTAGACTCAAGCTCAAAAGACCATTTTTCACTGTTACCGTTTGGTCAATGGACGTTGACTGGGGGTAGCTGACGAAAATACCCATATCCCGTTTGTCAATTCCCTTCTTTTTTTGTTGACTGTGTGGGTCCATTTTTAAGGGGCGCATGAAAAGAGAATAAAAATTGGAGCTGTGGGGTTTCGAACACTAACCAACTAGGCTACAGAACTGTTGTTATGTAAAGCGAGATATATGCTTTATATGTATGTTATTTCAAACCAACAAGTGGATGTTATTGAACCTTATGTATGTTTGTGAACCTGATTTGTGTGTGCTGAAAAACCTTCAACTTGATATTTTGAACCTTATGTATATTTGTGAACCTCTTTGTGTTTGTTTCATTTTCAGAAAAATGGGCAACACCATGCTGAAATTTTGAGAGAAATTTAGAAAACCATGTGATCCTGCTATCATATGTGTTGATTCTATCAATTAGTGTGTGACACATCAATCAATTGGGCGTGGCGGTGTGCCTGATTTGTTTATGCCTAACAGTACCAGAGAGATTCTTCTAGCCGTCCAGCCACTCGCAAGAAAAGATACGAGACATTGCTGTGTTGGAATATTATTCCGTATGAACATATAAAGGATATATCTCATTTTACCTCATAACTGCTTTGTAGCCCAGTTGGTTAGCTCGCATGTCTGTGGATATACCTGGCCATGGGACGGGCCTGGCCGGGCTTGGGCCGGGCCTAAAAAATCCCACGGTAGAAAACTGAGGCCCATGCCCTACCATCGGGTCTACTTTTCAAGCCCAAGCCCGACCCATCTGGAAAAAGCCCTAAAAGCCCTTAGGGCTTAGGGCCGTGGGCCGGGCCTCTTCGTTAAAATGCCAATATGCCAAGCCCAAGCCCATCCAGGCCCTGTTGATGGGCTCAAAACTTAGGCCCAAGCCCGGCCCACATGCAAGCCCGTCGGGCCTAGGCCCTGGATTTTAGGGCCGGGCATGAGATGGTTCGAAACCCCACAGCTCCAATTTTTATTCTCTTTTCATGCGTCCCTTATAGATGGATCCACACAGTCAACAAAAAGAGAAGGGAATTGACAAACGGGATAGTGGTATTTTCGTCATCTACCCCTAGTCAATGTCCATTGACCAAACGGTAACGGTGAAAATGGTCTTTTTAAGCTTGAGTCTAACAAAATAGTACTCCCTCCGTCCCAAAATGTAAGATGTTTTTTGACTCTAGTGTAGTGTAAAAAGACGTCTTACATTTCGGGACGGAGGGAGTAGCATTTTTGAGTAGTGAAAATGTTTAGTGGCAAAACTGATTACTGCTATACAACCGATGGCAAAATTGATAAAAACCCTAAAGATATGATGCATGCACGTCACTCTGCTGTGCCAGTGCCTGGTTGGCCCATAAGCGTTTCCGGCGTATCTTTGCCGGTCTCGAAGATCGGCTTTGATTGATTGTTATATACTCCCTTCGTTTCAAAATATAAGAACGTTTTTGACATTAGTGTAGTGTTAAAAACGTTCTTATATTTTAGGACAGGGGAAGTAGTTCCGTGTTTCCCCTAAATCTCGATCGGCTATGCTTCCGATGGAGAGGGTGTCTTGACGGTGAAGATGTACAAATGTGAAATGTAGGAAGAGAGTGGGGGAACCAAAGCTTTTGTGTGTAAATAAAGGTGTAAAAGACGCACAATTGACCGGCGCACTGTCGAAACTCGTTCAATAGCATCAACAAAAGGTAGTGAAACCTCACAAATCAGGTCGATTAAAATAGAATCCATCGGTAGCGAAACCTTGTTTGTACAAACAAGATTTTCTTCATCAGTCATCCCACCACACCCACTCTTATTCATGGTAATTATTTTCTATCTTTCTGCTAATTAAACACATCAATCACATATTTTAAATGGGCAAGGGGCGATCTAAATAGTCATGATGAGAAAATCTTGTTTGTGCTTTTGAAGGATGCATTGTACCAGCAACAATGTTACCCGAGGAAGACACACTTCGATGACTGCTACTTCTCGAGCTTGCGTTGTATTCCCTCGAAGAGGAAAGGGTGATGCCGCATAGTAGCGTAAGTATTTCTCTCAGTTTTTGAGAACCAAGGTATCAATCCAGTAGGAGACCACGCACGAGTCCCTCGCACCTGCACAAACAAATAAGAACTTCACAGCCAACGCGATAAGGGGTTGTCAATCCCTTTACGGTCACTTACGAAAGTGAGATATGATAGATATGATAGCTTGATATTTTTGGTATTTTTCGATGTAAGAACAGAAAGTAAAAACAACAAAGTAAAATAGATTGTAGATTGATATGTTGAGAATCTTGACAAACACACCGCAAAAAGATTACATCGAATAGATCTGCTCGAAGACCGAGGAGAACTTGGTATTGAGATCAAAAAAGAGAGAAGAAGCCATCTAGGTACTAACTATGGACCCGAAGGTCTATGGTAAACTACTCACAACTCATGGTGAGGCGATGGTGTTGATGTAGAAGCACTCCGTGGAAGATCCCCCTCTGGCGGAGCTCCAGAACAGGCCCCAAGATGGGATCTCAAGGGAACAGAAGGTTGCAGCGGTGGAATTAGGGTTTTCTCTGTTGCTTCGATGTTTTCAGGGTACATGGGTATATATAGGACGAAGGAGGGCATCGGAGAAGCAACATGAGGCCCACGTGGCCGGGGGCGCGCCCAGGGGGAGGGGGCGCGCCCTCCACCCTCGTGGACGCCACGTGTCCCCTCTGCCTTGGTTCTCAAGTGTCCCGTGTAGATATCGTTCCAAAAATATCTCTCCCGAAGGTTTCATTCCGTTTGGACTCCGTTTGATATTACTTTTCTGCGAAACCCTGAAATAGGCAAAAAAATAGCAATCTGGACTGGGCCTTTGGGTTAATAGGTTAGTCCCAAAAATAATATAAAAGTGTATAATAAAGACCATTAAACATCCAAAACATCATATCATATATAATAGCATAACGATAAAAAATTATAGATACGTTGGAGATGTATCAATGACAAGTCTAGAAAACAAAATTTCGGTGAAGTCTTCTGTGCTATATTTACAAGACATTGACTGGAACAAATTTCTTATACACTGGTATAGTTCCCAGCGTCAGATATTGTCTACGGTATCAAATCACAATTTGAAATCCTACATTTTTGAATGTGCTTTACTAATCTATTGTTGTAAAAATGCTTGATGAAGAACATTGTTCTTGTTAGTACCTGTTGTTCTTTGTCACTGTACTTACATTCATAGTTGATTGACAACATCTGTTTGCATGTTTGCTTTTTCAACCACCTTTTGTTCAAAATTATCAAATCTATATTAATGCTTACACTAATTTAAAATAAACACAATGCTTATGCAAATGTTTAGCTCTGTATTGCTCCTTTAAGTACCTCTCACTACTGAAAAGGGCTTATAGCTGAACCCCAATGAATGGAGGGCGAGATGGGGCACCCGCCACAACTATTTTTGAAACCTAGCAGTGGCGGGTAACAAAACCTGCCCGCCATAGTAAACTGACAAACTGTGGCGGCCACAGAGGACCACCCGCCGCACGTATGATCACCCCGATGGGACTCGTCTGCGTAACTCAGCTGTGACGGGCAATACCTGTTGGGGAACTTAGTATTTCAAAACATTTACCTACGATCATGCAAGATCTATCTAGGAGAAGCATAGCAACAAGCAGGAGAGTGTGTCCACGTACCCTCATAGACCGAAAGCGGAAGCGTTTAGTAACGCGGTTGATGTAGTTGAACATCTTCGCGATCCAACCGATGCAAGCACCGCACGTACGGCACCTCCACGTTCAGCACACGTTCAACTCGATGACATCCCATGAACTCTTGATCCAGGAGGTCGTGGGAGTTTTCCGTCAGCACGACAGCGTGGTGACGGTGATGATGAAGTTACCAGCGCAGGGCTTCGCCTAAGCACTGCAACGATATGACCAAGGTGTGTAACTGTGGAGAAGGGCACCGCACACGGCTAAGAAATTAACTTGTTTTTCAATGGGGTGCCCCCTGGCCACGTATATAAAGGAGGAGGGGAGGAGAGGGCCGTCCCTCCTATGGCGCACCCAAGGGAGTAGGATTCCTACTCCTAGTAGGAGTAGGTTTCCTCCTTTCCTAGTCCAACTAGGAGAAGGGGAAAGGAGGGGGGGGGGGTCGAGAAGGAAGGGAGAGGGGGGCCGCACCTCAAACCCCTTGTCCAATTCGGACTGGGCTTGGGAGGGGCGCGCGCCACCTCCTGGATGCTGCCTCTCTTTCCCACTAAGGCCCATTAAGGCCCATTGACTCTCCGGACGAATTCCTGTAACTCCCCGGTACTCCGAAAAATACCCGAATCATTCGGAACCTTTCCGATGTCCGAATATAGCCTTCCAATATATGAATCTTTACCTCTCGACCATTTCGAGACTCCTCGGCATGTCTGTGATCTCATCCGGGACTCCGAACAAACTTCGGTCATCAAATCACATAACTCATAATACAAATTGTCAGCGAACATTAAGCGTGTGGACCCTACGGGTTCGAGAACTATGTAGACACGACCGAGACATATCTCCGGTCAATAACCAATAGCGGAAACCAGATGCTCATATGGGCTCCTACATATTCTACGAAGATCTTTATCAGTCAAACCGCATAACAGCATACGTTATTCCCTTTGTCATTGGTATGTTACTTGCCCGAGATTCGATCGCCGGTATCATCATACCTCGTTCAAGATCGTTATCGGCAAGTCTCTTTACTCGTTCCATAATACATCATCTCGTGACTAACTCATTAGTCGTTTGCTTGCAAGGCTTATTATGATGTGTATTACCGAGAGGGCCCGGAGATACCTCTCCGGCACTCGGAGTGACAAATCCTATTCTTGATCTATGCCAACACCACAAACACCTTCAGAGACACCTATAGAGCATCTTTATAATCACCCGTTACGTTGTGACGTTTGATAGCACACAAGTATAAACCGCCCAGGAGTGGCCGGTGTATGTTATCAAGATTATTTTATTAAAGCCCAACGGAGCATAAAGCAAGAGACTTTAGCCCAAGAGGTTTAGAGCCCAAATGTTAGGGCCCGTGATTTGTAAACCGTCATACTATGTAACTTGAGATGTAAGATAGGAAGAATAGAGACCGAGGCGGACACGTTTATGAGCCAGCCTCAGGACTCTATAAACCGGACCGGGCATCACCTCCTATATAAAGGGATGACCCGACGACGGTTCAGGGCAGAGAACAACAGTTTGAGACACAGGCATAGCGGATTCGCTCCCTGGTCATCGAAACCCTAGCAATACACACCAAACTAGACGTAGGCTTTTACCTTCATCGAAGGGGCCGAACTAGTATAAAATCACTGTGTCCTTGTCCACTTTAACCCCTTTAAGCTAACCTGTAGCGATGGCCTCACGACTAAGTCCTTTTGCTAGGACATCTGCCGTGACAAAACCACGACAGTTGGCGCCCACCGTGGGGCTATCGCACGATGGTTTCGTGTTCTTGAGGGCCAGCTTTGAAGGACTCAAGGGCTACGCAGTGGGCTGGATGACTAAGAGTCGTCGCGGCAAGATCTACATCGACGATGCAGGCTGGGGCCCCGAGGCCGATTCAATCGAATAACGGGTACCGGGCCCCCTTCGGCGGCATCCACATTTTCATCGGCAAGATCGGTGAATCGGGCCCTGAGCCGGACATCTTCCCAACATCGTCAAGTCGGCTCAGCGCACGAGACCTGCCCGAATTCAGCCCGCCAGGAAGCACGTCTTCATTGGAGCAGTGCATGGAGTACAAGCCGAGGACGGATCGGACTCTGGCGGCGAGACTGTTGTCTATTCCGGCGACGAATCGTCCTTCGGAGAGAAAAAAAATCTTTATATCAGTTGCAGGACGGCCGATCTAAGGGATGTTCCGATGGTGACAGTATTCCGGACCCCCTCGATCCGCCAAACCGGGTTGCTGTCTTTATGGCCGGATCACAACCTATGCAACAATCCTCAACTACAACGGCGTTAACATCAGACGCGGTGGGGGCTAGGGCTGGAGATCCTGCCCCATCACCGTCTGAAACTTTATCCGTCTTGGTCGATACTTTGACGTCGCTATTAAAAGTAGAGGTAGCCCAGGCCAATAAGGAGCAGCATGATGCGGAGGTCGCTCAGGTGAAGAGCCAGATTGATCAAGCCAAGTTGGACCTAGCTGCTGAGAAAACCAGGATGGCTGCAAAGCAAACTGAGATTGATGCTCAAGCCTATCGACTCATGTTGGACCAGATCGCTTCACAGGAGGTGATGATGAGAAGGCAACGATCTCGCCTGCCACCAGTTTATGAGGCAAGGAACCTCTTTAGGACGGCAGGAGCGGGTACCAGTAACCAGCCGGAGATAAACCGGGGAGGAGCGCCGAGAGCGTCGGTCCAGCCGCCGGTCGCCGAGCCAACCCGTCAGGTTGTGCCATCACAGCATGTGCCCACCCCTCCTGGTCATTACTCCAACCCGTTGGATAACATAGTCGCCGTTGCTTCACGACTGGCCGCATTTCCCGTTGAAGGAACGTCCCTCATAGCGGTTGATACGTCCAAAACGTATCTATAATTTCTGCTTGCTCCATGCCACTTTTGGGTGATATTGCTATGATATTCATACACTTCCATACACTTTTGATCATATTTGGACTAACTTACTAATCCAGTGCACCCCAGTGCCAGTTTATGTTTTCGGCTGTTTTTGTATTTCAGGTTTTCACATTTCGAGAACTGCCCAGAAAAATCCAGAAAATATATATAAAAAATCAGCGTATCGGAAACAACACTGCGTCCGAAGGGCAGCATGGGGGGGGCACAGGGGCTCCAGGCGCCCTGTGGGCGTGCCCCCCCTGGGCCGCGCCGAGGGGGCGCCTCGGCCCCCCGAGAGCCCCCCAGTGCCCTACTTTGGCATATATTTAAAGGGTTCCCCGAAACCCTTGAAACAGAACTTCTTTTCGCGATCCCATCTCTGTTCCGCCGCCGCCGCCGCTTCCAAGATCGGGAGCACCAGGAGAACTCTTCCCGGCACCCTGCCGGAGGGGAGGATCACCACCGGGAGCTTCTCCACCACCATGGACACCTCCCGGATGACTCGTGAGTAGTCTCCCTTGGACCATGAGTCCATGACCAGTAGCTATGTGATGTTCTCCTCCCGTTCTTGTGCTTCACTAATTAGTCCTCGTGAGCTGCCCTACATGATCGAGGCACCTATGTAATCCTTATGCTGTTGCTATGTTGAGTTTGCTGGGATCCGATGGATTATGAGATTATGTTCAGATTGATCTTGAGTAATATATTTGATTCACCTCTTTTATATTTTAGTTCATAAGTAATTCTTGCATGTTCTCCGTTGTTATTTATTGCTTTGGCCGAGTAATAGGTAGTGACTCCAAGAGGGAACGTTATGCTCGATTGTGGGTTCATGCCCCTCGATGACTAGATTGAGTGACAGAAACATGAGTCTAGGGGATGTGTTGTTGCCACAAGGGGGAAAACAACGGTGCTTGTGCCCGCGGGTGCAAGGATTGTTTACTTTACGCAAAGTTCTTTTAATGCAGTTGTCTGTTGCATTGAGTTTACACTATGGGTGGGACTCGCAACTTAATACCAGCGAGATGTTCTGGATAGATATCTCAAGGTGGATGATTAGTAGTAGATATTGATGGATTTCGGTCTACTTACTTTGGCGTACCGCCCATGCTTTGAACCTCAACCTTTCTTGCAATGTAGTCAGCATTGGTTTGCGTTCGTGGTCCTGTCAATTGCCCAGCTGTAATTTGTTACCTCACATAGTTGTTTTATCGTCTTTTGGGAGAGAGACATCACTAGTGAACATCATGAGACTCCGGTCCATATTACTATCATTGATCACATACACTATTTACTTTTCGCTATTTTATTTACTATTGCAAAACACTATCTATCACTACTATCATATTGCTTTTAACCCTTTGTGAACTACAAGGCCGGAGAGATTGACAACCTCTCTGTACTCGTTGGGAGCAAAGTTATTTGTATCTGTGTGCAGGTCCATGTTGATTGCTAATTGCGCCGTTAGCAATTGACACCTACTTGTTGAACCTAGGAGTCTCTGGGGATTCGATCCTTGGCATCTTTGCTAGGGGAAAACACTTCTACTTACTGCATCTTACACCTTCCACTTGGGGTAACCAACGAGGGGTTCGAGGCCCATCAAGGAGTATTTTCTGGCGCCGTTGCCGGGGACTCCACTCTTCAGGATAGGGGAGTTGCATGCTATCTTTTACCTTTGCTTTTTAGTCTTGTTAGTTTACCTATCATATTTGCTTTAGTTCCTTTTATCGAAAATCACAAAAATAGTTATCTTGCTTGCTTGCTACTATGAGTTCTACCAAAAACACTAAATGGGAGGGGTACACCCCTACTTCCATTGCCCCACTTATCTCTGACGGGGTTTATAAAAAAGATAAACCTTGTGATTACACTAGTTATGACGGAGAGTTATGCCCATGGCATGGCCTTCCAGGAAAAAAGTATGAGCATCAGTTTAAAATTGCTCCTACGCTTCCCGAAACTTGGGAAGATGTTCAAACTCTTATAATAGAGAGCGAATTAAACAAAGAGGATGACACTACAATTCTGCCCACTAATGGTAAAATTAATTTTGATAATTGTAGTATTTCAGAAGTTGTCACCTTCCTACAAGGAATGGCTAAGGATCCCAACACTAGCACGCTTAATCTTGCCTTCACAGAGCATATCACTAATGCTCTCATAAAAGCTAGGGAGGAGAAACTCAGAGTAGAAGCCTCCATACCTATAAAGATAGGAGATGGTTGGGATTCTATGATTAAAATTAAGATAAACAATTTCTCATGCTTTGCTTTATGTGATATTCTAGCTAATACTTCTATTATGCCCAAAAGACTATATGATATGCTTAAATTGAAATCTTTTGATTCTTGTTCTTTTGGTGATGCTCTCGTTGATTCTTCCATAAAGAAACCTTTGGGGAGGATTGACGATGTTCTTATTGTTGTCAATGATAATTATGTGCCCGTTGATTTCACTATTATGGATATTGAATGTGATCCTTCATGTCCAATTATTTTGGGACGTCCCTTTTTGCGCACCGTTGGTGCTGTCATTGACATGAAAGAGGGTAATATAAAATTTCAGTTTCCTCTCAAGAAAGGGATGGAACACTTCCCTCGTAAGAAGGTCAAGTTACCTTTTGAGTCCGTTGTACGGGCTAGCTATTCTTTTACTTTTGATAAAACTTGATCTTTGCATTATGCCTAGCTTAAAGGCATAAAAGAAAGCGCTTTTGGGAGGCAGCCCACATGAATAAATTTTTTTGCTTTTGTTGTGTCTTGATGTTATTTACTGCTGTAGCATCATCATTGTATCTTTACTTTTCATATTTGTGCCAAGTATAGCCTCTGATTGCTAGAAAGTTCAAAAGTTGTGAGGTGCTGTCCAGGAAACAGATTCTGTCCTTGGATAGAAAAATTCATATAAAATCACCAGATCATCTTTTTGGTCTGAATTTTTTCTACAGCATTCTCTATATAATTGTCTTTCGTGCGTCAGTTGTGAGTTTTTTTATTTGAGTTGCAGAAGTATCCCGAACAGGTCAATTACTGCCTGCTGTTCTGTTTTTCACAGATTCTGTCCTGTTTTGCCTTACCTTCACTTTGCAAATTAAGAACTTGCTTTTTCTTTGCAAAAACCTTTTGGCAATCTTGAGAAACAGTAGAACTTCAAGAATATCCTTATTTCCAGCAAGGTATAATTATTTTATTAAGGGTACTAACCTCGCTAATCAGATTATGATGAGTTGTGTATGAAGGGAGTTTTCACGTGTGCGAGGGAAGATGATAAAAAGATTCAGGAGTGTCAAGCGCTCAAGCTTGGGGATGCCCCCGTGCACCCCCAAGAAATATTCAAGGAGACTCAAGCGTCTAAGCTTGGGGATGCCCCCCGTGCATCCCCTTCTCCATCAACATTATCAGTTCGTCTTTCGTTCCGCTATATTTTTATCACTTCATATGTTATGTGCTATGCTTGGAGCGTCTTGCTTTTAGTTTTCTTTTTAGTTTTTCATAACGAGTCGGAACCCAGCATTCCTTTATGTGGGAGAGAAACACGCTCCACCTCTACCTAGAACATTACATAGAATTTTCATGTCTATCTATGCTGTGTGTGTTCTTTGTCTTTTTAAAAGCTACTATCGTGCTTTGCTCTTAGTATTCATGCTTATCTTTTCAATAGCTTTTATTTAGTTGGTTGCTTGGACTCTTTTTAATTACCATGCTCACCTTATTAAGAGAGTTTGCTTCCGATGCATGGGTTAATGTGTCTATGATAAAGATGCTACTTTCATGATGGTGCTTAGTAGTTCAGGTTTTCTTATGGTTAATCTCAAATAGCTGGGGGGTTCCCAATGTGTTATTGGAGTACCAACTTGGTTTATTTGCCTATGATGTGGTATAATTTAGTAATATCTTCCTTCGAGAATTTATTTTGATTGACTTGGCGTATGCTCACGCATATTCAAGACTGTAAAGAAAGTCTGTCATGCCTTGATGATCTTTTGTTTCTGAGTAGCGATATAACTACCATGCCTGATTCAATATTGCTTTGTCGCTCTGCATGATTATGACCGTCATTGCTCTCTTAGTTGGTCTCTCCCAGTCTTTTGCTAACCTCCACCTGCACTAAGAAAATTAATCATGCAATACATAGCTCATGGGAAAGTAGCCTAAAAACTATTGTGGTAAAGAATATGTTGCTTATGCATCTTACTTATTATGAGTTGCTTGCTGAGCAGTAACCATGTTTCTGGGGACGCCATCAACTGTCACACTCTGTTGAATATCATGTGAGTTGCTATGCATGTTCGTCTTGTCTGAAGTAAGGGTGATTTACCGTGGGTTGAATTAATATGCATATTGTTAGAGAAGAACATTGGGCCGCCAACCAAAGCCATGCATCATGGTGGAAGTTTTAGCTTGGACCTTAATCCTCAATCTCTCATGAGAATATGCTTATGCATTAAAGAGGAGTCCATCATCTATTTTCTATGTTGTCCCGGTATGGATGTCCTCAAGTTGAGATCTATCAAAAACGAGAAATCAAATGCGATCTATCTCCTTGGACCTTTGTACAGGTGGCATAGAGGTACCCCTTTGTGACACTTGGTTAAAACATATGCAATGCAATGATAACCCATGGGGATCCGAGCTAATTAGGACAAGGAGCGAGCACTATTGGTATTCGATGCATGAGGCTTGCAACTTATAAGATGTTTTATACATGACACATATGAAGTACTACTACCGTTGACACAATTGCTTCCATGTTTCAAAATAAAAAGCTGTAGCACTTTAAGCACCAACCACTGAGAGCATGATTGTCATTCTGAGTGTAATGTGCATTGTCCCAAAGTAGCATTATCTTTTGCATGATTGTGATATCGTTTATTCTGAAATGATTGTATCTAGTCATCACTTAAACCTTGAAGGTGCCCTTGCATTTATGTTTTGCATCACTAAAGGGGGCAAGCTAGATATCACTTGATCATATTTGTACATCATGTTCATTGCAAATCTTTTTGATGTTTCAGTTTCATGTTGTAAAACTTTCAGTCATTTGTGATTTTCTCTTGAGACAACTTAATTACTTTAGAATCATTGTCTCAGTAAGCTTTTGTCATATGACTATGAGAAAGTCCAATATGGTTAATAGCATGTCACCACAGATTTTTTTTTATCATTTACCTACTCGAGGACGAGCAGGAATTAAGCTTGGGGATGTTGATACGTCCAAAACGTATCTATAATTTCTGCTTGCTCCATGCCACTTTTGGGTGATATTGCTATGATATTCATACACTTCCATACACTTTTTATCATATTTGGACTAACTTACTAATCCAGTGCACCCCAGTGCCAGTTTCTGTTTTCGGTTGTTTTTGTATTTCAGGTTTTCACGTTTCGAGAACTGCCCAGAAAAATCCAGAAAAAATATATAAAAAATCAGCGTATCGGAAACAACACTGCGTCCGAAGGGCAGCCTGGGGGGCCACAGGGGCTCCAGACGCCCTGTGGGCGCGCCCCCCTTGGGCCGCGCCTCGGCCCCCCGAGAGCCCCCCGGTGCCCTACTTTGGCATATATTTAAAGGGTTCCCCGAAACCCTTGAAACAGAACTTCTTTTTGCGATCCCATCTCTGTTCCGCCGCCGCCGCCGCTTCCAAAATCGGGAGCACCAGGAGAACTCTTCCCGGCACCCTGCCGGAGGGGAGGATCACCACCGGGAGCTTCTCCACCACCATGGACGCCTCCCGGATGACTCGTGAGTAGTCTCCCTTGGACCATGAGTCCATGACCAGTAGCTATGTGATGTTCTCCTCCCGTTCTTGTGCTTCACTAATTAGTCCTCGTGAGCTGCCCTACATGATCGAGGCACCTATGTAATCCTTATGCTGTTGCTATGTTGAGTTTGCTGGGATCCGATGGATTATGAGATTATGTTCAGATTGATCCTGAGTAATATATTTGATTCACCTCTTTTATATTTTAGTTCATAAGTAATTCTTGCATGTTCTTCGTTGTTATTTATTGCTTTGGCCAAGTAGTAAGTAGTGACTCCAAGAGGGAACGTTATGCTCGATTGTGGGTTCATGCCCCTCGATGACTAGCTTGAGTGACAGAAACATGAGTCTAGGGGATGTGCTGTTGCCACAAGGGGGAAAACAACGGTGCTTGTGCCCGCGGGTGCAAGGATTGTTTACTTTACGCAAAGTTCTTTTAGTGCAGTGGTCTGTTGCATTGAGTTTACACTATGGGTTGGACTCGCAACTTAATACCAGCGAGATGTTCTGGATAGATATCTCAAGGTGGATGATTAGTAGTAGATATTGATGGATTTCGGTCTACTTACTTTGGCGTACCGCCCATGCTTTGAACCTCAACCTTTCTTGCAATGTAGTCAGCATTGGTTTGCGTTCGTGGTCCTGTCAATTGCCCAGCTGTAATTTGTTACCTCACATAGCTGTTTTATCGTCTTTTGGGAGAGAGACATCACTAGTGAACATCATGAGACTCCGGTCCATATTACTATCATTGATCACATACACTATTTACTTTTCGCTATTTTATTTACTATTGCAAAACACTATCTATCACTACTATCATATTGCTTTTAACCCTTTGTGAACTACATGGCCGGAGAGATTGACAACCTCTCTGTACTCGTTGGGAGCAAAGTTATTTGTATCTGTGTGCAGGTCCATGTTGATTGCTAATTGCGCCGTTAGCAATTGACACCTACTTGTTGAACCTAGGAGTCTCTGGGGATTCGATCCTTGGCATCTTTGCTAGGGGAAAACACTTCTACTTACTGCATCTTACACCTTCCACTTGGGGTAACCAACGAGGGGTTCGAGGCCCATCAAGGAGTATTTTCTGGCGCCGTTGCCGGGGACTCCACTCTTCATGATAGGGGAGTTGCATGCTATCTTTTATCTTTGCTTTTTAGTCTTGTTAGTTTACCTATCATATTTGCTTTAGTTCCTTTTATCAAAAATCACAAAAATAGTTATCTTGCTTGCTTGCTACTATGAGTTCTACCAAAAACACTAAATGGGAGGGGTACACCCCTACTTCCATTGCCCCACTTATCTCTGACGGGGTTTATAAAAAAGATAAACCTTGTGATTACACTAGTTATGACGGAGAGTTATGCCCATGGCATGGCCTTCCAGGAAAAAAGTATGAGCCTCAGTTTAAAATTGCTCCTACGCTTCCCGAAACTTGGGAAGATGTTCAAACTCTTATAATAGAGAGCGAATTAAACAAAGAGGATGACACTACCATTCTGCCCACTAATGATAAAATTAATATTGATAATTGTAGTATTTCAGAAGTTGTCACCTTCCTACAAGGAATGGCTAAGGATCCCAACACTAGCACGCTTAATCTTGCCTTCACAGAGCATATCACTAATGCTCTCATCAAAGCTAGGGAGGAGAAACTCAGAGTAGAAGTCTCCATACCTAGAAAGATAGGAGATGGTTGGGATTCTATGATTAAAATTAAGATAAACAATTTCTCATGCTTTGCTTTATGTGATATAGTAGCTAATACTTCTATTATGCCCAAAAGACTATATGATATGCTTAAATTGAAATCTTTTGATTCTTGTTCTTTTGGTGATGCTCTCGTTGATTCTTCCATAAAGAAACCTTTGGGGAGGATTGACGATGTTATTATTGTTGTCAATGATAATTATGTGCCCGTTGATTTCACTATTATGGATATTGAATGTGATCCTTCATGTCCAATTATTTTGGGACGTCCCTTTTTGCGCACCGTTGGTGCTGTCATTGACATGAAAGAGGGTAATATAAAATTTCAGTTTCCTCTCAAGAAAGGGATGGAACACTTCCCTCGTAAGAAGGTCAAGTTACCATTTGAGTCCGTTGTACGGGCTAGCTATTCTTTTACTTTTGATAAAACTTGATCTTTGCATTATGCCTAGCTTAAAGGCATAAAAGAAAGCGCTTTTGGGAGGCAGCCCACATGAATAATTTTTTTTGATTTTGTTGTGTCTTGATGTTTTTTACTGCTGTAGCATCATCATTGTATCTTTACTTTTCATATTTGTGCCAAGTATAGCCTCTGATTGCTAGAAAGTTCAAAAGTTGTGAGGTGCTGTCCAGGAAACAGATTCTGTCCTTGGTTAGAAAAATTCATATAAAATCACCAGATCATCTTTTTGGTCTGAATTTTTTCTACAGCGTTCTCTATATAATTGTCTTTCGTGCGTCAGTTCTGAGTTTTTTTATTTTAGTTGCAGAAGTATCCCGAACAGGTCAATTACTGCCTGCTGTTATGTTTTTCACAGATTCTGTCCTGTTTTGCCTTACCTTCACTTTGCAAATTAAGAACTTGCTTTTTCTTTGCAAAAACCTTTTGGCAATCTTGAGAAACAGTAGAACTTCAAGAATATCCTTATTTCCAGCAAGGTATAATTATTTTATTAAGGGTACTAACCTCGCTAATCAGATTATGATGAGTTGTGTATGAAGGGAGTTTTCACGTGTGCGAGGGAAGATGATAAAAAGATTCAGGAGTGTCAAGCGCTCAAGCTTGGGGATGCCCCCGTGCACCCCAAAGAAATATTCAAGGAGACTCAAGCGTCTAAGCTTGGGGATGCCCCCCGTGCATCCCCTTCTCCATCAACATTATCAGTTCGTCTTTCGTTCCGCTATATTTTTATCACTTCATATGTTATGTGCTATGCTTGGAGCGTCTTGCTTTTAGTTTTCTTTTTAGTTTTTCATAACGAGTCGGAACCCAGCATTCCTTTATGTGGGAGAGAAACACGCTCCACCTCTACCTAGAACATTACATAGAATTTTCATGTCTATCTATGCTGTGTGTGTTCTTTGTCTTTTTAAAAGCTACTATCGTGCTTTGCTCTTAGTATTCATGCTTATCTTTACAATAGCTTTTATTTAGTTGGTTGCTTGGACTCTTTTTAATTACCATGCTCACCTTATTAAGAGAGTTTGCTTCCGATGCATGGGTTAATGTGTCTATGATAAAGATGCTACTTTCATGATGGTGCTTAGTAGTTCAGGTTTTCTTATGGTTAATCTCAAATAGCTGGGGGGTTCCCAATGTGTTATTGGAGTACCAAGTTGGTTTGTTTGCCTATGATGTGGTATGGTTTAGTAATATCTTCCTTCGAGAATTTATTTTGATTGACTTGGCGTATGCTCACGCATATTCAAGACTGTAAAGAAAGTCTGTCATGCCTTGATGATCTTTTGTTTCTGAGTAGCGATATAACTACCATGCCTGATTCAATATTGCTTTGTCGCTCTGCATGATTATGACCGTCATTGCTCTCTTAGTTGGTCGCTCCCAGTCTTTTGCTAACCTCCACCTGCACTAAGAAAATTAATCATGCAATACATAGCTCATGGGAAAGTAGCCTAAAAACTATTGTGGTAAAGAATATGTTGCTTATGCATCTTACTTCTTATGAGTTGCTTGCTGAGCGGTAACCATGTTTCTGGGGACGCCATCAACTGTCACACTCTGTTGAATATCATGTGAGTTGCTATGCATGTTCGTCTTGTCTGAAGTAAGGGTGATTTACCGTGGGTTGAATTAATATGCATATTGTTAGAGAAGAACATTGGGCCGCCAACCAAAGCCATGCATCATGGTGGAAGTTTTAGCTTGGACCTTAATCCTCAATCTCTCATGAGAATATGCTTATGCATTAAAGAGGAGTCCATCATCTATTTTCTATGTTGTCCCGGTATGGATGTCCTCAAGTTGAGATCTATCAAAAACGAGAAATCAAATGCGATCTATCTCCTTGGACCTTTGTACAGGTGGCATAGAGGTACCCCTTTGTGACACTTGGTTAAAACATATGCAATGCAATGATAACCCATGGGGATTCGAGCTAATTAGGACAAGGAGCGAGCACTATTGGTATTCGATGCATGAGGCTTGCAACTTATAAGATGTTTTATACATGACACATATGAAGTACTACTACCGTTGACACAATTGCTTCCATGTTTCAAAATAAAAAGCTCTAGCACTTTAAGCACCAACTACTGAGAGCATGATTGTCATTCTGAGTGTAATGTGCATTGTCCCAAAGTAGCATTGTCTTTTGCATGATTGTGATATCGTTTATTCTGAAATGATTGTATCTAGTCATCACTTAAACCTTGAAGGTGCCCTTGCATTTATGTTTTGCATCACTAAAGGGGGCAAGCTAGATATCACTTGATCATATTTGTACATCATGTTCATTGCAAATCTTTTTGATGTTTCAGTTTCATGTTGTAAAACTTTCAGTCATTTGTGATTTTCTCTTGAGACAACTTAATTACTTTAGAATCATTGTCTCAGTAAGCTTTTGTCATATGACTATGAGAAAGTCCAATATGGTTAATAGCATGTCACCACATAATTTTTTTTATCATTTACCTACTCGAGGACGAGCAGGAATTAAGCTTGGGGATGTTGATACGTCCAAAACGTATCTATAATTTCTGCTTGCTCCATGCCACTTTTGGGTGATATTGCTATGATATTCATACACTTCCATACACTTTTGATCATATTTGGACTAACTTACTAATCAAGTGCACCCCAGTGCCAGTTTCTGTTTTCGGCTGTTTTTGTATTTCAGGTTGTCACGTTTCGAGAACTGCCCAGAAAAATCCAGAAAATATATATAAAAAATCAGCGTATCGGAAACAACACTGCGTCCGAAGGGCAGCCTGGGGGGGGCCACATGGGCTCCAGGCGCCCTGTGGGCGCCCCCCCCTGGGCCGCGCCGGGGGGGCGCCTCGGCCCCCCGAGAGCCCCCCGGTGCCCTACTTTGGCATATATTTAAAGGGTTCCCCGAAACCCTTGAAACAGAACTTCTTTTCGCGATCCCATCTCTGTTCCGCCGCCGCCGCCGCTTCCAAGATCGGGAGCACCAGAAGAACTCTTCCCGGCACCCTGCCGGAGGGGAGGATCACCACCGGGAGCTTCTCCACCACCATGGACGCCTCCCGGATGACTCGTGAGTAGTCTCCCTTGGACCATGAGTCCATGACCAGTAGCTATGTGATGTTCTCCTCCCGTTCTTGTGCTTCACTAATTAGTCCTCGTGAGCTGCCCTACATGATCGAGGCACCTATGTAATCCATATGCTGTTGCTATGTTGAGTTTGCTGGGATCCGATGGATTATGAGATTATGTTCAGATTGATCTTGAGTAATATATTTGATTCACCTCTTTTATATTTTAGTTCTTAAGTAATTCTTGCATGTTCTCCGTTGTTATTTATTGCTTTGGCCAAGTAGTAAGTAGTGACTCCAAGTGGGAACGTTATGCTCGATTGTGGGTTCATGCCCCTCGATGACTAGCTTGAGTGACAGAAACATCAGTCTAGGGGATGTGCTGTTGCCACAAGGGGGAAAACAACGGTGCTTGTGCCCGCGGGTGCAAGGATTGTTTACTTTACGCAAAGTTCTTTTAATGCAGTTGTCTGTTGCATTGAGTTTACACTATGGGTGGGACTCGCAACTTAATACCAGCGAGATGTTCTGGATAGATATCTCAAGGTGGATGATTAGTAGTAGATATTGATGGATTTCGGTCTACTTACTTTGGCGTACCGCCCATGCTTTGAACCTCAACCTTTCTTGCAATGTAGTCAGCACTGGTTTGCGTTCGTGGTCCTGTCAATTGCCCAGCTGTAATTTGTTACCTCACATAGCTGTTTTATCGTCTTTTGGGAGAGAGACATCATTAGTGAACATAATGAGACTCCGGTCCATATTACTATCATTGATCACATACACTATTTACTTTTCGCTATTTTATTTACTATTGCAAAACACTATCTATCACTACTATCATATTGCTTTTAACCCTTTGTGAACTACAAGGCCGGAGAGGTTGACAACCTCTCTGTACTCGTTGGGAGCAAAGTTATTTGTATCTGTGTGCAGGTCCACGTTGATTGCTAATTGCGCCGTTAGCAATTGACACCTACTTGTTGAACCTAGGAGTCTCTGGGGATTCGATCCTTGGCATCTTTGCTAGGGGAAAACACTTCTACTTACTGCATCTTACACCTTCCACTTGGGGTAACCAACGAGGGGTTCGAGGCCCATCAGCGGTGGAGGCACGGCGGGCCAGGGATCTTTTGGAGACGATGCTAACTCAACAACAAGCTTATTCTCATAGCCGTGAGAGGATTTATTCAACTCCTCGCCCAAGCCGGAGTTACACTAGGCGTATGGATGAGCCGACCGTGTCAAGCAGCGCACGAAGACGTAATCCGCCGCGGCAGGATAATCTGGTGGGAGACGCGAATGCTCAGAATGTAGTGGATCAGGGCAGGCAACGCCGGGAGGCCGAGTTAACAGCACAGCACGAAGCCCGTCAGGCGACGCCGGTTCGTCCCTCTACCACAGTTGAACTGGGGTTTATGTCTAGCTCCCTGGGAGTGCCTTGTCTTACTCCCGCTTTGCGGAATGTGAAACTGCCCAAGGATTTGAAAGGACCGTGCAAGGTGCCCAATTACATGGCATATCTGTCCCCGGAGGCATGGGTTGAGAGCTATGAGATGGTGATGGAGATGCTGGATGTGGATGATGCAGCGTGCGCTAAGTATTTCACAATGATGCTAGAGGGCACAACTCGCACTTGGCTGAAGGGCTTACCACCCAATTCCGTCGGATCATGGGCCGAATTGCGCCGCCGGTTTATCAATAACTTCAAGGACACGTGCAAGCAGCCAATGTCTGTCGTCGATCTAGCTGCCTGCGTTCAAGGAGAGCATGAGTCTAGAAGTAGTTGGGTGCGTCGAGTGTCAGAGATCCTGCATTCCTCCAATAACATCAACCCAAGCACAGAAGTGGTAACCTTGGAAGGCAATTAATGGTTTGAACCTTTGAAATTGAAGTTGGGACGACTTAAGCGTAATTGTGATGACATAGGGACGCTCATGGGCGCTTTGGTGAAGTATGCGGACTCCGATAATACCAAATACCCAGACGCCGATAGTGAAAAGTCAGGGAAGGCAAACAAGAATGGTAAGGCGCTGCAGCCCAACCCGGCAAATCAAGGATACAACAGTAAGTGTAAAGCGGATGGCGGTTCGGAGTTTGTGGCCAACACCAATGTTCAGGAGGACGGACAGCGCCGCAAGGGTAGACCGCCCCCACGAAATGGGAGGCCGCCTATTAATCTGGAACGCCAGTTGAACATACCTTGCCCGAAGCACGATACAGCAGAAAAGCCAGCTACACATCTCCGGAAAGACTGTTTTATTATGCAGGAATTCATGAACTGGTCTCGTTATGATCATGGACCATCCGGCGGATCAGGCCTCGGTTTTCAAGGGCCGGGTTATCAAGGTGGTGGATCCGGTTTAGGCTACCAAGGCAATAACGGCAACCACAACGGGCACAATCAGCATAACCAACAGCACGGCCAGGGCGGTTATAACAATCAGGGAAATCAACAGCGTCAACAGCAGCAGGAATCCGGATACCAGAATAATCCGAAGGAGCTGAGCAGTGGACATTATCATGTCTTCACCACGAGCTTGTGCAAACGTGATCAGAAAGTTCTAAAGAGGGCAGTACATTCTGTTGAACCGGCGGTGTCACGTTACCCGCGTTGCTCGGAGCAGCCCATTGTGTGGAGCAGAGAGGATCATCCGCCCCGGGTTGATAATCCGGGTCAGCAGGCTTTAGTTGTGGCACCTCAAGTGGGTGGCTACAAGTTTACCAAGGTGCTCATGGACGGAGGCAACATCATCAACATCTTATACTATGAGACTTTCCGGCGCATGGGGTTGACGGATAAGAAGCTTCGGCACTCCAACACGGTTTTTCATGGGGTGGTGCCCGGTAAATCGGCATACCCAGTTGGAAAAATATATTTGGAGGTCACTTTTGGGGATGAGCATGATTCCAGGTCGGAGACCTTGACCTTTGAAGTGGTAAAGATCAAGAGCCTGTATCACGCCCTGTTCGGGCGGCCGGTTTACACTAAGTTCATGGCTAGGCCGTGTTATGTTTATCTGCAGCTCAAGATGCCGGGCCACAAGGGAACCATTACGGTCCATGGGAGTTGCAAGATTGCGTTGGAGTGCGAGGAAGGTGATGCAGCTTATGCTGAAGCGGTTTGTGCAACTGAGGAGTTAAAGTTTTATAAAGACAACGTTGATCCGGCGGATATGTCTCCGCTGAAGAAACCAACCACAGAGCATGATCCAGCCTTGAAGTTCAAATCAGCTGAAGAGACAAAACAGGTTGACTTCGTTCCTCGCGATTCATACAAGGAATTTACTATTAGTGCTAACCTAGATCCGAAATAGGAAAGCGCGCTCATCGAGTTCATCCGTGAGAATCGGTACATCTTTGCATGGAAACCTTCTGACATGCCAGGTGTACCGAGGGAACTCGCTGAGCACAATCCCAACATTGGTCCTAAGTTTAAACCAGTTAAGCAATTTCTGCGCCGCTTCAATGAAGAAAGGCGCAAGGCTATTAGAGAAGAAGTGGCTAGGCTCTTGGCGGTAGGCTTTATAGTCGAGGTTTTTCATCCAGAGTGGTTGGCTAATCCGGTGCTAGTACTTAAGAAAAATGGCACTTGGCGAATGTGTGTTGATTACACAGATCTGAACAAAGCATGCCCAACTGATCCCTTTTCCCTCCCCCGTATTGATCATATCATTGATGCTACAGCAGGTTGTGAGCGGCTAAGTTTTTTGGACGCATATTCAGGTTATCATCAGATCAAGATGACAGTTAAGGACCAGGAGTAGACGGCCTTTATAACTCCCTTTGGAGCCTTCTGCTACGTATCTATGCCATTTGGGCTTAAGAGTGCCCAGGTGACCTATCAGCGGTGTGTGCAGAACTACCTTCATGGACAGATTGGGCGGAATGTTCATGCATATGTGGATGACATTGTGGTGAAATCCAGGAAGGAGGAGACATTGGTAACAGACTTGAAAGAGACCTTCGACAATCTCCGGGTTTATAAAATTATGCTTAATCCGGAGAAGTGCGTTTTCGGTGTTCTGGCAGGCAAGCTCTTGGGGGTTCTTAGTATCGAACAGGGGAATCGAAGCTAACCCGGAGAAGATCAAGGCGATTACATCCTTGGCTAAACCGGCGTGCATCAATGATGTCCAACGCGTGGCGGGCCGTATTGCGGCACTCAGCCGGTTTATCAGCCGTTTGGGGGGAAGGCTACCCCGCTTTATCAGATGATGAAAAAGACAGATCGCTTTGTGTGGAGCGATGCTGCTGATGCTGCGTTTGAGAACTTGAAGAAGCAATTAGCAGAGCCACCAGTCCTTGCTGCCCCAGCTGACAGTGAGCCGCTGTTGTTGTACGTGGCTGCTAATGCCCGTGCGATAAGCGTTGCCATTGTGGTAGAGCGCAAGGAGGCAGACAAAGAATATCCGGTTCAACGGCCGGTTTATTACATCAGTGAGGTGCTCATTGAATCAAAACAGAGATACCCTCATTGGCAGAAATTGGTGTATGGAGTCTTCATGGTAAACCGGAAGTTAAAGCACTATTTTCAAGGCCATCCAATCACCGTTGTCTGTTCAGCTCCATTGGGGGATATAATCCAGAACAGAGAGGCTACTGGTCGGGTTGCAAAGTGGGCCATTGAGCTTAGCCCGCACAGATTGAAGTATGTGCCCCGTACTGCGATAAAGTCCCAAGCATTGGTGGATTTCATCAACGATTGGACAGAGTTACAAGCACCTGAGGAAAATCCGGATCATGCATATTGGATTATTCACTTTGATGGATCCAGGCAATTGGAGGGCTCGGGGACTGGAGTCATGTTAACTTCCCCACGAGGTGATAAGTTCTGTTATGTCCTCCGTTTAATGTTCCCTTATACTAACAATGCAGCTGAGTATGAGGCTCTCCTCCATGGTCTACGGATGGCCAAGGAGATGAACTTAAGCCGGGTTAAATGCTTTGGCGATTCACACCTGGTGGCACAACAAGTATCTGGCAAGTGGGATTCCAAGGATCCACTCATGGCATCATATCGACGAGAGGTAGACGCTGTTGCTGGACACTTTAAGGGTTATCAGGTGGATCATATAGAACGGCGAAAGAATGAAGCGGCTGATGCGTTAAGCCGACTGGGTTCTCAGCGTAAACCGGTTCCACCCAATACATTCTTGGATATATTACACAATCCGTCGGTGCAATTACCTTCAGAAGAGGACTTGGCTGTTCCTGATCCGGAGGCACAGTTGGTCGCGGCGCTTCATGTTATTCCGGATTGGATGCTTCCCTACCCGGCGTACATGAACCGAGGCGAGTTACCAGAGGACGAAGTCTTGGCTAGACAGATAATCCGACGATCCAAGTCAATGACTATTGTCAATGGATAACTTCATCATCGCAGCGTCTCTGGGGCGTTTCAGCGGTGTGTGTCACTGTCACCAAAGAAGGGATGTGACATCCTTAAAGAGATCCATGAAGGAGATTGTGGTCATCATGCCGGTTCAAAATCTTTGGTGGCTAAAGATTTTCGTCATGGGTTCTACTGGCTGACGGCTCATGCCGACGCAGAGGACTTGGTCAGAAAATGTGATGCTTGCCAGAAATTCTCACGGCGTGCTGATATACTGGCGCAGGAATTGAGGATGATTCCAATTACTTGGCCGTTTGCGACTTGGGGGCTTGATATTGTTGGACCCTTCAAGAGATCCCAAGATAATAAGACCCACCTTTTGGTGGCAGTGGACAAATTTACCAAATGGGTTGAAGCGGAACCAGTCAATAAGTGTGATGCAGCAACGGCGGTTCAATTCATCAAAAAGGTGATTTTCCGGTTTGGCTTTCCACACAGCATTATAACTGATAATGGTGCCAATCTATCCAAGGGGGCTATGGAGGAGTTCTGTCAACGAGAGCACATCCGCCTTGATGTATCACCAGTAGCTCACCCTTAGTCTAATGGCCAAGCTGAGAGAGCCAATCAAGAGATCTTGAGAGGCATCAAACCCCGGCTTATGGTTCCTTTGCAGAGGACACCGGGTTGTTGGGTGGAGGAGTTACCTTCTGTACTATGGAGCATCAACACTACACCTAACAGATCCACAGGGTACACGCCTTTCTTCATGGTATATGGAGCTGAAGCGGTCCTCCCTAGTGATATCCGTCATGACTCGCCGTGAGTGGCGGCTTACGTTGAAGCGGATAACGGAAAAGCAAGGCAATATGCATTGGCTAGCTGGATGAAGAACGGGACACGGCAGAAGCTCGATCGGCAATTTATCAGCAAGATCTACGCCGGTACCACAGTCGCCGGGTTAAGACCAGGACGTTTAAAGAAGGAGATCTGGTGCTCCGGCTCATCCAAGACCAGACAGACATGCACAAGCTATCCCCACCTTGGGAAGGACCCTTTGTGGTCAGCAAGAACCTGCACAACGGATCGTACTACCTTGTCGATGTTCGAGAACATAAGGACTCACGAACGGTGGAGGAGGAGACCAGACGGCCGTGGAACATTGCTCTTCTTCGACCTTACTACGCTTGAGCCATAGGCTCCGCTTTATGTACATATCTTGACAATGTATATACTATGATCAATATAATAAACCGGCGCCCCCGATAAAGCGGGGTATCAGCCGCCTTTTTTTTCATAAGAGTGTCACATGGGGGCTTCTATGTGCAAGGGAGTTCCTATGGCCTCTTAAACCGGCGACCACATCAAGGCCATCATAAGAGCATAGCTCTGGTTGCTTCAGCAATTTCCACATGATGATGAGGGGCAAAAGAGAGTTTGCTGCCTACCACAACTCAAACATAGGCCCCGACGAGCAATGCTCAAATGCTACCTGGGGGCTCCTGATGCAAGACATCAACGAGTTGACAACCCTTGTAGTAAACACGGCTTGGAAGCTTGGTGTATACACCTAAAACCCCGGATTAACCTGCCTGTATCAAGTAAGTCACTCTGTCCAGGTAAACCTGGTACGACCCGCCGAACGTACACACAAGTCAATCTATACAGACCCTAAACTTGGTAATGTTAAATTGACGATCATCAAGTGATTACACAAGTCAATCTTTACAAGATTTTTTGAACTTGGTAGCATTTGACATTGATGATTTGGTTAAGGATTGAGGACCATCTTAACAGGCTTTGCAAAATGGTTAATGACAGTAGCCTGGCAGCTCATAAAAAGCCTCGAATTTGGAGCCTGGCAGCTCGTAAAAAGCCTTGACTACATGGTCTTATTTGCCCAAAACTTTATTTTTATTTTTTATGTTTTATCAAATCTTTATCCTCAAGGTCATTGGTATTTCAACCAAGTCCATCGATTCAGGGAGTGGATGACTATAAGTTGCCACTACATCTATGTTTACAGAGTTCTAGTCTGGAATATAAACACCAGTACTAACTACAGCTAAACTGGAGTTCATCATAACCCGGTTCGGTTTTCATGACGAACCGACAAATAATCAAGGGAGACATCGGCACTTACACCTTGGATTATTTCTTCCTGTGGGATTAAGGTTTATTGTGATACACTTAATCACAGGTATGATACATACTTATACTTTATACACAGTTCAAGTTATCAACTTAGACCATGTGTTTGGGCATTATGACCCGTCCGGCGATAAACCGCCAGGACACTTTGAACATTATTTTATGCAGAAACAAGTGGAATAAACCGTCAAAAGCATTGAAAGCAGGACATATTTAAGAAGTTGCCAATGGAAGCAATCTCACAAGATATAATATGGGACGAACACAGAGTATCTCAGTTATCCTATTACAAGGCGTTGGAAGGCCCAAAAGAATATCAGTTTCCCTCAAAGTACCGAGACATAAAGTTAAACCGGCGCTGGTTTAAGATTCTGCGTCAGCTCGCCGTGAAGATTGAGGGTCAGCTTGCTCTGGGTCTTCGGCGGTTTCTTCCAGCTGCTGGAAGTCAGTAGTGGTCCAGTTAATCTTGGCCAGAGCTCGAAAATAAACTTCGTCATTTATGAGGTCTGACGGATCAATGTGAGGAGCAAAGGCGTGCTTACGGACGGGCGGGATAAGGTTTTCAATATCATAAGCCGGACGCTCCGCCCGCACGTTCTCCACATCATATCCTGGATGATATCTTGATAGATCGGCTTCATCAGCAAGTTTGCTAGCAAGAGGCCGCATATCCTTGGTTAAGGCACGTAGATCATCACTAGAAAAGGCTGATCCATCTTCCATCATGCTTGGATAGCCGTTCATCGCCTCCGCCGGATCAAAGTCAGGAACCCAAGCCTTCGCTCGGGTCAGAGCCATTAAAGCACCTGCCCTTGCAGACGACTTCTTCACTTCTATAAGGCGGGCATGCAGAATTGACAGCTTTTCCAAAGTACCTTGGATGGTGGTAGGAGCCGGTTTGTTGTGCAAGATAGCACTAATGGCCCTCTGAGCGCCGGAGTAAAGATGCTCCACCATAGTGTACCCAGCTTTCAATTTCTTTCGCACATCATCGCCAAGATGAGTGATGCGCCTCCCTGCGTTAAAATTATGAGTTAAATCGGAACGGTACAGGTTATCCAGGATCAGGGTGATGTTAGCAGTACTTACCAAAGATGGCGGATGTCATGTCATTTATTTGCTGCCTTAATCCGGACATCTCCTCTGTTACCGGATTAAGAGCAGCCTCTGCGTCACTGGCTTTCTTCTCCAAAGCAGCCTTTTCAGTGTCCCAGACTGACCGCTCCGTTTCAAAGTCTTTTTTCAGCTTCTCTATACTTGCTAATGCAAGTGTCAGCTCATCCCTGACCTTAAGGGCAGTAATTTCTTGGAACTTCGAAGTATCCCGGAGCTCGGTTACTTCAGAGTTCTTCCGATTTAAGTCAGCCTTGCACAATGAAAGTATATTATATAATCAGGAAGCATTTCAGTCAAAGTCCCAAGCACATATCAAGTTATGCACTTGACACTTGGGGGCTAATGTATATTTCAGTGAAAACATGTATTATTCAGACAAGTCCCAAGCACATAAACAAGTTATATACTTGGCACTTGGGGGCTAATGTGACATTGTTCTGAAAATAAGTAGAAGTCCCGGTTCATCCTAAAGGAAGTAAACCAGCCCTTGGGGGCTACACATGTGCAAAACTTTCTACTAGATCTACTGAAGTCCCGGTTCACCCTAAAAGGATAAACCGGCACTTGGGGGCTACGATGGAGTAAAGATACAATTATAAGACACAAGCAGAAATAGAGGACAAAGACAAAGGAAAAGAAGTTACGTCATAACGCTCCTTCATTAAGTTTACCAATCCAGCTTCATAATCGCGGCTGGTATGTAGCCGGTTTAAATAACCGAAATGAAGCTCCTGGGCGCTGAGCTGAGTGTAGCTGGACAAGTCAATACTCCGCTTGCCTTTGTTCTTATTGAGAAATTCCTCCTTGGCAGTGTGTTTGGTCAAAGTGACATGCTCCCCTGGAGTAGAGAAACCAGTCCCTGTGATTTCAACGTCACTAGGTGAAGCGGTCGTTTGCTTGAGGGGACTAGCAGGAGCAGGACTAGCCCGGGCAGGGCTGGCCGGCTCAAGATCACGATCTATGGGATCGCTCCCCTGATCAACAAAGACGTCTTGGTACATAGGAGGAGGATCATCATGCGGAATCTCAACGTTGTCTTCCGAAGGATCAGCAAGCTCAGGATATTCTGCAGGTTCAGGAGTGGTATTGTCGACTGCCGGTTTACTCAATTTGGCCTTTTTGCTAGGCTTGGGCTTACTGTGCAAGATAGAGATAATGAAAATAAGAAGAGTCAAAGATGAAAAGTTAAAACCGAAAAGAGTGAAAGACAGCTTACCCAGGAACAGTCTTGACGGGGGGAATTTGTGTGGCTGTTGATTCGCTAGAAGATGAGAGAGGAGTTTCCTGATAATTCGAGTCAGATGGATTAAGGGGTTGTCGAATAAGACCAACCTTGGGGAAAAGAGCAGTTGGAGTGAGTAAAGCCTCGGAACGACGCCTCCGAGCTGGAGTGTGCGTTAATCCGGTGGATTCAATAGCATGACCGCTATGTCGAGTGGTGCGGCAGTGCGTCATGTTGCTGCTTCTTCAAAAGAAAGTTTGGATCAAAATGAGCATAAGGATGAGAAAATTGAAATTTTCGGACTGTCCGACGAATTTTTGGTGGTGGCAGCGGTTCTGAATCGGAAGAAAGAGTGATTACCTCAACATCGTCCGCGTTACTGCCCTCGACACGTCCCTGGGAGCAGTTATTGTTAATAAAAATGAAGATAAAGAAAAGACAAGAAAATCAAAAGAATTAGGCGGTACCTCGGAGGCCGGATCATCTTCTTCCTCATTGGATTCTGACGCGACAGTGTTCTTCTTCTTGTTCCTTTTGACAACTAGGGTCTTTTGGCAAGCTGCTTTTGCCGGTTTATCTTGGGCCTTCCTTTTCCAGAAAGGGTCATTTTCCTGTTGAAGGAAATAAAGACATTTCAAGACAAATGCTATAGATGGATTAAAACAAAGCAAAATGACAGCAGAGATTCTTACCGATGGTGTCTTGTTGGTCGCACCGAAGGGTGCTAGACCGGTTTGACTGCAAGCTTCTAGAGGTAGATTCAGCAGCTTCTTGACGGATTCATTAATCTCATTTTCTGGTTGCACCATCTCTCTGTCGTGCAAAGGGTCCTTGGGATTCCCAGTATACTCACACATTAAGCCGGAGCGCCGGCTTAGCGGGAGAATACTCCAGGAAAGCCAGCAGCGAACGAAATCAACCCCAGTCAATCCGTTGGCCACAAAAGCCCTGAGCTTTGAAAGCTGAGGGGCATACTGAGCTCATTCCTGGGCATTTAGTCGCTGTGGAAAAGGGTGGTTCTCTGGAAGACGGTGGGAGCAATAACCCGCCAAGGGATTTTCATCTTCCGGTGAAGTGTCTACATAGTAAAACCAAGTCTGGTTCCAGTCCTTTGGATGGCCGTGGAGAGTGGTATGAGGAAAACTAACATCCTTCATTTTCTGAATAGACATCCCACCAAGTTCAGTGTTCGTACCGTCATGAAATTCAATGCGACGGTATAGGTGAACGAAATCCCGGAATAGCTCCACTGACGGCTCCTCTTATAGGTAAGCTTCACAAAAGACTTGGAAGTTGCAAATATTTGATACATAGTTGGGACCAATGTCTTGTGCATGAAGCTGGAAGTTTGCTAACACATCACGGAAGAATTTTGACCCGGGAGGTTTGAATCCCCGGGCCAAGTGATCAAAGAAGACGACGATTTCTCCTTCTTTGGGCTTTGGAGGACATTCTGATCTGGGAGCCCTCCAATGAAGGACATCCTTTGGGCCTAAAGCGCCAATTGAGGCCATTTTCTCTAAATCATCCTCAGTGATCCGGGATTGAACCCAGTTGCAGGAGACAAACTGCTTGGCTTGAGCGGTCATATTTCCAAAGGAAAAGGCTGAAAATACAATGAAGAGCCGGTTTATAATCTAAGCAAGTTTAAACCGGCAAGCTCTATAAAGGTACTGGTCTAGACGGCGGTTTAAGCAGGGGCCTAATGGTATCTACCGGATTAAAGTATCTGTAAAAACAGCTATAACAGTGACATTTGCCGAATTATAGGATCTAGTAAGGCTAAACCGCCGACAAGGGTAAATAAAACAGAGATTTGAAGTTATGGGGAAACAACTTTCACAAAAATAGCAATGAAATACGGATCTACAGCATGTTGAGAATTCAGAGATAATTCAAGGTATATTCAGCAGACGCGATGAAGGTCCTAGCAGATTCAATCTAACTAGTCATATCGGAAGAGATAAAGCCACAATGGAGGAGCGGAGTTGCTCTTACAATCATCTGACTAGGAAAGTAAGATCTACGGCGGACTACTGGCAATGGTGAAGAACTACGAAGAACAAGGGCCTATCCACGGGCTCGTATGAGGAAACCCTAAAACTAAAATCTATGAACATGGAAGAAGAGGATGTACCTGAGGCGATGAGTGCAGAGAAGCGCTGGCGAATCTCTGGAATCGATCAGGTTGATGCAGCGGCCGGACTTGACGAAGATGCAGAGCTCGACGACAGCGGCGGAGCTCGAGCGTGAGTAGACAGAGGAAGAAGAATAGGCAAGGGGGAAAAAGAGATGCCCCTCTGCCCTATTTATAAGCCGAAGGGATAAAATGGTAGGCGCGGGAATCGAGGAGCTGAAAAAGTGGATATGGACGATACTGTCGCCTCGATCTTCGGAGCTTTAATGAATAAAAAGTAAAAAACAGGTACGAGTATTAAATGTGCAGATGACGTCACGGCGGTTTAAAGCGATCTGAGGAGATGATGTCACGCCGGTTCATGAAGCATTTGAGAATGCAGAAGGGAGGATCTGTACAAGACTTTGAAGATTGACATGAATAGGTTCAAATCAATCTGGGGCCTAATGTCAGGGATATTACTACCAGGTATAAACCGCCCAGGAGGGGCCGTTTATGTTATCAAGATTATTTTATTAAAGCCCAGCGGAGCATAAAGCAAGAGACTTTAGCCCAAGAGGTTTAGGGCCCAAGCGTTAGGGCCCGTGATTTGTAAACCGTCATACTATGTAACTTGAGATGTAAGGTAGGAAGAATAGAGACCGAGGCAGACACGTTTATGAGCCAGCCTCGGGACTCTGTAAACCGGACCGGGCATCACCTGGGACGACCCGGCGACGGTTCAGGGCAGAGAACAACAGTTCGAGACACAGGCAAAGCGGATTCGCTCCCTGGTCATCGAAACCCTAGCAATACACACCAAACTAGACGTACGCTTTTACCTTCATCGAAGGGGCCGAACTAGTATAAAATCCCTGTGTCCTTGTCCGCTTTAACCCCGTTAAGATAACCAGTAGCGATCGCCTCACGACTAAGTCCTTCTGCTAGGACATCTGCCGTGACAAAACCACGACAGTGTTCCTCCGATATTCGGGAGTTTCATAATCTCATAGTCATAGGAACATGTATAAGTCATGAAGAAAGCAATAGCAGTAAAACTAAACGGTCATAGTGATAAGCTAACGGATGGGTCTTGTCCATCACATCATTCTCCTAATGATGTGATCAGGTTCATCAAATGGCAACACATGTATATGGTTAGGAAACATAACCATCTTTGATCAACGAGCTAGTCAAGTAGAGGCATACTAGGGACACTCTGTTTTGTCTATGTATTCAAACATGTACTAAGTTTCCAGTTAATACAATTCTAGCATGAATAATAAACATTTATCATGATATAAGGAAATATAAATAACAACTTTATTATTGCCTCTAGGGCATATTTCCTTCAGTCTCCCACTTGCACTAGAGTCAATTATCTAGTTCACATCGCCATGTGATTTAATACCAATAGTTCACATCGTTATGTGAATAACACCCATAGTTCACATCGCCATGTGACCAACACCCAAAGGGTTTACTAGAGTCAACAATCTAGTTCACATCGCCATGTGATTAACACCCAAAGATTACTAAGGTGTGATCATGTTTTGCTTCATGAGAGAAGTTTAGTCAGCGGGTCTGTTACATTTAGAGTCATCTGGATTAGTGTCAAAGCTTGCATCGGCGTAAGTCTTTACGACGAACTCTTTATCACCTCCATAACCGAGAAACATTTCCTTAGTCATCCAGTAACTAAGGATAATTTGACCGCTGTCCAGTGATCTACTCATGGATCACTTTTGTACTTCCTTGCCAAACTCATGGCAAGGTACACAACAGCTATGGTACACAGCATGGCATACTTTATAGAACCTATGGCTAAGGCATAGGGAATGACTTTCATTCTTTCTCTATCTTCTGCCGTGGTCGGGTTTTGAGTCTTACTCAACTTCATACCTTACAACTCAGGCAAGAACTCCTTCTTTGACTGATCCATTTTGAACTTCTTCAAAATCTTATTAAGGTATGTACTCATTGAAAATCTTATCAAGCGTCTTAACCTATCTCTATAGATCTTGGTGTCCAATATGTAAGCAGCTTCACCGAGGTCTTTTATTGAAAAACTCTTTTAAACAATCCTTTATGCATTTCAGAACATTCTACATCATTTCCGATCAACAATATGTCATTCACATATACTTATCAGAAAGGGTGCAGTGCTCCCACTCACGTTCTTGTAAATACAGACTTCACTGCAAGTCTGTATAAAACCATATTCTTTGATCACTTCATCAAAGCATATATTCCAACTCTGAGATGATTGCACCAGTCCACAGATGGATCGATGGAGCTTGCACACTTTGTTAGCACCTTTAGGATCAACAAAACCTTCTTGTTGCATCATATACAACTCCTGTTTGAGGTATCCATTAAGTAATGCAGTTTTGACACCCATTTGCAGATTTCATAATCATAAAATGCGGCAATTGCTAACATGATTCGAACAGACTTAAGCATCGGTACGGGTGAGAAAGTATCATCATAGTCAACTCCTTGAACTTGTCGAAAACCATTTGCAACAAGTCGAGCTTTGTAGACGGTAACATTACCATCGGCGCCAGTCTTCCTCTTAAAAATCCATTTATTTTCAATGGCTTGCCGATCATTGGGCAAGTCAACCAAAGTCCACCCTTTGTTCTCATGCATGGATCCCATCTCAGATTTCATGGCCTCAAGCCATTTTGCGGAATCTGGGCTCATCATTGCTTCCTCATAGTTCGTAGGTTCATCATGGTCTAGTAACATGACTTCCAGAACCGGGTTACCATACCACTCTGGCGCGGAACGTACTCTGGTTGACTTACGAGGTTCAGTAGTAACTTGATCTGAAGTTTCATGATCATCATCATTTGCTTCCTCACTGATTAGTGTAGGAATCATTGGAACTAGTTTCAATGATGTACTACATTCCAATTCGGGAGAAGGTACAATTACCTCATCAAGTTCTACTTTCCTCCCACTCACTTCTTTCAAGAGAAACTCCTTCTCTAGAAAGGATCCATTCTTAGCAATGAATATCTTGCCTTTAGATCTGTGATAGAAGGTGTACCCAGCTGTTTCCTTCGGGTATCCTATGAAGACACATTTCTCCGAGTTGGGTTCGAGCTTATCAGGTTGAAGCTTTTTCACATAAGCATCGCAGCCCCAAACTTCAAGAAACGACAACTTTGGTTTCTTGCCAAACCACAGTTTATATGGCATCGTCTCAACGGATTTAGATGGTGCCCTATTTAACGTGAATGCAATTGTCTCTAATGCATAACCCCCAAACGATAGTGGCAAGACGATAAGAGACATCATAGATCGCACCATGTCTAATAAAGTACGGTTACGACGTTCAGACACACCATTACGCTGTGGTGTTCCAGGTGGCGTGAGCTGTGAAACTATTCCACATTGTTTCAAATGAAGACCAAACTCATAACTCAAATATTCGCCTCTGCGATCAGATCGTAGAAACTTTATTTTCTTGTTACGATGATTCTCTACTTCACTCTGAAATTCTTTGAACTTTTCAAATATTTCAGACTTGTGCTTCATCAAGTAGATATACCCATATCTGCTCAAATCATTAGTGAAGGTGAGAAATAATGATACTCGCCGCGAGCATCAACACTCATTGGTCCGCATACATCAGTATGTATTATTTCCAATAGGTCACTTGCTCGCTCCATTGTTTCGGAGAACGGAGTTTTAGTCATCTTGCCCATGAGGCATGGTTCACAAGCATCAAAAGATTCATAATCAAGTGATTCCAAAAGTCCACCATCTTGGAGTTTCTTTATCCGCTTTACACCAATATGACCTAAACGTTAGTGCCACAAATAAGTTGCACTATCATTATCAACTTTGCATCTTTTGGCTTCAATATTATGAATATGTGTATTACTATGATCGAGATTCAATAAACCATTACCCTTGGGTGTATGACCGTAGAAGGTTTTATTCATGTAAAGAGAATAACAATTATTCTCTCACTTAAATGAATAACCGAATTGCAATAAGCACGATCCAATCTTGTTCATGCTCAACGCAAAGACCAAATAACATTTATTTAGGTTTAACACTAATCCCGAAAGTAAAGGGAGTGTGCAATGATGATCATATCAGTTTTGGAACTACTTCCAACACACATCGTCACCTCACCCTCAAGTAGTCTTTGTTTATTCCGCAACTCCTGTTTCGAGTTACTAATCTTAGCAACTGAACTACTATCAAATACCCAGGGGCGACTACGAATACTAGTAAGGTACACATCAATAACATGTATATCAAATATACCTTTGTTCACTTTGCCATCCTTCTTATCCGCCAAATATTCGGGGAACTTCCGCTTCCAGTGACCATTTCCTTTGCAGTTAGAAGCACTCAGTTTCAGGCTTTGGTCCAGCTTTGGGCTTCTTCATGGGAGTGACAACTTGCTTCCCATTCTTCTTGAAGTTCCCTTTCTTCCCTTGCCCTTTTCTTGAAACTAGTGGTCTTATTAACCATCAATAATTGATGCTCTTTCTTGATTTCTACCTTCGTTGATTTCAGCCTCACGAAGAGCTCGGGAATCGTTTTTGTCATCCCTTGCATATTATAGTTCATCATGAAGTTCTAGTAACTTGGTGATAGTGACTAGAGAACTATGTCAATGACTATTTTATCTGGAAGATTAACTTCCACTTGATTCAAGCGATTGTAGTAGTCAGACATTCTGAGCACATGCTCATTGGTTGAGCTATTCTCCTCCATCTTGTAGGCAAAGTACTTGTCAAAGGTCTCATACCTCTTGACACGGGCATGAGTCTGAAATAGTATTTTCAACTATTGGAACATTTCATATGCTCCGTGGTGTTCAAAATGTTTTTGAAGTCTCGGTTATAAGTCGTAAAGCTTGGCGCACTAAACTATCAAGTAGTCATCATACCGAGCTTGTCAAACGTTCATAACGTCTGCATCTGCTCCTGCAATAGGTTTGTCACCTAGTGGTGCATCAAGGACATAATAGTTCTATGCAGCAATGAGGATAATCCTTAAATCACGGACCTAGTCCGCATCATTACTACTAACATCTTTTAACTTAGTTTTCTCTAGTAACATATCAAAAACATAGGGGAGCTATAACGCGAGCTATTGATCTACAACATAATTTGCAAATACTATCAGGACTAAGTTCATGATAATTAAAGTTCAATTAATCATATTACTAAAGAACTCCCACTTAGATAGACATCCCTCTAGTCATCTAAATGATCACGTGATCCAAATCAACTAAACCATGTCCGATCATCACGTGAGATGGAGTAGTTTTCAATGGTGAACATCTTATGTTGATCATATCTACTATATGATTCACGCTCGACCTTTCGGTCTTTAGTGTTCCGAGGCCATGTATGTACATGCTAGGCTCATCAATTTTAACCCGAGTATTCTGCATGTGCAAAACTGCCTTACAGCCGTTGTATTTGAACATCGATCTTATCACATCCGATCATCACGTGGTGTCTCGGCACGATGAACTTTTGCAACGGTGCATACTCAGAGAGAACACTTGTACCTTGAAATTTGGTAAGGGATCATCTTATAATGCTACCACTGTACTAAGCAAAATAAGAAGCATAATAATAAACATCACATGCAATCAAAATATGTGACATGATATGGCCATCATCATCTTGTGCTTTTGATCTCAATCTCCAAAGCATCGTCATGATGTCCATCGTCACCGGCTTGACACCATGATCTTCATCGTAGCGTCATGGTCGTCTCGCTAACTATTGCTACTACTACTATCTCTAACTCATAGTGATAAAGTAAAGCAATTACATGGCTTTCGCAATTCATACAATAAAGAGACAACCATAAGCCTCCCGGTAGTTGCCGATAATTTAGAAAACATGATCATCTCATACAATAACATATAAATTATCATGTCTTGACCATATCACATCACAACATGCCCTGCAAAAACAAGTTAGACGTCTTCTACTTTGTTTTTGCAAGTTTTACGTGGCTGCTACGGGCTTAGAAAGAACCGTTCTTACCTACACATACAAAACCATAACGATTTTTCGTCAAGTGTGTTGTTTTAACCTTCACAAGGATCAGGCGTAGCCACACTCGATTCAACTAAAGTGAGAGAGACAGACACCCGCCGGTCACCTTTAATCAACGAGTGCTCGTAACGGTGAAACCAGACTTGCGTGAGCGTACGCGTAATGTTGGTGTGGGCCGCTTCATCTCACAATACCGCCGAATCAAAGTATGACATGCTGGTAAGCAGTATGACTATTATTGCCCACAACTCATTGTGTTCTACTCGTGCATATCATCTATGCATAGACCTGGCTCATGATGCCACCATTGGGGAACGTAGTATTTCAAAAAATTTGCCTACGATCACGCAAGATCTATCTAGGAGAAGCATAGCAATGAGCACGAGAGTGTGTCCACGTACCCTCGTAGACCGAGAGCGGAAGCATTTAGTAACACAATTGATGTAGTCGAACATCTTCGCGATCCAACCGATCCAAGCACCGAACGTACGGCACCTCCACGTTCAACACACGTTCAGCTCGATGACGTCCCACGAACTCTTGATCCAGTTGAGGTCGCGTGAGAGTTCTATCAGCATGAAGGCGTGGTGACGGTGATGATAAAGTTACCGGCGCAGGGCTTCACTTAAGCACTGCAACGATATGACCGGGGTGTGTAACTGTGGAGAGGGGCACCGCACACGGCTAATAAATTAACACTTTTTTCTATGGGGTGCCCCCTGGCCACGTATATAAAGGAGGAGAGGAGGAGAGGGCCGGCCCTCCTATGGCACGCCCAAGGGAGTAGGATTCCTACTCCTAGTAGGAGTAAGTTTCCTCCTTTCCTAGTCCAACTAGGAGAAGGGGGAAGGAGGGGGAGGGGAGAAGGAAGGGAGAGGGGGGGCGCGCCCCAAACCCCTTATCCAATTTGGACTGGGCTTGGGAGGGGCACGCGCCACATTCTAGCTGTTGCCTCTCCTTCCCATTAAGGCCCATTGACTCCCCGGACGAATTCCCGTCACTCCCCGGTACTCCAAAAAATACCCGAATCACTCGAAACCTTTCCGATGTCCGAATATATCCTTCCAATATATGAATCTTTACCTCTCGACCATTTCGGGACTCCTCGTCATGTCCGTGATCTCATCCAGGACTCGGAACAAACTTCGGTCATCAAATCACATAACTCATAATACAAATTGTCATCGAACGTTGAGCGTGCGGACCCTACGTAGATACCTATAGAGAATCTTTATAATCACCTAGTTACGTTGTGATGTTTGATAGCACACAATGTGTTCATCCGGTATTCGGGAGTTGCATAATCTCATAGTCATAGGAACATGTATAAGTCACAAAGAAAGCAATAGCAGTAAAACTAAACGATCATAGTGCTAAGCTAACGGATGGGTCTTGTCCATCACATCATTCTCCTAATGATACGATCCCATTCATCAAATGACAACACATGTCTATGGTTAGAAAACATAACCATCTTTGATCAACGAGCTAGTCAAGTAGAGGCATACTAGGGACACTCTGTTTTGTCTATGTATTCACACATGTACTAAGTTTACAGTTAATACAATTCTAGAATGAATAATAAACATTTATCATGATATAAGGAAATATGAATAACAACTTTATTATTGCCTCTAGGGTACATTTCCTTCAATACCCAGCGTCAACCACTGGAAGATGCCCTAGCAGTGGCGGGCAACTCCTAGAAAATGCCACCAGTTATTCTTGACAACCATCCCATTTTGTTAGAACATAGCTGTGGCGGTCGCTAGTTGCCGCCCGTCGAAGCACGAACACATTTTATCCCCACACGCACCCCGTCGCCCCCCTCACTTGACTCGCCCTAACTGTCTCATGGATCTCGCTCTGGGCTCTTGGCGCCGTCGCCACCTCTACCTCGCTGTCCTCTTCGCCAGCCCCGTCGGACCTATCGTCCTCTCGGCCACCCCGTCGGCGCCGCCGTCGGCCCCGCCGTCGTGTTCACAGCCCCCGTCGGCTCCGCCGTCACCATCGCCATGGGATTTGGTACAATATCGTCTCCCCCGCTATCGCCGTCACCCACACCAACGTCCGCGACCATGGCCGCCACCCACATTAATTGGTAGGGGAGCTAGGGGTTAGAGTTAGAGTACGTGGGTTAGGGGCCGGGTTACGGTTAGGGTTTGCAGATCATATATTACAGTTACATTCTTTGTTCTTAGATTGTAGGAATTTTCTTATTCATATTTGTAGATCGTACACCATAGATTCTATGAACTTTAAAGCATAGTTCATGCCCAAATTTCTATGTAGTGATGTTGATATTGTTAGTTACACTCTTTGTTTGTAGATTATAGGAACTTTCTTATTCATATTCGTAGATCGTAGATCATAGGAACTTTCTTTACAGGGATTCATAATAAGAGCTAATGTTTTGGGGAAACATTGATTTAATACCATTTCGCCAAATTTCTAGCACTTAATACGTCGATTTTAAAGCATAGTTTATGCCCAAATTTCTATGTAGTGATGTTGATATTGTTAGTTACACTCTTTGTTTGCAGAGTGTAGGAACTTTCTTATTCATATTCGTAGACCGTATACCATATATTATAGGAACTTTCTTTGCAGGGATTCATAATAAGAGCTAATGTTTTGGCGAAATGTCGATTTATTTCCGTTTCACCAAATTTCTAGCCCTTAATATGTCCATTTGAAAGCATAGTTCTTGCCCAAATTTTAATGTAGGGTTGCTGATATTGTTATGTACTCCCTCCATTCCCAAATATTTGTATTTCTAGGGATTTCAATAAGTGACTGCATACAAAGCAAAATGAGTGAATCTACACTCTAAAATATGTCTACATACATCCGTATGTTGTAGTCCATTTGAAATGTCTAGGAAGACAAATATTTAGGAACAGAGGGAGTATATATTAATAATTTTTACATATAATAATTAATTAGTCTGCTGATATTGTTAGCTACATTCTTTGTTCAGGGGGGCGTTTCTCACTCAAAATCCACATAATGAGATGAGAGTTGTTTTGAGAGGAGGATATCGACTGTTGTCATAGGGGTCGTCCTTCCCATGCTCCTCCTCTCAGAACTTGGTAAAGCAGGAGGAGAAGGTGAAGGACGACCTTCACCATCAGTCGCAATAACATTCAGTGTAGATCATATATACAACCACTTGGGAGATGAACCGTGTTTCGTAGAGAGTCGTTCTGGCCTCCTCCTCTTCCCATGATAAATTGATATAGGAGGAGGAGAAGGTGAAGAATGACCATCACCAACAGTCGAAGAAGACGTCGAGGGTTTATGTACAAATTGCTTTCCCATAAATGTGGTTTATCTAACTATCAACTTTTGGGATTTAGAAGAAGGAGCCGATAGGCCTCGTTACAACTCCTACAACCCTGAACACCGTCTCGAGGCTGGTTGGATACTCGGTGTTTGAACTCAGATATCCAGAAAGGACCCTAGTAGAGACACATAAGGCTCTACAATACGGCAAGAGAGCTGAAGGATCTCCTGATCTTACGAGGGCGGCCAGAAGCCACAAAGCTGCCACAGAGAGTGCACAGGGAGCCATTGAGCCGCCGAGATAGTTTTTGAAACTGCCAAGTCGACTCTAGCCGAGGTGAAGATGATGATTGGAGACGAGGACAATTCTTCAAAGAGCTGAGCTTAAGTGCAAGTTGCTATGATGGAGCTGAGATTTTTTTGTCAATTATTCTGCAGTCCCATAATGTAGTCTGTATGGTCGATATTCTCATATTAGTTTCTAGGAAAATTTCTACAGGCTTTGCTATATGCAGTTGGGCAAATTGTTGATAGCTTGTTTATTTAACTGTGATAAAATGTGGTACTAAACTATGACACATCTAATGCATGTGATCGAATATGTTAATTTTTTTGGTTATGGTCCCAACTCCAGCATCCAGCGGTGGCGGGCACGGGAATGTGGATCGCCACAACTATATCAACTAGCTACGGCGGGCAGGACCACTAGAGGTGTTGTACTAGTGGCGGGCGAGCGCTCGCCATTGATGGTGTACTAGCAGGGACGGGAGGTGAGTGGCGGGCGCCCCTGGGAGGCTTGCCCGCCACTGATGGCCTTTTTGCGCCCGCCACTGCTAGGGATTCCTGTAGTAGTGTCTTGTTCTTTATCACTGTAGTTATATTGACATCTAGTTGATTATGTAACACTCTGTATCTAAGCTTCCCCTTTAACGCCCTCCATTTCTTTAGTTTATCAAATCTATATGTACTCTTACTAAAATGTTGAATAAAACAAATGCCACCGCAGAAGTTTAGCTCGGCACGGTGTGTTTTGCCCTGTATCGTGTACTTACATTTATAGGTAGTTGATTACTGTGTACCACCACTCTGCATCTTAACTTCACTATCTTCATTTGTACCAATATTATCATATATGTATTTACACTTAACAAAATGTAGAATAAAAACAATGCTTATGAAGACGTTTCTGTGATAAACTTCCTGAATTATCCCCTCCCCCTCTCAAAGGGATTTATAGAGCCGATGATAACTGGTAACGTAAGTTACTCCTTCTCAAGACTTCAAACATTTGTTGTAGTGTATAATTGGATAGGCATCACTACATGTATTGCTCGTTTCTGGCAACACCTATCACTACTCCTACCAACCTGATGAAGGGGGTGCACATGATCGGGGCAGCCTGCCCAGACCTCACACCAACTCTGTTCATCTAAATCCGGATGCCACAACCAATCCTCCCTACACCTTGGTGGGGCTTGTCCAGTGGTGGTAGCTATGGTGATGGTCTTGGCCGGGGCATGGGCGGTGTGGGTTTGTGGGGGCGACGCCACTCTTTCATTGTCGTGCCCCACCGGTGGCGTAGAGTGGCAGTTGCGGCTTCCCATCTCCTCAGGCAATGTCGATGGCTGATAGTGACCGGGGGCTCTCACTCTGGTGGATATGTTTGGGGACCGAGGGGAGTCAGAGTTGAGGCTCCGGGTAGGTGAGATTGGGCTCGGTTCAGGTGGTGCTCGCGGATAGTGGGGTTACTCCCTCCGCTGGTGAGTGCGCAATGGTGGTGGTTGAGACATCACTTCAGTGTCGGGCCATGCGGCATCGAGGGCCATGTGTATGGCGTCATGTGTGGGTGCTTGGCAACTACCGTCACGAGTGCCTGGAGACACGGGGATGGGACCATATAGTGCTGGTGGCGTCCCACACCACTACAAAAAAAGACACATCCATGACATTTTGGGCCGACCGAATTTTTTTTCTGTCATACTTATGACACTTCTATGACGATAATTGTGACAAAACCTGGTATCATCATAGATGTGGTAGGGTCCTACTTCTATGACAAAAACTCATGACAGAAAATGGGCTTTTTGTCCTCGGCGGACCGGAGACGCAGCTGCATGACATTCTTTGGGCCGTCCATGACGGAAAAAACCGTGGTAGAAGTGACGGCGAGGAAAATATTGGGCTGTTCCCTGTTATGGTGGGTGGTCGGGGCCGAGCGATGCGTGTTTCTCTCGTACACGCACACGCGTGGGTGCGAGGCGTTGGGCTCTAACTGAACCTGAGCGAGGCGTTGGGCTCTAACTGAACCCGAGCGATTGCACTGCAGGCTACGCGTTACTGAACCCGAGCGGTCGATCGATGGCTGTTAACTGAACCCGATCGAGCGATTCCTTTGCTACTGCTGCTAACTAAAGCCGATCGATGCTGCCTCTGGGTGAACAGTGAGCATTGCCGGGGGGTTTGGATGAATAGTTCCCGGTAGGGGTGGATGAACAGGACCTCATGGTGTTGCCTCTAGATGAACAGGACCCCGATCGATCGAGCCGGTTGGGGCTGGATGAATAGGACCCCGTGGAGGGTAGGATGAACAGGACCACCCCGTGGAGGGCAGGATGAACAGTAGACGGTTGAGGGCTAGATGAACAGTAGCCCGTGTAGGGGTGGTTGAACAGGAGCCCGTGGAGAGGGCTGAACAGTAGTCGGTGGAGTAGCGCGCGGTGGAGGCTGGATGGACAGGAGCCCGTGGATGAACAGTCGAAGGTGGAGGCTGGAGGAGGTCAACTGTGGATGAACAGTAGCCCGTGGAGGCGGAGGGGGTCGACGGTGGAGATGAAAAGTATCCTGTGGAGTCCTGTTTTGCGGTACGCCACACCCCTCCCGATGAACAGAACCCCTGTTTTGATCGTAGTGCTCCAACACAAGTTCGTTTCCTCCGTTTTGCGGTACGCCACACCCCTCCCGATCAACAGGACCACCGTTTTGACAGTAGGAGGTCAGTTTCCTCCGTTTTGCGATGCGCCAGACCCCTCTCAATGAACAAGATCCTGTTTCGACCGTGGTCGTTCGAACACAAGGCCGTTTCCTCCGTTCTACGGTACGCCAAGCCTCGTTTCCATCGGCTGTTCCGTCCAAGCCCTCCCGATGAACACGACGACACATTCTGTTCCGACCCAACCGGTTGGCTCCCTAAGAACACGACGACGACGCTGTTTCTCCGTTCCGACCCAACCATGTACATGAGCCCTGGCCGTACGTATGCGCAAGTAGGCGTCCGAGACCCTGCTCGAATGTACGTACGTGGCCGTATTTTCTTTCTTGCACACTGGCCACTGTAAGTACGTGTACATGCTACGTGCGCGCCTCTACATTGACCAGTATGGACGTACACGTTCGCGACCAAAATGACAGCGCTACGTACGCTTCGACCAGGTGGGTCCCGACTATCAGGCACTTCCTTGCGTACGAAGAAGTAGCTGGTGGGTCCCAGCAGTCAGGGGGGCGAATCGTTTTTTGTCCGGACGCACTTCCTTGCGTGCGAAGATGTAGCTGGTGGGTCCCAGTAGTCAGGGAGGAACATTTTTTTCGCGAAATACGGTGGCCCGTCCGGTGGGTCCCCGCTATCAGGTGGAGGAATAATTATTTTGCACGTAATAAGGAGTCACTTCCTTGCTGCGGTCGTGGACCTAGCTGTCAGCCTCTCCACGTACAGTACTCTTCCGATGGAAGTTGGTCGTTCACCACATTGACCACGCCGCGCCGAGAGCACCGAGGTGGTGGACGACGGCGAGGCCTAGGAAGGGGACGACATGGAGCCAGGGAAGACGCGGCAGTGGATGCCCACGCAGAGAGGAGTACGAGGGTTCACTGGTTCGACTGTGGTGTGAGGCTGCCGTCACCGCAGAATAATAGGGGGTGTGGGTTAGTAGAGGGATGGCCTGGCCAGCGGTTGGAGTAGTAGGGGGCGGTGAGATCTCCGCGGCATCGCAGCCGGCCACGGGAGGCAGGAGCACGAGGCACGACCGGCACTAGTTTGGGCGGCTGAAGCAAGAAGACCAGAGGTTGAAGAAGCACTACAGTCGTTGGATGGACATCGTACGGTCACTGGAGCTATAATCGTGCATATTGACAAACTTGACAAAGCCGTCCGTCCCCATCAACTTAGTAGGCCCACAAGTCAGCCTCCCACTATACTGGGTCCCAGCTAGCATGGGGAGTATTCTTTTTTGTACGTAATAAGGAGGCACTTCCTTGCGTGCGAACATATAGCTTGTGGGTCCGAGCTATCAGCAACGGTAATGTTTTTTTCACGAAATACAGAGGCCCTTTCGGTGGGTCCCAGATGTCAGGTGGAGGAATCATTATTTTGCGTGTAATAAGGACGCATTTCCTTACGCGTGGCCGTGGACCCAGCTATCAGCCTCTCCACGTACAGTCCACTTCAGATGCATGTCGGTCGTTGACCACGTTGGCCAGGCCGCGCCGAGAGCACCAGGGCGGTGGACAACGGCGAGGCCTAGGAAGGGAACAACACGGATCCAGAGAAGACTCGGCAGTTGTTTCCCATGTGGAGGGGATTATGACTGTACGAGGGTTTACTGGTTCGTCTGCCGTCGCCGGAAAATAAGAGCAGGTATGGGTGAGTAGAGGGATGGCTAGGCCAGCGATGGGAGTACAATGGGGTGGTGAGGCATGCACGGCAGCACAGCCGGCCGCGGGGACGAGAGAGCAGGCAGTCCCGCCAGCGCTTGTTTGAGCTGCTGGAGCAGGAAGAGCAGAGATTGAATAAGCACGACCGTTGGATGGACATCCAACAGTCACTGCTTGTGCGTCAACCTTTTTTTTAGGATAGCCTCAAATCTGTGAAAAACATCATACATCCCATCTGCCATTATTTCTAATAATTTACAGCCCATTTTCTAATTCTTAAGGTTTTTTTGGAGCCCATATTCTTTTTGTTAGCATTACAGCCCATATTGTGGCCACGGTTAAAAAATTATACGAGATTTTGCATATTTCGGTGCGGTCCGAACTGTTTTTAATCCCGAAATTTTGAGTCACGTTCAAACTGATTTAAAAAATAAATATATATCAATATAAAATCCAACAAATTGTCCACACATAAAAATCAACGCAATTTAAAATATCGAAATGAAAAAAAGGAAATTTGAAACTAATTGCCGGTTTGGTGTGTTTTAAAAATATACAACCCATTTCTCATTACTGATAGGCCATTTTCTGGGCCAGTCGAATGAAATTTCTCCTCGTCTTGAAAAATTTGTAGCCCAACAGGCCTGACAAAGTGACTTACTTGGCAAATTACAAAAAATGGGTTGTGGCCGTGGACCCAGCTGTCAGCCTCTCCATGTATAGCACTCTTCCGATGAAAGTCGGTCGTTGACCGCATTGACTACGCCGCGCCGAGAGCACCAAGGCGGTGGATGACGACTAGGCCTAGAAAGGGCATGACACGGAGCCGGGGAAGATGTGGTAGTGGATGCCCACGCGGAGAGGAGTACGAGGGTTCACTAGTTCGACTGTGGTGTGAGGCTGACGTCGCCGCAATCCCTGGCTAGCGGTGGGAGTAATAGGGGGCGATGAGGATTCAACCGCAGCACAGCCGGCCACTGGAGGCAGGAGCAGGCGGTCTCGCCGGCGCTGGTTTGGGCGGCTGGTGCAAGAAGAGCAGCGATTGAAGAAGCGGCAAGACTGTTCGATTCAAATCCAACGGTCACTGCTGCTAGAATCGTTTGTTGACTAAGTTGACAAGCCCTGCGTACGCGTCAACTTAGTAGGCCCATAGGTCAGCCTCCCAACCGGTACGCCCCAGATGTCAGTGGGAGGAATCATTTTTTCGTTTAATAAGGAGGTAGTTGATTGCGTGCGGCCAGGCCAGTGGAGGGAGTAGGGTGGGCCGGGGAAGCCGGCGCGGCATCACAGCGGGCCACAAGAGGAGGGAGCAGGCAGTCCCGCCAGAGCTAGTTTAGGCGGCTGGAGCAGGAAGATCAGAGATTGAAGAAGCACGTCGGCCGTTGGATGGACATCCAACAGTCACTGCTGCTAGAATCATGTGTTGACTGACAAAGCATTGCGTAAACAAGTCAGCCTCGAAATCTGTGGCGTGTACAACCCATTCGCTATTATTTTTATAATTTTTACTCATTCTCTAATTCATATGGAATTTATTGCAGCCCGTTTTCCATTTTTAGAATTGCTGCCCATTTTCTGGTCAATACCAGGGTTAAAAACATTAACTAAATATGTGGGAAATTTTGAAAATTCGTAAATTTTTGCTAGGGATCAAAATATTCTTAATCCAAAAATTTGTAGCCATACTAAAAGAAATTTTAAAAAAAGTCAGTACTATGTCATGTTAAATCCAATGAAATGCGTATAAGATATTAGTGAATAACATAAACAAAAAAAGAAACTAATATCCCATTTGCTATATTTTTTTGGAATTTTCAACCCCTTTTGATATTAATTTTAACAGACACTGACCATACTCTTTGGCCAGGCCGGAATGCATCCCTCCTTGTCTTGAAATATTTGCTGCCCAGTAAGTCGGAGAAAACAAATATGCCTAGCTTGGGTATTGTTCAAAAAGAAATACTGGGCTACCTATTTTCCCAAAGAAAAAACGGCTGCGCTGGTCATGTTGTTAGACGGGCCACAGAGACCGCACAACCTAGTTTATAGCCCGCTCCTCCGAATTACTTATTTATGTTTAGGGGACCATGAGCATGTACCTGGGCCGGATTCATGTGAGAGCCTCCCTTCCAGTTAATTATGGGCTCCTCTATTGGGCCTTCATCAGTGGGCTGCATGATATCAACAAGTGGAAAATGTGTTCCGTACGAAAAATAGTATGCGCTACGTACGGTACGGGGCACTAAAGGATAGAATCGTGCAACGACTTCCAAAACATTGTGTTTGTCGTTCTAACAACACATTTATTCAACCAACAGATGAAATATACTATTGATTGTACATTGAAAATAGCAGGAGCAGCAACCAGGGCTGGGGGTGCAACAGAAGCAGTAAGCAGGCCAGAAGAGTGAAGACGCAACTCTCTCTTCCAAACCAGACATCAGCCATCATTCAAAAGGGCTACCAAAAAAGAACAAGTGTATGCATCAAACTAAATAAAGATCCTACTACACAAGTGTACGCATCTAACTAACTGGCTTAGTTAGACGTTACAATTTATTAAGCTGTGGAGATTGGCTGACGGCTTGAACCAGATGGGTGCCTGACGGGGGAAACTCCTGCCAGCAGGTCGAAGTCTGATACTTGCGACCCTCTCTCCTACTTTGGGCTGCAGAGTGTGGCAGCACATATCGGGGTATGGTGCGTGCAGAGATGCATGGTACACTGTGTACACACAATTTTGCCTGATGAACGAACCCGTGATGCCATCATGATCCTTTTCGTCGGTTATGTCCTGGTTAATCGGATAATTCAGTCCGACAAATAGAGAGCGTGTACCAAGGCTACTTACCAACCTCCAGTCAAAAATTCCTGACGGCCCAAAGAAGCTGGGATCCTGCTCAAAGACCTTGCAGTGACTGTGATTGTATTCCGTGAAACAACACGTCCGGTACATGCAAACGAACATCAATCGTTCGCCGTTGTTTGATCGAGCCAGGAACCACCTGCAACTGCCATGCCGCTTTTCTTTGAAAGGTTCTGGGATTAGGAAGGGTAGGGACACCAGGCGGCCGACAACATCATATCAAGTTGGAGTCAAATAACCCTCAAAAAAAGTTGGAGTCAAATAAAAAAGGTCTCTTGATGTAGTCAATCTTAAGAACATCATGTTATGAGCATGAATATTTTTTCAACAAATGTTGACAGTAATATAAGCAAGCCATCATGATATCATAGGAAAGTAACATACTGCTGTAACAGCCATTTGTAGCGATGACCGGAGTAGCCTAGCAATACGTCCATCCATAGAAGGAGTCGACTGTGTAAATGAAGCCCTTGTATTCAATGGCTTCAGTGAACCATGGAGGATGTATGATCCTGCGATGGACGTGCAGATTTATCCACTTACCGCAGTGACCTGTCAGATAGGCGAGACCGTGGTTGAAGAACGCAATTAGCCTAAAGTCTTTATAATTCGCAGAGCACTACTGGCCCTTGGCGAAGAACATCAAGCACGAGACGTGCTACCCGTTCACTATGCCGGAGTCGCTGGAGGATCAGCGCTGCCTGCTAGTCTCAGAGGAGGACGACAGCGTCGTCCTCTTGATCGTGGGCACCGGCGAGGCCCGCGCAGGCCGCCGCCACATCTCTGTAGTGTGCGTCAGGGGTGACGCCGCTGACGCTGAAACTGACACGAGGCCGATGTACGGGTGCGTGATCACTATTACTACCCCTCGGAGGTACGTGGGCGGCGACACTGGCTACGTCAAGCTGACTTGGACTCTGCTGAGCTGGTACCTTCCCGCCAATGTGGACATGGAAGACACAAGGTATTATTTGACCCCCAACAATGTGCACGGTGACTCCAAGGAGGTTCACCTGGACATCTGCATTATCAAGTTAAATGTTGATCATTAGTCTTCGCTCAATGTAATCCGTAGTCTAAGCATGTGATGACTTCCATGCATGATCTTCCTCTATTGGAGTATCACGCATGAATAAAAGTGTATCCATTTATGGTTTAGTCTAGAATCTTCCATGTATGAATTTGTACTACAGTACTGGTGAAAGACTTATGATCAACCATTTCTTACATATCCTCTACCCCCTTCCAAGTCATCCTGATTTAATCCCTCCGTCTAGGTGTATAAGGGCATGGTTAATACCTCAATAGTATAGCCAACTGTTGACTATAAGAAAATGCCATGTCATCTGTAGCCAACATGTATAACAATGGATACTCAAAAACTAATTCTTGAAGATCATTTCCTGCAAAGCACAATAAGAGTTATTTCTTCACAAGTTTTGGATGCAGGTTGAACAGTTGAACGCTTTTGTTTGCAAAAGATACTTTTTTTATCTATTTCACCCGGATGTTTGTGAGCTCTAGAGATGAAATAATATCCGAACAAACCTATCGATACCCGTTACACATGAGATGACCCCCACATCCTTTGTCAAAATAAAGAACTCCCCGATCAATGCATTTCACTCTTCCGTGCAACGCACGGGCACCTTACTATAGATTAGAATGACCAAAAATTGAAGTAACATTATATATAGTACGATAAATGATGATGCAAGTCACCTAAAATTATATCATTGAAAACTATGTTCAAATACGAATCCAACGATATTATTTTTGTTGACATGCACTAACATTTTGTCAGTTAAATCTTCAGTCAAATTCAATGGGGGATAAACCACGACCGATGTAGTAGTACTAGTGTAGAGGGCGGCGCTGCACGGGAGTCTCACACCTCTCGTAGCGCGGCAGTAAAGTTGTCATATCACAAAACCCTACCACTCCTAGTAATCAGTGGCCTGGTAAAATAAACGGACCAGCAACCATCACATCCCTCCGTCTTTTTTGCATTTCATCTCTCTACATTTACTTTCTCTGGTTCATCTCGCACACTCGATCCCTAGCTACTACTCCTAGTATCCCTAGCTACTACTCCTAGGGCCAGTTCTTTTGGCGGCTTCCCCACCTTTTCGCATAAGACTAGTCATAGTGGAGAGTCACATTAAGGCGCCTCACTCATTTATTTGGGATTCTAAACTAGTACTACTAGTAGTACCTCCGTCCTGGTTTATTCCTCACCATTGTAATTTGTGCTAAATTTTGACCAAAGATTTAACTGATAAAATGTTAGTGCATGTGGCATGCACTAACATTTCATTAGTTAAATTTATGATCAAAATTTGACACAGATTACAATGGGGACCAACAAACCAGGACGGAGGTACTTAGTAGTTATGGGATTACTAATATAGAAGCCTAAAAGAACTAGACCCTGGTACTCCTACTAGTAGTACTCCCTCCGTCTAGGTGTGTAAGTCACCTAAGGTGGAGCAGGGCGACCTAGGTGGCTGCGGATTGGAAGAGGCCAAAGAACCAGACCGAAAATTCGTCCAATCACCGCGCCACTTTTTTCCTCCTAAACCAAATGGAGATTAGCAATGAATCCCTCATTAATAGGGCTGCCATTTCAGCCAACCCATGCAGGCCCATTGACGTGCATGCAAACTGGTGTCAATCCCTCCCCTAATCAACATGTTCCTTCTCTACATGCATAGGTCGCTCATTCTCTACCGCATTAACTTCCTCCCCCATGTGGTTCAGTCAAAAAATTGCTCGCTGATGAACGAGGTAGTGAGGAGAACGAGGACGGAATTTAATACATTGCGCCTAAGTGTTCTGGGAATATCTGATTTTCGTAAGGTGACTTACATACCTAGACAGAGGGAGTAGTACTCAAGCTGGAATTCCAATTGCACGACACAACTTGTTAGTCAAAAAATTCGATACAGGGTGTAGGAAGTGGTTTGGGAATTTGCATGCCTTTCCGACCAGTGAGATACTCCGTACAAAGTACGACAGAGAAATAACCACATAGAAGGAAGCTAAAAGTAAACAATCAAACGAGCATTTTTGAATTTGTTTTACATTGAATCGTTTCACAAGCTTGACTAGTGTTGTTTTTCTGCTTTTTCAAAAACCGCACCGTAGTGTTAAAACATGCATTTGCACGTACATAAGTAATAGTAGTACTCCCTCCTTCTAGGTGTATAAGTCTTTCCTCTTTCTTGGTCACGGTGCACAACCAAAGGTGACTTATTGACCTGGACGGAGGGAGTAGCACAGTCTGCAAGCAAATATAGAGAGAGACGTGTAGTGCGATAGTATATAGTAAAGTTTGTGCTATATGCACGTACTTATAAAATGCGTACGAATACACAAGGTTTCCAAACTTTCCCTTTTACATACTTAATTAAGGACGCTAATAATTCCTGAACGTTCGGGATTTATCATTTGCTTCCCAAAACTAATGAGATCGCCTTACGAAACAAAATTATACTCCTACTAACAGCCACGACGCTCACAGGAGCGCTTGCGGCGCGCCACGAGTGCCCTGGTGCGCAGCCGTTTCCCAGCGCGCCGACACAACGCCTCTTCCTTAGCCTCGCAACTCGCGAGGTGCTGATTGGCGGCTTGCCGGCGGGCGAGCGCGATCTCACCGATGTGGTGATCCGGTGCCAACAGGTACTCCTCCTGGCTGGAAGCGTGCACCCGATCCACGTACCGCCAAGCGTAGATGAAGCGCTTGGCTCGACTACACTCAGGGCTTTGGCACGGGCATCCTCCGCCACCCTCACGGCCCTCGCACGAGCCTTCTGCCAAAGAGCCAATTGCCTGACTCTCTCGGACGCGACATAGGCCTGCCAGGCAGCTTGTCCCGCGGTGCGCTTCTCTTCCTCGGCCTTCTTCTCCGCCTCTATTTTGGCACGCTCTGCTGGAGGCAAAGCCTCCCACAAGGCGACATCCATTTCTTTCCAAAGCTGCTCAAGGCTGGGAGGGTCGGCGGGCGGCGCGGCGTTCTCCTCATAGCGGGGAGCCGACGCGTCCTCCGACGCGCAATCTGGCGAGATTGGGAATGCCAACGCGTCCACCTCGACGCGTCGCGGCGAGGAGCGGAACGCCGACGCGTCCTCCTCGCCTAGTGGCGGCGAGGAGCGGAACGTCGACGCGTCCACCTCAACGCGTCGCGGCGAGGAGCGGAACGCCGACGCGTCCTCCTCGACTAGTGGTGGCAAGGAATGGAACAGCGACGCGTGACTGTCTGTGTAGTGCAGTGAGGGGCGCCTAGGGCTTGGGAGGGGCGATGCCATGATGGTCAATGTGAGAGGGAAGGGGAGGATATAGCGATGAACGTGAGCGTTCTTCCGAATGTCGTGGGAGGCGCAGTATTTATAGTGAGCAATGGCACACCTACGTAAGATATGGACTGAGCTGCACTGACTTAACTTCAGGTCCAATTGCGTCACTGACATGTGGGCCAGACCCCTGTTGGGCCCATATGCCAGTGACCCAATGCACCTAAAGTTAAGTAACTGAAGTAGCGTCCCGGGTGAAGTGGTGGGACCGCCAGAGGGAGAAGGAGAGTCTGGCAGGCATATTGTTTCCACACATGGAGAGGAAAAGATTTGAAGACGAACGGGCTTCCTGCAGGTATGGGGAACGGTTCATAAAGTCTCATCTTGCATGCTGGGCTAGGTATAGTCTCAAGTCATCAAAAACATACACGCCCCACACATGTTCATATTTCAACATGCACTAAATTATTGCATGTGATGGTTAATGCTGGCCATAATGGTGGTATCTTAGCTGGTACTCCCTCCGATCCTTTATACTCTGCGCATAACATTTTTCATTTTTTTACCAAATGCTCTGCGCGATCCCCTTGAGTAGCACACCTTTCCCAGCCTGCCCCCGCCTTTCCGCTTCGCTAGCAATTAATTTCCTTAATTGGCGCAACTTCCTAGTTTGCATGCAGAGACATAAGAGGAGGAGAGAGAGATTACGTGGGACATGCATGGAGGGATTCAAGGCAACTAGTACTCTAATCCACGCAAAAGCAGGGGCAAACTTGTCAAGAAAATTTCGAACGGGCCTCACCTTGGTATGTGAGCTACGAGTTATGTGCAAAGTAAAAAGAAACGAAGGGAGTATCATGCACACGGGAATAGCAAACAAGCCGACATGGCATGCGAACAGGCCGAAGGTCGTGGGAGGCGTGACGGTTGACGGAATTAATTGAAGTTACACACAAGCCGGCATGGCGTGCAAACCGGCAGAAGTTATACCGTCAGGCCTACGATATGGGTCTAGTAGACATGACATCTAGTGGGTCCCGCATAGTCCTCGAGAACTCTTTGGGGGCTTGCAGCCGTTTATCCATCAGGCAAGCCAGCAACCCCATGTTGTTCGCACGCACTACTCGTCCTCGTCTTCTACTAGTACAGTACCTTACAATAGTTCGCTCCCAGTCGTCCTGTCAATCCTAACCCTCCTCCCAAATCCATGGCGTCCCAAATCTCCACGATCGGCGGTGAGTACAAGGTTAGAACCATCACCGGCGATGAGTTCGACGTCATCTATGCCCGTTCTTCTGCAACAGTGAAAGAATGCCTTGCTCGCTTCAAACGCATGTTCGAAAACTCAAATGATGAGTGGGTCGCTGGGCTAGATGCTGAGTACACCACAGTCCTGGGAAGCGAGAAGAAACTAAAGGAGGCAGAGAAGAAGAAGCCTGCCATGATCCAGGTTTGCGTGCATGACTTATGCTTGGTCTACCACATATGCCATGCCGACATTGAGTGTGAGGGATTTCAGAAGTTCCTCGAGGGCGGCCGAGTCAAACTCGTTACTGTAGACTTTAGGAACGACAAGGAAATCCTAGGTCGGATAGGCCTTGTTGTAAGCCAGCCTTTCGGTCTCCAGAAGGAGAGCCTGGTGTCCTCCTCTCAGCCTTCAATGTTGAACCTGGCAGCAGCCATGATTGATCGTTCGTATGCTAAACTGAAGAAACCTCACCACGAGTTTCATCATGCATGGGAGTCGAAGACATTAGATGAAGATCACATCCTGTACGCAGCATTGGATGCCTACCTTTGTTTAAATATCTACAAGGGTTGGATGAAGAAGCAGAGCCCAGCGTCCGGTTCAAGCAAAGAAGCGTCGGCGGAGAGGAGGAGGAAGAGGGACGAGGACGAAGTCGAGGATGTGGACTCGGACTTCGAGTAGGTGGCAGTGCCGTCGCTCATGCCGGTTCTACTGCAGTGTCAAGCGGATTAGTTGCTTAGTTTATTTTCAAGGGTGTGTTGTGCTGAGGCCCCAGTAGAACTATGTTTATGTTCTTTCTCGTTATTTGAACTCTTTAGTACGTACAATAGTACTAGTACAATGTCTTACTACTGTTCTTCTTGTAGTTGGTACTACTTCTCGTATCTTCGTGTTCCTACTGTAGTTAATACGTTCGTACTAGTAGTATAATTTGGGACAGTCGATTTGTGAAAGAAGTTCGACGGAGTGAAGGAAGAAGACGGCAGGGTGCACATGATATATCTTATGAGTGTTGGGTGTGGAATGCAGTTCGTCGAAAAAATGGATCGTGCCCGGGGTTAAACGGATGGCGGGGGTGGGGGGAGCATGGCGGTGGCAGGTGGTTTAGGGGAGGGCGCGACGGCCGCGGCAGGCGGTTAGGCGTGTGGCGGGCTGAGAAGATGAACCGTGCATCTATTTCGGAGGTTGAAGAAGCCCTTCTAGCCATCCATGTTGCATCAAACGGCTCACAAGAGTCGACTAACCCAAATTGCTCCTTCAGATTGCAGGATCCACGTGGCATTCAAGGTCTCGAAGGTAGATTCTGCGTCCGCACCTGGTTTGCAGGCTCGACGCGTGCGCGACCGGCTTCCGCCACGACAGCCACCATGCGCACCTCCTCCGCGCGGGCGGAGACGACAATGACACGCTAGTTCCTCCTTGCCGGCGTGCTGGAGAACGCACTCGTCCTCCTCTTCGTATGCTGCGTGCATAGACGCGGCTCCACCAGCTGCTCGCGTGCTTGGCTGCGCAGCGGAATCACGAGGAGGGACTGCAGACGACGTGAGCGGGCGAGCCTTCAGCTTGGCGGCGACACGGCGGTGATGGGCGAGAAATTGTTAGCCGGAGCAGGCGGGCGCTGGCATGCGCAACAGCGGTGGCGGCATATTGATGAGTGCGCGTATGGGAGCTTAGTTTAGTTTTGTATAGGGTTGGTAAAACTTAAAAGAAAACCGTACTAGTACACGTAAACATTAGACTTAGACAATGCTTTTATTAGTTACCACAACCACGATACAGAATCCTATGCAAGTGCGTGCACCGCGGCCGCGCGGTTGATCGAACGGTGCGTCACCGTGTCGCGCTCAAAGGACATCCACCGAACGTTTTTTTTTGTGTGAAAACAATCCCCGTATATTACTCAACTTTTTTTTCCGGAAAAAGTTCTTGACGCTACAATATTTCTATATATTTGAATTTATCTCCAGTTCGTGTTTATTTGGATTTGGACGTTTTAGGTGCGCCCTAGTTTTTTTAATATCGATTTTGTGTGTGTGATTGAGAGAGAACGTGTGTATGTGTCCATATGTGTGTTGTGGTGGAAGGGCAATGTGGAGACGGTGTGTGTGATAGAGACATAAAGAGGTGTGAATGTGCAAATGATCATGCATGAGTGAGACATAGACAGATGCCGATACGTTGTGTATACATGAGAGAACGGTCTTCCATTTTACTTGTGAGAGAGAGAGAGAGAGAGAGAGGAGCATTAGTAACACAACAACCATCTCTCTCAATTCGTCCGTCCCTCGCACGATCGCATGTAACACATGCATCAACGCGCACATTTTGACACCCTCACACGGCCCCTGTCCACCTCAAGGCCCGCACATCGCTCTCTATCTCACACGCACAATCTCTTCATGAATACCCTGTTTAGCAAGTAGTTTTCCATCACATACACACACATTTCTCTCCTTAAGTTTGTTTTCTCTCAATATCTGACACACACACACAACACACAGCACACACACACACCCCCTCCCCGGAGCACACAATTCATCCCCATCCAAGGTTATATGGCGATCACTCTCACTTGTGCTTCTCTGCACCCCTGCATGCACAACACCTCAATCTTCAAAGAGAGCATCGAGGAGATCGAAGACGGCGACCACACTGCGCTAGAGAATGCAGGGCCATTTGGAAGCAGGATGATGTGACGACGGCTGACTGACTCCCCCCACCCTCTCTCGCTCGCACAAAATTACCAATCCCTCTCTTCCCCGCACAAATTTATCAATCCCTCAACCCACGAGATCCTTCCCCTCTCGTCCATGTTTTTCCAGCTCTCTCATCAAACCTGTTGTCTCTTCTCCTTCCACATGTACAGAATCCAGATGCACACGCATCTCACGTATATTACATGTCTCCATATTTCTCACAGACCTAACTTCTTCCTCTCTCTTTCTCTCTCTAGCTATCTCCCTCTCTCTGTTTCATTAGTTTTGTCTCCTACTCTCTCGTCCACATACATACAATATTTCCTGCCCTATCTGCTCCATCTTCGCAAGCTCTCTCTGCATGTTTCATTCGCACATTGGGATATGTTCAAAATGTTGCTTTTATAATGGCTGATGTAGAGTTATTGTTGGTTTTGTTGCATCCTACAAAGTAATAACTATGAAATGCATTTTGATTGTCATTTGACTGGGATTGTGCGAGTTTGAGCATGTTGTGAAGTACTATAGACCTCGTATATATCTTGGAATTCGACAATGATTGTAACTATTGAATTGAATAGACCATTACATTCGAAGTCAGTAGCCTAATATATTTATTTCACAATTTCAACAAATGATCAATTCACTACATACTAGGAAAAGAAATGTGTAAACCCTGCATTTTTATTTATGTCTGCGTATTAGCATTGGTCAAAGTCAAGTTTTGTAAACTCTCAGAAAGTTTATAACAAAAAATATTAACATATACAATAACAAATAAAATACCATTAGATTCATTATTGAATGTACTTTCACATCATACATATCTGTTATGGTAAATGTTTATATTTTTCTATAAACTTGGTCAAACTTTAGGAAGTTTGACTTCAGTCAAACCTAATATGCAGAGCTTACTAGTACTACTCGCTAGTTGCTTAGCCGAATCACCCAACACGCCACACGGGGAGTTCAGTGTCACAAAGTTTTGAGGCCGGCGGGAAAATCTCCTGCGACCCTGATTCGAGCAGTGGGAAGTTAACATCATAGCCTTTGGAACATGCCGACAGATGATGGTTGGTAGGGGGTTGTTTTCGTAACTTCAGGTTCACCCTACCCAGCCAACCCCACCCCGGCACCCAGAGTAGTACACCTGAATACTCCCCATTTTCTATCCCCACCGCAAAATAGACTTCTCCACGGCACCGCAACCTTCGTGCTCCTCCCCTTCTACATCGGCGCACTCGTCCACCGCAGCGCATCTGCCTCATCGATGACCTCGTACGCCGCACTGGAGCCGGTCCACCGTTGTCGTCGTACACGGAGCCTCTTCCCCGGCACCGTCTTCCACGGTCTCAGATCTGCTTCCCGGAAGCCGACGCCAAGCGCAGAAGCACCACCGTCGTGGACAATGAACTGACACCCGGTGTGAACATAACTCATAGAGGCTACCGTGACCATCGTTCTCCTCCTCGATTGGTAATGTGTGTATTGAATCACTTAGAAGTACATGTGCAGTTCCAATTTTGTTCATACATACCCTTCAAATTTCCCGAGTGCTATTGTTCCCGTAAAAGTAATTGGTTATAACCTCCATTGTCCAACAAAATATCAGCTTGTAATTGTGCGTCGCTCCTGTATCGCGCTATGCTTGGGTAGGTATTTCATCTGCAACTAGTAGTGTGGCAAATGATGGATAGTTTTCTAGAAGTAGCAAGATGCCCATGCGTTGCACGCATCAAGATGCATTTGTATGAGTAGTTTATTTAGTGGGAAAAAGGATGAACGAGGGAATGCCTTATTTGCAAATGCGGAGAGGGGTGTGGGTATATTTTTGCAAAATTGCCATAGTTACCTTCCTATCCGTCAGATATAAAGCTGATGGCCTATATTGCAGGATGGCAGGAACACCATCATCACCAACTCTGTTTTTTAGAAGATTAGGGAAAAAGTAGAGAAAAAAATAGAGACTAGAGAAGTAGAGATAAATATTAAATATAAAATAAATATAACAGTAGAGAAGAGAGTAGAGATAGCAGAGACGTCGGGAAAGGATTGCACGCACGTGGGAAAAAGCGGTCGGGCGTGCGCTAGTTTTGTCCTGCGGCGTCCGACGCGCTTTATAAAATCCAACGGCCTCCCACCGCTCTGTGCCTTGCCACCACTCTCTCCCCGCTCTTTCTTGCGTCACCGCCGCCGTGCCACCATGCCGCCACGTCGCCGGGAAACTTGGGGATACCGCGGCGTCCGCGCGTGCCCCTCCGACGGCTTCTCCGCCGAGATCCGGTTCCGTGGGATGCACCTCGGCCTCGGCAATTTCGACACAGCCAACGAGGCTGCTAGCATGTACGATGCGGCGGCGTGGCGCCTTAGGTGGCCTCATAGAACATTGAACTTCCCCAACGTGCCGACGCGGCAGCGAGCACACGAGCTCGCGCCTCTACCGCGGCTTATCACCGACGAGGATCGTCACGACCACCGGAGGCGGGAGCACCGTCTCGGCATCGTCGAGTGATACGTCCATTTTGCATCATGCTTATAAGTTGATATTTATTGCATTATGGGCTGTTATTACATGTTTTGTCAGAATACTTATGCCTTTTCTCTCTTATTTTACAAGGTTTACATGAAGAGGGAGAATGCTGGTAGCTGGAATTCTGGGCTGGAAAAGGAGCAAACTCTGGAAACCTATTCTGCACAACTCAAAAGCCCCGAAACTTCATTGAACTCCATTTCAGAAAATATAAAAAATATCTGGCGAAAGAAGATCACGAGGGGGGCCACCTGCTGTCCACGAGGGTGGGGGGCATGCCCCCCTCTCTAGGCGTGCCCCCTGTCTCGTGGGCCCCTCGAAGGCCCCCCGATGCCCATCTTCTCCTATATGAGGTGTTTTGACCTGGAAAAAATCATAAGGAGGCTTTCGGGACCAGACGCCCCCGTCTCGAGGCGGAACCTTGGCGGAAACCAATCTAGGGCTCCGGCAGAGCTGTTCTGCCGGGAATACTTCCCTTCGGGAGGGGGAAATCGTCACCGCCGTCATCACCAACCACTCCCCCATCTTGGGGAGAGCTATCTTCATCAACATCTTCACCAGCACCATCTCCTCTCAAACCCTAGTTCATCTCTTGTATCCAATCTTTGTACCCAAACCTCAGATTGGTACCTGTGGGTTGCTACTAGTGTTGATTACTCCTTGTAGTTGATGCTAGTTGGTTTATTTGGTGGAAGATCATATGTTCAGATCCATTATGCATATTAATACCCCTCTGATCATGAACAATATTATTTCTTGTGAGTAGTTACTTTTGCTCCTGAGGACATGGGAGAAGTCTTGCTATTAGTAGTCATGTGAATTTGGTATTCGTTCGATATTTTGATGAGATGTATGTTGTCTCTCCTCTAGTGGTGTCATGTGAACGTCGAGTACATGACACTTCACCATTATTTGGGCCTAGAGGAAGGCATTCAGAAGTAATAAGTAGATGATGGGTTGCTCGAGTGACAGAAGCTTAAACCCTAGTTTATGCGTTGCTTCGTAAGGGGCTGATTTGGATCCACTTGTTTCATGCTATGGTTAGGTTTACTTTAATAGTTCTTTTGTAGTTGCAGATGCTTGCATTAGAGGTTAATCATAAGTGGGAGGCTTGTCCAAGTAAGGACATCACCCAAGCACCGGTCCACCCACATACCAAATTATCAAAGTACCAAATGTGCTCGAATCAGACGATCATGATGAAAACTAACTTGATGATAATTCCCATGTGTCCTCGGGAGCGTTTTCCTTCATATAAGAGTTTGTCCAGGCTTTTCCTTTGCTACAAAAAGGATTGGGACATCTTGCTGCTCCTTATTTACTTTTATCTTTTGTTACTTGTTACCAATTACCTTATCACAAAACAATCTGTTACCTATAATTATAGTGCTTTCAGAAAATACCTTACTAAAAATTTCCTACCATTTCCTTCTGCTCCTCGTTGGGTTCGACACTCTTACTTATCGGATGATCGTAATTATATTTATAATGTTTGGTCTCGCGAAGGAGAAAGCATCGCTCAAGCTTGGGGGAGGCTTAAGTCAATGTTATAGTCATGCCCCAATCATGAGTTCTCAAGAGAAATGATTATTCAAAAAAAATTGTGCTCGGCTTTCTCTCAATAATCGCTCCATGCTCGATACTTCTTGTTCTGGCTCTTTATGATGAAGACTATTGAATTCAAATTGGATTGATTGGAAAGAATTAAACGCAACTCTGAAGATTGGGATATCGACAAAGGTAAGGAGTCAAGTATGACCCCTAAGTTTGATTGTGTTAAAGCTTTTATGGATACCGATGTTTTCCATGAGTTTAGCACTAAATATGGACTCGACTCTGAGATAGTAGCATCTTTCTGTGAATCACTTGCTACTCATGTTGATCTTCCCAAGGAGAAGTGGTTTAAATACCATCCTCCCATTGAAGTAAAAGCAGCTGAACCCGTTAAAGTTGAAGAATAGACTATCATTGTTCCTACTGCTTATATTGAGAAACCACCCTTCCCTGTTAGAATAAAGGATCACGCTAAAGCTTCAACTGTAGTTCGTAAGAGTAATACTAGAACACCTACACCCTCTGAGCAAATTAAAGTTGAACCTAGGGTTGCTATGGTTAAAGATCTCTTGGTAGAAGATTTAGATGGTCATGTTATTTACCTCCAAGAAGAGTCTGCTAGAATAGCCAAGCCCAATGCTAGGAATAAACATAGACCTATTGTAGGCTTGCCTGTTATGTCTGTTAAGATAGGAGATCATTGCTATCATGGTTTATGTGATGTAGGTGCTAGTGTGAGCATTATCCCTCATACTTTATACCAAGAAATTATGCATGATATTGCACCTGTTGAGTTAGAAGGGATTGATGTTACTATTAAGCTTGCTAATAGAGACACTATTTCACCAGTTGGGATTGTTAGAGATGTTGAAGTCTTCTGTGGGAAGGTTAAATACCCTCTGATTTTCTTATTCTTAGTTCCCCACAAGATGAATTTTGTCCCATTATATTTGGTAGACCCTTCTTGAATACTGTTAATGCTAAGATAGACTGCGTGAAAGATATCATTTCTGTTGGTTTAGGGGATATGTCTCATGAATTTAACTTTGCTAAATTTCGCAGACAACCCCTTAATAAAGAACTACCTAGTAAGGATGAACTTATTGGTCTTGCTTCTATTGCTGTGCCTCCTAATGATCCTTTAAAACAATACTTGCTAGACCATGAAAATGATATGCATATGAATGAGAGAAGGGAAATAGATGAAATATTCTTTAACCAGGGACCCGTATTGAAAAACAACTTGCCTGTTGAAATCCTAGGGGATCCTCCTCCACCCAAGGGTGATCCCGTGTTTGAACTTAAACCTTTGCCTAATAATCTTAAGTATGTATATCTTGATGAAAAGAAGATATATCCTGTTATTATTAGTGCTAACCTTTCAGAGTAGGAAGAAGAAAAACTATTAAAAACTCTGAAGGAGTACCGTGCTGCTATTGGATATACTCTGGATGATCTTAAGGGCATCAGTCCCACTTTATGCTAACACAAGATAAAATTAGAAGAAAACGCTGAGCCGGTTATTGATCATCAACGACGGCTGAATCCTAAGATGAAAGAAGTGGTAAGGAAGGAAATACTAAAGCTTCTAGAGGCAGGTATTATCTATCCAATTGCTGATAGCCAGTGGGTAAGTCCTGTTCATTGTGTTCCTAAAAAGGGTGGTATGACTGTTGTTCCTAATGATAAAGATGAATTGATCCCGCAAAGAATAGTTACAGGTTATAGGATGGTAATTGATTTCCGTAAGTTAAATAAAGCTACTAAGAAAGATCATTACCCCTTTCCTTTTATTGATCAAATGCTAGAAAGGTTATCCAAACATACTCATTTTTGCTTTCTAGATGGTTATTCTGGTTTCTCTCAAATACATGTGTCAAAAGGGGATCAAGAAAAGACCACTTTTACTTGCCCCTTCGGTACCTTTTCTTATAGATGTATGCCTTTTGGTTTATGTAATGCACCTGCTACCTTTCAAAGATGCATGATGGCTATATTCTCTGACTTTTGTGAAAAGACTGTGGAGGTTTTCATGGATAATTTCTCCATTTATGGAACTTCTTTCGATGATTGCTTAAGCAACCTTGATCGAGTTTTGCAGAGATGTGAAGACACTAATTTTGTCTTGAATTGGGAAAAGTGCCACTTTATGGTAAATGAAGGCATTGCCTTGGGACATAAAATTTCTGAAAGAGGTATTGAAGTTGACAAAGCTAAAGTTGATGCTATTGAAAAGATGCCATGCCCCAAGGACATCAAAGGTATACGAAGTTTCCTTGGTCATGCCGGGTTTTATAGGAGGTTCATTAAGGAGTTCTCCAAAAGTTCCAGGCCTCTCACTAATCTCTTACAAAAAGATATCTCTTTTGTCTTTGATGAAGATTGTCTAGAAGCATTTGAAATACTTATGAAAGCATTGATCTCTGCACCTATTGTCCAGCCTCCTGACAGGAATTTACCTTTTGAGATTATGTGCGATGCTAGTGATTATGCTGTAGGTGCTGTTTTAGGGCAAAGAGTTGATAAGAAATTGAATGTTATCCAATATTCTAGTAAAACTCTAGACAGTGCCCAGAAAAATTATGCTACTAATGAGAAATAATTTTTAGCAGTTGTATTTGTTTGTGATAAGTTTAGACCTTATATTGTTGATTCTAAAGTAACTATTCACACTGATCATGCTGCTATCAAATACCTTATGGAAAAGAAAGATGCTAAATCTAGACTCATTAGAGGGGTTCTCTTGCTGCAAGAATTTGACTTGCATATTATTGATAGAAAGGGAGCAGAGAACCCCGTAGCAGACAACTTGTCTAGGTTAGAGAATATACTTGATGACCCACAACCTATTGATGATAGCTTTCCTGATGAACAATCAGCTGTCATAAATACTGTCGGATTCAGGGCTCCGCAAAACCCAAGAAGTTCGAACACAGGGGCGTGACCGAAGATCTCTCCCACTCACGTCTACCTAGCGTCTCGCTCTCGTCTTGGTGAAGAGATTAAAGCAAACAACATGTAGAGCACGCAAGAGTTTACCCAGGTTTGGGCCACCGTGTGGTGTAAAATCCTACTTCCTGCTTTGGTGGATCAGCCTCGGGAGGGCTGGCGTATGAACTAGTAAAGTGGTTCCTGAGCTCAGGAGGCGAGCTCAGGAGGGTCAGGAGGCAAGTGTTCTTGCTCCTTTGCGTGGTGACAGAGTTTATGGATCTGCTCTACTTGGCTGGGCTTGGTTCGACCTGTTTCTCCACAGTGGGGGTCCTAGCTACTTATATAGGCGTCCAGGGTACTCTTCCCCCTAAATGTTTAGGCGGGAAGGGATCCCACAATAGCCATTTTTGAGCAGGAACACAAGGACATTCCTATCCTGACAAAAGCAGTCTTCACCTGCAAAAGGATCAGGCTGTGACGTAGTGGTGGGCTTGACGGTGACATCCTCCTTGTTGTTCTTGCGGTCTTCGGTCTTGTTGCACCAAAGGGGAAACCTTTGTCCCGCTCCTCGGGAACCTGCGGCTGCGATGTCCCCATTGCACCGAAACGGCAACTGCGCCGCTGGCGGGCGCTGGCACCCACTCGCACGGTGTGTCACTGCTGACGTCTCTGCCTCCTCCTGAGGCAGACTTGGCCTTGAACTCTCCGCCCCTCCAGAGCACCTTGCCGAGGCTGCTCATGAGGGGGGCTTGACATAGTTCTCCTCGCGAGGCTTAGCCCCCTCGCGAGGTTCTTGGACAGCTGGTCGATCAGCTGGGCCGTACCAGGCCGTTGTAGGAGCGCGTCGCGGCCCGCAGACAGGCAAGTCTGGGTACCCTAGTTCCCAGGACGCCGACAATAGCCCCCGGGCCCAAGGCGCGCGCGGAGTTGGCTTCGGGACGAAGCCATAGCCGAGGACGAAGCGCCGCGGGCCCAAAAAGGCTACGGGCCAGACTGGCGCGTGACGGTTGGATGGGATGTGGGCTACTCTGCTTCCCATGCAGTCTTGGCAATCGTCCGACTTGACAACTCCTTGGCGCAGGCGGCGGTGCCATTATGGCTGCGTGTGACTGGCCGCCGGTTGATCTTCCTGGTCTATAAACAGGGGGTGAGGCACCACGCCTCTCACTTGACAGTTGCAGGTCGATCCCTGCTGCTCCCACTACTCCGAGGGCTTCCATGGCGTCGATACGCAGGTTCTCGGCCGGGGAGAAGGGGAAGAACCTGATGGTGGAGCCTGAGCGGCTCCCCCGAAGAAGAGGCGCCATTGTTCTCCAAGTGCACCCCTGAGGCCGGCAGACACCCGCACATGTTGCACGCGGGCGCCGCCAGGGTTTCCGCTTCCCTTGTATGCTCGAGCGGCAAGCGGACGAAGCGGGGACGACGATAGGGGTGGTGCCATCAGCCGCCCAGAGAGACGGGCGACTCTTGGCGCCCTGCTGCCGTCCCATTCTGAGGATGATGCCCGCGAGTTCATCGTATGGGCGGAGGCCCCTCCGCATTCGTGGACCTTCTTCCTTCATTCCTGAGGGAGGTGCTCCCGGCTCGTGGTCGGGTGACGATGCAGCTGAGGCACGAGGGGTGTCGCCTTCCTCCCTCGTATGCCGACGTGGAAGTGATCTCCTCTGGCCAGGTCTTCATGACCTGGGGTTGGGGTGTGGTGCGCCGCACCTGTGCCCCCGCTGGGAGGCACATTCTTCATTTCGTGCTAGATAGGATGGGCATGATGACCTTCATGGTCTTCAGGGCGGACGGCCGTCAGTTGTCGTGTGGCGCGGGGGATGGGCTCGCCGGCGACCATTCCCCATGTCATCAGGGTAGCGAGGCGCTCGCCATTGGTTGCGCCTCTGACTCCTCTGGTAGCAGTTACGCTACCCCTGAGACGGCCTCAAGCTCCGACGAGAGCTATGAGCCGCCAAGTCGCCGCTCCTATCGCAGGAGGGAAACAGTGTCCTCCCGGTGCCATCGTCGTTGAAGGAGTTCAAGCCGTATTCCTCAAGAGCGAACTTCTTAGCTTAGTTCCTGCGGGACATCATAGAAGGCTTCATGAAGGCGTGTAAATTCTTGTAATACTTTTGCTATTGCCTGGCGTTATAAACTTATGTCTTTCATGAGACCCTTTGCTAGAGCATGACTTTCCCTTCCTTCTGTCCCCGCGGTAGTTTAGGGCCCTACGCCTTCGAGACCCGGTCCCCAGACAAGCCTCAGCCTGCGCTGGTATGCCAGGCCGTGATGCCGTGGTCAAGGCTAGGAGGTGAGTGATCCAAGGTCAAGTAGGAGCCCCCGAGGTGCGATGCTCAGGAAGTCCCTCCTGGCATGCAGGCAACCGCCCACCGGTCTGTTGGGAAGGGTTTTCATGTCCCAGCGGACTCGTGATTATAGTGGATGGAGGTGTAGGTATGCGAGTAGATGCGGCGTTGAAAACTTATCTTAGTGATCCCCTGTGGTTAGGTGGCGGTGGCACTTGATTCTCTATTACCCTTCCCTCGGGGCGAGATTCTATGTCTGGGCTGTCTTCACGAGGAGGTAACAGTAGTCGCTCCGAGGCCCTGGGGACAAAGGTCACGGAGCTAGCGGAGGCATTCCTCCAGGCCGCTGCTACCACAGCACGAGAGGAGGAGACCGGTGACGACGTTCTTGGTGATGCATGATCTGTTCCTGTCCAGAGAGAGAAGTGTGAGTGCCTCCGGGAGGTGTAAGAACTTTGTTTGAATTCGAAAAACTTGGTATTATTGTAATAGCTAGATGATTTCCATGCTTGCTTCCTTTCATGTTTGCTTAGGTGCTCTGCATCGGCAGGGCCCAACCCCGCGCATACCTCGATCGCCATTGAACCCTCCGGGTGACCGGGGTTATCGTAATAACTAGACTCAAGGGATGAGGGGCTACGTGGCTAGTGAGGCCCCTGGGTCGCGATGCCCAGGGGTCCCCCTTGACGTTCAAGCGATCCCGTGTGCATTCTGCGTCGGCAGGGCCCAACCCCACACATATCTCGATCTCCATGGAGCCCTCCGGGTGACCAGGGTTATCGTCATAACTAGACTAAAGGGATGAGGGGCTACGTGGCTAGTTAGGCCCCTGGGTCGCAATGCCTAGGGGTCCCCTTTGACATACGAACGGCTCTAATGAAGGAGAACGAGCACCATACCTTGCCCACGAGCCTATGCCTGGGATGGGGGCGTGAGAAGGCTAGCTGTCTGGGCACCTAGAAGGGCGGCGTGTGCCAGGCGTGACCTGAGCATAGCCCCCGTGCCTAGCTCCCCTCGCGACACCCATCCAAGGAGAAGTTGTGAGCGTCGTGATCTGAAAAGCTCCCTGAGGTTGGTGCGACCACTGGGGGCCGCCCTCAGTTGTTTATAACTAGCGCGGAGCATAGAGCTACCACACTTGCGCGGAGTGTGGGCATAACCACGCCTCGATCATAGCGGCAGCGCGGAGCTTGGTGCTTCCACTGGTTCGTGGGCATAACCGCTCCTCGGTTGGATCTGCCAGCACGGAGCTTGGTACTTCCACTGGACCGTGGGAGGGAGCCTCCCACCGAGAGAGAGTCCGGGGCGTGTAAAGCCCCGTCCTGACACATGGCTTGCACGGTAGGACAACCAAGGTGTATATGGGCCCTCATTAGGACGAGCTGAACGACTCTGAGGAAGTTCTCGTGAGCTTACGCATCACTCATGAGACCCTACCCTGAGGCAGGTTGCGCCTGATTCTTCTGCCAAATGTGAAAAGAGAGGTGTTGTGTCGACCTACGCCAAGTGCATCTCTAGAGGGTATCGCATGAGAAGGCCGCAGCACCAACGACCCCTGGAGGTGACGTCACGGGAATGACTCGCGAGACAGAGCTCAGCCGCTGGATTTGTCGACGCTGCAGGGACGGACCCGAGCACAGACCTCGTGCCCAGTCTTCTCATGTAACGATCCAAAAGAAAAACAACCGGCATGCGGTTCCTGCGTGAGCGAGGCACCTGCCACAGGCCCCTACTTACCCATCCACGATTAGCCCATGCGAGAACAAGGCACCAAGGACCACGGGAGGTGACGTCACGGGAATGGCTCGCGAGATAGAGATCAGCCCTTGGAATTAGCGACGCTGCAGGGACGGACCCGAGCACAGACGCCGTGCCAGTCCTTAATCATGTGGCGGTCACGAGTGGGCTCACAAGGGCTCTTGACCTTAGTAGCGGTGAGGACGCCAAGCATGCAGATAATGCGAATGGAAAGAAACAACTAGCCTTGATCATGCAAAAAGGGAGACAACTGCGCGGGAACAACCCCCAGCAGTCCGAGGATGATGTAGCCCGAGGGGCGCCCTCGATTGGATACCTGAAGCGTCACCTGATACTTGTCGAAGAAGAGTTGGGGTAGCTGAAGACGCGAGCCATGCGGATTGCTCCTGAGGATCATCGGGCTCCTGAGGCCCAGGGGCTCCGAAGGCTTTCAGTGGTTATGCGGGTCCGGTTCTCGCTCCGTCTGGACCGGCTGCCACTGAGCCTCCCGAGCCCCCAAGGCCTGCTCCGCGAGATGCTGGAACGTGGCAGCTGCGTTGCGGAAGCCGAATAGTGTGCGGACATAGCTGCAGGCGAGGGCCCTCCTCCGGCCGACCGCCGTCGGCTAGAAGGGCTCCTGAGAAGCGGCTCGGTTGAGACCCGCGATGTCAATGCAGACGCGGAAACGGTCGCTCGGACTACGAGCAAGTGAGCTTGGGGTTGTGCGGTTACGCCCACCGCGGATGAGTCTTGCGTACTGAAGTTTCTCGATAACTTGGTTGATGAAGTCCTGAACCCCCAGCGCTGAGCGGTTCACACTAGGCTCACAAAAACGCGCGTCAAGACACGCTTGCAGGTGGTGCCCGTACACCTCCCTCGAGACGCTGGTCAGTCCGAAGGCACTCCAAAGGAGAGCCCCCGAGCCCGTCACGAGAGGGGCATCAGGCGCGCCTCCCTATGCGAGGGTCGAGGGCGCTTCGTCAACACGCGCGAGTCCAGAGGCCGAGCCGTCAGGAGCCCCTGCGTCCTAAGGTCCGTTGACGGGTTGGTTCTTCTTCTTCTTGGGGGCGGTCTGCAGGGCGAGGACGGCTCCATCCTCATCAGAGCATTCGACCGCCGTGGTCTGGTAGGCGGGAACGCACCGCTTCCTTCTCGTCGGAGGCGATTGTTATGACTCCGCTGCTCCCAGGCATCTTGAGGACGTTGTAGCCGTGATGGTTCGTTGTCGGCGTCCTGGGAACCAGGGTACCCAGACTTGCCTTTCTGCGGGTCGTGACGCGCTCCTACAAACGGCCAGGTACAGCCCAGCTGATCGACCAACTGTCCAAAATCCTCGTGAGGGGGCTAAGCCTCGCGAGGAGAACGATGTCAAGACCCCCTCAGGAGCGGCTTAAGCAGGGTGCTCCGGAGGGGCGAAGAATCCAAGGCCAAGCCTGCCTCAGGAGGAGGCAGTGATGTCAGCTGTGACGCACCACGCCAGCGGGTGCCAGCATCCGCCAGCGGCGCAGTTGCCATTTCGGTGCAAAGGGGACATCACAGCCGCGAGTTCCCAAGGAGCGGGGCAAAGGTTTCGCATTTGGTGCAACAAGACCGAAGACCGCAAGGACGACAAGGAGGATGTCACCGTCGAGCCCACCACCGTGTCACCGCCTGATCCTTTTGCAGGCGAAGACCGCTTCTGTCAGGATAGGAACGTCCTTGTGTTCCCGCTCAAAAATGGCCATTGTGGGATCCCTTCCCGCCTAAACATTTCGGGGGAAGAGGACCGTGGCCGCCTATATAATTAGCTAGAACCCCCACTATGGAGGGCAGGTCGAACAGGTCGAGACAAGTCGAACCAAATCTAGGCAAGTAGAGCGATCGATACACTCTGCCACCACACAAGGAGCAAGAACACTTGCCTCCTGACCCTCCTCAGCTCACCTCCTGAGCTCAGGAACCACTGTACTAGCTCATATTCCAGCCCTCCCGAGGCTAATCCACCAAAGCAGGAAGTAGGGTCTTACACCACACGGTGCCCCGAACCTGGGTAAACTCTTGCGTGTTCTATCTGTTGTTTGCTTGAATCTCTTCACCGACGAGGGTGAGGCGCTAGGTAGACGCGAGCGGGAGAGATCTTCATTCACGCCCCTGTGTTCGAACTTCTTGGGTTTTCTGGAGCCCTAAATCCGACATTTGGCGCGCCAGGTAGGGGGGCGTGTCAAAATCTCGCCTCTCCGACGACCTCATCGCGTTCTCGTCGTCGACTCTGCTCCACAGCCATGGTGGACACACGCCAAGATCACGCCACCCGCCGCGCCGTGAACGTCGCTCAGATAGCGCCTGCGGGCAACGGTGCACCGCTCCGCTCCAACTCGTCGGTCGCCAATGCCGCCACTGACCCGGTCGTCCACGAGCAGCAGGACTCGTCGCTGGCACTGTCCGTGCGGCAAGATGGACGCACGGCAACACCTTCACCTTCACCGGTCGCGGCGTCATCTTCGCTGGTCCGCCGCGGGCCGGTCTACCAGCAAGCTGTGCTACTGATGGCGCGGGAGCTTTTGTGCTACTGCCCGGCAGATGACCTCTACGACGAGTGGCTCCACCGCATCACCGAGCTCGTCAACGTCGCTGGAGAAGCGCCTGCACCAACACACTCCTCACGTCCTCCATCGCCCCCGGCCAGGAGCGAAGGCCGCGGGGTCCTGTCTCCGCCTCCACTCCACCACGCCAGCCAGGAGGTCCATCGCGAGGCTCCTCGACGGGAGCGACCCCGCAGAGCCCATGCGCACGACGAGGAGAGCTGCCACGTGATTCCGCACCCCCATGCAGGGGCTCGTGGGCCCACTGGCCCGCAGCGCCAAGACCGCGCGCCACAGGAGGTGGTGGCGCCAGCGCCCCAAGAACCAGCACCGCAGGCGCAGGGCGCGCCTGCGATCATGAGCGTGGATGGATGTTGCACCCTAGCTCCTGAGCTGCGGCGCCACGTGGGGCCCGGCAAGTTCAAGCCAGACCTGTCTCCGTGCTACGACGGCACCATGGACCCCACGGAGTTCCTTGAACTCTACGAGCTGAGCATCGAGGCGTCCAACGGCACCGAGCAGGTCATGGCGAACTGGTAACCCATCGCTCTCAAAGATGGCGCACGCTCCTGGCTCCGGAACCTCCCTGTGGGATCCATCTCCTCCTGGGAAGAGCTTCACGAGCGTTTCGTCGCCAACTTCCAAGGCACCCACGACCGAGCCCCGATGGCTACTGATCTACGCCGCGTGAGGCAGTAGCCGGGAGAGACCCTGCAAAAGTACATCCAACGCTTCAACACCATGCGCCTCCGGATCTCTAGGGTCTCGGACGAGGCCATCATCTCGGCGTTCTTCGATGGCATCCGTGACGTTAGGATGAGGGAGGAGCTCGCCATTCATGAGGACCTGCGCACAACCCTCGAGATGTTCAAGCTCGCGGCAAAGTGCGCCAGGGCAGAGGAAGGACGCCTCTCCCTCCAGGAGCTGCCTGAGGCGGAGGCGGACGACAAGAAGACCAAGGCCAAAGAATCAAAGCGCAAGGGACCCGCCGTGCTGGCTGTGGAGCCAGAAGTGAAGCGTGGCTGCGGCTACGATGACCTCCCTAGAGACAACCGACCATACTACGTCTTCCACAACGTCCATAGCCACAACACTAACGACTGCCAAGAGCTCAGGGCTATGCGCGGCGGGCGCGGCGGGCAGCGCCCTGAGCGCAACAACCGCGGCTATAACCATGGAGGAGGCCGAGGAGGAGGACGTTGGGACGGCAGGAACTCTCGCCACGGGTGGTGCGAGCAGCCTCGTGAGGACCACTGGCAGGAGCAGCCTCGTGACGCCCCCTGGTGCGACCAGCCTCGTGAGGGTCGCCCTCAGGGCAATGGAGGCCTGCCTCCACTGCCAAGAAGGAACGTCAACGACTGCCAGGGAGACGGGACAGCAGGCTTCCAGGTGCGCGTGCAGTTGCATGCATCTTGGGAGGAGCCCATGCCCCGGCTTCCCATCGCATCTTCAAGCAGTTTGCCCGTGAGGTGAATGCGGCGCTTCCCAGGCCTGATGCCGTGCGCAATTTCAGGTGGACCAAGCAAGTTATCGCCTTCGACTCCAAGGACCAGCTCAAGTGCACTGCGGCCCGAGGCGCCCTCCCGATGCTCTGCACCCCGACCATCAGCAACGTCCTCGTGACCTTGACCCTCATCGACGGCGGAGCAGGACTCAATGTCCTCTCTATCCAGACCTTCGAGACGCTCCAGGTTTCCTACGATCAGCTCCACCCGACCAAGCCATTCTACGGAGTCACGGATGGCTCCACACTCCCGATGGGGCAGGTCCGCCTCCCCGTCACCTTGGGAGACCGCGGCACCTACCACACCGAGCTCATCGACTTCTTCGTCGCCAACATCCACCTCCCGTACAGCGCCATCCTTGGGTATCCTGCCCTCGCCAAGTTCATGGCGGCAACCAATCACGGCTACAACGTCCTCAAGATGCCTGGGAGCAGCGGAGTCATCACGATCGCCTCCGACGAGAAGGAAGCGGTGTGTTCCCTGGAGCGCGCCTACCAGACCGCGGTGGTCGAATGCTGCGATGAGGATGGAGCCGTCCTCGCCCTGCAGACCGCCCCAAGAAGAAGAAGAACCTACCCGTCAACAGACCTTAGGACGCAGGGGCTCCTGACGGCCTGGCCTCAGGACCTGTGCCTGCTGACGAGGCGCCTCCACCCTCGCATAGGAGGGCGCGCTCGACGCCCCTCTCGTGACGGGCTCGGGGGCTCTCCTCTAGAGTGTCTCCGGCCTGACCGGCGTCTCGAGGGAGGTGTTCGGGCACCACCTGCAAGCGTGTCTTGACGCACATTTTTGTGAGCCCAGCATGAACCATTCGGCGCTCGGGGCTCAGGACGTCATCAACCAAGTTACCGAGGAACTTCAGTACGCAAGACTCATCCGCAATGGGCGTAACCGCACAACCCCAAGTTCAACTGCTCGCAGCCCGAGCGACCGCTTCCGCGTCTGCGTCAACATCGCGGGTCTCAACCTAGACGCCTCTCAGGAGCCCTTCTGGCCGACGGCGGTCGGCCGGAGGAGGGCCCTCCCCTGCAGCTACGTTCGTACACTCTTCGACTTTCGCAATGCAGCTGCCACGTTCCAGCGTCTCGCGCAGCAGGCCTTGGGGGCTCGGGAGGCTCAGTGGTAGGCGGTCCGGACGGAGCGAGGACCGGACCCACGCGACCACTGAGAGCCTTCAGAGCCCCTGGGCCTCAGGAACCCGACGATCCTCATGAGGGACCCACATGGCTCGCGTCTTCAGCTACCTCAACCCTTCTTCGACAAGTATCAGGTGACACTTCAGGTATCCAATCAAGGGCACCTCTCGGGCTGCATCATCCTCGGACTGCTGGGGGTTGTACCCCCGCAGTTGTCTCCCTTTTTGCATGATCAAGGCTAGATGTTTCTTTCCATTCGCATTATCTACATGCTTGGCGTCCTCACCGCCACTAAGATCATGAGCCCTTGTCAGCCCACTCGTGACCGCCCCATGATTAAGGACTGGCACGTCGTCTATGCTCGGGTCCGTCCCTGCAGCGTCGATAACCCAAGGGCTAAGCTCTCTCTGTCTCTCGAGTCATTCCCATGACGTCACCTCCCGTGGTCCTTGGTTCCTTGTTCTCACATGGGCTAATCGTGATGGGTAAGTAGGGGCCCGTGGCAGGTGCCTCGCTCACGCGGGAACCGCGTGCCGGCTGTTTTTCTCTTGGATCGTTGCATGAGAAGACTGGGCACGACGTCTGTGCTCGGGTCCGTCCCTGCTGCGTCGACAAATCCAGTGGATGAGCTCTGTCACACGAGACATTCCCGTGACATCACCTCCTGGGGTCGCTGGTGCTACGGCCTTCTCATGCGATACCCTCTAGAGATGCACTCGGCGCAGGTCGACACCACACCTCTCTTTTCACATTTTGCAGAAGAAGACTCAGGCGCAACCCACCTCAGGGTAGGGTCTCGTGAGTGATGCGTAAGCTCACGAGAACTTCCTCAGAGTCGTTCAGCTCGTCCTGAGGAGGGCCCATATACACCTTGGTTGTCCTACTGTGCAAGCCACATGTCAGGACGGGGCAGTACACGCCCCGGAGTCTATCACGGTGGGAGGCTCCCTCCCACAGTCCAATGGAAGTACCAAGCTCCGCGCTGGCAGATCCAACCGAGGAGTGGTTATGCCCACGAACCAGTGGAAGCACCTAGCTCCGCGCTGGCCACTACGACCGAGGCGCGGTTATGCCCACACTCCGCGCAAGTGTGGTAGCTCTATGCTCCGCGCTAGTTATAAACAACTGAGGGCGGCCCCAAGTGGTCGCACCAACCTCAGGGAGCTTTTTAGCTCATGATGCTCACAGCTTCTCCTTGGATGGGTGTCGCGAGGGGGCTAGGCACGGGGGCTATGCTCAAGTCACGCCTGGCAGACGCCACCCTACCAGGTGCCCAGATACCTGGCCTTCTCGCGCCCCCATCCCAGGCGAAGGCTCGTGGGCAAGGTATGGTGCTCATTCTCCTTCATGAGAGCCGTTCGTACGTCAAGGGGGACCCCTGGGCATCGTGACCCAGGGGCCTAACTGGCCACGTAGCCCCTCATCCCTTGAGCCTAGTTATGACGATAACCCCGGTCACCCGGAGGGCTCAATGGAGATCGAGGTATGTGCGGGATTGGGCCCTGCCGACGCAGAACGCAAACGGGATCGCTTGAACTTCAAGGGGGACCCCTGGGCATCGCGACCCAGGGGCGTCACTAGCCACGTAGCCCCTCATCCCATGAGTCTAGTTACTACGGTAACCCCGGTCACCTGGAGGGCTCAATGGCGATCGAGGTACGCGCGGGGTTGGGCCATGCTGACGCAGAGCACCTAAGCAAACATGGAAGCAAGCATGGAAATCATCTAGCTATTACAATAATGCCAAGTTTTCCAAATTCAAACAATGTTTTTACGCCACCTCGAGGCACTCGCACTTCTCTCTCTGAATAGGAACGGATCAGGCATTGTCGAGCGCATTATCACCGGTCTCCACCTCCTCGGCTGCGGTAGCAGTGGCCTGGAGGAATGCCTCCACCAGCGACGTGACCTTCACCCTCAGGGCCTCGGCAGCCTTGCCCTCCATGACTTTGGTCACGGGCTCGGACAACGAGGCCAGGTCAAGGGTGGGGTCACGAAGACTTAGGTGGTTGCACACCTGCGACAAGACCTAGGTAAGGAGCGTGCGGCTCTCGACGTCGGCTAACTGGCGAACTGCGATCGCAACCCCGCGCAGGGCCTCCACGAGCGCAGCAAGGAGCCCGGCGGGGCCTCCCTCCGGGGTGGCGAGCGGTTCCTTGAACCCCTCCCCGCAGGCGGCCTGCAGCGCCTTGCGGGCCTCAAGTTCAAAGGCGGCAAGGGCCTCGGAACTCACCGCTGCTGAGGCCGCAATGGCTTCCTCCTTGTCGCGAGCGGCTTGGGCCGCTTTGTCCTGCTCAACTTCAACCTTCAGCTTCTCCAGGGCCGCGCGGTCAGTGAGCTGCTCCTGTTGCAGCCGGGACGTCTCAGTCTTCTACGCCTCGAGCTCCTTCTCCAACCTCTTGAGCTCTAGGGCGCACCCAGTGCCTTCCTGGCGGAGGGCCTCCAGCCCGCTCTCCACCTTGAGGCAACGCTTCTCGAAGGAATCGGCGTCGGCTCGCGCGGTGTCGCGAGCCCGCATGGCCGCCACAGCTTCCTCTCGACCCTTGGTAGCGACCGCCCAGGAGGTCCGCGCAGACTCGTCTGCTAGGAGCCACCCGCGGATCATCCCCAGGCATCGTTCCATCAGGTGGCCATCACCATCTTGCAATTCGACGCGATGACGACCCAGCACGACGGAGGCAGCCTCCAAGGTCTCAGGACCAGGGTGTGCCGGCTGGCGCACGGGAACCGACGAGACCGACTGCTCGACCATGGGCTCGGGGGCTCCGGCCCTCCTTGCCAGAGCAGCCGGAGCAGAGGCCATGGCAACCTCGTAGGAGGCGGGGACACCCTCGAGCGACACCACCGCCGCATGCTTGGTGGCCTGGTCGACCGAGGCGCCCAGCATCGCGGCATCCTTCCCTGAGGTCGCATCAGCAATAGGAGGGGCAAGGCGTCGCGGCGTGACCTCCCCCTTTGCCTTCTTCATCACACCTCCCAGGATGCTGCGTCAGGGAAAGCACATCAGGAACATGGCAACTAAGGATTGGCGAGAAATTGCACACTTACTCGTCGGAGGCGAGGCACGCCGTTCTCTTCGCCAGCAGGTCAGCAGCAGCAGCTGGCGCCATGGGCGTGCCGATAGACCGGATCTAGGCGAGGCGTGAGGCCACAGTCCTGGGCGTGGCCGCGGTCGCCAGATTCACTGGCACGGTACTCCTCAGCGGAGACGCCACATTGCTTCCCTCGGACGCAGCGCGTCCGGATGCGGAGTGGCCGCCTGGGCCCGTCCGGCGGCACCTGCGCCTGGCATCATTGCTCCAGCGAGCGCCTCAGAGGAGTCCCCCTCGTCATCTAGGGTCTTCTCCGAGCCCCCTCGTCGCTCTCGTCGTCAGCACCAAAAGACACGTCGAACGTGGGCGGAGCGCCCACGGGCGCACCAAAACCTGACACGGCCTTCAACAGCTCGGCCTTGTCAGGGCGGCTATAGAGCGGCCGGTGGGCCCCGGGGAGATCCTCCAGAACCATCCCCGGGAGAGTCCCCGAGGTGAAGTCCAGATCGTCCTCGGCCAACACCCCTGAGTGCAGCCGGAGCCTGTCATCATCGCCCATCAGCTCCCACATGGGGCGCGAGTGAGCCTGCAGCGGAGCCAGACGCTGCCTCAAGAACTCCTTCACGATCTGCCCCCCTTCGATCCTCGAGCTCAGGTCGGCCTCAATCCTTGCCAGGATAGGCCCGGCGAGGGGGTCGGTGAGCTTCGCGTAGCTCCAGCCGGCGCGCTTCGCCGGATGGGCAGTAGGCAGCGCCAGCAGAGGGTGGACGCGCTGGGCATCCAGATAGACCCACCTCTTTCGGTGGGACTCTATCTTCTTCCCGACCATCATCAGCCGACAGCCCTGGCGCTGGAAGACAAAGTAGACGCAACCCGAGCACTGGCCATCGTCGTACCGGCGCATGGAGAAGAAATGGTGGAAGAGGGCGACAGTCGGCCTCACCCCCACGAGCTCCTCACAGTATAAGGCGAAGAGCGACTGGACGAAGATGGAGCGAGGCTGGATGTGGAGAGCGTGCACCTGGTAATGTTCCAGGATGGCGTAGAAGAACTCGGAGAAAGGTGGCACGAGCCCCACGGAGATGCTGTGGAGGAAGAAGGGGTAGCATGACTTCGGCAGGATCCGCGTCATGGTAGATCCGACCCAGATCCGCGTCGGGCCGTGCTCATTGTGGGCGCTCGACAAGAAAGGTTGGACCTCTGAGCAGTCCTCGTCCCTGGTGATGGAGGACTCCTCGAGCGCCGCCTCAAGGGAAGAAGCAGATCCAAAAGCCGGCGCGGCACTCTTGTTCCTCTTGGCCATGGTTGAGGGAGCCGAATGACGCAGGTGATTCAGTGAGGCAGGAGTCGTAAAGGGGAGAAATCTGAGCAGGAAGGAAGGGGAGCGATAACTCCCCCAGCGGAGACGACACCTTTTCGTCAAGACACATGGTTGCCGAGACGGCGTGGGGAGCGGGGTCGCCCGCGTCCCATCCAACCGTCGTGTGCCAGCCTGGCCCACAGCCTTTTTGGGGCCCGCGGCGCTTCGTCCTCGACTAAGGCTTCGCGCCGAAGCCAACTCCACGCGCGCCTTGGGCCCGGGGGCTACTGTCGACGTCCTGGGAACCAGCGTACACAGACTTGCCTGTCTGCGGGCCGCGACGCGCTCCTACAAACGGCTTGGTACGGCCTAGCTGATCGACCAGCTGTCCAAAACCCTCGCGAGGGGGCTAAGCCCCGCGAGCAGAACGACGTCAATTCCTCCTCAGGAGCGGCCTCAGCAAGGTGCTTCGGAGGGGCGAAGAATCCAAGGCCAAGCCCGCCTCACGAGGAGGCAGTGATGTCAGCAGTGATGCACCGCGCTAGCGGGTGCCAGCGTCCGCCAGTGGTGCAGTTGCCATTTCGGTGCAAAGGGGACAGTGCAGCCGCAGGTTCCCAAAGAGCAGGGCAAAGGGTTCCCCTTTGGTTCAACAATACCGAAGACCGCAAGGACGACAAGGAGGATGTCACCGTCGAGCCCACCACCGTGTCATGGCCTGATCCTTTTGCAGGCGAAGACCGCTTTTGTCAGGATAGGAACGTCCTTGTGTTCTCGCTCAAAAATGGCCATTGTGGGATCCCTTCCCGCCTAAACATTTTGGGGGAAGAGGACCGTGGCCGCCTATATAAGTAGCTAGAACCCCCACTATGGAGGGCAGGTCGAACATGTCGAGACAAGTCGAACCAAGTCAAGGCAAGTAGAGCGATCGATACACTATGCCACCACACAATGAGCAATAACACTTACCTCCTGACCCTCCTGAGCTCACCTCCTGAGCTCAGTAACCACTGTACTAGCTCAGATTCCATCCCTCCCGAGGCTAATCCACCAAAGCAGGAAGTAGGGTCTTACACCACACGGTGGCCCGAACCTGGGTAAACTCCTGCGTGTTCTATCTGTTGTTTGCTTGAATCTCTTCACCGACGAGGGCAAGGCGCTAGGTAGACGCGAGCGGGAGAGATCTTCGTTCACGCCCCTGTGTTCGAACTTCTTGGATTTTACGGAGCCCTAAATCCAACAGTCGCCGCCATGAACTTGGTGAGGGAAGGATACCCAAGGATGGTGTTGTACGGGAGGTGGATGTTGGCGACATCGAAGTCGATGAGCTTGGTGTGGTAGTTGTCGCGGTCACCAAAGGTGACGGGAAGGCGGACCTGCCCCATCGGGAGTGTGGATCCATCCGTGACTCCGCGGAATGGCTTGGTCGGGTGGAGCTGATCGTAGGGAACCTGGAGTGTCTCGAAGCTCTGGACGGAGAGGACGTTGAGTCCTGCTCCGTCGTTGATGAGCGTCTTGGTCACGGGGACATTGCTGATGGTCGGGGTGTAGAGCATCCGGAGAGCGCCTGAGGCCGCAATGCACTTGAGCTGGTCCTTGGGGTCGAAGGTGATGACTTGCTTGGTCCACCTGAGGTTGCGCGCGGCGTCAGGCCTGGGAAGCGCCGCGTTCACCTCACGGGCGAACTACTTGAAGATGCGATGGGAAGCCGGAGCATGGGCTCCTCCCAAGATGCATGCAACTGCACGCGGTTCCTGGAAGCCCCCTGCTCCGTCTCCCTGGCGGTCGTCGTCATTCCTTCTTGGTGGTGGTGGCAGCGGAGGCAGGCCTCCATTGCCCTGAGGGCTACCTTCACGAGGCTGGTCGCGCCAGGGGGTGTCACGAGGCTGTTCCTGCGAGTGGTCTTCACGAGGATGTTCACGCCACCCTTGGCGTGAGTTCCTCCCATACCAACGTCCTCCACCTCGGCCTCCTCCACGGCCGTAGTCATGGTTGTCGCGCTTAGGGCGCTGCCCAACACGCCCACCGCACACCGCCCTGAGCTCCTGGCAGTCGTTAGTGTTGTTGTTGTTGTGGACGTTGTGCAAGATGCAGTACGGTCGATTGTCTCTGGGGAGGTCATCGTAGCCGCAGCCACGCTTCACTTCTAGCTCCGCAGCCAGCACGACGGGTCCCTTGCGCTTTGCTTCTTTGGCCTTTGCCTTCTTGTCGTCCGCCTTCGCCTCAGGCAGCTCCTGGAGGGAGAGGCGTCCTTCCTACGTCCTGGCGCACTTTGCCGCGAGCTTGAACATCTCGAGGGTTGTGCACAGGTCCTCGTGGATGGCGAGCTCCTCCCTCGTCCTGACGTCACGGACGCTGTCGGAGAACGCCGAGATGATGGCCTCATTCGAGACCCTAGGGATCCGGAGGCGCATGGTGTTGAAGCGTTGGATGTACTTTTGCAGGGTCTCTCCCGGCTGCTGCCTCACGCGGTGCAGATCAGCAGCTGCCGGGGCTCGGTCGCAGGTGCCTTGGAAGTTGGCAACGAAACTCTCGCGAAGCTCTTCCCAGGAGGAGATGGATCCCACCGGGAGGTTCAGGAGCCAGGAGCGTGCGCCATCTATGAGAGCCATGGGGAACCAGTTCGCCATGACCTGCTCGGTGCCGTTGGACGCCTCGATACTCAGCTCGTAGAGTTGGAGGAACTCCGTGGGGTCAGTGGTGCCATCTTAGCGCGGAGGGAGGTCCGGCTTGAACTTGCCAGGCCAGACGAAGCGCCGTAGCTCGGGAGCTAGGGCACGACACCCAGCCACGCTCATGATCGCAGGTGCCCCTGCGCCCGCGGTGCTAGTTCTTGGGGTGCTGGCGCCACCACCTCCTGTGGCGCGCGGTCTTGGTACTGCGGGCCAGGGGGCCGCGAGCTCCTTCCCGGGGATGCAGAATCACCTGGCAGCTTTCCTCGTCGAGCGCTTGGGCTCTGCTGGGTTGCTAACGTCGAGGAGCCTCGCGCCGGACCTCCTGGCCGGCGCTGTAGAGTGGAGGCGGAGCCGGGACTCCGTGGCCTTCGTTCCCCGCCGGGGGCGACGGAGGACAGGAGGAGTGCGTTGGTGCAGGGGCTTCTCCAGCAGTGTTGACGAGCTCGGTGATGCGGTGGAGCCACTCATCGTAGAGGTCATCTGCCGGGCGATAGCGCAAGAGCTCCTGCACCATCAGTAGTGCAGCCTGCTGGTAGACCGGCCCGCGGCAGACCAGCGAGGACGACGCCGCGGCCAGTGAGGGTGAAGGCGTCGCCGTGCGGCCATCTCGCCGCACGGACGGTGGCAGCGATGAGTCCTGCTGCTCATGGACGGCCGGGTCGGTAGCGGCATTGGCGATCGGTGAGTTGGGGTGGAGCGGTGCACCGTTTCCCGCGTGCGTCGTCTGAGCGATGTTCGCGGCGCGGTGGGCGGCGCAAGCCCGGCGTGTGGCCACCATGGCCGTGGAGTGAAGTCGACGACGAGAGGGGGACGAGGTCGTCGGAGAGGCGAGATCTCGACACACCCCCTACCTGGCGCGCCAAATGGCGGATTCAGGGCTCCGCAAAACCCAAGAAGTTCGAACGCAGGGGCGTGAACGAAGATCTCTCCCACTCACGTCTACCTAGCGTCTCGCTCTCTTCTTGGTGGAGATTCAAGCAAACAAGATGTAGAGCACGCAAGAGTTTACCCAGGTTCGGGCCACTGTGTGGTGTAAAACCCTACTTCCTGCTTTGGTGGATTAGCCTCGGGAGGGCTAGAATATGAACTAGTATAGTGGTTCCTGAGCTCAGGAGGGTCAGGAGGCAAGTGTTCTTGCTCCTTTGCGTGGTGGCAGAGTTTATGGATCTGCTCTACTTGGCTGGGCTTTGGTTCGACCTGTTTCTCCACAATGGGGGTCCTAACTACTTATATAGGCGGCCAGGGTCTTCTTTCCCCGAAATGTTTAGGCGGGAAGGGATCCCACAACGGCCATTTTTGAGCGGGAACACAAGGACGTTCCTATCCTGACAAAAGCAGTCTTCTCCTGCAAAAGGATGAGGCTGTGACGCAGTGGTGGGCTCGACAGTGACATCCTCCTTGTCGTCCTTGTGGTCTTCGGTCTTGTTGCACCAAAGGGGAAACCTTTGTCCCGCTCCTCGGGAACCTAGAGCTGCGATGTCCCCCTTGCACCGAAATGCAATTGCGCCGCTGGCGGGCGCTGGCACCCACTGGCGCGGTGCGTCACTGCTGACGTCTCTACCTCCTCCTGAGGCAGACTTGGCCTTGAACTCGCTGCCCCTCCGGAGCACCTTACCGAAGCCGCTCATGAGGGGGGCTTGACGTAGTTCTCCTCGTGAGGCTTAGCCCCCTCGCGAGGGTCTTGGACAGCTGGTCGATCAGCTGGGCCGTACCAGGCCGCTGTAGAAGCGCGTCGCGGCCCACAGACAGGCAAGTCTGGGTATCCTGGTTCCCAAGACGCCGACAAATACTTATTGTACTGCTCCATGGTATGCTGATTATGCTAATTATATTGTTGCTAAGTTTATACCTCCGAGCTTCACATACCAGCAAAAGAAAAAGTTCTTCTATGATTTGAGACATTACTTCTGGGATGACCCACATCTTTATAAATAAGGAGTAGATGGCATTATTAGACGTTGTGTACCTGAGCATGAACAGGAACATATCCTACGCAAGTGCCACTCCGAAGCTTACGGAGGACACCATGCGGGAGATAAAATTGCGCATAAGGTATTGCAATCTGGTTTTTATTGGCATACTCTCTTCAAGGATGCCCGTAAGTTTGTCTTATCTTGTGATGAATGTCAAAGAATTAGTAATACCAGTAGACGTCAAGAAATGCCTATGAATTATTCACTTGTTATGGAACTATTTTATGTTTGGGGATTTGATTATATGGGACCGTTTCCTTCCTCTAAGGGATACACACATATTTTAGTTGCTGTTTATTACGTTACTAAGTGGGTAGAAGCTATTCCAACTAGTAGTGCTGATCACAACACTTCTATTAAGATGCTTAAAGAAGTTATTTTCTCGAGGTTTGGAGTCCCTAGATACTTAATGAGTGATGGTGGTTCACACTTTATTCATGGTGCTTTCCGTAAAATGCTTGCTAAGTATGATGTAAATCATAGAATTGCATCCCCTTATCACCCACAGACTAGTGGTCAAGTAGAAATAAGTAATAGAGAGCTGAAATTAATTTGCAAAAGACAGTTAATAGGTCTAGAAAGAATTGGTCTAAGAAACTTGATGATGCACTATGGGCCTATAAAACTGCATACAAAAATCCTATGGGTATGTCTCCATATAAGATGGTTTATGGAAAAGCTTGTCACTTACCTCTTGAGCTAGAACATAAGGCATATTGGGATATTAAAGAGCACAATTATGATTTCAAACTTGCCGGTGAGAAGAGGTTATTTGACATTAGCTCTCTTGATGAATGGAGAACCCATGCCTATGAGAATGCCAAGCTGTTTAAAGAAAACGTTAAAAGATGGCATGACAAAAGGATACTGTCAGGACCGGTTTTCCAATAAAACATTTATTGAGAAACCGACCTTTTTATAAGACCAGTATAGGAGAATCCTCCTTACTGGTAGACAAATCCTTGATACAGAAATCCAGAAGTACTAAATATTTTACAAGGTTGAGTTGAGGCTGCTCACAATTTATTACAAGCACGCCGATATTATACGTAAGGGCTGGTATGACACAAAGGGGTATGGTGGCATAACTACTGACTCGTAATAAAAGTGTTGGTGGATATGTCATAGTGAAGTGGGTGACATGACTCCAAAATCTTACAGCTCATCGAGCACCGGAGTGAGGCTCGATGAATTTATTTGGGTAGCGGAAACGTATATATTACAACTGACCAACTCCAGGATCATACCGGACTGAATGGGACTCCTCTAGGCGTCGGACTCGCTATCGAACTCTTCATCCATAAGATTGCCTTCGTCAACATCTGGCTAAATCAACAAGCCAGGTGAGTAATTTGAATGTACTCGCAAGACAGTTCGGACATAAGATATAACAAATGCAAACATGATGCACATGAGCAGACTAGTAATGCGCACTTAGATAATAAATTTGCACTACATGATAAATAAAAAGGAAGTCAGGTGGTAGTCCTCCCGAAATCCCAATAAAAATAGCTGAAGGCCGATCGGGTATCTGAAGCGATGCCTCGAGAGGGAAAATAAATTAACATGCCACAGCCGGGCGTCTGGGAGACACCACATGAAGCGCTTATATTGAAAAGTAAATGACAGTACGTGCCACAGTCGGACGTTTGAGCGACATCACATAAAGGGCTTATATCAAAAGTAAATAACAAGAATGCCATAGTCGGACGTCTGAGCGACATCACATAAAGGGCTTATACCAAAAGTAAATAACAATAATGCCACAGTCGGACATCTGAGCGACATCACATGAAGGGCTTATATCCAAAAGTAAATAACACGAATGCCACAGTCGGACGTCTGAGCGACATCACATAAAGGGCTTATATCCAAAAGTAAATAACACGAATGTCACAGTCGGACGTCTGAGCGACATCACATAAAGGGCTTATATTCAAAAGTAAATACCAAGAATGCCACAGTCAGACGTCTGAGCGACAACACACAAACGGCTTATATTTCGTCATTCGAATTTCCAGTAGCTCATGAAGGTAAATCATTCCAAGGGAATAGTCAGTACATAATAATAAACTGGTTAGTCCATCCGCAGGAATAACATTCAGATGGGTTCACCACTCTTAGTTCCATGTTTATATACCAGAGGCTATCACTGAGACTGACATTGAGACGGACGCTGAGACTAACGGTGGTACTGACATTGATATGACGATCAAATTCCTTGACCATGGACATGGTTACTCGAATGGTTTTGACTCTGCAGAGTTTGTACTCTTTAACCACAGCCAACAGATTTCAGTAGTCACAAAGGACTAGTTCCATTTACGGTATTTTAGCAGAAACACAACTAACGAGTACACACCCATTCCACATCCCGCTGCCAGGAATCACCCTAGGCAACGTTCACGAAAAACTTTAAGACGGGGAGGCTACAACCTCGAATAGCATGGGATCAAATTTATATTGCACGCTCTAAGGGGTTCCCCCCTCTTGATCCCAACCGGAAACACCCATGCCCCCTAACCGGTTGACGGGCTTTAATCCAGGGCCATGGAACCCTCATCCCGGCCCCTCTATTTGGTGTGTACAAGGAAAGAGGTTTGCAACTGACTAGACCATATTCTTTGCAGAAGACATGTGGCAGCACAAAAAGGAGACGAACGGGAACGTGACCTGATCTACGTTAATACTAGAGATAAACGGTTGACATAAGACTGGCATGCTTCAACAGTACCAGCTTACCACCTATCATGCCACCACATGATCAGGTTGTCTCACCATCTTATGAACACATCAACTTTCGAAGCTTACTCGTAGCTTGTCTTGCATGCAATATAACATTCACAAATGCTTATATAAACATGCCATGAGAAAAACTACTCAAGCAAACATGCAAATCACTCATCATATCAAAGGTTCAAACATGCTTGCCTGGTTCAGAGTAGTCGGAATCTAGCTCAGCGAAGTTTGCGGCTCTGTCACCTCCTTCGGTATCTACGTATAAAGTAATTTGGATACTAACGTAAATACCGCGTGGGTATAAAAATTATTCGAAATATTTTTCAAATAAATATGATATAAAACTAGACAAAAAAATAAAGATGACAAAAAAAGAGTCAACTCAAAATCATCTTCTGTTTAAAAGTTATTAAGGTTTTAGCCCAGGGACGAATCTATGATGAAACAGAAACTTTCCAGGGGCTAGTTTAGAAAAACAAAAAACGCTTCGGTCGGAAATACGCCAACCCAAAGGGAACACGCACTTTGCCCGAAGGCGCTTTCAGAAAACGGTTTGAATAAAAGAGAAGGAACTGACGAGGGGGTCCCACCCGTCAGGTTTGAAATGACACCATTGATCGAAGCAAACGGCGATCGCCGGCGACGATCGACGGAGATCCAGAGGAGGGCGAGGATACGGTTGCACTCACGTGATGGTTCCGCGTCGGTGGGTGGTGGACTTGGCCGTCGGCGAGCACCACGTCGACGGCGGCTTCCACATCGGCGGACGGCGGTTCGGGCGGTGACGGATCTCGCCGGGGAGGGCTGCAAACCTCAAATTGAAGCGCGGGTTAGGGGAGTGGGTGCACTAGGCGGCTATTGGCACAATTTGGGAGGCTGGGGTGCTCTCACCAGAGAGAAACTTTCCGGAGCCCGAAGCGGATCGGGGCGGCCGGAGCTGGGGGAGAAGGCCTCCTTGAGGTCCTTCTAGTGGCTGGGTGTGGTTCTGGTGAGGTGGAGGAGTGGTGTTGGGTCGAAGGCGAGCTCGGGGCCTCTATTTATAGCCGGCCCGAGGCGGTTACCGAGAACGGGGTTCCTCCGGCGAGCGATTACGGTGAGGCAGTGGTCGGGCTGGGGTTTTAGGTGACTGGGCGTTTGCGGATTGGTTCACTGGTTCCATTCAACGGTTAATCATGGTTCAACTTGGGTGATACTTCAAGTTCTCGACGGAACGGCCTCACGGGCTCATCGCCGGCAGAGAGTGCGCTCTACGCCTCTCAGGCCACGGCAACTGTTCTGCAGCGCGCATAGAGGAGAGGACGTCCACACGGAGGCTTCTGGTGGCGTGGGTGGTGCTGGATGGCGCCGTACTGCAGGGCTGGCTCCTGCTGGCCGCCACGGGTGGTTCTGCCACTGCGGAAGACGCCGGAGCTGGCGAGCCACGTCACCACCGACGCTCGCGCCCGTCGAAGCGACCGTGCGGTGCACTGGATAAGAAGGAGGAGCAGTGAGCCACGAGCCAACGAGGGCACTGGTGAGATTGACGCTGCTGACTGACGGAAACGACACTAACGGTAGAAACCAAACACTGAAACTCTAAACTTTGACAGTAACAGTGCACACCAGCTGTTCGACGAAATGATTTAGACATGTGGAATTTCTTTTTGGAGCTAGGACTTGGTGAACTGATGTCTTGATGCATCTGGAGACTGCCTGAATTTTCATAGATTTTTAGGAAGAGAAAAAGAATGAATTTCACCAAAATTGGCAAATCTGGTCCAAACTTGCAGCAAGCAAATTTTAAAAAAATTGAACTGTGGACCGGCAGATCTTGATGGATCTAGGTTGAGGGTACTAAGGACTAGCCAGGGGAATTTATTTGGAACCAAAACTCAAAGGGAATTTAGTAGTTCCTTTTTAAAGCACTAAGGTCCAAATTAAATGGCAGAAAAAGATTTGAGGACAAAATAAATAGAAATAAAATCTAAGGGGAGTTGAACTGTGCTGGTCATGATGCTTGACTTGACCCAAGGTGGGAAGGTGGGTTTTGGAAGAAAGTTTTCAACAGGTGTCATGGCAAAAGAGAAATTTTTTTAATGGGAAAGGATAAGCCCATAATTTTATAGGAATGCTTTTTAATAAAAGGGAATTTTCAAAACCTTCCAAAATTATTTGTGTTGAGCCAACACAAGATGAAAATCCTCAAGACCAAAGATCAAGGTTGAGAAGGACACATAAAATATTTTTCATAAAAGATTTGAGAAGGAGAGGTTTTAAGAAGAATTTAAATAACCTCCTTCCAAGAAAATAAAGAATTTGATAAAACCAATTCCAAATTTTTGGAGTGTTACAACACCTACCGCCTTAGGAAAAATCTTGTCCCCGAGATTTAAGCCGATCCTCAAATAGGTGTGGGTACTATGTTCGAAGAAAATCCTCTCTTTCCCAAGTCGCTTCATCCTCGGTGTGATTGCTCCACCAACCTTGAGAAACTTAATTGTTTTCTGATGGGTCCTCCTTTCAGACTCCTCCAATATTTTTATTGGACGTTCCCTGTAGGTGAGGTCTGGTTGCACGTCAATGCTCGCATGAGATACCTTCTTCTCTGGGTTGCTTACACACTTCCTCAACTGTGAGATGTGTAACACATCGTGGACGTCTGACAGTTCTTTGGGTAGGTCTAGCTGGTAGGCTACTGTGCCTCTTCGTGCAACTACACAGAAGGGTCCAATAAATCGTGGTGCTAGCTTTCCTTTAACTTGGAATCGTTGCAGGCCCCTCATAGGAGATACACGTAGATACACATTTTCACCGGGTTCAAAGTTGGCTTCATGATGTTTTTGATTGTAATAACTCTTTTGTCGGCTCTGGCTGTCTTGAGTCGATCCTTGATTAGTCGAATCTTCTCCTCAGCTTACTTGAGGATGTCTAGGCCGAAGATACGACTATCTCCTGTTTCTGACCAATTTAATGGAGTACGACATCTTCGCCCGTACAAGGCTTCAAAAGGTGCCATTTGTAGACAGGCTTGGTAACTGTTGTTGTATGCGAACTCGGCATACGGCAAGCTTTCTTCCCAACTGGTCCCATAGGTGAGAACACATGCCCTCAGCATGTCTTCTAGAATTTGGTTCACACGTTCAGTTTGTCCTCCAGTGTGGGGGTGGTATGCTATACTGAATACTAGTTGAGTCCCCAGAGCCTGTTGTAAATGATCCCAAAATTTAGAGACGAATTGAGTGCCTCTGTCGGATATTATAGTCTTCGGAACTCCATGTAGGCAAACTATACAGGAGAGGTAAAGTTTGGCAAGCTTCTGAGTGGTGTGGGTTGTCTTTACTGGGATGAAATGTGCCACCTTAGTTAATCTATCTGTGATGACCCATATGGCATCATTTCCGTGTTGTGACCTAGGTAGTCCGACAATAAAATCCATTCCAATTTCGTCCCATTTCCACTCAGGTATCTTGTTTGGCTATAATAGTCCAGCTGGTTTTTGGTGCTTGGCTTTAATGCGCTGACATGAATCACAACATGCAATGAATGTGGCTATATCCCTCTTCATACCGTGCCACCAATTTTTTCCTGAATGTCCTTGTACATTTTGGTCCCTCTAGGGTGGATTAAATATGTAGCGGTGTGGCCTTCGCCTAGAATTTGCTTTTTGAGGTCCTCTATATTTGATACGCAAAGTCTGTCTCTGTACCATAATATTCCCTTATCGTCTACGACGAATTCTGAGGCCTTGTCCAGACTCACTTTTCTTTTTTTGCCTTCGATACTAGGGTGTCCATGCTGAGCCTTCTTAATTTGTTCCATTAGGTGGGTTGTATTTCCAAATTTGACACATTTCCTTCAGTGACCATCACCAAGTTGAGTTTGGCGAACTCCTGCTAAAACTCAGGTCTCAAGTTTTGTAGACTGTTGTTGCCCGATCCGGGGTTTCGACTAAGAGCATCTGCCACTACATTCGCCTTTCCTGGATGGTAGTGAATGCCAACATCACAATCTTTCACTAATTCCAACCAGCGCCATTGTCGTAAATTGAGTTCTGGTTGCGTGAAAATATATTTGAGGCTTTTATGGTCCGTATGTATTTCACAACAATTTCCAAGCAAAAAGTGCCTCCACTCCTTGAGCGCATGAATGACTGCTGCCAATTCTAAGTCATGAGTAGGATAATTTTCTTCATGCTTTCGTAGTTGCCTGGAGGCGTATGCGACTACCTTGCCTTCTTGCATTAGTACGCATCCGAGGCCCTTCCGGGATGCGTCACAATATACTTCAAAACTCTTATGTATGTCTGGTACGACCAATACTGGTGTTGTTTTTAATTTCCTTTTGAGTTCTTGGATACTTTTCTCGCAAGCTTCAGTCCATACACATTTCTTATCCTTCTTGAGTAACTATGTCATTGGTTTTGCTATGGTGGGGAACCCCTCAATAAACCTTCGGTAATATCCAGCCATTCCCAGGAAACTTCGTACATCTGTTACGTTGGTCGGTGGTTTCCAACCAAGTACGGCCTTGACTTTTTCTGGGTCCACGGCAACACCTTCTTGGGTCAATACGTGGCCTAGAAAACCAACCTGTCTTAACCAAAACTCACATTTGCTGAACTTGGCGTATAGTTGATGTTTCCTTAATTCTCCCAGTACAGTTCTGAGATGTTCAGCATGTTCTTCTGGCGTCTTAGAGTATACCAGGATATCATCAATGAACACCACAACAAATTTGTCCATAAATTTGATAAACACTTTGTTCATGAGGTGGACAAAATATGCGGGGGCGTTTGTCAGTCCAAACGGCATTACTGTAAATTCATATAATCCGTATCTGGAGGTGAATGCTGTCTTAGGGATATCTTCTGCCCGTACCTTTAATTGATGATACCCCGACCTTAAATCAATTTTTGAGAAAACCTTGGCTTGTGCGAGCTGGTCAAATAAGTCATTTATCTGTGGCATCGGATATTTGTTTTTGATGGTGACCATGTTGTGTGCTCGATAGTCTATACATAATCTCAGTGTCCCATCCTTTTTCTTGGCAAATAATACTCGTGAACCCCAAGGTTAGGAGCTGGTCTGTATAAATCCTTTGTCCAGCAATTATTTTATTTGCTTCTTTAATTCTACCAACTCGGAGGGTGCCATTCTATAGGGTTTCTTGTAAATGGGGGTGGTTCCAGGTGCTAGCTCAATGATGAACTCTATTTCCCGGTCTGGTGGCATGCCTGGCAGTTCTTCGGGAAATACGTCCGGGAACTCACACACTACTAGAACTTTTCTTAACTCTGAAGTGTCCACCTTGTTCAATCTTGGTTGCCGTGATACTGGTCTTTCTTGAGCTGCAACCTTTATCGTCTTCCCGTGATGATGAGTAAGAATTACAGTCCGATTGAAGCAGTCGATAAATCCCTTGTTGGTGGTTAACCAGTCCATTCCTAGGATAACATCCAGTCCCTTATTTTCCAATACAATGAGGTTTGCCAGAAACTTTAGTCCCTCAATCTCAATAATCACACCTTGGCAGTAACTCTGAGTGATTTGCTTAATCCCCCGGGGACTTGATGGTCATGGATTTTCCCAAGGGAAGCATCGAAAAATCATGGTGCAAAGCAAATTTCTTTGAAATGAACGAGTGAGAAGCTCGAATATCAAACAAAACCGTGGCAGGTATTGTGTTGACAGAGAATGTACCGAGTACGATATCCGAGGCATCCTGTGCTTCCTCCTTGGTCACATGGTTCAAGTGACCTTTCTTGTGGTTGTTATTGGGGTTGAAGTTGTTACGCTTGGGTGCTGAATTGTTTCCACTGTTGTTCGGCTTGGGGGCCGAGTTTCTTGGTTTTGGGCACTGTTTGGCATAGTGTCCCTCTTCTCCACAAGCGTAGCAAGTAACACTTGGGCGGTATGTAAAATCCTTGTCCCTTGCATGAAAGTTTTTGTTCGGGCTTGGGACATTGGTCTTGGATTTGTTTGTTCCATTTTTCTGAAATTCAGTCTTGTTCCGGTTGTTGCGAGTATGTGTAGTCTTGTCCCTTTTGTGCTTGCGAATATCCTCCAAACCGCGGCGCTCATTTTGCAATGTAATAGCTTTGTCCACAAGCGTTTTGAAATCAGGAAAGGTGTGTACGACCAGCTGGCATTTAAGTGCTGGTGCCAGACCGTCCAGAAATTTTTCCATCTTTTTATTTTCAGTCATATGCTCTTCGTTGGTATAACGAGATAATTGAGTAAACTAACTATTGTACTCAGTCACTGTCATGCTTCTCTGCTTGAGGTCATCAACCTCCCTTTTCTTGATCTTCATAATGCTTTTGGGAATGTGCGCCCCATGAAAACCTTCTTTAAATTCTTCCCAGGTGATATTATTTTCATTGGGGTGCATGTGTAGGAAATTTTCCCAGCATGATGCAGCTGCTCCAGTGAGGTAGTGTGGTGCATAAAGTACCTTCTCACGGTCCGAACATTGTGCAATAATTAACTTCCTTTCAATGTCACGAAGCCAATCATCGGCCTCAATAGGTCTGTCAGTGTGAGAGAACGTTGGAGGACGTGTCTTTTGTAGTTCATACAATTTGGAATGCTGCTGATATGGTTCACGGTGATTTCCCATATTGATAACATGGTTCATCATTTATTAATGCTGCTGATGGCTTTGCTCATAAAGGCGGCATACTTGAGAAAATGTTGTTTCACTGCCTTGCTGACTTGACTGCCCCTGCGTGAAATTGTTACTCGTCTGGGTACCATAATTTTCTTCCGGCAGACTTGGCATGGAACGAGTTCGGGGACGAGGAATTTTCCACTCTGGGTATTTTTGCAGAACTCATGAGAAAAACTGAGTGGCAAAAATAAATAAATAATTTTGCAAATGCGGAAAATTTAAGAACTCCAATTTTTTTCAAGAAAATACTAGATTGCGCATAGAGAAGGACCGCTCAGTACATATCTTACACGCAAGCCGTAATTATATAGTACATCACTCAGGATGTGCGTACACATTCCTGACATGTTATTTAGGCTAGTGCACTTCTCCGAGTTCCTACAAGATGCGCACACAAACTACTTCTCACCAAACCTATATACATATAAACATATCATACAAGCGGACACATCGCGCGGGGGCTAGGCGCACTTAGTCAGAGATGGTGAAAACTTTCCTCGGTCTGCCGAGGGTAAGACCCAGTGATGCTGGAGACTCAACCTCCTCCTCACTAATAGGCTCTAGGCGCGAAGCACTGGGTTGAGGAGCTGGTGCGGGCGCGGCAGGTGGTGCAGCTCTGATTGGAGTAGGAGCAATGACTTGGTCAAACTCCTTAGTGGTAGGCAGGCGGCGAGTGGTGGCTAAGATGGCAGGTGTATAGGATGCTGAGGATGAGACGTAAGTTAGTGGTGGTGCTGTATGGAGGAGCTCCCTCCTGTTGGCGGAACAGCCCTGAACGAAGTCCATATGAGCAGCCACCAAGTCGTCCACAAGGTTATCAAAAGCTGCCTAAAGAGCCTTGAGATACTCAACAAACGTTTCTATAGCCTCATCTCGCTCTCCCCTTGGGCAAGCGAACGCATAGTGACATGTGTAAGGCACGTGGCATAGGAGGTAGCGGTAGCGACGAGCCTTCATCGAAGGAAGAGCATCCCGGAGATGAGCTATCGCCTCACGGGCAGCCATCTGCATGACATGCCTCTCCGCAGGCATGGCCCTTCCCACAAATCGGAAGCGGCGTGACTCAGAACGCCCTCCATTGAATTGCACCGCGGCCTGGTGCATCGACACGCTGTCGCTGATCTTGTGCTGGTAGAGTGTGAACTCCGGACGAGCCGATGGCACGATCGCGACCTTGGTGATGGGGACGAGAAGCTTGATAAACCCATCAGGTACATTGGCGAACACCTGTGACTCACAGTTGCTGCCAGCCATCTACAAAAGTAGACAAAAATTCCAAATAGTCAAATCATATATTTATGATGACCAACAGAAAATTGCTATAATTGCAAAATGTTAAAATAGCACTTATTACACTAATAACCGATTAGCGATCGCACCTAGTGGCTTCCTACAGTCAGCCTGGCTCTGATACCAAGGTTGTCAGGACCGGTTTTCCAATAAAACATCTATTGAGAAACCGACCTTTTTATAAGACCAGTATAGGAGAATCCTCCTTACTGGTAGACAAATCCTTGATACAGAAATCCATAAGTACTAAATATTTTACAAGGTTGAGCTGAGGCTGCTCACAATTTATTACAAGCACGCCGATATTATACATAAGGGCGGGTATGACACAAAGGGGTATGGTGGCATAACTACTGACTCGTAATAAAAGTGGTGGTGGATATGTCACAGTGAAGTGGGTGACATGACTCCAAAATCTTATAGCTCATCGAGCACCGGAGTGAGGCTCGATGAATTTATTTGGGTAGCGGAATCATATATAATACAAGTGACCAACTCCAGGATCGTACTGACTGGGACTCCTCTAGGCGTCGGACTCGCTATCGAACTCTTCATCCATAAGTTCACCTTCCTCAACATCTGGCCAAATCAACAAGCCAGGTGAGTACTTTGAATGTCCTCGCAAGACAGTTCGGACATAAGATATAACAAATGCAAACATGATGCACATGAGCAGACTAGTAATGCGCACTCAGATAATAAATTTGCACTACATGATAAATAAAAAGGAAGTCAGGCGGTAGTCCTCCCGAAATCCCAACAAAAATAGCTGAAGATCGATCGGGTATCTGAAGCGACGCCTCAAAATGAAAAATAAATTAACATGCTGCAGTCGGGCGTCTGGCGACACCACATAAAGCTCATATATTGAAAAGTAAATGACAGTACGTCCCACAGTCGAACGTCTGAGCGACATCACATAAAGGGCTTATATCAAAAGTAAATAACAAGAATGCCACAGTCGGACGTCTGAGCGACATCACATAAAGGGCTTATATCAAAAGTAAATAACAATAATGCCACAGTCGGACGTCTGAGCGACATCACATAAAGGGCTTATATCCAAAAGTAAATAACACGAATGCCACAGTCGGACGTCTGAGCAACATCACATAAAGGGCTTATATCCAAAAGTAAATAACATGAATGTCACAGTCGGACGTCTGAGCGACATCACATAAAGGGCTTATATTCAAAAGTAAATAGCAAGAATGCCACAGTCGGACGTCTGAGCGACAACACATAAAGGGTTAATATTTCATCATTCGAATTTCCAGTAGCTCATGAAGGTAAATCATTCCAAGGGAATACTCAGTACATAATAATAAACTAGTTAGTCCATCCGCAGGAATAACATTCAGACGGGTTTACCACTCTTAGTTCCATGTTATACCAGAGGCTATCACTGAGACTGACATTGAGACGGACGCTGAGACTGACGATGGTACTGACATTGATATGACGATCAAAGTCCTTGAACATGCACATGGTTACTCGAATGGTTTTGACTCTGCAGAGTTTGCACTCTTTAACCACATCCAACAGATTTCAGTAGTCACAAAGGACTAGTTCCGTTTACGGTATTTTAGCAGAAGCACAACTAACCAGTACACACCCATTCCACAACCCGCTGCCAGGAATCACCCTAGGCAACGTTCACGAAAAACTTTAAGACGGGGAGGCTACAACCTCGAATAGCATGGGATCAAATTTATATCGCGCGCTCTAAGGGGTGCTCCCCTCTCGGTCCCAACCGGAAACACCCATGCCCCCTGACCGGTTGACGAGCTTTAATCCAGGGCCATGGAACCCTCACCTCGGCCTGTCGGGGGAAACTGTCCTCCCACGAGCACCTATGGGACCGGAGCCCCTTCTACGTTGCGGTAAGGGAGCGGAGGGAGCACGGTGAGCAGATCGAGGAGCGCACGCGGGAAGTTTTACTCAGGTTCGGGCCGTGCGGACGCGTAAAACCCTACTCCTGCTTAGGTTGTATTGAGTTCTTGGGCTCGGGAGCTTGAAGATCTACAGTACTAGCTACACCGAGCGAGTGAGTTGTCTAGGCTTCGAACCTCCTCTACATTGTGCATGGGCCTCCTTTTATAGCTCAAAGGGGTCACCGACAGGTGTCAACGTAGAGGAGGGTAAAAGTGTAAATTTGGTGGTAGTTGTAACAGTGCATGAACAGTATATGAACAGTGGTCTTCACCTAACTTTGACAGTGGGGGACAAGGGCATTAAATGCCCGTCACCGTCGCCGCCAAAAGCGTCCGTCCATGCTTCTCCGTTCGCCACGGCGGTAGCCTCGTCACCGTGGCTTGCCACCGTGTGCCCCAGGCTGCACAGCCGTCTGCCACGCGTCCCTGGAAGGGCCCCAGGGCGACACGTGGGCAGATGAGCTGGAGCGCGGGCACACAGCGTAGGTTTCCCCGGCAAGCACCTTGCCGGGGTCGTGATCTTGCCGGGCCCGGAAGCTTGTCGCTCTCCGGGTCCTGCCGGGGCGCATGATGCGCCGAGGCATCTCTTGAGGTATGTGTTCCTTGGTCTTCCTGGCAAGCTCCTCTTGCCAGGGTCTTGTGCTAAAGTGATAACCTTGAGCCTGGTGCGGCCTTCCCGGCAAGCTCCTCTTGCCAGGGCCTTGATCTTCTGACTTGTATAATTTGTTCTTGAATGGCTTCATAGGGACCAGAACGGTTCCCGGCGAGCACGTGGTAAGCCCTGCCACGGGAAGCTGCTACTGCCCGTGCACAAGTTGGGGTACTAAGGTACCCCTATCTTAGTACACCGACAGGAGCCCCTGGGCCTGGGCCACACACGACGCCGAGCGCTGTTGGGCCAGGCCCAAGACAGTGCACGGGCACGCGCGGCCCACGGCAAGCCGTATCCCCTTCCGTATCCGCCGCATCCCTCCCTAACGGCACGCGTCGATTGCGGCTTCGTGGGAGAGATCGTGGCCTGTTCTTTAATGGGAAATGCGGAATGTCCCCCACTTTCCCCTTTAAAGCAGAGGAAGCAGGGGCAGTTCCCTCCATCGTCTTCATTGCGCCTTGATTCTCCAGAAACCCCCGTCGCCCTCCGCCTCCCAAAGGTCGACAGAGAGCCAAGCCCCTCCCTTCCTCTGCCGTCTCCCGCATCCGCGGCACCGTCGGCGTCCTCACCTCTTTCCTCGCCGCCCCCGCCATGGCTCCGAAGAGCGACAAGGCGAAGAGTGACAAGGCCAAGAAGGAGAAGTCCGAGCAGGCGGCGAAGCTGGTAGCCCTGTGGAAGAAGTGCGTGGTCTTCGCGCCGAGGCTTGCCGCGAGGGAGCTGCGGGACAAATACTATTTGTTCTGGGCGAGGGAGACCAAAGCTCATCCCCGCACCAGAGTCCTCCCCGCCGTCGCCGCTGACATGTTCCCCGGCGGGTACTTTTTCTTTGCCGCATTCTTCCATTGTGGTCTGTGCCCTCCGTACTCGGAGTTCTTTTGTGATGTAATGAATACGTATGGCCTCCAGCTCCTAGATTTCACCCCCAACGCCATCCTTACGATGGCCATTTTTGCACATCTGTGCGAAAACTATGTTGGGGTTCATCCAAATGTAGCTCTTTTCCACCACTTCTTCATGCCTAGGGTAGAGTCCGGTGCTCCCCTCTCCGGCGGCATCTCCTGGATCTTCAGGCTGAACAAGAAGGATGCGTACTTGAAGGGAGAGCTCCGCGGTAAGTGGGAGGAGTGGAGAGCCGATTGGTGCTGGGTGCTGGAAGCTAATCCTGAGCCCTTTACCTCGCCGCGCCAGACTGCCATAGTGCGCGGCAGGGATTGGAGTGAATTGGCCCCGGAGGACAGCAAGCTTCAGATCGCCCTCATTAGGATCATTCGTCTCCGGGTCGCCAACCTGACTGTTGGAGAAGTTGGAGCAGATTTCCTCCGCCGCCGCATCGTCCCTTTACAAGAAAGGAAAAGGCCCGCCTGGGAATTCGGCAATGCGGCAGACATCATGAGGCTGCGCCCTGGATTGAACTACAACTTCACCGTCTTGGAGTTGAAGGGGATGGTTCGGGAGCTCTTCAAGCATGACCCCGTCCACCCGGAGTGGTCCACACCTTCCCGGGGAGTGGTGCCACTGTGCAACAGCACTGCCAGCGATTCCATACGCGCGATGATGCCCGAGTGCGACTCCCATGGCGTCGTCCCCACTTGGCTGGAGCCTCCACCGGAGACCGTGCTGACCTTCTTCGACAACTTGGTCGAGAAGCCCCGCAACGCCGAGGAGAAGAAGGGCCTGACCCGGGATACTACTGACCGGGGTGTAGCTTACATTGCCTCCAGGATGGAGGAGGCCGCAGCAGCTGCGGCTGCGGGCGAATTTGGATACACTGTGGACGAGGCACAGGCTGCGGACGCAGTGAGTCAAGCAGAGGAGGCGGAAATCCTCAAGCTGCTGAAGATTGCGCCCGAGGAGTTTGCCGGGGAGCCTTCCATGAAGCTTGCCGAGACGAGCGAGGTTGCCGGGGGGAGCGAGGCCGCCGGGCATGGCACTGAGTCCAGCGGGCCTGCCGAGGAGGAGGAGGACGCCGAGGGTGGAGATTCTGATGAAGACTCTGGTGGATCTCTGAATCTTGACGACGATGCCTCCTCATCCTCGGAGAACTCTCCGCCTCCGCCAGGCCCTCCGCAGCAACCGAAGAAGCGCCTCCGCAAGGCTACTGAGACGGCGAGGCCGCAGGCGCCTCGACAGCAGCCGGCGCGCCGTGCGACGCGCGCCACCAAGACGAGCGAAGTCGTCAAGGAGGCGCCCCGTGCTCGAGCGCCAAGCGGAGGGGGATCTTCCCGGAGCGGAACGGGTGCTCCTTCTGCCCCTCGGTCCTCGGCGACGACGGGGGCCGGGTCTTCGCAGCCCACAGCCCCGGAGCCCGCCAAGCGCCCGAGGGAGCCTTCTCCTCCAGCTCCTCGCGCGGGAGCACACCAGGCGGAATTTGACTTCTCCGCCCTCAGCTCTGACGAAGAGGAAGAGGAGTAAGTACTTGCAATTCTTTTAGTTCCTTTGATTTTGTCTTGATTTTCCTTGCTTGGTTCTGATCTTGCTTTTGTTTTGTTTCGCAGGACCTTGACCCAGCGGACGGCGAAGAGGGCCAAGATCCCTGTGGTCAACATTGAGGACGACGAGCCCGTCGCGGCGACAAGCGACGCGCCGGCGACGAGCTTGCCGGATCAGCCTGCTGCTCCAAGGAGCAGCCCCCAGCGCAGCCCCCAGCGTAAGTCTGGTATTTATCTTTCTGCTTGACGGGTGCGCTTGAGGTTATCATCTTGGTTGATGTCTTGTTGCCTTGTGCAGAAGTGGAGCCGCAGCCGCAGGAGCACCAGGAGGTCGCCCCTGACGAGCCACTTGCTCCACCCTCCCAGCCAAGGATGAACTCCCCGGCAAGGGAGAACGCTCCGCCAAGGACGGGCACTCCGCCAAGGGCGAGTACCCCGCCAAGGGTGAGCAGCCCGACAAGGGCGAGCAGCCCGCCAAGGGAGGGCGCAGGCGGCCCTCCACCAGCAGGGGCCACTACTCCGCCGCCAAGGGAGAGTTCCCCGGCGAGGGACCCCGTCGTCGAAGAAGCCCGCGTAGGTAACCCTTGTGACTTCTTCTTCTCGAATTCGTCTTTTTTGGATATTTGCTTGATTCTTTCTTTTCTTCTTCTTCCACTAGATCCTCCTGCCCCAGAGCTGATGGAGACGAAGGCCACCGCTGAGGAGGAGGTGCACGGCGACGGCGGCAACGCCACTGCCACCGAGGGAATGGCTGGAGCCAACGAGCCTGCCGCTGAAGAGACCGCCCCGACCGCATACGCCGCGGCTGGGGAAGGGACCGGCGATCGCACTGCCGGCCCGGAGGCCGCAGGAGCGCCGGACGCTGCACCGGCCGCCGACCCTTCCGCCTCCGCGGCTGGGCAGGGCGTCTACCTGGAGGCCGCCAACAGGGTTTTCATACAAGTCCCGTGGGCGTCCTCGTCTCGGGCACCCGCGGAGGGAGAGACCCTTGACGGAGAGGTCCTCGCCTCCGCCGGATTGAAGGTTGTTGAAGCGCCTGGCAGCAGCGACGAGCCCGAAGAGGAGAGACTCCTTCGTCGGCTCCTGGCCTTGTATCGGGCCAGGCAGGCGAAGTTGGAGTCTCGGGAGGCTCTGGCTGCCAAGGCTGGAGCTGATCTGGAGAAGCGCGCCGCGGAGCTCCGCGCCGCCAACCAGGCGGCCCTCCGCAACTTGGCGGAGGAGCGTGAAGAGCTTGCCGGGGCGCAGCAAGCCTTCCTCCTTGAAAAAGCTGAGGCCGAGGATCAGCAACGATTGGCCGCCGAGGAGCTGTCTCGGCGGGAAGGAGTACTCAACCAGCGGAAGGTCGACCTCGATGCCCACGAGGACGACCTCGCCGCCCGGGAGCAGGCCATTGGCGGGGCTCTGAAGGAGGCGAGGAACGCCGCAGCCGCCGTAGAGACCGCCAAGAAGGACCTGGAGGCCAAGGTGGCGCAGACGGAGCTGTATCTGAAGGCGAGCGAGGAGAGGGTCACTGCGCTCAACGTGGAGCGGGAGAAAGATGCCCACACCAACTCTGAGCTGCAGGTACGTCTCTCCGAGAAGGGCAAAGAGCTCTCTGACGCCAGGAACTCCATCGCTGACTTAGAGCTGAAGGTTTCCACCTTGACTGACTCGCTCGACGCCGCCCGGGACCGCGAGACGAAGTTGAAGGACGAACTCCGCAAGGAAAGGGCCTTGGTGGAGAGCGCCGCCGTCTCGGCGAACAACTTCAACCAGGCAGTGGAGCAGTGGACTGATGAGCTGGTCACCTTCGCTGCCAATATTGACATGGAGATGATGGCGCTGAGGGCGGAGCATCTCGTGTACTCCCCAGACGAGAACCTCCCCCACAGCGCCAAGTTGAGTCTGTTCTTCAGGGGAATTGCGCCGGCGCTTGCGCGGCTGCGGGAGAAGATCCCTGTGCAGCTGGCCGACGAGGCGCGTCGGCTCTGCATGGGCACCATGGAACGGGTCTTGTCAAAGATCGTCTACCGCAACCCCGGCATCAACCTCGTCAATGTCCTCCGCACCTTGCCGCCCGAAGCTGATCAGGAGGCGTTGAAGGCGCAGGTTGCCCACATCGTCGCCAAGGTGGGCAAGATCACGAGGCGTGAAGGCGACCGCGTAGATTAGATTCCTTTCTTTCTGCTTCCTTTGCCGCTGCAAAGCATGTTACGGACAAGAATCTGTTAGTATTGCGGCAAGTTATCTTTGTAATATACAATCTTATTTTGAGCAACCAATGCAGTGTTGTCTCCCTTGCTTTGGTCCCTTCACTTTGTATGCATTCCACCCTACGTTTTTAGGGAACTTGCCGGCAAAGGACCCTTGCCACGAGCGCTGAGTGCTGGACTCTTAGCAGCCTGCTGGCAATATCCTTGCCGGCAAGAAACCTTGCCGCAGCTAGTCGCAGCACACTTAGGTTGCTGAGCGAACTCGAAAACGAAGTAAGGGCGCGACACTTGTCGCAGCTCACTTAAGTCGTTGAGCGTGCTCGAAACAAAGTAAGGGTGCGGCTAGCCACGGGTAGGTTCCTCCGCGCACAGGTTTTCCATACAAAGTGTGGTTGTTCAAGGAAGACAACTAAAAAATTTGAAAAGTTTGAAATACTCAAACTTGGGTAACTTAGCTTTCATGGGTTGCTTGCTCCCCGACAAGGCTTCTCTTTCTTGAACAGTACTTGGTTCATGCCTCCATCTCCTTCCCCCTTGGTAAACTTGTGCGCGAGGAATACTCCTTCTGCTTAAGAGGGAAAGAAAAAGAGGAGGAAAAACAAGTATAGCTTGCCAGTGCTTACCGGGGACGTGCGTTGCACAAGGTCTCAGATGATGCATGCAAATAACAAAGAAAAGCATGGAATGACAAATAGTGCGAAGCACAAAAGCATTACTGATGCACGGGATCTGCGCCCGGCTTTGTACAAAGGTTTACATGCAATAGCGGCAAGACTTGTACAAAAGGTGGTTGCCGGAGCGGATCACGGCAACCACGCCTTACGGGTGAAACTTGCGAAGATGCTCTATGTTCCAGGAGTTGCTCACCGATAAGCCTTCTTCGGTCTCAAGGCGGACAGCGCCGGGCCTTGTGACTTGTCTCACCCGATAAGGGCCTTCCCACCTCGGCGTTAACTTGTTGGAATTCTTGGCGGACTGAACACGCCGAAGAACAAGGTCGCCTTCCTCGAGACTCCTGGCCCTGACCTTGCGGCTATGATAGCGACGCACGGCTTGCTGGTATCGAGCAGCTCGTACAGCAGCCTGGAGACGTTCCTCCTCAAGGAGCAATGCATCATCTTGTCGCAGTTGCTCTTGCTCGAGCTCATCATAAGCGAGCACTCGAGGAGATCCGTATACGAGTTCCGTGGGGAGAACTGCCTCTGCTCCATAGACAAGAGCAAAGGGTGTCTGTCCGGTGGCTCGATTTGGTGTCGTCCTGATTGACCAAAGAGCCGCCGGCAACTCCTCTATCCAGTTTCTTCCGCACTTGTGCAGCCTGTCGAAGGTTCTTGTCTTGAGCCCGCGCAGCACTTCAACATTGGCCCTCTCCGCTTGACCATTGCTCCTCGGGTGAGCAACAGAAGCGAAGCAGACCTTGGCGCCAAGGTCTTGGACGTACTGCATGAAGGTGCGACTTGTAAACTGTGTGCCGTTGTCGGTGATGATCCTGTTAGGGATTCCGAAACGGCAAACAATTGATCTGAAGAACCTGACTGCTGACTATGCTGTCACCTTTCTCACTGGTTCCACTTCTGGCCACTTTGTGAACTTGTCGATTGCAACGTACAAGTACTCAAAGCCCCCGACTGCGCGGGGAAAGGGGCCGAGGATGTCGAGCCCCCAGACCGAGAAGGGCCAGGATAAAGGGATCGTCTGGGGAGCTTGAGCTGGCTTGTCAATTTGCTTGGCATGGAACTGGCACGCTTCACACTTGGTTACTTGTGCAGTTGCATCTTGGAGGGCTTCTGGCCAGAAGAACCCTTGCCGGAACGCCTTCCCGGCAAGTGCCCTTGCGCCAATGTGGTGGCCACATATGCCTCCATGTATCTCTGCCAACAGCTTCTGTCCATCTTCCCTGGAAATGCACTTCAACCTAACACCATTGAGTCTTCTTCTGTACAGTTCATTGCCAACGAACTGGTACATACTCGACTGCCTGGTTATTTTCTCTATCTCTTCTGGCTCGTCGGGAAGTTCTCCAGTTTGCAGAAAGCGGACGATTTGCTGTGCCCATGCTGGAGCCTGAGGCTCAACAGCAAGGACTAAAGGCATGAGGGCTGCTGTGGGAACCTCAGCTTCTACGGCAAGAACCTGCGGCTCTGCCGGAGCTGATGGTCCCCCGGCAAGCCTGCCGGGGCAAGGCTTGTCGGGAACGCCTGCTTCAACTGTACAGACCCTTGGATCTGCAGGAGCAAACTGTTCCTCAGCATCTTGGCTGTTGATCTTGGGGACCTTGGCGGCGGCTTCTGGAAGATCCGCCGGCAAGTAGTCGCCGGAGACCAACTTCCTCTTCTTGTTTTGCCCAACTGATGGTGTAACGGATGGCTGAGTTAACTTGAGCATGAAGGTCCCTGGTTCCACAGGTAACTTCATTGCAGCACACTTTGAGAGGCCATCTGCAATATCATTCTGAGCTCTTGGGACGTGTTCCATTTGCAGACCTTCAAAGTGTCCTTCAAGCTTCCTCACTTCATCAACATAAGCTTCCATCAAAGGGCTCTGGTAACTCTTATTCACTTGTCGGACCACCAACTGTGAATCTCCCCGCACAATCAACTTCTTGATCCCAAGCTCGGCCGCAATACTGAGGCCGGCAAGCAAACCTTCATACTCAGCAGTATTGTTTGTCGCTTGCTCCTTGGGAAAGTGCATCTGGACAACATACTTGAGGTGCTCTCCGGTGGGCGCTATGAGTACCACGCCGGCACCGGCGCCTTGCAGCGAGAAAGCACCATCGAAGTACATTACCCACTCTCTGCTTGCTTCTTCGACGGGGACGTTTGTCTCTGGGATTTCTTCATTTGGCGTTGGGGTCCATTCGGCTATGAATTCTGCCAAAGCTCTGCTCTGTATGGTTGAAGTACTCTCAAACTTGAGACCAAAGCTTGACAGCTCCAGTGCCCACTCGACGATCCTGCCTGTTGCTTCTGGATTTTGTAATATCCTCTTTAACGGAAAGCGAGTGACCACCGTTATCTCATGTGCTTGGAAGTAATGGCGCAGCTTCCTTGAGGCCATGAGGAGGCCGAAAAGCAACTTCTGCACCCCAGAGTATCTTGATCTAGCCCCCTGCAAGAGGGAACTTACGAAATACACTGGGCGCTGCACCATCTTCTTTCGCACTTCACCTTGTTCCTGCGCAGACTTGTCCTTGTCGGGGCCAGAGCTTGTCGGGGAAGCCCCCTGCTTGTCGCTGGATTCGCTTGCCGGGGACGTGGGTTCCTCATCTCCCTCCCTTTCCGCTACTAACGCAGCACTAACCACTTGATTGGTTGCCGCTAGGTACAGCAGCAACTTCTCTTGTGGCCTAGGTGCGACAAGTATCGGAGTGGAGGACAGGTATCCTTTCAAGTCTTGCAGCGCTGCCTCCGTTTCCGGAGTCCATTTCATAGGACCTGCCTTTTTCAAAATTTTGAAGAAAGGCAGGGCGCGCTCTGCAGACTTTGAAATGAACCTGCTGAGGGCAGCCACACAACCAGCAAGTCTTCTTACATCCTTGACGCGCTTCGGGGCTTCAATCTGCTCGATGGCTTTTATCTTGTCGGGATTGGCTTCAATCCCCCTCTGGGACACAAAGAATCCGAGAAGCTTGCCGGAGGGAACTCCGAAGACGCACTTCTCGGGGTTCAGCTTGAGTTGGATCTTGCGCAGATTCTCAAAGGTTTCCTCTAAGTCCTGGATCAGAGTATCCTTGCTCTTGCTCTTGACCACTATATCATCCATGTAGGCTTCTACATTTTTGTGTATCTATGGCTCAAAAGCAGTGTGCACCACCCTTGCAAATGACGAGCCTGCATTCTTCAATCCAAAGTGCATGCGTATGAAGCAATATGTGCCACATGGAGTAATGAATGCAGTCTTTTCTTCATCTTCCTTGGCCATGAATATCTGGTGGTAACCTGAGTATGCATCAAGGAAGGAAGGCAACTCACATCCGGCGGTGGAGTCAACAATCTGGTCAATACGCGGCAAGGGAAATGGATCCTTGGGACACGCTTTATTCACATCAGTGAAGTCTATACAAAGTCTCCACTTCCCATTGGCCTTGCGCACGACAACTGGATTGGCTAACCACGTAGGATGGATTACGCCTCTAACCAGGCCTGCTGCTTCCAACTTCTTTATCTCTTCGGTGATGAATTCTTGGCGCTCCACGGCTTGCTTTCTGACCTTCTGCTTAACAGGCCGCGCATGAGGGCAAACAGAAAGCTTGTGCTCAATTACCTTCCTGGGAACGCCGGGGATGTCAGATGGTTGCCATGCAAACATATCGACATTCGCCCGCAGGAAGGCAACGAGCGCGCTTTCCTATTTGGGGTCGAGTGTAGCACTGATGGCGAAGGTACCACCAGTGCCGTCCTCCTTTGCGGACACCTTCTTGGTTGCTGGTGGAGCTGCCATTCCTTTCTTGCACTTGCCGGTGGAGCTCGATGGTGCGTCCTCGAAGGCAGCGCAGCACTCCGAAGAGGTGCGTTTGCCGGAGTGGGATCCAGAGCTCTTGCCGGACTTGGTCTTGTTCTTCCCCCCGGGAGCTTCAGCGGCAAGTGTGTTGCTTTCTGCTGCGGCTGCTGCATCCCGGTAGATCTTGTCGGCGCAGATAAGCACGTCCTTCTTGTCGCCGGGGACAGAGATGACGCTTATCGGCCCCGGCATCTTGAGCATGTTGTATGCATAGTGGGAAGCTGCCATGAACTTGGCGAGGGCAGGACGGCCAAGTATCCCATTGTATGGCAACGGGATATCAGCAACATCAAATGTGATCCTCTCCGTCCTGAAATTGAGCTCTCCACCAAAGGTCACTGGCAGCGTGATCTTCCCCTTCGGCTTGCTCCTTCCCGGGTTGATCCCTTGGAACGACCCGGTTTCCTCGAGCTCGCTGTCTGGGATCTGTAGCTTCTTGATCACAGCTGAGGAGATCAAGTTCAGGCCGGCCCCGCCATCAACCAACATCTTGGTGACCTTGAGGTTGCGGATAGTTGGTGAGACCAACATCGGCAAGCACCCGACCGCAGTGGTGCGGTCGGGGTGGTCCTCAAGGTCAAAGATGATGGGCGTGCCGGACCACTTCAGTAGCCTGCGTGACTCGACGGGCGGCTCAGCTGCATTCAGTTCTCGCACCCACTGCTTGAGCTGGCGGTGGGAAGTGTGCAGAGAGGCACCTCCATCGACACACAGAACCTCTGTGGCCTTCTGGAACTCTTGCTCGCTGTTGTCTCCTTCTTCCATGTCATCATCGTCGTCTTCATCCTCATCCTTGTCGCGGCCCCGGGGAGGTCTGTCGCCTTGCCGCTGCTTGGCCTTGCCGCGGCGTCCCCCCCCCCGGCCATTGAAAGGCCGCTTCTTGCTGGGCTCTCCTCTGCCTCCTTGGGCCTTCTCCTTGTCGCGACGCTCGTATTCAACCTTCTGCTGCTCTACGAGGTACTCGACTCTTTTGCAGTTCTGAAGATCGTGGCCCTTGGTGCGGTAGATCTTGCAGTACTGCTTGTCGGAGCCATCCTGCTTGTCGGCTGCCGCTACAGGGGCGGGCTCCTTGCCGGAACCGCCAGCCTGTGCCTTCTTGGCGGGAGCCTCCTTGCCGGACTGCTCGACAACCAGCACCTCCTTGCTCTTCTTCTTTCTGTTATTCCGCCGCCGGTTTTCCTTGCCGGGGCGGCATCCTCGCTGTCGCTTCCTCCTGCGCCAGTATCCTCTCCGGGGAGTCTCCTCCCCTCTTCAGCGCGCGCGCACTTGTCAGCCAGAGCGTAGAGCTCGCTGACATCCCGGATCTTGGTCATGGCCATCTCCTCCCTCATCCGGCGGTTACGCACGTTCTGGTGGAACGCGCTGATAACCGCGGGTGGACGTCGGGAATGTTGTGCTGAACGCGGCTGAATCTTTGGATGTATTTGCATAGGGACTCTCCCTCCTTCTGGGCTAAGATGTGGAGATCGCTCTCCTGGCCGTGGGGTTTGTGGCCGCCTGTGAAGGCGCCGACAAACTGGTGGCACAGATCCGCCCATGAAGAGATGGAGTTCTCCGGAAAGTGCATAAGCCAAGACCTGACGTTTGGCTTAAGCACTAGTGGGAAATAGTTGGCTAGGATCTTCTCGTCGCGTCCCCAGGCAGCCTGCACCGCAATGGTGTAGATGCTGAGGAACTCCGAGGGGTGTGTCCTGCCGTCGTACTTCTCGGGTACGTCGGGCTTGAAATTCTTCATGGTGGGCCACTGGACTTGCCGCAGCTCACGGGTGAACGCAGGGCAACCTGCCGCGTACGGCAAGTCGCCTGGTTCACCGGGCGCGTGCGCGTCGACAGCGGTCCCAGCGCGTTGATCTGACTGTCTTCTGGCTTCTCTTCGACGCTCGATGCGAGTCCGAGCATCCTCCTGTCGCCTGTCGTCTAGGACTTGGCGCTGATCGCGGCGAGCCCGCGGATCCGACGACGCCGTAGAGTCGTCGTCGACGTTGATCTGGCGGGGTGGCGATTTCTGCTTCCGCGGCGGGGAGTGCACGGTACTTGCACCCCCGGCGGTCTTGTCGCCATCGGCCTTCGCTTGGTCGACTTGCCGCGGCCGCGAAGTTGCCGGCTGCTGAGGCGCGTCGTTGTTGGCGAAGGCGATGAGACTCTGGATCGTTGCCCTCCAGTCTTCGGCCTTGTCTGCCGCTGGAGGGAAATCGAGGAGCAGCTGGGCCCTGGCCAGGGCCTCTGCTGGAGAAGAGGGGAACGGTGGCGAACGGTGCGAGGAGCGGGACACGCTCGGACTTCTAACCGCGTTAGAAGGAGCATGTTCCCGCCCCGGCGACCGCGCCTTGCTTGTACTAGCGCGCTGGCCTTGAGCATCCCGCGATCCTCCGGCTTGGCCACGCCCCAGCAAGCGTATGGTACCTCCCGTACCACGCCGCTGCTGGTCTTGCACCTCCTGGGAGGGACGTGGGGCGTGTACTGACACCGAGGCTTTGGAGTTCGCCCGGTCGTCAGTCTTGTCCTTGGACTTGGTGGCGCCGTGAGTTTCCTCGCCGGCGACCACCCTTCCGCCGGCGTCTCCTCCACCAACCGTTTGTTCTGGTGGCGGTGGGATCGACGCAGACGGGCCTCCGACCTCCGAAGGCTTCTTCTTCGGAGGCATGTCGATGCTGTCGATGAGGTTGACGAAGCTGGAGATGTTGCTGAAGGTTGCGCCCGCGTGAGCGCCGGATCAGGTTCGCACAACCTCGACGCCCCCTACCTGGTGCGCCAAAGATGTCGGGGGAAACTGTCCTCCCACGAGCACCTATGGGACCGGAGCCCCTTCTACGTTGCGGTAAGGGAGCGGAGGGAGCACGGAGAGCAGATCGAGGAGCGCACGCGGGCAGTTTTACCCAGGTTCGGGCCGCGCGAACGCGTAAAACCCTACTCCTGCTTAGGTTGTATTGAGTTCTTGGGCTCGGGAGCTTGGAGATCTACAGTACTAGCTACACCGAGCGAGTGAGTTGTCTAGGCTTCGAACCTCCTCTACGTTGTGCATGGGCCTCCTTTTATAGCTCAAAGGGGTCACCGACAGTTGTCAACGTAGAGGAGGGTAAAAGTGTAAATTTGGTGGTAGTTGTAATAGTGCATGAACAGTATATGAACAGTGGTCTTCACCTAACTTTGACAGTGGGGGACAAGGGCATTAAATGCCCGTCACCGTCGCCCCCAAAAGCGTCCGTCCATGCTTCTCCGTTCGCCACGGCGGTAGCCTCGTCACCGTGGCTTGCCACCGTGTGCCCCAGGCTGCACAGCCGTCTGCCACGCGTCCCTGGAAGGGCCCCAGGGCGACGCGTGGGCAGATGAGCTGGAGCGCGGGCACACAGCGTAGGTTTCCCCGGCAAGCACCTTGCCGGGGTCGTGATCTTGCCGGGCCCGGAAGCTTGTCGCTCTCCGGGTCCTACCGGGGCGCATGATGCGCCGAGGCATCTCTTGAGGTATGTGTTCGTTGTCCTTCCTGGCAAGCTCCTCTTGCTAGGGTCTTGTGCTAAAGTGATAACCTTGAGCCTGGTGCGGCCTTCCCGGCAAGCTCCTCTTGCCGGGGCCTTGATCTTCTGACTTGTATACTTTGTTCTTGAATGGCTTCATAGGGACCAGAACGGTTCCCGGCGAGCACGTGGTAAGCCCTGCCACGGGAAGCTGCTACTGCCCGTGCACAAGTTGGGGTACTAAGGTACCCCTATCTTAGTACACCGACACGGCCCCTCTATTTGGTGTGTACAAGGAAAGAGGTTTGCAACTGACTAGACCGTATTCTTTGCAGAAGACATGTGGCAGCACAAAAAGGAGACGAACGGGAACGTGACTCTATCTACGTTAATACTGGAGTTACACGGTTGACATAAGACTGGCATGCTTCAACAATACCAGCTTACCACCGATCATGCCACCACATGGTTAGGTTGTCTCACCATCTTATGAACACATCAACTTTCGAAGCTCACTGGTAGTTTGTCTAGCATGCAATATAACATTCACAAATGCTTATATAAACATGCCATGAGAAAAACTACTCAAGCAAACATGCAAAGCACTCATCATATCAAAGGTTCAAACATGCTTGCCTGGTTCGGAGTAGTCGGACTCTAGCTCGGTGAAGTTTGCGGCTCCGTCACCTCCCTCGGTATCTACGTATAAAATAATTTGGATACTAATGTAAATACCGCACGGGCATAAAAAATGTTCCAAATATTTTTAAGAAAAATATTATAAAAAACTAGACAAAAAAATAAAGATGACAGAAAAAATCAACTTAAAATCATCTTCTGTTTAAAAGTTATTAAGGTTTTAGCCCAGGGACTAATCTGTGATGAAACAGAAACCTTCCAGGGGCTAGTTTAGAAAAACAGAAAACGCTTCGGTCGGAAATACGCCAACCCAAAGGGAACACACACTTTGCCCGAAGGCGCTTTCAGAAAACGGTTTGATTAAAAGAGAAGGAGTTGACGAGGAGGTCCCACCCGTCAGGTTTGAAATCTCACCGTCGACCGAAGCAAACGGCGGCCGCCGGCGACGATCGACGGCGATCCAGAGGAGGGCGAGGATATGGTTGCACTCACGGGATGGTTCCGCGTCGGTGGGTGGTGGACTTGGTCGTCGGTGAGCACCACGTCGACGGCGGCTTCCACTCCGGCGGACGGCGGTTCGGGCGGTGATGGATCTCGCCGGGGAGGGCTGCAAACCTCAAATTGAAGCGCGGGTTAGGGGAGTGGGTGCACTAGGAGGCTACTGGCACAATCTGGGAGGCGTGGGTGCTCTCACCAGAGAGAAACTTGTGGGAGCCCGAAGCGGATCGGGGCAGCCGGAGCTGGGGAAGAAGGCCTCCTCGAGGTCCTTCTAGTGGCTGGGCGTGGTTCTGGTGAGGTGGAGGAGTGGTGTTGGGTCGAAGGCGAGCTCAGGGCCTCTATTTATAGCCGGCTCGAGGCGGTTGCCGAGAACGAGGTTCCTTCGGCGAGCGATTACGGCGAGGCAGTGGTCGGGCTGGGGTTTTAGGTGACTGGGCGTCTACGGATTGGTTCACTGGTTCCATTGAACGGTTAATCCTGGTTTAACTTGGGTGATACTCCAAGTTCTCGACGGAACGGCCTCACGGGCTCGGCGGCGGCAAAGAGCGCTTTGCGCCTCTCAGGCCACGGCGACTGTTCTGCAGCGTGCACAGAGGAGAGGATGTCCACGTGGAGGCTTCTGGTGGCGTGGGCGGTGCTGGATGGTGTCGTGCTGCAGGGCTGGCTCCTGCTGGCCGCCATGGGTGTTTCTACCACCGCGGAAGACGCCGGAGCTGGCGAGCCACGTCACCATCGACGCTCGCGCCCGTCCAAGCAACCGTGCGGCGCACTGGATAAGAAGGAGGAGCAGTGAGCAACGAGCCAATGAGCGCACTGGCGAGATTGACACTACTGACTGACGAAAACGACACAGACGGCAGAAACCAAACACTGAAACTTTGAACTTTGATAGTAACAGTGCACACCAGATGTTCGACAAAACGATTTAGACATGTGGAAAATTTTTCTGGAGCTGGGACTTGGTGAAGTGATGTCTTGATGCATCTGGAGACTGCCTAAATTTTCACAGATTTTTTGGAAGAGAAAAAGAATGAATTTCACCAAAATTGGCAAATCTGGTCCAAACTTGCAGCAAGCAAATTTTAAAAAAATTGAACTGTGGACCAGCAGATCTTGATGGATCTAGGTTGAGGGTACTAAGGAATAGCCAGGGGAATTTATTTGGAACCAAAACTCAAAGGGAATTTAGTAGTTCCTTTGTAAATCACTAAGGTCCAAATTAAATGGCAGAAAAAGATTTGAGGACAAAATAAATAGAAATAAAATCTAGGGGGGTTGAACTTTGCTGGTCATGATGCTTGACTTGACCCGAGGTGGGAAGGTGGGTTTTGGAAGAAAGTTTTCAACAGGTGTCATGGCAAAAGAGAATTTTTTGAATGGGAAAGGATAATCCCATAATTTTATAGCAATGCTTTTTAATAAAAAGGAATTGTCAAAACCTTCCAAAATTATTTGTGTTGAGCCAACACAAGATGAAAATTCTCAAGACCAAAGATCAAGGTTGAGAAGGACACATAAAGTATTTGTCATAAAGGATTTGAGACGGAGAGGTTTTAAGAAGAATTTAAATAACCTCCTTCCAAGAAAATAAAGAATTTGATAAAACCAATGCCAAATTTTTGGAGTGTTACAGATACAAAAGCGCGAGTTTAACGTAGGTGATTATGTATTGCTATACAACTCCCGTTTAAGATATTTTGTAGGAAAACTTCTCTCTAAGTTGGAAGGACCTTATGTTATCGAGGAGGTCTATCGTTTCGGTGCCATCAAAATCAACAACTTAGAAGGCACAAATCCGAAGGTGGTGAACGGTCAAAGAATCAAACATTATATCTCAGGTAACCCTATAAATGTTGAAACCAATGTTATTGAAACCGTAACCCCGGAGGAATACATAAGGGACACTTTCCAGAACGATCCAGCCTCCGAAAAGGAAGAGGTATGTGGTACGGTAAGTAAACCGACTCCAAAGCAGTTCTAATGGCAATTTTTCTCCGTTTTGGAATATTTAGAAAAATAGAAAAATAAGTGGCAGTCCGGAAGAGACACGAGCCATCCACGAGGGTGGAGGGCGCGCCCCCTTCCCTGGGTGTGCCCCCTGCCTCGTGGGCAGCTCGTGTGCCTCCCGGACTCCGATTTCTTGTATGTTACTCCTTTTGGTTGGTAAAAATTCATCATATATACTCCCAAAGGTTTTGACCTCTGTATCACGCAAAAATCCTCTGCTCTTGTTTCGAGCTGTTTTCTGCTAGGGTTGACGAAGTCAGGCACCATGTCATCTCCCTCCTCCAACAACGAAGGTAACGATGCTTGGCTAATGAAGATAGATCTGAAGAGGGAAGGACCCGAGGAGATCAACAAGAAGAAGAAGATCAAGAAGGAGGTGGAGGACCCGGCTCCAGCATTGGGAGAACAAGACATCCATCAACCTCTTCCAACCTCTTTACCTCAACTGAGATTGAAGATTTGAAGATGATCAAGTTAGCTCAAATTCGAAACAAGCATCTCACAAGTGAAAATTTGTTGAAGGAATATATAGCTACACTCAAAGGTATTATCCGCAAGCTGGAGGATCTCCTACGCTAAATATATGATGATCCGGTGTCACTACTTTCAATTCCATCATCACCACCCTCGAAGAAGGAGACATAATCATATGGGTATGGGCACTCCCCTTGGCAACTGCCAAGCTTGGGGGAGTGACCCCGGTATCGTATCACCATGACTCCTATCTTTACCGTTTTTCTTAGTTCGATCCTTTTGGTGGCATCTTGATCTAGTAGAATATAGTTAGCATGATATAGTTGTGAGCTTTTGCTTTATGATCTTTACCCTTTGTAATCGAGTCTGTGAGCTATATAATAAAGATTAGTGTTGAGTCAAGGGCTTGATTTCCTCACTTGGGTCATGATAAAAAGAAAGAAAACATAAAAAGTATCGAAGAGATCATATCGATCTTATGGGAAGTAATGACTTCACATATAAAGAGTATGATGAATAAAAGTTGTTGGGAGTTGACAAACATAGTTTTGGTCATCGTTGCAATTAATAGGAAGTGATAAAGAAAGAGAGGCTTCACATACAAATATACTATCTTGGACATCTTTTATGATTGTGAGCACTCATTAAAATATGACATGCTGAAGAGTTGATGTTGGACAAGGAAGACAACATAATGGGTTATGTTTCCTTATATCCGAAATAAAGTATATTGTCATGGATCATCCAACATGTTGAGCTTGCCTTTCCCCCTCATGCTAGCCAAAACTCCTTGCACCAAGTAGAGATACTACTTGTGCTTCCATACATCCTTAAACCCAGTTTTGCCATGAGAGTCCACCATACCTACCTATGGATTGAGAAAGATCCTTCCAAGTAAGTTCTCATGTTGCAAACTCGCTAAAATATGTATGATTTATTAGTGTGGAGGAAATAAGCTTTATACGATCTTGTGATATGGAAGTAATAAAAGCGACGGACTGCATAATAAAGGTCCTTATCACAAGTGGCAATATAAAGTGACGTTCTTCTGTGCTAAGGCTTTGTGCATCCAACCATAAAAACACATGACAACCTCTGCTTCCCTCTGCGAAGGGCCTATCTATTATTCTTGCCTTATAAGAGTCAAGGTGAAATTCACCTTTCCTTTTTATATTTTATCCTTTGGCAAGCACATTATGTTGGAAAGATCCTGACATATATACCCACTTGGATGCAAGTTTTCATGATCTATTACTGTTGACGTTACCCTTGAGGTAAAAGGTTGGGAGGCAACACCATAAGCCCCTATCTTTCTCTGTGTCCGATTAAAACTCCATAACCATAAGTATTGCATGAGTGTGAGAAATTATGAAAGGCTATATGATAGGTGAGTATGTAGGCTTGCTGAAAAGCTCTTATATTGAATCTTTCCGATGTTACGATAAATTGCAATTGCTTTAATAACCGAGATCATAGTTTGTTAGTTTTCAATGAAGTTTCTGATTCATGCTTGATATTGTGAATGAATTATTACTTTATCATAAGAATCATATGAATATATATATATATACATATATATATATATATATATATATATATATATATATATATATATATATATATATATATATATATATATATATATATATATATATATATATATATATATGTTGCTGTTATGAGAATGATCATGATGCCCTCATGTCCGTATTTTTCGATTTTGGCTTTCGCTTGAGGACAAGCGAGGTCTAAGCTTGGGGGAGTTGATACGTCCATTTTACATCATGCTTATATGTTGATATTTATTGCATTATGGGCTGTTATTACATGTTTTGTCACAATACTTATGCCTTTTCTCTCTTATTTTACAAGGTTTACATGAAGAGGGAGAATGCCGGCAGCTGAAATTCTGGGCTGGAAAAGGAGCAAACTCTGGAAACCTATTATGCACAACTCCAAAAGCCCCAAAACTTCGTAGAACTCCGTTTCAGAAAATATGAAAAATATCTGGCAAAAGAAGATCACGAGGGGGGCCACCTGCTGTCCACGAGGGTGGGGGCGCCCCCCCCTCTCTGGGCGCGCCCACTGTCTCGTGGGCCCTCTGAAGGCCCGCCGATGCCCATCTTCTCCTATATGAGGTGTTTTGACCTGGAAAAAATCATAAGGAGGCTTTCGGGACAAAACGCCGCCGTCTCGAGGCGGAACCTTGGCGGAAACCAATCTAGGGCTCCGGCAGAGCTGTTCTGCCGGGGATACTTCCCTCCGGGAGGGGGAAATCGTCACCGCCGTCATCACCAACCACTCTCCCATCTTGGGGAGAGCTATCTTCATCAACATCTTCACCAGCACCTTCTCCTCTCAAACCCTAGTTCATCTCTTCTATCCAATCTTTGTACCCAAACCTCATATTGGCACCTGTGGGTTGCTAGTAGTGTTGATTACTCCTTGTAGTTGATGCAAGTTGGTTTAATTGGTGGAAGATCATATGTTCAGATCCATTATGCATATTAATACCCCTCTGATCATGAACAATATTATGTCTTGTGTGTAGTTACTTTTGCTCCTGAGGACATGGGAGAAGTCTTGCTATTACTAGCCATCTGAATTTGGTATCCGCTCGATATTTCGATGAGATGTATGTTGTCTCTCCTCTAGTGGTGTCATGTGAATGTCGACTACATGACACTTCACCATTATTTGGGCCTAGAGGAAGGCATTGGGAAGTAATAAGTAGATGATGGGTTGCTAGAGTGACAGAAGCATAAACACTAGTTTATGCGTTGCTTCGTAAGGGGCTGATTTGGATCCACTTGTTTCATGCTATGGTTAGGTTTACCTTAATATTTCTTTTGTAGTTGTGGATGCTTGCATTAGAGGTTAATCATAAGTGGGAGGCTTGTCCAAGTAAGGAAACCCCCAAGCACCGGTCCACCCACATACCAAATTATCAAAGTACGGAATGCGAATCAGACGATCGTGATGAAAACTAGCTTGACGATAATTCCAATGTCTCCTCGGGAGCGCTTTCCTTCATATAAGAGTTTGTCCAGGCTTGTCCTTTGCTACAAAAAGGATTGGGCCATCTTGCTGCACCTTATTTACTTTTACCTTTTGCTACTTGTTACCAATTACCTTATCACAAAACTATATGTTACCTATAATTTCAGTGCTTGCAGAAAATACCTTACTGAAAACTGCCTACCATTTCCTTCTGCTCCTCGTTGGGTTCGACACTCTTTCTTATCGAAAGGACTACGATATATCCCCTACACTTGTGTGTCATCATCGAGATGGACGAGAAGCCATGGCGATGTGGCGCCAATGCTTCCTGCAGGACATCATCAACGAGCGCGAGTTCTACGAGCAAAGGAGGGCGGAGAGGGATAAGAGGAGGGCGGAGTGAGCCGTCTATCGTGAGGACAAGCGTAGGCGAAAAGCGGACGCTCAATTCAACATGAGGCTAGGAGCAGCGTCGCCCTGGGAATCTGGCGACGATCGGTATCTTCAGGCCTACAATCAGACGTCGGAGGAGGACATCACTTAGGAGGAGTCGGACAACGAGGAGTAGTTGAATAATATATTTTTTTATCTATCTCTGCTGAGAACTATCTTCTACTCTCTATCTCTACTTCTCGATCTTAGCTCTGTAGACGCTTTTTTAAAGCACCGCGCATTGTGATTCTGTTGGAGATGCTCTAACATGGAAGACCAGTGCCTTAATGTTGCCCACAAGATGCGCGAGTACTACTAGTAGTATATTTTTCTTGCCATGTTGAGATTTTAAAACAACAAGTGCGAACATGCAGAGGAGCAATGAAGACCAAACACGAGATATTGGGGACATCTTCAAGGATCGTGGCAAGTTAAAGAGGAGCTGCACCGAACCTATAAAATGAGCTTTGGTAAGTAACACCCTTTCAATTACTTTCGTTTAGCCTCGTGTTCTTCGATGTGTAGATGTTGTAGTTTCTGTTTCTCTTAAGCCTCGTGTTCTTCGACATGTCATAAGAAGAGTCTTAATCGTTCTAATGCTTTCGTTTTTCACTTGATGTAGGAAGTGGGTGTTCTCACCTTGTAGTCTGTTTTTATATATTTTTTCTTTTTGAATTCACTTCTCCTAGTTCTGTTTATCTGGCTTCTACTAAATGGATCTGGGTTACTCTGAGTAATTATCTAAAAAAGAAATAACTTCATGTCAGGATGCAGTTCCTGCGAGGAGGGAAGTATGGCCAACCTCAAGATCATGTTTCCAGAATGAGGCTGGATTACACATAGGGTGCCAGTTCCCTAATGATGTTGGATTAGACACAAGGTGCAAATTCCCAGATGATGCTGGATTGCACACAAGCCAGGTGGAGTCGTCAGCTGTTCGTAAAGGCTGAAAGAAAGCATGCATCAGCCCTTGAGAATGTAGCCGAGTTCCGGAAGAAGCGAAAAGAGCAATCAGATGCTCTCTTCACCCATGCCAAAGAAGAGATGGAAGAAGCCACAAATAAGCTAGCAGAGGTACAGCAGGCTAGGCGTCTCCTGCTATCTAAAACTGTTGTCAATACAAAATTTCCCTCATAGTAGCTAGGTCAACATGCCTGTTGTGATGTCCATGCATCTACTGATGTGGGACAAAATATATATTTTCGGGTCATGTAATAAGAGCAATTACTTTCCAAACAATAACAGACGAAGCATTGGACATGGTATAATTCACGCGCAAGCCCGACATTCCAATTTCAACTTCCACATCAAACTCATGTTCAAAGATATCTCCACATTCATACATAATGTCCACAACCATGATTCACTTCAAAGCCAAAAAAAATTGAGGGGAGTTATGAATAAAGAAAAACCTATAGTTCCTGCTACCAGTGCGAGCACAACAAGTCAAGACCATGTGTAATTAATTATATTTTGGTCATTTTTTGTGTTCTAAAATGCCGGCCGGCTCGCGGAAGGATGTGTTGCCGGCACACGTGCGGATTCAATGAAGGCAGGCGGGGCAGTCTGAAGCCGGTTGCATGCGGCGAGGAGGCGTGTTCAGCCGGGCCTGCATCGAGTGGGGCCCTCTTGGCCGGCGCGCCGGTTCAATGCGTGCGCTATGAGAGGTCGCGTCTGTGTTAGAGCAATCACTCCCTCCAGTCCTTTTTTGTTTGCGTATAATAAAATCTCGTTTTCCATTCACATTTTACAAGTAAAATTCGTGGACAAACTTTGACCCAAAATAGGATGGGGACTAGTAAACCAGAACTGAGGTAGTAGTTTTTTTCTAATTAAAGAAGGGTTTCCCCCTTCCGATTTTCATTATTGAAAACCAACATCTAAATATAAACATAGTATTTGCCCTAGAACTACCAGGTTCAACATCTTGCAACATAAACCCATAAAACCATACGCCAAGGAGGTACTTAGTACTATGAATTCCATTTTCCCTCCATACCAATCGTTCTAAAAACTACTTGGTACTTATAATGTGCCATTGAAAATCGGAACTCTTAACCCTGCTAAAAAATGATATTTTAAACATGGCTACTCGATCTGTGGCAACTAGCAAGCCACCGCCTCCAAGTCAGTTCACCTGTGGTCCCGACCATCAACTCCTATGGATCAAATTATCATGCAAGCTGACTATTCCTACAAAGGTGCGCTCCACCACCTACCCGGTACCCGCGAATGCAGCAATTGTGCATATAGGGTTGTAGGGTTTATTTGTTAACATTGCCTTTACGTAACACTCGTGTGTGCGAGATAGCGAGAGACCGACTGCGTGCGTGCGCCTCTTCTCTTCGTATATGTACTCCACCGTTTGTCTGGTGTCCAAAAAATTATACGAATAACTACTAGCGATGTGCCAATGGATTGCCACACGATCTGAGTAGATTAATACATATTCATCGATTTGATAGAAAAAAGGTCTAGTTTTGAAATACGTACATCACTAAAAAATTGTTATGTTTCACTCAAAATATATTCCTTTGGCGGTTTTGATGAGATAAGGGAGGAATGTTGTTGGTTTCAAGATTCGAGAAGTGGTATATGTCTAATTTCTACTCTTACTAGCAAGATGCCCGTGCGTTGCACGGAACATCAAGATCTTGTGGGAAAAAGGATGAACGAGGGAAGGCCTTATCTGCAAATGTGGAGAGGAGTGCGGGTAAATTGCCATAGTTTCGTTCCTATCCGTCAGATATAACTCGGACGGCCTATATTGTAGGATGGCAGGCCCACCATCATCACCAACTCTGTTTTTATCCCTACTCTTCTAAAAAGCATAGTCGGTGATGATCATGTACCTGCCATCCTACAATATAGGTCGTCCGATCTATATTTGATAGATAAGAAGGAAACTATGGCAATTTTGCAAAAGATACCCACACCCCTCTCCACACTTGCAAATAAGGCCTTCCCTTGTTTATCCTTTTCTCCCACAAGATAAACTACTCATACAAATGCATCTTGAGAGAGAGAGAGGGACAGAGGAGGAGGACAGAGTGCATGTGTGACAAAGACACAAAGGGTGTGTGTGCGAGAGGTATCAGCTTCAAATTAGGCGATAGTGTGTGTGTGCATGATCGAGAGGGCGTGTCTTAAGAAGGGAAGAAAAATCTACATAGATACAAGGAGCGGGAGAGAGACATGTATGCGATAGTGGAAGCACGAGTGTGCGGGTTTGTAAACCTATCTAGAGGCTAGTCGATAAATGTTTGCGAGAGAAATACGAGTCGGGGTGCGAAAGCGAGAGTTTTGTGTGTGAGAGAGAGACGGTAGTCGGGATGGGGAGTGGAAGCAGGAGTTGTGTGTGTGTGTGTGTGTGTGTGAGAGAGAGAGAGAGAGAGAGAGAGAGAGGGGGTTGTCTGATCGGTAAACAAATGAACAATGTCAATCTGGGATGGAGACGAAAATAAGACCGCAACAAATGTTGTGTCTACAGGAGAGAGAGAGAGAGAGAGAGAGAGAGAGAGAGAGAGAGTAATTTTAGTGGTATGATTCATATCTAGAGACATATAGGGTGTGTGAGAGAATCCCATAGAGAGAAAGACAAAGTGAAAGACGAGTGGAGACTCTGTGTGTGGCGGTGAAAAAGAAAGTTTAGGTACCTAGTGATACGAGAGAACGGTAGAGACGTGCGAGATAATGAAAATTGTGTAATGTATAATGATAGGGAGAGTGTGACACTTCTCAAGGAAGACGTCGAGAGACCTTGTTTGCGAGGATAGGAGAAACATGAAGTGAGAATCCAGGTGAGCTGGAGAAAAGAGAGTGATAGCTACATGAAGGAGCATGCATGCGAGAGAGATGGGCATGAAAGGAGTGAACATAAAAGGGATTCAAATATTTGAATTCGAGATGATGATACATGTAATCCATACTCGAACCAAAATTGATCTATCAAACATGCATACTCATATGAATTCACGCGCATCTATGTTATTTAATATGTAGATATTACTGATCCATAGATTTTAGTAGAACATAATTTGGTTTAATTTTTTGATTTCAACCTTATGATTTTGAGATCATTGTATTTGTTAATCACATTATTATACATATAAAGGAGCAGAATTCTTTGTTGTGCTTTTGAAACTATATATAAAAAAATGATGTATATAGAATTTTATTCCAATCGAAAATGGATCCCGCCTGGAAAAAATAGAATACAAACGGGATTCGAATTGAGTTGGCACTTGGCACGGTAAACGTGCACTCTGCAAAATTTGAACGAAGCGGGGAAAGTCGCAGTAACCGCCCGAAACCAAAATCTGCGAGATGGAAATTACTACTGCCTATCCCTACCACGCAAAGGCTATCTGCTCGATTTCTATAGGTTTTGATAGGGGTATGTTTGTAATTTCACTCAAACATTACATAACCGCCTCTCACCCGGATTCATACATGGTGGGCGCCAAAACACAGTGTGTCCTCGGCCGAAATCGACTCCCTCTCCGATTCATACACGGTGGGCTCCAAAAACAAACTCTCGTCGGCAAATATTCAGTGTATGCGAGATTACCGTCCTATCCCCAACCGACTAATATTGCTGTGATGTAGGAAATTTGAAACGGGGGCTAAGTTTGTAAATTTCCTCGCATTTGAGACAAGCGCGCCCTGAAGACATGGTCCCCCTTCCTCTCCACCTCCATTTCCCATGCATACTCCGTGGGCGCCAAAACACCCTCTCCACCCCAGCCTTCTCCGTCCGCCACCCCATCCACCGCCGTCCTCCTCCGCCATGCCGGAGCTGATACCCCGACGTCGCTGTCCACTACAAGAGATCGACCTCTCTCATCCATGGCTTCGGACCGGGATCCTTGCATCCCGTCCTCTCGCTTCATCCCCACCGTCGTCCTCCTTGCCGGTGCCGCTCCTACGACCATCTCGTCCACCGCGCCCCACTGCCACCGTCTACCCTCCTAGATCTGCTTCCACGCCGCAGACAACCATCGCTACCGCAGCACCTTCAAATTCTCAGCAGATGCATACATGACGCCGCACCAGAGGCGGTACTCTTTCGTATCTGCTCAACTTATTTATCGCAACAAGAAAATAGATTGCCACTGCTTTACTCTGATTTCTTGTCCATCACTTACTTGCTAGTTGAAAGCAAACATTGGTTGCGAAGTTGCCTTTGTCTGGTTTGCACCTTCAGATCCTCCATGGCACGCTCAATACTATACTCCCAATGCTTATGGTTTTCGCCTTTTATATTCCACACTAGTTAAATCATAGGAGACTAAATTTCAAAATTGGGTCAGTCGATTTTTCAAAGCTCGCCGGAGTTCGCCGGTGCAAACGAAGGGGCTCGGGTGGGGACTTTGGTTGTGGGGGGGAGGTGGTGGGGCCTCGCCGAACGAAGAAAACTCGTCGCGGGTGGGGCCAGGGGTGGGGTGTGGGGGTGGCGGAGGAACACAAGCGGTGGGGGCCGATGGTCCGATCGGCGGCCCATGCGGTGTTCTGTATGGGAAGAATCAGAGACGAGGAAGAAGAAGGGTTAGGAGACGTAGGATCTTCATCCAACCGCCTGAAATGCTCGACTGACCCAAATGAAAAAAGTCACGCGACATGCATGCAGACATGCCTTTATATTCAGTACCATCATCGTACCTGCTTAGCACTGCCCCTGAATCCGTCAAGCTAAACAACGTGCCACTCATAATTCCAAACTTGTTGCTCAAGTACGAATATTATATGATGCTGATATTACTAAAACAGATAACATTTTATTGGTCAGCTAATGTTCCTACTTTACTTTCGAAAAAGCACATGCACCACATATAGAGAGACAGCAGGGAGTTGCTTTCTTAATGCTCTCTGGTTCATCATGTGTGGGCACTGCGCAACGAACATTTTATTATCCAAAATCTGCTTGCTCTTCTTTAGCATGTTCCTCTTTCGTTCTTCTTTAATAAGTACTCTCTCCGTTCCTAAATACAAGTCTTTGTATAGATTCCACCATGGACTACATATGGAGCAAAATGAATGAATCTACACTCTAAAATGTATCTGGATACATCTGTATGTGATACATATGTAGTGAAGATGAGTAGGGACATTTGCATTGTAGAGGTCTATATGGTCGGTTGGTATGGCCACTTTGAACTCTTCGGGCCTCTCTGATTCGTAGGATTTTGTAAACATGGGAATAGGATTTGTAGTGGCCTGCCCACATGAATCCTATAAGAATAGCAAGGAAATGCGGGGAGCTATGTCGCCTTTGAGAGTTACACTGATATTAATAGTACCGCACCTTCAGTTGAAGAGAGCTGGTATCCGAAGCCTTTCTAGCTGTACCGGCAATACTAGCACATATATTCCAGCAAGTTCCACTTTGCTGATTTTACTCTGATGCTTACAGTTTTCCCGTTATATCTACACTATGATCTGTGTAGCTGCTTTGTGTCGCACTAGCAGCAGTCCACTCTTGAAGCTAAACACCACAATGACTTACAAAATTGGCACCAAGGCATTGAGTGCCATTCTGGATGCAATGAAACTCATACGCTCCCCACCTGTTGATTCTTGTTCAGAATATGATCCTAATGACTGTTCTAACCTCGAGGAGTCAAAAGCAGATGGCCTGTCCTGTTCACCCATCAAGGTGCCTGTTCTAATTGGCAAGGTTTTATTGATTGCGCGTATCTTGCATATGTTGTCTTGCATTTTTTTCTACTTTGTTGCACCGCCATCTGTTTACTCATCATATATGTCGAGATGCCATGCCCATCCATTATCAATACATATTCCATCAGTCATCATACCATGTTTTTTCACTCAAATGTTGTTCTTGTGCATCAGACATAAAAAAGGAAGAGGGTGATTGCCGAACCTGATGGAGCACCAGCAAAGTCCTTGAAAACGTGGTTGTACCCAAGAAATCAGACAGCACCACACTTATATTGGTTGTACAACCAGTACAAAACGTAGGACCGACTCCAGCAGACTGTACCCATACTTCACTAGCCACACCACTAGCCGCACCACACAGGACCTGGACTCCAGCAAAAGGTATGCCGATTTCAGTTGCCATAGCACCAGCCGTACCACCGTAAAATCCCACTCCAGCAAAAAGTACAGCAAGTCCACCTGTCGAAGACCTATCCCAACTACAGAGACGGCCAATTCCTGCATATTGGAACCCCATTCCCGTTATTCCTAGTTTAAAAGACAATGATTTCAATGTTGTTAGGGACTACGTGCATATATTCCCATCATGGGAAGATTATAGTGAAGACAAACACCATTTTCACATCTTCCTGTCCCACTTACGTGTAAGTGCTATTATTCAGGGTGATTATTTTCATGTTTTCTGCTGATTGAACACATCAATGATTTACATTACATTATTGTAAGTAGGCGAGGGTCAATCTGGATAGTCATGACGAGCAAAGTTTGCTTGCACTTTTCAAGGAAGCATTGCTGTAGTATTGGTGTTACCTGAGGAAATCACACTTTGTTGGCAGGTCTATAACTGTGCTAAATTTAGAAGACATTGAATGGAAAAACCTTGTTATGCACTGGTCTCGTTCCGAGGATGAGGTACTGCCTATGATATCGCATGACAATTTGAACTTCTACTTTTCCGCATATGCCTTATGGATTTTTTTGCAGGCAATCTGCTCGGAAAAAAATTCCGGATTGAAAAGAACGACAGGATATCGCAAATATGATGCCCACTACTTTGCTCTTGTTCGTACCTGTTGTCCTGTATCACTGTACTTGCATACATACTTGGTTCATTATGTGACAACAGTATGCATGATAGCTTGCTTATCAATTGTTCGCTCCAAATTATCTGATCTGTATGAATGGTTACATTATTGTAGAGTATATCCAATGCTAATGAATTTTTTTAGCTCTGCATTGTTCTTGTAAGTACCTGCTGTCCTTTATCAGTGTACTTATATTGATAGGTAGTTGTTCATCTACCATCACTCTGCAGTTTCCTTTGCCCTCCATTTTCTACACATAAGATATATATTTACTCTTACCATAAGGTTGGATAACACTGATGGTACTGAAGAAGTTTAGCTCTGCATTGCTCTTGGCTGTACCTTTTGCCTGTATCGTTGTACTTACATTTATAGCTACTTGGTTATGTAGCATCACTCTTCATCTTATCTTAAATATTCTCCATTTTTTCTTATATTGTCACATCTATATTTACTCTTAACAAAATGTAGAATAAAGGCAATTCTTATGAAGAAGATTTCATGGTAAACTTCTTGAATTCCCCCCCCCACCACCACCATGGACAAGGGCTTTATAGAGCCTACCTTCACCAATAATGTAAGTTTGTCCTTCTCAAGCCTTCAAACTTTGTTGTGTATATTTGGTTAGGCATGACTGAAACAGCTGTTTATTTTTGGTGTTTGCATCAAATTGCATGTTTAAAGTTTATTATGTAGTTCATAAACAAAATTTTGTCCTTCTCAATTTAAGTTTTCAGTTGTACAACCAAGTTCCTTCTTCATACCATGTAAATTAAACTATACCGAGCAAGTGATCTTCTTTTGCACTGCATGTATGCTTATGTTCTTGATCCGTAATCCAGTGGTGTGGTGAACCTACCCACTACAGCACAATGTCATATTCGGCAATGTATTAACTATGAACAATGTCATATCATTCTACTATTATTTAAACCGTCTCTTTATTTGCCAATCTGAAATGGGATAAATTGACAGCACACTAACCATTGATACTTATGAGTTCTTGATCTGTAATCGAGTGGTGTCATGAAGCTGTCAACTCCTTCACGATGTCATTTCCTGTCATGTCTTGACCTAAACAATACCATATTGTGTTAATGCAATTTTAAACTGTGCCACTTTATTCGTTAGTAAGAAATGAGATGAATTGTCAGCACTGATACTTTTATGTCCAAAACCTGTCATCTATGTGCTTGTTTATCTTTCAGAGTGAGGATGATATAAGTGTTAAACGAGCGCAGTCTCATCAGCTTGCTTAGCTGCTTGCACTGCAGCTCCCCCAGCAGGGCTAACCTTTCTTGAGCTCTATTGAAGTGATGTCGATTTTGTATATTTTTTTGGTCGGCATGTTTATGAAAGTGCAACTAATCCCCGGGTGGTTTTGGTAATTAATAACAACATATATATCATTGGACTAATATTTACTTGAGAATCATTTCAGAAAAGTTCGATGATATGGGTATGGAAATGTCTGAAGAAGTGGACCCCTCAAAATGCTAAGACAAGCATTGGCAAAAGCTCAAGACTCCATTTTTGGTTTAGTGATCAAAGATCACATTGAGTCCATAGGAAAAGCCAATACTATTAAAAGGGGATGAGGTTGTGTTGATGATCTTGTTGCTTAAGTGCTTGGTGATCTAGCTCCCTCAACTATCAGCACTCTTCACTATTCAACACACTCATAAGTAATCTCGGACAAACCGATTCTGCAAACTCAGTCCCACCGAGATGAACCACTTCAGTTATTTCTCCAAACCCTAATTTCTCGGTCCATCCGATTCTGAGTTTCGGTCTCACCGAAAATGGACTGCCAACCTTCTGTAACCAATGACATCATTTCGGAATATCCGAGTTGTTGTTTTCGGTCACACCGAGATGGCAAGCTCCAACCTTTGACTCATTTCGGACACACCGAGATGGTATTTTCGGTCCCACCGAAAATCCCAACGTTCACTATATTTGAACTTTCGGTCTGACCGAGTTTTCACTTCGGTCTCACCGAGATTGGTCAAATGTGTGTGTAACGGTTGGATTTTGTGTGGAGGCTATATATACCCCTCCACCCCCTCTTCATTCGTGAGGAGAGCCATCAGAAAGTATCACCACTTCTACCATACACTTTCTGAGAAGTGAACCACCTACCCTTGTGTTGAGATCAAGCCATTCCATTCCTACCATATGAAACTTGATTTCTAGCCTTCCCAAGTTGCTTTCCACTCAAACCTTTCTTCCACCACAGCCATATCAGTGAGGAGAGTTGAGTGTTGGGGAGATTATCATTTGAAGCACAAGAGCAAGGAGTTCATCATCATCAACACCGTCTATTACCTTTTGGGGGGTGGTGCCTCCTAGATTGGTTAGGTGTCACTTGGGAGCCTCCGTCTTCGAGATGTGGAGTTGAACCAAGAAGTTTGTAAGGGCAAGGAGATCGCCTACTTCGTGAAGATCTACCCCGAGTAAGGCTAGTCCTCCGTGGGCGTAGGCCATGATGGAATAGACAAGGTTGCTTCTTCGTGGACCCTTCGTGGGTGGAGCCCTCCGTGGACTCGCGCAGCCGTTACCCTCCGTGGGTTGAAGTCTCCATCAACGTGGATGTACGATAGCACCACCTATCGGAACCACGACAAAAATCTTCGTGTCACCAAACTGCGTTTGATCTTCTCCACCTCTCTTTTACATGTGCAATTTACTTTCCGCTGCTTATACTCTAGAATTGCATGTGTAGGGTGATACTTGAATTGATCTTAATTGTGAAACTGCCAAAAACTTTGCATGATCTAAAGGCAGATTTTTTTATATTGTCAAGTAGTCTAATCACCCCCCCTCTAGACCTACTTTCGATCCTACAAGTGGTATCAGAGCTTTGGTCTCCATTGCCTTGGTTTCCATTGCATTGGACTCCATAAGCTTGGTTTCACAACCTAGGAGAGTATGGCGTCTAGTGAGGGTAATTATCGTAGAGGTCCTTACTTTGATGGTACAAATTTTGCTAGTTGGAAGCATAAAATGAAAATGCATATTCTTGGTCATAACCCAGCCGCATGGGGCATTATTTGTGTTGGCATGCAAGGTGATTTCTTTGAAGAAGGAAAAGTTCCGGATCGCGAAGCTACACCCGAAGAGTTGCGGATGTTGCAAAACAATGCTCAAGTTTGTGACATTCTCTTCAATGCTTTGTGTCCCGAAGAGTTCAACAAAATCAGTCGTCTTGAGAATGCTAAGGAGATTTGGGATACTTTGGTTGAAATGCACGAAGGTACTGAATCTGTGAAGGAATCAAAGCTAGATATTCTTCAAGGTCAACTTGACAAGTTCAAGATGAAGGATGGTGAAGGAGTCGCTGAAATGTACTCTAGGCTTGCTCTCATCACAAATGAGATTGCCGGCTTAGGAAGCGAAGAAATGACCGACCGATTCATCATTAAGAAGATTCTCAGAGCTTTGGATGGAAAGTATGACACCGTGTGCACTTTGATCCAAATGATGCCAAACTACAAGACTCTCAAGCCAACTGAAGTCATTGGAAGAATTGTTGCTCATGAGATGACACTTAAGGATAAGGAAGAGCTTCACAATAAGTCAAGTGGTGCTTAAAAAGCTACAAGTGATGCTCCTACTACCTCAAGTGACAAGCTAGTTTCCAATGAAGAGATAAGCCTAATGGTCAAGAACTTCAACAAGTTCTACAAGAATAGAGGCAAAGAAAGAAGCTCAAAGTCTAGATCATATGATGAAAAGAGATCTTCTAGTCGTGATCGAAACTGCTACAATTGTGGAAGACCCGGACATTTCTCAAATGAGTGTACGGCTCCCCACAAGAGAAGAGAAGAATCTCCAAGAAGAAGAGCAAGAGATGAGTCACCTCGGAGAGAGAGAAGGAGCAGAGATGATCGTTATGAACGAAGACCCTCTCGGAGAAGCAAGGATTCGGAGAGGAAAGACAAGTCATCAAGGAGCTACACAAGAAGAAGACATCAAGCTCATATTGGTGAATGGGTCTCCGGCTTCGACTCTGACAATCAATCCGATGGAAGCTATCACTCCGACTCCGACTATAGTCAAGATGAAGGTGTTGCCGGACTTGCACTAGTATCCTCCAACTCCAACTCCTACGACTTATTTGATTCACCAAATGAGGGAATTGGAAGATGCTTCATGGCTAAAGGCCCCAAGGTAACACACCCTGAATTCATTGACTTTGATAGTGATGAGGATGACTTGCTTGGTGAAGATGAGCTCTTGCATGATAAATCTAGTGAGCTTAGTAATGATGAAAATGCTAGTAGTCTTTATAGTCGAGAAGAGTCCAATGACAATGCTATGAAGGAGATTGAGCGTCTAACTAAAGAACTAAACACTCTTAAGTTAGCTCATGAAACAACTCAAGAAGATCATAGAGAGCTCCTAAGATCTCATGAGAAGCTACGCTTCGAGAAGCTCACTCTAGAGCAAGAACATGAGTTTCTAAAAGCGATCAATGACGATCTTCGAAAGAAGAGTTCTTCATATCTTGCCAAACGACTTCTCTTGTCTAATTTCTTGCCACCTATTAAGACTAAGCATGACAAGCATAAGAAAAATTCTTCCTCTAGTAGTAACAATAACAATGTTAAATCCAATATTGTTGCTTCTAGTAGTTCTCTTGATTCCACTAACAATGTTTCAAGCCAAGTTACACTTGAGCAAGAAAATAGCTTATTGAAGGAAATCATAGAGAAAGGTGTCTACAAGAGTCTTGCCAGAAGCAAGAACTTTGAGGAGATTGTTCGCAAACAAGGAAGACACCGGAAGAATCAAGGGATTGGTTTTGAGCGAAAGTTCAACGCCAAATGTGTTGAGTGGGAAGAAGGTCAATACCCTACTCCACAGTTTGTCTCACAAAAGGAGAAGTATGATCCTACTTCTTCCAATGTGGAACAAGCTCAAGATGACCTTCCACCACAAGACCACAAGCTAAAGGCCAAGGACAAGCTTCAAGAGGAGATTGATGCATTCATTGAAGCACCTCAAGCCATGGTCAAGTGGGTTCCCAAGGACACATCAAGTTCTACTTCGTCAAGCTCAACTACAACACCAAGGATTCCCATCAAGATGATGTGGATCCCAAAGAAGAAGAACTAGTAGGTTCTTGAGGGTGACTCCGCCAACAAACTTCACTCATATTCATTTTGGGAAGAACTTGTGCAATCAACTTCCACATCATGCACTAGTTCATGGAGTCACAAACCCTCTTGTTGGTAAGTCAAGGGACAAGGTAATCATTGCTTTCATGGACATCATCGTTTGTGTACTTCACTCTATGTCTATGGATATTCTTGTTTGTTCCTTGTGGGACTAACCCATGTAGGTATTGAAAGTGCCCTAATCCAAAGGATTGCTCCCAACTTTTGATGATCTGCATCAACATTGAGCATCCACATCTTCAACATCTACATGAAGTCTTCTATGACAACCCAAGGTTAGTTTGACCCTTTAAAAGGGGTTCTCACATCTAGGGGGAGCTTTGCTCTAAAAAATTGAGCTAAAGCATCTCCAAGTGATGTGAACACATAAATGCTTTATGTAAAAGTGGTAACCCCACTTGAGCTTAAACGATGAGTATGACCTATGATCAAATGTTCTCATTTGGCTCCTAAGTCAATATACTCATATATAGATGACCTAGTCATCGACAAATTGTGTGCTAATAGCTAGAGTGATTGGTTGTGCATGTTTGACACATATTTCAGTTGCTATTTTATTGTGTGAGCATGTTGAATGCATGATTTCATCCATTCAAGGACATCCATTTGTTGTTTTGATTGTTTTGATTTTTCTGGCCAAATGGATGGACAAGAATGCCTAAGCACCTTCCCTAGCTATCTATGCTTTCTTGTCTCAAAATTCTATTCATGCTCATATCACAACTTTGAACAAGTCTTTTTCGGACAGTCCGAGTGAGGAGCACTCGGAACCACCGATTCGTCTAAGGCTGACTTCCAAAACCTTCTAAGTCCATTTCGGTCTGACCGGCTTCTCAATCTCGGTCCAACCGAAACGCTTAGACTGATCTAGGTTTCATCTCGGTGAAACCGAGTTCAAACTCTCGGTCTGACCGATATGTGTAACTGCACAACAGTTATACATCTCGGTGACACCGAGTTTTTTCAACTCGGTCCCACGGACAGCATGGGGTTATATATACCTGAGGGGCTGCGCGCGATTTCTTTCTTCAAACCGTTCGCCCCCAAGACCCCTGCTGCCGCTGCCCTGGTCTACGGATCGTCGCCTTCGTCGCCTGTGCGCCCTCGCCGCAGGTCTCCGCCGCCATCAACGGTAATCATCTCCACCGTTGCCGCCGTAGAGGGACACCACCAAGTTAGGGTGTGTCCCGATCCCTTTTTCGTGCTCCACTTCCGATTCTTGCACGATAGGTTTGCCATGATTCAATCCACGTTTGATATGTTCCTATACAATAGTTCAGATCTTCTAGTTTCGAGGAAAATTCTTAGGTTTAGGTTTCCACGGAATGCATCTCGGGGAAGCCGATTTTGAAACTCGGAATGACCGATTTGGCCTCTGGCCATTGCACTGCATCATTCGGTTTAACCGAGTTGTGCCAATCGGAACGACCGAAAAGTAGTTTCAGTGAAACCCTAAGTTTTCGGTAGGACCGAAACCCATTTCGGTCTGACCGAAAGTGGTGTGTAGGTTTCTGTTGAGCACTTCGGTTGCACCGAAACTTGAAATCGGTTTGACCGAAATACATTCTGTGAAAACTCAAAACTAAGTTTTGAACTCATTTTTTTTGCAAAAACCTCTGCAGTTGTGATAACTCTTCTATTCTGCCTATACCTTATCTTTTCACAGGTTTTTCAGCCATGTCAGATGTCAGTGACAGCCAGAACAGGTCTGAATCACCGTTTGCTGAAATTCCAGAGGCAGATACAAGTCCTGCTAGCAGCTCCAGTGATGATGGTGAGAGGAGCACCCCTAGTGGTTTGCCTCCTGCAGCCACCAGAACCAGGAAGAAGAGAACTTCTGATGATGAGGACTCTGACTTTGTTGCTGAGGAAGTTACCTCCAAGCCCAAGAGGAATGTGGTTGCCAAAGAGCACCAAGGGCAGCAGTCAAGGAAAGGCACAAGCAAAGTGAAGCAGTCAGCAGTTGCTAAGAAGCTCAACTTGGAAGAGCCTGCTCCAAGCAAGGTGAAGAAGACTTCCAAAAGGAAGAGGGTAGTATATGCTGAACCTCAAGTTGATGCTGCAGAAGAAGAAGAAGAAGCACCCCATCCTCCTCCACAGAAAGCTAAGTTCATGGGTGATGCTATTCGAGCTCAAGCCTCCTCTAAGCCCAAGAAGCCTGCTCAAGTCAAGGGAGCACCAGCCAAGCCCAAGAGAACAACCAGAAGCATTCCAGCTTCTGAGAAGAACAAAGGTGAGATGCCACCGTCTGAATCAGATGAAGAGCATGTGTTGCTTAAGCTCCGTCCCAAGTTGCCACTCCACAATGATGCTCATCCTCAAGCTGAGGACATGAAGGCAAGGAAGGACAAAGGTCTCAGGCTATGGAGACAGTCTGATCCATATGCTGTAAGGAGAAGAACTGTTGTGGACCCCAGATTCCACACCAGAGAGCAGCAGGATTTCTATGAGACCGTGCTGATGGATAAGAAGCCCATTGTTGCTGACACCAGGTATGTTGACTGGAAGTATATTGACAGTGAAGAGCACCGGGACTTCTTTCCCCATGTGCATGAGAGCTTTACTGCATGTGGAGTTGCTGATTTTGTGGGTCAAGAGCTGACAGCTTGGAATGACGAGATGATCATGCAGTTCTATGCCACAGCCCACTTCTATCCTGATGGCAAGATCACCTGGATGACTGAAGGTCAAAGGTTTTCTTCGACTGTTGAAGAATGGGCAGAACTTCTGAACGCTCCAGTGCAGAGAGAGGACGACATTGATGTCTATGGGATTCCTAAGAAGAGTCATGATTCCATGAAGAATATGTACAAGGAGATCCCAGCTGCTGATTTGGAAGGATGGAAGCTTGGATCAGTGTACTATCTCCAGGCAGGTCTGACCACCACTAACACTATTTTGAGGCATACTTTGATGCCTAAGTCAGGAGACCACCGGATGATACGAGGCTATTCTATCAACATGCTGCACATTCTCGATGAGAAGGCACCTTTTAAGGTGATGGACTTGATGGTAGAGACCATTAAGAGGACTGCAGCTGACCAGAAGAGGTCGTGTGGGTTTGCACCGCAGATACAGATGCTCATCAACGCCAAGTTTGGCACGGGCAAATTCATGTTGGATAGGAAGCACTTGCCACTGCAGCCAGAGCATGAGGACAACGTAGTTGTGATGGATGAAGAGGATCCTACCTCAGTTGAAGGACAGGCCAAAATCGAAGCTGCAAAGAAGGCTAAAGCTGACAAAGAGGCAGCAGCAGCAGCAGCAGCTAAGCCAAAGAGCTTTGGAGAACAAATTCTTGAAGATACCCAAAGGATTGAACAACGCCTGGCCAGCATTGAGCAATCTCAGGAGAGCCTAGAGAGGATTGTCGAGGACAAGATCCACGCTCTGGACGTGAAGCTGACTGAGATTCAGGTGTCTGTCAACAAGCTTGAGGCAGACATGGAGGAGACAAGGCAGGAGAGAGCAGAGCTTATGCAGGATGATCTAGTCCAGGACTCTCATCGCCAGACTGCTCAGGTTCCCAGAGGATCCAGATCTGCAGCTATCCCAGTGACAGACTCCAGGGCTACCACTTCAGCACCAGCTACAGCTCCAGCAGTTCCTCCAGCTCCAGCATCCACTCCTCCACCGCAGACTTCAGCAGAAGTCTTCGCCGATGCCGCTATCTCTACACCGACATCTACCCAGACGGGAGCCGCCAGCAGAGCCCGCAGTGACGCTTAGCTCTATACCTTTTCGAACTTTTTGGTAACTTGTTGCCAAAGGGGGAGAAATTGTTATAGATCATAGGGCTTCGAGAGAGAGAGTGCTCCTTTCGTCTTTCGTTCTTTTGCCGGTTTTCTTTGAGATACAGTGATTTCTTTTGGTTCTTGGAACTTTAAGTGTGCTTGCTACAAGTTTGATGCTACCTTAATGAGTGCTTAGTCATACTATGCTTTAATGAGTGCTTATTGCTTATGATATGCTATTCCTTATTGTATGGCTATTTACTCTTGTCTTGGTGATTGAGTGCATGTTACTCATTCTTATCATTTTGTGTGCTCCACCAAGATGTATGTGACATGGAAGAGTGACCCATAATCCTAATCGATTGTGCATTCGCATTCAAACGCAAATTTTAAATAATGCACAAATTTAGGGGGAGCTCTTGTTTATCACATACTTCTCAAAGCGACGATATTATTCTTTGATTATATCCTTTGTCGAAGCTTTGATCTATATGTTGTCATCAATTACCAAAAAGGGGGAGATTGAAAGTGCAACTAATCCCCGGGTGGTTTTGGTAATTAATAACAACATATATATCATTGGACTAATATTTACTTGAGAATCATTTCAGAAAAGTTCGATGATATGGGTATGGAAATGTCTGAAGAAGTGGACCCCTCAAAATGCTAAGACAAGCATTGGCAAAAGCTCAAGACTCCATTTTTGGTTTAGTGATCAAAGATCACATTGAGTCCATAGGAAAAGCCAATACTATTAAAAGGGGATGAGGTTGTGTTGATGATCTTGTTGCTCAAGTGCTTGGTGATCTAGCTCCCTCAACTATCAGCACTCTTCACTATTCAACACACTCATAAGTAATCTCGGACAAACCGATTCTGCAAACTCAGTCCCACCGAGATGAACCACTTCGGTTATTTCTCCAAACCCTAATTTCTCGGTCCATCCGATTCTGAGTTTCGGTCTCACCGAAAATGGACTGCCAACCTTCTGTAACCAATGACATCATTTCGGAATATCCGAGTTGTTGTTTTCGGTCACACCGAGATGGCAAGCTCCAACCTTTGACTCATTTCGGACACACCGAGATGGTATTTTCGGTCCCACCGAAAATCCCAACGTTCACTATATTTGAACTTTCGGTCTGACCGAGTTTTCACTTCGGTCTCACCGAGATTGGTCAAATGTGTGTGTAACGGTTGGATTTTGTGTGGAGGATATATATACCCCTCCACCCCCTCTTCATTCGTGAGGAGAGCCATCAGAAAGTATCACCACTTCTACCATACACTTTCTGAGAAGTGAACCACCTACCCTTGTGTTGAGATCAAGCCATTCCATTCCTACCATATGAAACTTGATTTCTAGCCTTCCCAAGTTGCTTTCCACTCAAACCTTTCTTCCACCACAGCCATATCAGTGAGGAGAGTTGAGTGTTGGGGAGATTATCATTTGAAGCACAAGAGCAAGGAGTTCATCATCATCAACACCGTCTATTACCTTTTGGGGGCTGGTGCCTCCTAGATTGGTTAGGTGTCACTTGGGAGCCTCCGTCTTCGAGATGTGGAGTTGAACCAAGAAGTTTGTAAGGGCAAGGAGATCGCCTACTTCGTGAAGATCTACCCCGAGTAAGGCTAGTCCTCCGTGGGCGTAGGCCATGATGGAATAGACAAGGTTGCTTCTTCGTGGACCCTTCGTGGGTGGAGCCCTCCGTGGACTCGCGCAGCCGTTACCCTCCGTGGGTTGAAGTCTCCATCAACGTGGATGTACGATAGCACCACCTATCGGAACCACGACAAAAATCTTCGTGTCACCAAACTGCGTTTGATCTTCTCCACCTCTCTTTTACATGTGCAATTTACTTTCCGCTGCTTATACTCTAGAATTGCATGTGTAGGGTGATACTTGAATTGATCTTAATTGTGAAACTGCCAAAAACTTTGCATGATCTAAAGGCAGATTTTTTTATATTGTCAAGTAGTCTAATCACCCCCCCTCTAGACCTACTTTCGATCCTACAGTTTAGTTGCACTAGTGGCAATCTTTGATGCCCCGTGTATATAATATGTTGTCTGCTTGTGCTTTATTATCATAGTGGCAAACTTTGATACCAAGTGGATGTAATATGCCGTAATTTCTTTATTGTATAGTCTAGGTTTTTTCTTATTCATGATGTTGTAGTTATTTTACTGTATATACATCATGTCTTCACAGTAAACCGGCCAAACCGTAAAATTACGGTACATAATCGGGCCGTCATGCAATCATGATGTATGATCCGCATCATGGGCCCCGTCATCTTGGTCCGTTAGAAGGCCTAAATGTAAACTAGTCCACTAGTACAGTCGAGCCTTTAATAGGTCGAGTAAACCGCCGGCCCTCTTTTTGCAATAAAACTCAATGGCCTTTTAGGATGCTGAAAAGTAGGTTGGGCCTGAAACGTGTCGAACAGCTCACGGGCCGGCAGAAGCCTGAAGTGGACCCCGGCCCATCATTGTGCCAATCAAATCATGGGCTTTTAACAGGCCAAAATTGTCTCGGTTCTTGTTTGGCCCATTCAGATTATCGGTTGCGAGCAGGCCGGATGCAAACCGGGCCGTAGTTAGGCCCAACTATATGATGGGCTTTTAATAGGCTGAAATTATTATAGGGCCAAAATGTTAAACGGGCCCTTAACAGGCCGAAACTAATATCAGGTAGAATTACTAAATGGGCCTTTAGCAAGTGGGCCCAAAAGCATAGCGTCCAGATGACAGGCCGAATCTGATATGGGCCATAATTTAGCCCAAAGCCTCTTAAAGGGTCGGACCTGATCTGGGCCGTAATTTGGCCCAGAACGTGGTAGGCTTTTAACGGGCCGGATCTCATATGGGCCATTGTTAGGCCCGGAACGTGGAAGGCCATTAATGGACCGGATCAAATATGGGCCGGCATTTGGCCCAAAAGATGGCAACCAGTTAATGGGCCGGCCTACTTGATATGTCTCCATTGTATCTATAACTTTTCATTGTTCCATGCCAATATTCTACAGCTTTCATATACTTTTAGCAACTTTTTATACTATTTTTTGGGACTAACATATTGGTCCAGTGCCCAGTGCCAGTTCCTATTTGTTGCATGTTTTTTGTTTCGCAGAATATCCATATCAAACGGAGTCCAAACGGGATAAAAACAGACGGATATTTTTTTGGAATATATGTGAATTTTGGGAAGCGGAACCAACGTGAGACGATGCCCGAGTGGCCCACGAGGGTGAGGGGCACGCCCAGGGGGGCAGGCATGCCCTGGGCCCTCGTGGCCACTCCGTAAGGCGTTTGATGCCCTTCTTTCGCTGCACGAAAGCTAATATCCGAATAAAAATCGTGTCCAAAATTCAGCCCAATCGGAGTTACGGATCTCCGGGAATTTAAGAAACGGTGGAAGGCCAGAATCGGGGAACGCAGAAACAGAGAGAGACAGAGAGACATATCCAATCTCGGAGGGGCTCTCGCCCCTCCCACGCCATGGAGACCATGGAACAGAGGGGAAACCCTTCTCCCATCTAGATAGAAGGTCAAGGAAGAAGAAGAAGGAGGGGGCTCTCTCCCCCTCGCTTCCGGTGGCACCGGAGTGATGCCGGGGCCATCATCGTCACCGCAATCTACACCAAAAACTTCACCGCCGTCATCACCAACTCTTCTTCCCTCTATCCAGCGGTGTAACCCTCTTCTACCCACTGTAATCTCTACTTAAACATGGTGCTCAATGCTATATATTATTTTCCAATGATGTATGGCTATCTTATGATGTTTGAGTAGATCTGTTTTGACCTATGGGTTAATTGATGATTGTGATTGGTTTGAGTTGCATGTTTTATTATTGATGTTGTCCTATGGTGCTCTCCATGTCGCGCAAGCGTGAGGGATCCCCGCTGTAGGGTTTGCAATATGTTCATGATTTGCTTATGGTGGGTGGCGTGAGTGACAAAAGCACAGGCCCGAGTAAGTAGGTTGTTTGCGTATGGGAATAAAGAGGACTTGATACTTTAATGCTATGGTTAGATTTTACCTTAATGATCTTTAGTAGTTGCGGATGCTTGCTAGAGTTCCAATCATAAGTGCATATGATCCAAGAAGAGAAAATATGTTAGCTTATGCCTCTCCCTCAAATAAAATTGCAACCGTGATTATCGGTCTAGTTATCGACTGCCTAGGGACAAATAACTTTCTCGTGACAAAAAGCTCTCAACTAAAACTAATTTAGTTGTTTCATTATATTAACAACCCCTAGTTTTATTTACGTGCTCTTTATATTCTTGCAAATATATCCCAAAAAAACCAAAAAGTACTTCTAGTTTCATACTTGTTCTAGATAAAGTAAACGTCAAGCGTGCGTAGAGTTGTATCGGTGGTCGATATAACTTGAGGGAATATTTGTTCTACCTTTAGCTCCTCGTTGGGTTCGACACTCTTACTTATCGAAAGAGGCTACAATTGATCCCCTACACTTGTGGTTTATTGATACGTCCAAAACGTATCTATAATTTCTGCTTGCTCCATGCCACTTTTGGGTGATATTGCTATGATATTCATACACTTACATACACTTTTGATCATATTTGGACTAACCTACTAATCCAGTGCACCCCGGTGCCAGTTTCTGTTTTCGGCTGTTTTTGTATTTCAGGTTTTCACGTTACGAGAACTGCCAGGAAAAATCCAGAAAAATCATATAAAAAATCAGCGTTCCAGAACCTACCTTGCGCCCGAAGGACAGCCGGGGGGGCACCAGGGCTCCAGGCGCCCTGGCGGCGCCCCCCCCCCCTGGGCCGCGCCGGGGGGGGGGCGCCTGGGGCCCCCGAGCCGCGTCTGGTGCCCCCCTTCGGCATATATTTAGAGCATCCTTCGAAACCCTCGGGACGGGAACTCTTTTTTGCGATCTCATATCTGTTCCGCCGCCGCCGCCGCTTCCAAGATCGGGAGCACCAGGAGAACTCTTCCCGGCACCCTACCGGAGGGGAGGATCACCATCGGGAGCCACTCCACCACCATGGATGCCTCCCGGATGAGATGTGAGTAGTCTCCCTTGGACCATGAGTCCATGACCAGTAGCTATGTGATGTTCTCCTCCCGTTCTTGTGCTTCACTAATTAGTCCTCGTGAGCTGCCCTACATGATCGAGGCACATATGTAATCCTTATGCTGTTGCTATGATGAGTTTGCTGGGATCCGATGGATTATGAGATTATGTTCAGATTGATCTTGAGTAATATATTTGATCTACCTCTTTTATATTTATGTTCATAAGTAATTCTTGCATGTTCTCCATTGTTATTTATTGCTTTGGCCAAGTAATACGTAGTGACTCCAAGAGGGAACGTTATGCTCGATTGTGGGTTCATGCCCCTCGATGACTAGCTTGAGTGACAGAAACATGAGTCTAGGGGATGTGCTGTTGCCACAAGGGGGAAAACAACGGTGCTTGTGCCCGCGGGTGCAAGGATTGTTTACTTTACGCAAAGTTCTTTTAATGCAGTTGTCTGTTGCTTTGAGTTTACACTATGGGTGGGACTCGCAACTTAATACCAGCGAGATGTTCTGGATAGATATCTCAAGGTGGATGATTAGTAGTAGATATTGATGGATTTCGGTCTACTTACTTTGGCGTACCGCCCATGCTTTGAACCTCAACCTTTCTTGCAATGTAATCAGCATTGGTTTGCGTTCGTGGTCCTGTCAATTGCCCAGCTGTAATTCGTTTACCTCACATAGCTGTTTTATCGTCTTTTGGGAGAGAGACATCACTAGTGAACATCATGAGACTTCGGTCCATATTACCATCATTGATCACATCCGCTATTTACTTTTCGCTATTATTTACTATTGCAATCATTATCTATCACTACTATCATTTGCGTTTAATCCTTTGTGAACTACAAGGCCGGAGGGATTGACAACCTCTCTGTACTCGTTGGGAGCAAAGTTATTTGTATCTGTGTGCAGGTCCACGTTAATTGCTAATCCGCGCCGTTAGCAGTTGACACCTACTTGTTGAACCTAGGAGTCTCTGGGGATTCGATCCTTGGCATCCTTGCTAAGGGAAAACACTTCCACAACATTGCATCTTTCACCTTCCACTTGGGGTAACCAACGAGGGGTTAGAGGCCCATCAGTTATCACTACTCGGTTCCTCAAAATCTTGTGGGCCTACAGCTAGACCGACCCATTAATGTCGGCAAAATCTCGTGGGCCTTTAGCTGGGCCGGCCCATTATGGTCCACAAAAATCTTGTGGGACTTCACCTGGACCGGCCCATTATGGCCCGCAAAAATCTTGTGGGCCTTTACCTGGGCCGGCCATTCGCACATGCATACACATGTATATCTACAATTTGGTATATATATATAATTTTTCCTACATGGAGGCATTACTGTGGTAGCAGGTAATGGTATTCTCCATTGGGTTTATAACCTGGTGGAGCAAAAATCCCGCTATTTCCTCTTGAATTGCTCATACACGATCCTCCGATAGGAGCTGATCCCGCATCGCATTGAACTTCAAAGAAGGATATCAATACGCATGTATTAGTTGTGTGATTAGATATTGATAATGATGTAAAACCTATGAATAGTGTTCTGGCAAACGTACCCATCGCAGTCTAGCATCCCGTGTCCTTTCAGACGCCATGTGGCGAATGTTCTCGCAAATGTAGTATGCACATAAACCAGTCCCTGGCGCCTGCTTCATGGCCTTTACGAGAATAGAATTCAATCAGATAATAATTAATCAAGCATGATATTTAATGGTATTGAAACTAGAATTAAAGAGATGGCAGCTAGCTAGCTAGTACAACTTAGTTAATTACCTTGGGTCGATACCAATACAGATTTTGTTTCCATGGCGGGCCTGGAACCTCTTGTTTGAACTTTGCCCAAGCCCTGCCCGCCGGCAAAGAAAATGAATAAAGGAGTTATTAATTAGTTGATATCAGGAAATGACGAACTAAAGAGGTCGGCATATAGTTCAATAATGATTGAAATTACCTGTTGACTATCCCCTTAACGATTGAGTAGTCACTAGGTTTCTTCAAGTAGTGAATCAAGTAGTTCAACGTTTCCTTCTTCAACTTGAATGTTTAACAAGATCCAGTGGAAATTGCATGCGCATACGTTTGCATGTTTAAATTAAGCGGCCATATGCATAACACTCATCAACTACCCTAAAACCTATACACTTATTAACACCTAACTAGTAAGTAAAAATAGAATTTGTGGTATACAAGACAGTGTGACTGACGTGAAGTTGTAAGGAAGTAGTATATCTTGATTGGTATTGAGGCGCTTCAAGAACTCTAGCATGTTTTTCTCTACCTCATCTCGATATCATGGAAGTGTCCATGTATGTTCATTAACGGTACTTGGGTCAATGAACCCAATGCCATAGCGTCCAGCTTTTTTCATTTCATACATCTTCATCCTGCATAATTAATACCACAGAAAAGAATATAGTGAGGATACATGTAATGATCAACGACCACTACAACTAGCTTGTGACTTAAATTACAGAAAGAAATCACTTACAGACAATAGCAACTGACGATAGATTCGTTGAGTGCGTCATTATTGAATAACTGAAACAGTTATGTATACTCAACGGACAGAGCTGTCTCATGGAAGTAATGCTCTACCTTGACTTTCACCATGAGGGACTCTCGATTGCTAGTCTTGCAAATATTCAGGTACCATTGATGCAATTCATACATTCTCGTTGGGAGCTTATTGACCTCCTCAGGCTTTAGCATAGGTTTGCCGCAGACATATTTCCGTTTTAGTTCCTACTCTATAAAAGTTTCCATGGGTCGAGCCCTAGGAGTTGTTCTACAGTGCATCTGATATCTGCAGCCTACCTTCTATGATCGTCGGTTATTAGCACATCATCATCGATGCCGATACTTGCATGTGGGGGGATCGGCATAGGTACATTGAACGGGGGGGGGGTTGATTGCACCGCCTGTTCTCCCAGCCAGGGAACGGTTTTCCCGCTTTTTTGGGCAGCTGCTTGGCTCGAGCTTGAGGTCGACTTCTTCTTTTGTTGTGCTCGATGTGCCTTCCTGATTTGGCGCTCATAGTCTAAGTCAACAGGTTTGGGAGGTGGTGCTTTAGCCATACTAAGAAAGTGGTCAACAACTTTATCAGACACTTTCTCCTTTGGCGGCGGTGGCGGTTTCGATCCAAAATGGGCGTCCAATTGGGCCCTCACTTCGGCTTCGTTTTCCTCCTCAGTCATGTCATAATGCCTCTTCAGAAGAGGCGCGAGGCTTGGACCATATTGAAATCGCTTGCCTCCTCCTGTACCTCTTGTACCTTGACTTGTACCGCTATGCGCCATAGCTGCGGCGGCTCTCTTACGATGTTGCTGAGGCGGCGAAGACGGCTGATGTGGTTGACTTGGAGGAGGATGAGTGGGCTGACATGGTGCTGGACTTGGAGCAGGAGGAGTGGGATGACGCTGTGCCGGACTTGGACGAGCAGGAGTGGGCTAACGTGGTTCCGGACTTGTAGCAGGAGCAGTGGGCTGACGCGGTGCCGGACTTGGAGGAGGAGGACTCTGCTGAGGCGGTGGCTGATGACTTGGAGGAGCGGGAGTCTGCTGACGCGGTGGTGGTCTTCGAGGAGGAGTCTGCTGACGCAGTGTTGGTGGCCTTGGAAAGATGATGCAATCCTTTCTCCATAGGATGATACGATGTATGGCATCTCCTAGTGTGTTCTCGTCGTCACCTCCAGGAATGTCAAGGTCTAGCCCCGAATATTGTGCCACCACTTCATCTACCTAGACACGAGCATAGCCACCTGGAATCGGGTTGCAATGGTAGGTTGCTCCAGGGGAATTTGTGTAAGCAAGGGCTTCCGCCACCTTCATGGATATGTTCTTCATTTTGAAGTGTAGCTCACAATTAGTGTTCTCCATGATGTTATCCACAGGGTGTGTATCATCACCCGGGGTGGAACCCACGCTGCTTCTCAGCATGGATGGGACGGTGCTATCCAATGCTGGATCCGCTAGCTGCTGTTGAGACCCCCTTCCTGGCTAAGTGAGTTGACCTGCTGCTGCTGCCGCTCGAATTGGAGTGCCAACTCCGCGTGCTTTGCTTCTACTATGTGAAGGCATTCTGCTTCCTGCCTCCTCTCCTCCTCCTCCAACTTGTTCTTCTTCTCCTCCTGCATCTTCTTTCTCGCACGGCTTCTGTACTCGGCGTTCCATTCCTCAAACTCCTCATACCACGGAACAACGCCTTTGCCTTGTGTTCTTCCCGGGTGTTCATGGTTTCCCAGGGCGCGCGTAAGCTCGTCGTTCTCTCTATTGGGCGTGAACACCCCCATTCGAGCATCTTCTATTGCAACAAGGAACTTGTCTTCGGATCCTTTAAGACTTGCCTTCTTCGAAACCTTGCCTGTCTTTGGGTCCAACGCCTCTCGTGCGCATAGAACCAACTCCTGACCCTGGGGGGAGGGGGCAGCTCAATGTAATTAGAGTGACCTCTGCATCCACCATCTCTTGCTCAGACTTATCCCACTTAGTCCGGGCCACCGTGTAGCCACCTGGCGCCAGCCTATGGAAATGCTCCTTTTTGCGGCATTGGCCTTCTTTCTTTTCGACCGTTCCTTAGATAATTCTGATTCCTTGAATTTCACGAAAGCGGGTCAGTGATCTCTTCACTTCTTCGGTGTTTCCTTAAATTATGGAGTCTTCTTTCCTTCATGGACGTAGTTGGCCCATATATTTTTCTTGTGGTTGTTGAATGCAATTGCCATCTTCCTAAGAGCAGCTTTCTTGACAATCTGCAAATCTTTCTTTGTGAAATGATCTGATAGGGTGAAATGTTCCATGAGATATTCCCAAAGTTGATTTTTTGCTCTTTGGTCGACAAAAGTAAGATATGGACGTGGCTTTGATAGCTCTTTCTATTCTTGAATGCAGATCGAGAGTTGGTCCTTCACAAGAACTCCGCACTGAAGAACGAACTTGTTCGCAATGTTCTTAGGGTCGCTTGGTTCGCCATTAGGTTTGATGGTATCTATGTTGTACTTTACGCCCTCCTTCAACTTTTTGGCCGGGCCTCGCACTGTCTTGCCGCCCGTAGAAGATTTGCTAGATCCGGAGGGCTGAAAGAAGAAAGATCGATTCGTTAATATCTTCAAATCATTTGAAACATGAGATGATCACCAGATGCCTGCTTATATAAATATACCTCGCCGGCCTCTGTTATTTCAAGATCAAAATTTTCTTCGTCAACAGAATCATAGTTCTGGACTTCATCCATTCGGTCGTCTTGATTGAACATCATATCATCACCCTCCCCGATATTGTTCAGATATTGGGAGTTGTCATCTTCTTTAGTCTGATCATCTGGCTGGCGAGAGGAGCATATGATCTCGAACAGGGCATGGTCTCCTTCTTTGCCGTTATTGTCCGCCATAGCTAAAAATATAACATTTCTAATTAACATTTATATATCTAATTAACATTTATATATCCAAAATTCATCTAACATTTCTATTACTAAAAGTATAAAAAAACTTAAAACAAACTTGCTTCTAACATTTATATATCTAATTCATCTAATATTTTTATATATCTAATGTCAAAATTACATCTAATCATGTAGTGAAAGAAAATGTTAAAATTCATCTAACTAACATATCTATATCTAAAATTCATCTAACATTTCTATAAATAAAAATATAAAAAAAACTATTTC
>LR738710.1:726069941-726142678 GCA_902687465.1 Secale cereale
TGTGTGTGTGTATGTGTGTGTGTTTGTATGGGGGCGGTGACGGGGCGGCCGAGGGCTCACAGCGCGGGGCTACCGGGGCGGTGGCCGGGGCGGCGACCGACGGCGGCGGCGTACGGGGCGGCGGCGAGCAGACGCGGCGACGACGGCGACGGCGACGGGTCGGGGCGGCGATGAGGACGGGGGCGACGACGACGACGACGTGCGACGTGGGCGACGACAGCGTCGATGGAGAGGAAGAGAAGAAACAGAGGAAAACTGATTTTTTTTTCAAGTGTCGTATATATAGGATCGACCTTTAGTACCGGTTGGAACCACCAACCGGTACTAAAGGTCTGTTTTGGCCACGCCAAGCGGCGGGAAGACCCGCCCCTTTAGTACCGGGTCGTGGCTCCACCCGGTACTAAATACCTCCCCGTTTAGTACCGGCTGGAGCCACGACCCGGTACTAAAGGGGTGTGTTGCCACCCCATGGTGCCAAAATTTAGTCCCACCTCGCCGAGCGAAGGGCAACCGCACTGGTTTATAAACCCAACCGTGGCTGCTCCTTCGAGCTCCTCTCTATAGTAGGCTTCTGGGCCTAACTTTGCCGCGCTGCCCTGTGGGCCTGCTGGGCCTTATGGGCCTGCATCCTGGCCCAAGGCCTAGCAGGCTCACTAGATAGCGCGCAAAGTGGTTTTTTATGTAGTTTTTTTCCTTTTCTGCTTTATTTATTATTTTTATTTATTTTTGAATTGTTTTTTGCTGTATTTAGAGTTTCTTTGTGAATATTACTGCTTTAGGTAAAAAAATTACAAACTTTCTGTTAGTGCCAGTAGTTTTCAAATTTGAATAGTTTAAACTTGAATTATTTGAAATTTGTGTGAATCACTAGTTTGTCAATAACTTATTTTAATAATAGATTTTCCAATGATTATTTTTTCTCATGTGGCTTTGAATGGTGCATTTTGAACACACAAAAAGTCTGGATTTCAAATAAGTTCAAAAAAATGAAATGCCTTTGTAACAGATGAGTTTTCGTCCAAAACCCTGAAACTTCAAAAGAGATTGTCCATTTTGTACACGAAGTGAATCCAGTTTTTGCCGTAAACCTCTCTACTTTTTTGCACATGCTATGTGGCTCAAATGATGATACCATGCCAACTTTCAACATTTTCATAATTCATTTGAAGTGTTTTTCAATTTCAGGGTCATTTTGCTCTAGAAAAATTCAGTAAATGCATGAAAAATACCAAATGAATTCAGAAAGGGTTGATAATTGGTGATGTGGATTTGAATGGTGCATATTGAACACACCAAAAGTTTAGGGTTCAAATAAGTTCAAAAAAATGAAAGGCCTCCCTAATAGAGAGTTTTCGTCCGAAACCCTTATACTTCGAAAGAAATTGTCCATTTTTACACGAAGTGCATCCAGTTTTTGCCGTAACCCTCTCTACATTTTTTCACATGCTATGTGGGTAAAATGATGATACCATGCCGACTTTCAACCTTTTCAGAGTTCATTCGAAGTGTTTTTCAATTTCAGGGTCATTTAGCTCTTAAAACATTCAGTAAATGCATCAAAAATACCAAATGAATTCAGAACGGGTTGATAATTGATGATGTGGATCTGAATAATGCATTTTTCACACACAAAAAGTCTGGAGTTCAAATGATTTAAAAAAATGAAATGCCTCTGTAACAGATGAGTTTTCGTGTGAAACCGTGATACTTCGAAAGAGATTGTCTGTTTTATACACGTAGTGCATCCAGTGTTTGTCATAGCCCTATCTACTCTTTTGCACATGCTATGTATGTCAAATGGTGATACCATGCCAACTTTCAACCTTTTCAGAGTTCATTTGAAGTGTTTTTCAATTTCACGGTCATTTAGCTCTAAAAACATTTACTAAATGCATCAAAAATACCAAATGAATTCAGGAAGGGTTGTAATTGATGATGTGGATTTGAATGGTGCATTTTGAACACACAAAAAGTCTGGAGTTCAAATAAGTACAAAAAATGAAATGCCTCTGTAACAAATGAGTTTTCGTCCAAAACCCTGATACTTCGAAAGAGATTGTCCATTTTGTTCACGACGTGCATCCAGTTTTTGCCGTAACCTCCTCTAATTTTTTGCACATGCTATGTGGGTCAAATGACGATACCATGCCAACTTTCAACCTTTTCAGAGTTCATTTGAAGTGTTTTTCGATTTCAGGGTCATTTAGCTGTAAAAACATTCTGTCAATGCATCAAAAATACCAAATGAATTCAGAAAGGATTGATAGTTGATGATGTGGATTTGAATGGTGCATGTGAACACACAAAAAGTCTGGAGTTCAAATAAGTTCAAAAAAATGAAATGCCTCTTTAACAGATGAGTTTTCGTCCGAAACCCTGATACTTCGAAAGAGATTGTCCATTTTGTATACAAAGTGCATCCAATTTTTGTTGTAACCCTCTCTACTTTTTTGACCATGCTGTGTGGGTCAAATGATGATACCATGCCGACTTTCAACCTTTTCAGAGTTCAGTTGAAGTGGTTTTCAATTTCAGGGTCATTTAGCTCTAAAAACAATGTGTAAATGCATCAAATACCAAATGAATTCAGAAAGGGTTGTAATTGATGATGTGGATTTGAATGGTGCATTTTGAACACACAAAAAGTCTGGAGTTCAAATAAGTTCAAAAAATGAAATGCCTCTGTAACAAATGTGTTTTCGTCCAAAACCCTGATACTTCGAAAGAGATTGTCCATTTTGTTCACGAAGTGCATCCATTTTTTGCCGTAACCCCCTCTACTTTTTTGCACATGCTATGTGGGTCAAGTGACGATACCATGCCAACTTTCAACCTTTTCAGAGTTCATTTGAAGTGTTTTTCGATTTCAGGGTCATTTAGCTGTAAAAACATACTGTAAATGCATCAAAAATACCAAATGAATTCAGAAAAGGTTGATAGTTGATTATGTGGATTTGATTGGTGCATGTGAACACACAAAAAGTCTGGAGTTCAAATAAGTGCAAAAAAATGAAATGCCTCTTTAACAGATGAGTTTTCGTCCGAAACCCTGATACTTCGAAAGAGATTGTCCTTTTTTTACACAAAGTGCATCCAATTTTTGTTGTAACCCTCTCTACTTTTTTTCCCATGCTATGTGGGTCAAATGATGATACCATGCCAACTTTCAACCTTTTCAGAGTTCAGTTGAAGTGTTTTTCAATTTTAGGGTCATTTAGCTCTAAAAACATTCAGTAAATGCATCAAAAATACCAAATGAATTCAGAAAGGGTTGATAATTTATTATGTGGATTTGAATGATGCATTTTGAACACATAAATAGTCTGAAGTTCAAATGATTTCCAAATAATGAAATGCCTCTGTAAGAGATGAGTTTTCGTGTGAAACCCTGATACTTCGAAAGAGATTGTCCATGTTATACACGAAGTGCATCCAATTTTTCCCGTAACCCTCTCTACTTTTTGGCACATGCTATGTGTGTCAAATGATGATATCATGCCAACTTTCAACCTTTTTAGAGTTCATTTGAAGTGTTTTTCGATTTCAGAGTCATTTAGCTCTAAAAACATTTAGTAAATGCATCAAAAATACCAAATGAATTCAGAAAGGGTTGTAATTGATGATGTGTATTTGAATGGTGCATTTTGAACACACAAAACGTGTGGAGTTCAAATAAGTTCAAAAAATGAAATGCCTGTAACAGATGAGTTTTCGTTCGAAAACCTGATACTTTGAAAGATTTTGTCCATTTTGTACACAAAGTGCATCCAGCTTCTGCCATAACCCCTCTACTTTTTTGCACATGCTATGTGGGTCAAATGATGATACCATGCCAATGATACCATGCCAACTTTCAACCTTTTCAGAGTTCATTTGAAGTGTTTTTCGATTGCAGGGCCATTTAGCTCTAAAAACATTCTGTAATGCATTAAAAATATCAAATGAATTCAGAAAGGGTTGATAGTTGATGATGTGGATTTGAATGGTGCATTTTGAACATACAAAAAGTCTGGAGTTCAAATAAGTTCAAAAAAAAATGAAATGCCTCTATAACATATGAGTTTTCATTCAAAACCGTGATACTTCGAAAGAGATTGTCCATTTTGTACACAAAGTGCATCCAGTTTTGGCTGTAACCCTCTCTACTTTTTTGCACATACTATGTAGGTCAAATGATGATACCATGTTAACTTTCAACCTTTTTCAGAGTTCATTTGAATTGTTTTTCAATTTCAGGGTTATTTAGCTTTAAATAATTCAGTAAATGCATGAAAAATATCAAATGAATTCAGAAAGGGTTGATAGATGATGATGTGGATTTTAATGGTGCATTTTGAACATAGAAAAAGTCTGGAGTTCAAATAAGTTCAAAAAAAAAAGAAATGCCTCTGTAACAGATGAGTTTTCGTCCGAAATCCTGATACTTGGAAAGAGGTTGTCTATTTTGTACACGAAGTGCATCCAGTTTTTGCTGTAACCCTCTCTACTTTTTTGCACATGCTATGTGGGTCAAATGATGATACCATGCCAACTTTCAACCTTTTCAGAGTTTATTTGAAGTGTTTTTCCATTTCAGGGTCATTTAGCTCTAAAAAATCAGTAAATGCATGAAAAATACCAAATGAATTCAGAAAGGGTTGATAATTCATGATGTGGATCTTAATGGTGCATTTTGAACACACAAAAAGTCTGGAGGTCAAATAAGTTCAAAAAATGAAATGCCTCTATAACATATTGATCATAAAAAATACATTGATCATCAATGATCTTTTTGTGTACAATCTGAATTGTCAGTATGAGTCCTCACTGGTTTAGAAACCGGAGAAGACTCACATTTCGGCCACAAATTCTACACATAGAGCTCAATGAAGACCAAGTGGTTGTGATAGTTTGAGACGTAACATATTTAAGGTGGTAAAAACCCTCTTAGCGGAGCGAGGTGGGACTAAAAAACCGCTGCAAAAAGAATCAACTAAAAAAATCTAGTACCGGTTTGTGGCTTGAACCGGTACTAAAGGGGCAGGTGGGGCCCCAGCATGACAACAGCCTGCGAGAACCTCTTTAGTACCGGTTCGTGGCATGAACCGGTACTAAAGGTTCGCCACGAACCAGTATTAATGAGCGCCGCCTGCCTAGCTGTTGGAACCGACACTAATGGTCACATGAGTGCCGGTTCAGTTACAAACCTAGACTAATGTACTTCACATTAGGCCCTTTTTCGACTAGTGTTGGTACTCCATGTTGTTGGAAGTGGGTGATCACTACTGCAGGAATGCCTTGCAGTGGTGGGCAAGCTTTCGAGGGGCGCCTGCCACCAACCTCCCACCACTTCTAGTACCCCATCAGTAGCGGGCACACACCCTCCACTGGTGGAGCATCTCCAGTTGCGGGCATCTCCAGCCACCCGCCATAGATGTGTGTTGTAGTTGTGGCGGCCAAACTTCCCTCACCACCACAGCTAGATGTTGTGATTGGGGCCGAAACCCTGGGCTTCCCATCACAACTATACATATAACAAGCAAGAATTTACATATTCTATCACATGCAGTACGATGTATCATAGATTAGTAGCAGCACATTTTATCATAGTCAATAAATAAGCTAACAATAAGTTGCCCAACTGCATATAGCAAAGTCATATGGGAATTTCCATTTAAACATAGAAACAACATTCAGTGCATCGATCATCATAGAGACCACATTATGGCACCGCACATATAGTTTACAAATAAAAGTTAAACTCCATCATAGCAAGTTGCAATTAAGCTTAGCTCTGTGAAGAGTTGTCCTCGTCTCTTATCATCTTCTTGACCTTGGATAGGGTGGACTTGGCAGTTTCTAAAACTGTCTTGACAGCCTCGACGGCTCCTCGCGCACTCTCTACAACAACTTTGTGGCTTCTAGTGGCTCCCCTCACAAGATCAGGAGATCCTTAAGCACTCTTGGCGTATCATATAGCCTTGTGGGTGCCTACCAGGGTCCTCTCCGCATAGGTGAGCATGAACACCGAGTACTCAACCAGCCTCGAGACGTCGTCTAGGGCTATAGGAGTCGTAACGAGGACTATCGGCTCCTCCATCTAAATCGCAAAAGTTGACAGTTAGATAAACCACATCTATATGAAAGCAACAATATAAGAAGATAACTGAAACTATGGACGGCAACGCTCGGTGTCTTTCTTCGGGTGGGAAATTCTCACTCTTAAGTGGTTGTACATATGTTCGGCACTCCATGACTGGTTATTCGACCATCGGTGATGGTCGTTCTTCACCTTCTCCTCCTCCTTTACCAACATATATATATGATGTACACTTCATGTTATTTCGACCGTTGGTGAAGCTCGTCCTTCACCTTATCCTCCTGCTTTACCAAGTGATGAGAGGAGGAGAAGAGGAAGGACGACCCCTATGACAACAGCAGGTATCCTCCTCTGAAAACAATAAATCTCAGCAGTATGTGGATTTAGAGTGAGAATTTCCCCTTGAACAAATAATGTAGCTAAGAATATCAGTAGACTAATTAAGTATTACCTGTAGAAAAAACATTGAATAGCTATATGACTTAGTTTCAATAGCATTACATGAAAATTTTGGCATGAACTATGCTTTAAAATGGACATATTAAGTGCTAGAAATTTGGCGAAACGGAAATAAATTAACTTTTCACCAGAACATTAGCTCCTATTGTGAATCCTTGTAAAGAAAGTTCCTATAATCTACGGTCTATGATCTACGAATATGAATAAGAAAGTTCCTATAATCTACGAAAAAAGAATTTAACTAACAATATAAACAACACTACATTAAATTTGGGCATGAACTCCGCTTTAGAATGGACATACTAAACGCTAGAAATTTAGCGAAACGGAAATAAATCAACGTTTCACCAAAACATTAGCTCTTATTATGAATCCATGTAAAGAAAGTTCCTATACTCTACGGTCTACGAATACGAATAAGAAAGTTCCAATTATCTACGGCCTACGATCTACGAATGTGAATAAAAAAGTTTCTACAATCTACGAACAAAAAATTTAACTACAATCTATGATCTACAAACCCTAACCATAACCCCCTAAACCACGTACCCCTAACTCTAACCCTAGCTCCCCTACCAATGTGGGTGGCCGCCAGGGCCGTCGGTGTTGGTGGCGGCCGCAGCCATTGGTGTGGGTGATGGTGGGGAGTGGGGACAACGAGATCGTATCGGATCCCATGGTGACAGCGACGACGGGGCCGAGGGTGGCGGTGAAGAGGACGGCGGGGCCGACGGGGCAGCCAAGAGGACGACGAGGCAGAGGCGACGATGGCGCCAAGAGCAGGATCCGTGGGTGAGAGTTAGGGTGAGCGAGTGTGTGAAGTCAGGAGGACAACGAGGTGCGCGTGTGTTGATGAAATATGTTCGTGGTGCGACGGACAACAACGTGCAACCGCCACAACTATGTTATGATAGAATTGGATATCTGGCAAGGATAACTAGTGGTGATTGTGGTGCCGCTTGCCACTGCTTGGTCATCTACCTGTGGCGGTCACTAGGTAGAGCCCGTCACTACCGAGTTATGCAAACAAGTCACACCCAGGATAATATACCTGTGGCGGGTCATCAGTTTCGCCCGCCACAGTAAGTCTATTAGCTGTGGCGGGCAGGTTTTGCTACCCGCGACTGTTTAATTTAAAATATAGCTGCGGCGGGTGCCCCGGCTTGCCTGCCACTAATTCGGGTTAACCTATAAGCCCTTTCCTAGTAGCGGAAGTTTTGGACATGGATTGCGGGGAGACGGCTCCGGATGGCGGTCTGCATGATTGGTTCTCCGGCGGGCCTCATGTCAGCGGTGGTGGCCTCCCTCTTGGTCGCGTGGGCAACGAGAGGAGTAGCGATGGGTGGCTCGGGCAGGTCCTCTATGTGGCGTCACCTAGTTATGGATCTGGGTGGTTTGAGTGCGCCGCGCTTGCCCTAGAGCGGGCAGGTCCACTATGTGGCGTCACCTAGTTATGGATCTGGGTGGTTTGAGTGCGCCGCGCTTGCCCTAGGGGCCTCATGGTGACCTAGGTGAGGTGCCGAGTGAAAGCTCTGCGCGTTTGCGCTGACGACGGTGATGCTCGCAGGCGCATCTATCTTCTTGAAGACGTTGTCGTGGGTCTCCTCTCCTTGTTAGAATTCCGGGTGAAGATCCTAGTCCGTTTGGCTAGGCAGCGATGACGCTTTGCGTCATTTTCCCTCCTGAAGGTGTTGTCGATAACTTAGGTGTCCTAGGGTGTAGCATGGCTTTGTACTAAAATCATCATGTATGTTCTATCGGTAGCGTAGTCGCCTGTGTTCTACGCGCTCTGAGTATATTAGGATCAGTTTTGTAAGGGGGACTACCTCATCACTTTGCATCATTTGGTCATGTACTCTTATTTGGTTCCGTGTTTTATACATAAACCGGAACGAGAGCTTGTTTAGAGACATTCATAGTAGACATAATATCTTAGTCTTATCTTTTTTCTTTTTTCTACATTTTTTTTCAAATTCCTTCCAAAGAAGCCCTAACCCTGTCGTTGAACAACGTTGAATATCCGGAAGAAAAAGAACAACATTTCTGAAATCAAATTAACCATGTAAGCATTACCAACTGTTTGCTATGCAATTTTTTATTTTAAAAAGATTTGACCTTAGGGCTTTGATTACATTCAAGACTTTGAGCTGCAGATTTTGGCAGATCTGTTGATGTATAATGTGTTATCTAGTCTCTTTCATTAGATCGGTCTTTTGTTTGCATTGGCTAAAGCATGCACTTCTACGTGGTATCAGAGTCAAGAGGTCTTGAGTTCAAGACCCGGCTGACGCAATTAAATTACAGCCCACTTTCGGTCCACGTTTAGGCCTGAGGAAGCCACATATGAAGGAGAGTGTTGATGTATAGTGTGTTGCCTAGTCTCTTCCATCGGATCGGTGTTTTGATTGCATTGGCTAGAGCATGCACTTCTACAAGATGCAAGGAGATCAGTTGGAAGTTGGGAAGCAGGAGCAAACAATGCATTATAACTAAAATTAGTGCAATTGTAATTCACGAAGCATGTGTGTTTGGGTTTATATCTCCTAACCAGTCTGGGGTTTCTTTCTCCCTCCCGTCGTTTCAAAATAGATGACCCAATTTTATACTAACTTGTAAGATACCTATTCTTAAGTAACTTTCTCCTTGAAAACCTTGAACCATGCATATACTATCCTACAGATACAAGTGTATAATCTTCTTAGCCAAGCAGGAATTACCCACTTGTAGTCGTAGATATATACACTTATTTTGGACAGAAGTTGAGCTTGTGTTCTCTTGCTTTAATTCTTGGCTTTAATCCTGTGCTAACCAGAATCGATGCGTGTCCATCTTCTACGTAGAGAGAGCATGCAAGAAACGTACGCTATATTGACAACGCATACGGATCACACGGATCCGATAAGTGTACATGTTGATACTTGACACTTGTAGCCAAGAACATCCATGGAGGCTAAGAGCATCTCCAGCCACATCCCCAACAGGCTCCCAAGGCCCTTTTTTAGCGTCGACGTCGAAAAATTGGTCCTGTCGCGTCCACACGGGCCTGTTTTTTGTCGGATTGGGCCGAAATTGACGCTGGCGCTCCTAACCCGAACCCGGTGCGCTGGGGGCGCCCGGGGGCCGGCGCGAACGTTTTGACGCGAAAGAGTGGCGGGACCGGCGCGTCAGCGAGACGAAGGCTGGTCGTCCTCATCGTCTTGGTTTTCCCGCGGGGAATCAATGCCAACGCTATCGCCAGTCAGCCTGCCATTGATTCACGTGCGGCGCAGTGCGGCGACGCCGCCCCGCCTTCCGCCACGTGTTCGCACTACGCGGCCACCCCCGAGCCGCTATAAAAGGCGCCCCTGGCCGCGCTGGTGAGGCACCCATCCATCGGCAGTCCTCCCCTCCTCGCCGCCGCACTTCCTCCCCTCTCTCCGTCGTTCGAGCCCCTCTCTCTCCTCCCGGCAACCATGAGCGCTAGGTACCCCGGCGACGCGGCGGCAGCCAACGGTTTTGGCCGCCGCTCGCTGCATGCGGGGGAGGCCTACCTCCTCCACGAGGCCAACTACTCCGCGCCGTCCGATGTACGTGCTCCGTCGCGGTGGAGGCTCAGCGCCGGCGAGGTCCCAGTCCCCCCTCTGCCCGTCCCCGAGACGCCCTATTTCCACGCCGAGATCAAGCGTGCGCGGGCGTCCCTGACGGTCGCAGAGCGGGCACTCCCGGAGTAGGCCGCCGACAACCACGCGGCGTGGGCGGCGTACTTCGAACGCCGGCAGGAGGAGCGGCTCGTCTGCACCAACAACGCGCCGATGCCACACGGCCGCAACAACAGCGAGGGCAGCCGCCTGTGGTGGGGCGTCCCTGGCCGCACGCTCAGCGGCGTCCTCGCGCACGTCGAGGGCGGCAACGACCCGCCGCTCGAGTGAAGCAGCGCGCCGGGGCGAGGGGTCGAGCAGCGGCCGTGTCAAGGAGGAGAAGCATCGGCCGTAGTTTACGGTTTTTTTCGTCCCTTTAATTCGTGTAAAAAACGCCTAAATTTCGCCGAAATTTGGCCGTATTTGTTCAAATTTGGGCGTGTTTGCTGAAATTTGATCGAACTGTGGGGACGCCTGAATCCGACCTGGAGGCGACAGCTGGGGATGTGCTCGCCCCACGCCGAAAAAACCGCCAGCTAGCCCCCAAGTGACGATTTTCGACGCGTCTTTGGGGCGCAACGGCTGGAGATGCTATGACATGTTTCTCGCAGCTTCGCGACTGGGCCTGATATTCGAAACAGGGAGGCGTACGTAGATAAGCCTTACCAAGAATGCATGGGGTACAGGGGCAGCAGGGCATCGAAGACATTGCTACTAGAAAGCCGATGATCGAGCTGGTTAGTTGGCGTACGTATGTAATCCTCTTGCCGTCCAAAGGTTGGAGTTGAGGGACGCTATACGCATGACGCATAGATGGTTTCATCGGCGGTATGTGCATGCGTGAGGAGATTATTGGCTGTCGTCAATGATTTGGATTCGAACAAACAAATCGGTCCAGGATCCGGCCGAGTTACACCGGCCGCAAGCTTTGCAGTTGAGATAAAAAGGGGATGGCGGCGGCTCCCTGGTCTGCCTGCCATCTTTGCGTCCCAATTTGCAGAGATCACGGTCCGCCCTAGAGAGAGTGGATGGGCAGACGGAGGAGTCGGAGGGGGGCGCCTAGCGTATGCCGACACGTAGACGGTCGCAGGGGCCCACTGGTCCCGTTGCGGGGAGTCCGGAGCCAGCCGCGGGTCGACGCGTGGGGGATTCCGCCTAGCCCTACTCGGCCCGCGCGCCATGTGCCTAGGCCCCTTGTCACCCAGGCTAGTACAGCCGCTGCGCAGCCACAGTCCAGCTCCCTCTGCATGACTTTGGCTCTGGCTGCGTGACTTTGGATTCATCTCTTTCTTCGGGCCATTCCTTCCTCGGTCGCCGGACACTAAAGATCATCCCAGCTCATCTCGGGGCCTCGGCACTACACAGTCATGAGTGCATGGATATCTCTCCTTGTTCAACTTATCCTATAGAGTGCATGCCTGCGGGTTAGGGCAAAAAACACATATACGACCTGACGACAAAAACAATTCAAAATTTGAACTGCTTCCAAAAAAATTCACGCTGCTGATCCTTTTGAGTGACGCCCGACAGCAGGGCGCTGCACCCTACTATGCAGCGCCTTTGTCATGAGCGATGCACCCCCGTCTAGCGTGGCAGCCCAGGCCCACGCGCGGCCCCACAGACAGCAGTGCAGCGCCCAACGCATGGGCGCCACACAGTGTAATGTGCAGTGCCCAACGCTTAGGCGCTGCATACTGACTTATCAATTCCTGCACCCGACCCGAGCAGGCAGTTCTTCCCCCTCTTTGCTCTCTGGACAGAGAGCAGCGGCGGCGCCCCCATCGGACCCGCCCCCACATCCCTCTCAAATATGAAGATTTTATCCGTGGATTCGATCTCCAACCCCTCCTACGAGGTAAACTCCTCCGTTCCCTTTCTTTTCCTCCGTAAATTTGTTGCCTTTTTATAGATTTGTCCAAGATTTGGTGGAACCCTTGATTTGCTTGATTTGCTTGATTTAGGATGTGTAGTCATAGTGGTACTACCGTAGTGTTGTATATTAGTTCACTATATAGGATGTGTATTCATAGTGGTACCACCCTAGATTGTTTTGTTTTTTTAGATATATATGAGATGCCTATTTTTGTAGATAATGAAAGATGAATAAAACTGATTCTTATTGATTGATTTGGTGCGGCGTACAAGTGTATATAAGAGGGTACAAACCGACTTGGGGTAAGGTTACAAAGCTGACTTGGACTAGGAGTCGTATACGATAAAGACTACTCTAACATCCCCCCGCAGTATCAACGGCAGGCTCGACGACGTTGAGACTGAAACAGATATCTTGAAACGGCTTAGTAGGCAGTGCCTTGGTGAAAATGTCAGCAAATTGAGCCGTAGAGGGAACATGAAGCACCCGAACCTGACCAAGAGCGACCTTCTCACGAACAAAATGAATATCAATCTCAATATGCTTTGTGCGTCGGTGTTGAACTGGATTGCCGGTCATGTAGACTGCTGATATGTTGTCACAATAGACAATAGTGGCCTGCTCAATAGGCCTGTGTAGCTCGGAGAGTAACTGCCGAATCCAGATTGTATCTGCAACGGCATGTGCCACGGCGCGATACTCAGCCTCGGCCGACGAACGTGAGACCGTAACCTGTCTTTTCGAGGGCCAAGAAATTAAATTGTTACCAAGAAAAACACAAAAACCGGAAGTGGACCTTCGAGTGTCATGACAACCAGCCCAGTCTGCATCAGAGTATGCGGTAAGAGAGTTTGGAGAAGAATTATTTAGGTGGAGACCATGATTGAGAGTTCCTTTTAAATACCGAAGAATGCGTTTAACATGATTATAGTGAGGAACCCGTGGATCATGCATATAGAGACATGCTTGTTGAACAGCAAAAGAGATTTCAGGACGAGTAATGGTGAGATATTGGAGAGCACCTGTTAGGCTACGATAGAGAGTAGGATCTGAAAAGGGTTCACCGGCAGCCGAAAGTTTAAAACTAGTATCGACAGGAGTGCGAGATGATTGACAGTCAAGCATACCGGCACGATTAAGTAGATCAAGAATATACTGGCGTTGGGAAAGAAAAAGGCTGGAGGAATCTCGAACAACAGTAATGCCTAAGAAATGATGAAGGAGTCCTAGGTCAGTCATAGAAAATTCAGATCTAAGAAGAGAGACAATATGATCTAAGAAATTTTGAGAGGATGCGGTGAGAATGATATCATCTACATAGAGAAGTAAATAGGCAGTGTCGGAATTTTGATGATACACAAAAAGAGAGGTGTCCGAGAGAGATGGAGTGAAGCCTATTGTTTCGATGAAGGAGGAGAAGCATTGAAACCAAGCTCTTGGGGCCTGTTTAAGACCGTAGAGAGATTTCTGAAGAAGACAGACATGAGTTGGAAAGGATGGATTTTCAAAACCCAGAGGTTGCTTACAGTAGACAGTTTCTTGAAGGGAACCATGGAGGAAAGCATTTTTAACATCAAGTTGGTGAATAGGCCAGGAAGAGGAGACAACAACACTAAGAACGGTACGAATGGTGCTAGGTTTAACAACAGGAGAAAATGTTTCATCGTAATCAATTCCTTGTTGTTGAGAAAAGCCACGACAAACCCACCTGGCTTTATATCGTGAGAGGCTCCCATCGGAGTGAAACTTTTGGCGAAAAATCCATTTGCCAGAAACAATATTTGTGTTGGGAGGACGAGGAACAAGTTGACATGTGTTGTTTTGAAGTAAAGCATTATATTCTTCTTGCATGGAAGCGGCCCAATTGGGATCAAGTAGAGCAGTTTTGTAATTCTTTGGAAGGGAAGTGAGAGATACGGTGGTATGAAGGTTTAGGCGGTCTTGGGGTTGTTGAAATCCTGATTTGGCCCTAGTACGCATGGGATGATCATTAATCGGGACTGCTGTAGGAATAGCACGAGGGGGTAACGTGGGTACGGGTGAGTCCGGCGCAGCGGAAGAGTCAGACGAAGGAGCATGGTTGGGTGGTGGAGAGGGAGCAGGGACCGGGGGTGTTGGGGAGGGAGCAGGGGTCAAGGGTGTTGGGGTCGAGGGTGTTGGGGACGTCTCGGGTGGGGTGAGGGGAGGGTTGGTATTTGTTGTGGCTGGTGTTAAAGTTGTTGGTGGTATGTTGTGTTCATCATGAGGGGGTGCAGGAAGAGGAGTATATAGTTGGAAAGGACGGGGAGAGGGGGTGTTTGCCGAGCTAGGGGTGTTGGATGATGTAGTAGTGCGTTGTGAGAAAGGAAAAATATGCTCAGCAAAGGTGACATGACGAGAGACATGAACGTGTCCTGTCTGAAGATCGAGACAACGATAGCCTTTGTGCTCGACAGAGAAGCCGAGAAAAGCACATGGGATAGATCGTGGTGACAATTTATTTGTAGAAGTGGCATAGGCATTTGGAAAACAGAGACAGCCGAAAACACGAACCGCAGAGTAGTCGGGGTGGGAAAGAAAGAGGGAATAATAGGGAGTAGTGTTGGGTTTAGTTTTAGAAGGTCGAATATTTAGAAGGAAGGTGGCCATGTGTAGGGCTTCAGCCCAAAACTTGGGAGGCATAGATGATTGAACGAGAAGAGTGCGAACTGTTGGGGAACGTTGCATGGAAAACAAAAATTTTTCTCTACGTTCACCAAGATCAATCTAGGAGATGCAACTACGAGGGGAGAGTAGGATCCACATACCCTTGTAGATCGCTAAGCGGAAGCGTTAAGAACGCGGTTGATGGAGTCGTACTCGCCGCGATTCAGATCGCCGAAGATCCTAGCACCGAAGCAACGGTGCCTCCGCGTTCTTCACACGTACGGCTCGGGGACGTCTCCTCCTTCTTGATCCAGCAAGGGGTGGAGGAGAGGTTGATGGAGAGACCGACAGCACGACGGCGTGGTGGTGATGGTGGAGAAGGATTCCAGCAGGGCTTCGCCTAAGCACCGTGGGAGAAGAAGATGTTATGGGAGAGGGAGGGCAGCACCGAGGCACAAACGTGTGTTGGCTGCCCTCCCTCTACCTCTCTATATATAGGGGGAAGGAGGAGAGGGGGGCGCCCTAGGGTTTCCCCTAGGGGGGCCGGCGGCCAGGGCAGAGGGGGGGCGGCGGCCAAGGGCTGCGCCTGGCCCTAGGGTTTCCCCCCTAGGTGCCTTGCCCCCCCACTCCAAGGGGTGCGGCTGCCCTAGGGGGTCCAGCCCCCTTAGCCGCATGAGGAGAGGGCCCAGGGGGGGGGGGGCGCACAGCCCTATGAGGGCTGTGGTGTCCCCCCTTGTGGCCCATTAGGCCCAGAACCACTTCCGGGACCCCCGAAACCCTTTTCGGTAATCCACCGATTTCCCGATGCTCCCCGGAACACTTCCGGACTCCGAAACATTTCATCCTATATATCAATCTTCGTCTCTGGACTATTCCGGAGACCCTTGTCACGTCCGGGATCTCATCCGGGACTCCGAACAACCTTCGGTAACCATGCACTGTTCTCACTAACAACCCTAGCGTCACCGAACCTTAAGTGTGTAGACCCTGCGGGTTCGGAAACCATGTAGACATGACCGAGACACTCCCAGGTCAATAACCAATAGCGGGATCTGGATACCCATATTGGTTCCCACATGTTTCTCGATGATCTCATCGGATGAACCACGATGTCAAGGATTCAGGCAATCCCGTATACAGTTCCCTTTGTCTCGTCGGTATGTTACTTGCCCGAGATTCGATCGTCGGTATCTCTATACCTAGTTCAATCTCGTTACCGGCAAGTCTCTTTACTCGTTACCGTAATACATAATCCCGTGACCAACTACTTAGTCACTTTTAGCTCATTGAGATGACGTATTACCGAGTGGGCCCGGAGATACCTCTCCGTCACACGGAGTGACAAATCCCAGTCTCGATCCATGTCAACTCAACAGACACCATCGGAGATACCTGTAGAGTACCTTTATAGTCACCCAGTTACGTTGTGACGTTTGGCACACACAAAGCACTCCTACGGCGTCAGTGAGTTACATGATCTCATGGTCATAGGAACTTATACTTGACATGCAGAAAACTATAGCGATAACTGACACGATCAAAAGCTATGTTTAACGTTTGGGTCTCGTCCATCACATCATTCTCCTAATGATGTGATCCCGTTATCAAATGACAACTCATGTCTATGACCTGGAAACCGCGGTCATCTTTGATCAACGAGCTAGTCCTGTAGAGGCTCACTAGGGACACAAAGTCTGTCTATTCATCCACACATGTATTTGAGTTTCCAATCAATACAATTATAGCATGGATAATAAACGATTATCATGAACAAGGAAATATAATAATAACTCTTTTATTATTGCCTCTAGGGCATATTTCCAACAGTCTCCCACTTGCACTAGAGTCAATAATCTAGCATTACAAGGTAATGAATCTAACACCCATAGAGTCTTGGTGTTGATCGTGCTTATCCCGTGGAAGAGGCTTAGTCAACGGATCTGCAACATTCAAATCCGTGTGTACTTTGCAAATGTTTATGTCCTCCTCCTTGACTGAATCGCGGATGGAATTGAAGCGTCGCTTTATGTGTCTGGTCCTCTTGTGAAACCTTGGTTCCTTGGCTAGAGCAATGGCACCAGTGTTGTCACAGAACAGAGTCATTGGGTTCAGTGCACTAGGCACAACTCCAAGATCTGTCATGAACTCCTTCATCCAGACACCTTCTTTTGCTGCCTCCGAGGCAGCTATATACTCCGCTTCACATGTAGAATCAGCTACCACGCTCTGCTTGGAACTGCACCAGCTTACCGCTCCCCCGTTGAGAATATATACGTATCCGGTTTGAGACTTAGAGTCATCCGGATCAGTGTCAAAGCTTGCATCGACGTAACCCTTTACGACGAGCTCTTGATCACCTCCATAAACGAGAAACATATCCCTAGTCCTTTTCAGGTACTTTAGGATATTCTTGACCGCTGTCCAGTGATCCATACCAGGATTACTTTGAAACCTTCCGGCCATACTTATGGCAAGGCTGACATCTGGTCTTGTGCACAGCATTGCATACATGATAGAGCCTATGGCTGAAGCATAGGGGACGACACTCATCTTTTCTCTATCTTCCGCAGTCACTGGGCATTGAGTCTTAACTTTGTACCTTGCAATACCGGCAAGAACCCCTTCTTGGATTGATCCATTTTGAACTTCTTCAAAACTTTATCAAGGTATGTACTTTGTGAAAGTCCTATCAAGCGTCTTGATCTATCTCTATAGATCTTGATGCCCAATATGAAAGCAGCTTCACCGAGATCCTTCATCGAAAAACTCTTGTTCAAATACCCCTTCACGCTATCCAAAAATTCTATATTGTTTCCAATCAGCAATATGTCATCCACATATAATATTAGAAACGCTATAGAGCTCCCACTCACTTTCTTGTAAATACAAGCTTCATTGTAAACTTGTACAAACCCAAACGCTTTGATCACCTCATCAAAGCGAAGATTCCAACTCCGAGATGCTTGCACCAGCCCATAAATGGAACGCTGGAGCTTGCATACTTTGTCAGCATTCTCTGGATCGACAAAACCTTCCGGTTGTATCATATACAACTCTTCCTTAAAAAACCGTTAAGGAACGTTGTTTTGACATCCATCTGCCAAATTTCATAATCGAAATATGCAGCTATCGCTAACATGATTCGGACGGATTTAAGCATCGCTACGGGTGAGAAAGTCTCATCGTAGTCAATTCCTTGAACTTGTGAAAAACCCTTTGCCACAAGTCGAGCTTTATACACGGTGACATTACCGTCAGCGTCCGTCTTCCTCTTAAAAATCCATTTATTCTGAATGGCCTTCCGCCCTTCAGGTAATACTTCCAAAGTCCATACTTTGTTTTCATACATGGATCCCATCTCGGATTTCATGGCCTCTAACCATTTGTCGGAATCCGGGCCCACCATCGCTTCTCCATAGCTCGTAGGTTCACCGTTGTCTAACAACATGACCTCCAAGACAGGGTTACCATACCACTCAGGTGCAGTGCGTACCCTTGTCGACCTACGAGGTTCGGTAGTAACTTGATCAGAAGCTTCTTGATCATCATCATTGGCTTCCTCTTCAACCTCTGCAGGCTCCACAAAAACATCTTTCTGTGCTGCGCTACTCTCTGGTTGAAGCAGAGGTTCAATAACCTCATCAAGTTCTACCTTCCTCCCACTCAATTCTTTCGAGAGAAACTCTTTCTCGAGAAAGGACCCGTTCTTAGCGACAAACACTTTGCCTTCGGATCTGAGATAGAAGGTGTACCCAACAGTTTCTTTTGGGTATCCTACGAAGACACATTTGTCTGCTTTGGGTTCGAGCTTTTCTGGCTGAAGCCTTTTGACATAAGCATCGCAACCCCAAACCTTGAGAAAAGACAACTTAGGTTTCTTACCAAACCACAGTTCATACGGTGTTGTCTCAACGGACTTAGATGGAGCCCTATTTAAAGTGAATGCAGCTGTCTCTAACGCATATCCCCAAAACGATAGTGGCAAATCGGCAAGAGACATCATAGAACGTACCATATCTAATAGGGTTCGATTACGACGTTCGGACACACCATTACGCTGTGGTGTTCCGGGTGGCGTCAACTGTGAAACAATTCCACATTTTCTTAAGTGATCACCAAACTCATAACTCAGATATTCTCCCCCTCGATCAGTTCGTAGGAACTTGATCTTCTTGTTACGATGATTTTCAACTTCACTCTGAAATTGCTTGAACTTTTCAAAAGTTTCAGACTTATGCTTCATCAAGTAAATATACCCATATCTACTTAAGTCGTCAGTGAAGGTGAGAAAATAACGATATCCACCGCGCGCCGTTACACTCATCGGACCGCACACATCAGTATGTATGATTTCCAATAAGTCACTTGCCCGTTCCATTGTCCCTGAAAACGGGGTCCTTGTCATCTTGCCCATAAGGCATGGCTCGCACGTGTCAAGTGATTCAAAATCAAGAGACTCCAAAAGTCCATCAGCATGGAGCTTCCTCATGCGTTTTACGCCGATATGACCCAGACGGCAGTGCCACAAGAAAGTGGTATTATCATTATCTACTTTACATCTTTTGGCATCAATGTTATGAACATGTGTATCATCACTATCGAGATTTAATAAGAATAAACCCCTAACTTCGGGTGCATGACCATAAAAGATATTACCCATATAAATAGAACAACCATTATTCTCTGATTTAAATGAGTAACCGTCTCGCAATAAACAAGATCCAGATATAATGTTCATGCTTAACGCAGGCACTAAATAACAATTATTCAGGTTCATAACTAATCCCGATGGTAATCGAAGAGCGAGCGTGCCGACGGCGATCACATCAACCTTGGAACCATTTCCCACGCGCATCGTCACTTCGTCCTTCGCCAGCCTCCGTTTATTCCGCAGTTCCTGTTTAGAGTTGCAAATGTGAGCAACCGAACCGGTATCAAATACCCAGGCACTACAACGAGAGTTGGTAAGGTACACATCAATAACATGTATATCACATATACCGTTGTTGTTGTTGGCCCCCTTCTTGTCCGCCAGATACTTGGGGCAGTTCCGCTTCCAGTGGCCGTTCCCCTTGCAATAGAAACACTCAGTCTCTGGCTTGGGCCCAGCCTTGGGTTTCTTCACTGGATTAGCAACTGCTTTGCCACCCTTCTTAGAGTTACCCTTCTTGCCCTTGCCATTCTTCTTGAAACTGGTGGTTTTATTGACCATCAACACTTGATACTCCTTCTGGATGTCTGCCTCAGCGACTTTCAGCATCGAAAATAGCTCGGCGATGGTTTTGTTCATCCCTTGCATGTTATACTGCTGCACGAAGCTCTTGTAGCTAGGAGGGAGTGACTGGAGAATTCTGTCAATGATAGCCTCATCCGGGAACACAAGTCCCAGATCAGCTATGCGGGTATAGTACCCAGACATCTTCAGTAAGTGCTCACTGACAGACGAATTCTCCTCCATCTTGCAAGCAAAGAATTTATCGGTGGTCTCATACCTCTCGATCTTAGCATTCTTTTCAAAGATGAACTTCAACTCCTGGTACATCTCATATGCACCATGACGTTCAAAACGCCTTTGAAGTCCTCCTTCCAAGCCGTACAACATGGCACACTGCACTATCGAATAGTCATCCGAACGCATCTGCCAGACGTTCAAAACGTCTGCAGGGGCTGTAGGAGCGGGGGGGTCACCTAGCGGTGCATTTAGGACATAAACCTTTTGGGCAGCTGTGAGGATGATCCTCAGATTGCGGAGCCAGTCCACAAAGTTGCTCCCATCATCTTTCAGTTTAGCTTTCTCTAGGAACGCATTAAAATTCAGGGGAGCTACTGCGCGAGCCATCTACAACAAAAAATTTGCAAAGACATTTTAGACTATTGTTCATGATAAGTGAGTTATTACCTAATCAAATTATTTATAACTCCCACTCAAATTGACATCCCTCCGGTCATTCGAGCGTGACATGATCCAAATCCACCAACCCAAGTCCGATCATCACGTGAGATGAGGTGGTGTCAATGGTGAACATCAACATGTTGATCATATCTACTATATGACTCATGCTCGACCTTTCGGTCCTCCGTGTTCCGAGGCCATGTCTGTACATTCTAGGCTCGTCAAGTCTAACCCGAGTGTTCTGCATGTGCAAAACTGGCTTGCACCCGTTGTATGCGAACGTAGAGTCTATCACACCCGATCATCACGTGGTGCTTCGAAACGACGAACCTTCGCAACGGCGCACACTCGGGGGGAACACAATTTTATCTTGAAATTTTAGTGAAGGATCATCTTATAATGCTACCGTCGTCCTAAGCAAAATAAGATGCATAAAAGGATTAACATCACATGCAAATCATAAGTGACATGATATGGCCATCAACTCGTGCTTTTGATCTCCATCTCCAAAGCACCGGCATGATCTCCATCGTCACCGGCGCCACACCATGATCCCCATCATCATGATCTCCATCATCGTGTCGCCATCGGGGTTGTCGGCGCCCACCATGCTCTTACTACTATTGCTACCGTTTAGCGATAAAGTAAAGCATTACAAAGCGCTTAATGATTGACACGCAGGTCATACAAAAATTAAAGACAACCCTATGGCTCCTGCCGGTTGCCGTATGCATCGACATGCAAGTCGATATTAACTATTACAACATGATCATCTCATACATGGAATATATCTCATCATGTCATTGGCCATATCATATCACATACATACCCTGCAAAAACAAGTTAGACGTCCTCTAATTTGTTGTTGCATGTTTTACGTGGCTGCTATGGGTATCTAGCAAGAACGCTTCTTACCTACGCAAAGCCACAACGGTGATATTCAAGTTGCTATTTAACCTTCTACAAGGACCGCCTTGTTCTATTCCGATTCAACTAAGATAGGAGAGACAGACACCCGCCAGCCATCTTATGCAACAAAAGTCACACGTCTGTCGATGGAACCGGTCTCATGTACGTGGACATGTAAAGTTGGTCCGGGCCGCTTCATCCCATAATACCGCTGAATCAAGAAAGACTAAGGAGGGCAGCAATTTAAACATCAACGCCCACAAACCCTTTTGTGTTCTACTCGAGAAAGCATCTACGCAAGATCCTAGCTCATGATGCCACTGTTGGGGAACGTTGCATGGAAAACAAAAATTTTTCTCTACGTTCACCAAGATCAATCTAGGAGATGCAACTACGAGGGGAGAGTAGGATCCACATACCCTTGTAGATCGCTAAGCGGAAGCATTAAGAACGCGGTTGATGGAGTCGTACTCGCCGCGATTCAGATCGCCGAAGATCCTAGCACCGAAGCAACGGTGCCTCCGCGTTCTTCACACGTACGGCTCGGGGACGTCTCCTCCTTCTTGATCCAGCAAGGGGTGGAGGAGAGGTTGATGGAGAGACCGGCAGCATGACGGCGTGGTGGTGATGGTGGAGAAGGATTCCAGCAGGGCTTCGCCTAAGCACCGCGGGAGAAGAAGATGTTATGGGAGAGGGAGGGCAGCACCGAGGCACAAACGTGTGTTGGCTGCCCTCCCTCTACCTCTCTATATATAGGGGGAAGGAGGAGAGGGGGGCGCCCTAGGGTTTCCCCTAGGGGGGCCGGCGGCCAGGGCAGAGGGGGGGCGGCGGCCAAGGGCTGCGCCTGGCCCTAGGGTTTCCCCCCTAGGTGCCTTGCCCCCCCACTCCAAGGGGTGCGGCTGCCCTAGGGGGTCCAGCCCCCTTAGCCGCATGAGGAGAGGGCCCAGGGGGGGGGGGGCGCACAGCCCTATGAGGGCTGTGGTGTCCCCCCTTGTGGCCCATTAGGCCCAGAACCACTTCCGGGACCCCCGAAACCCTTTTCGGTAATCCGCCGATTTCCCGATGCTCCCCGGAACACTTCCGGACTCTGAAACATTTCATCCTATATATCAATCTTCGTCTCCGGACTATTCCGGAGACCCTCGTCACGTCCGGGATCTCATCCGGGACTCTGAACAACCTTCGGTAACCATGCACTGTTCTCACTAACAACCCTAGCGTCACCGAACCTTAAGTGTGTAGACCCTGCGGGTTCGGAAACCATGTAGACATGACCGAGACACTCCCAGGTCAATAACCAATAGCGGGATCTGGATACCCATATTGGTTCCCACATGTTTCTCGATGATCTCATCGGATGAACCACGATGTCAAGGATTCAGGCAATCCCGTATACAGTTCCCTTTGTCTCGTCGGTATGTTACTTGCCCGAGATTCGATCGTCGGTATCTCTATACCTAGTTCAATCTCGTTACCGGCAAGTCTCTTTACTCGTTACCGTAATACATAATCCCGTGACCAACTACTTAGTCACTTTGAGCTCATTGAGATTACGTATTACCGAGTGGGCCCGGAGATACCTCTCCGTCACACGGAGTGACAAATCCCAGTCTCGATCCATGTCAACTCAACGGATACCCTCGGAGATACCTGTAGAGTACCTTTATAGTCACCCAGTTACGTTGCGACGTTTGGCACACACAAAGCACTCCTACGGTGTCAGTGAGTTACATGATCTCATGGTCATAGGAACTTATACTTGACATGCAGAAAACTATAGCGATAACTGACACGATCAAAAGCTATGTTAACGTTTGGGTCTCGTCCATCACATCATTCTCCTAATGATGTGATCCCGTTATCAAATGACAACTCATGTCTATGACCTGGAAACCGCGGTCATCTTTGATCAACGAGCTAGTCCTGTAGAGGCACACTAGGGACACAAAGTCTGTCTATTCATCCACACGTGTATCTGAGTTTCCAATCAATACAGTTATAGCATGGATAATAAACGATTATCATGAACAAGGAAATATAATAATAACTCTTTTATTATTGCCTCTAGGGCATATTTCCACTGTTGGGGAACGTTGCATGGGAAACAAAAATTTTTCCTACCGTTCACCAAGATCAATCTAGTAGATGCAACTACGAGGAAGGAGTGTGATCTACGTACCCTTGTAGATCGCTAAGCGGAAGCGTTATGAACGCGGATGATGGAGTCGTACTCGTCGCGATTCAGATCGCCGAAGACCTAGCACCGAAGCAACGGTGCCTCCGCGTTCTTCACACGTACGGCTCGGGGACGTCTCCTCCTTCTTGATCCAGCAAGGGGTGGAGGAGAGGTTGATGGAGAACCGGCAGCACGACGGCGTGGTGGTGATGGTGGAGAAGAACTCCAGCAGGGCTTCGCCTAAGCACCGCGGGAGAAGAAGATATGACGGGAGAGGGAGGGCAGCACCGAGGCACGAACTGTGTTGGCTGCCCTCCCTTTGCCCCACTATATATAGGGGGGGTGGAGAGGCTAGGGCGCCCTAGGGTTTCCCCCTAGGGGCCGGCGGCCAGGGCAAGGGGAGGAGGGGCGGCGGCCAGGGCAGGGGGAGGCGCCCAGGCCCTAGGGTTTCCCCCCTAGGTGCCTTGCCCCCCAAGCCCAAGGGGTGCGGCCAGCCCTAGGGGGTCCCACCCCCTTAGCCGCATGGGGAGAGGGCCCAGGGGGGGCGCACAGCCCCCTGAGGGCTGTGGTGTCCCCCCTTGTGGCCCAATAGGCCCAGAACACCTTCCGGACCCCCCGAAAACCTTCCCGGTACTCCGCCGATTTCCCGATGCTCCCCGGAACACTTCCGGTACTCCGAAACCTTTCATCCTATATATCAATCTTCGTCTCCGGACCATTCCGGAGACCCTCGTCATGTCCGGGATCTCATCCGGGACTCCGAACAACCTTCGGTAACCATGCACTCTTCTCACTAACAACCCTAGCGTCACCGAACGTTAAGTGTGTAGACCCTGCGGGTTCGGAAACCATGTAGACATGACCGAGACACTCCCAGGTCAATAATCAATAGCGGGATCTGGATACCCATATTGGCTCCTACATGTTTCTCGATGATCTCATCGGATGAACCACGATGTCAAGGATTCAGGCAATCCCGTATACAGTTCCCTTTGTCTCGTCGGTATGTTACTTGCCCGAGATTCGATCGTCGGTATCTCTATACCTAGTTCAATCTCGTTACCGGCAAGTCTCTTTACTCGTTACCGTAATACATAATCCCGTGACCAACTACTTAGTCACCTTGAGCTCATTGAGATGACGTATTACCGAGTGGGCCCGGAGATACCTCTCCGTCACACGGAGTGACAAATCCCAGTCTCGATCCATGTCAACTCAACAGACACCATCGGAGATACCTGTAGAGTACCTTTATAGTCACCCAGTTACGTTGTGACGTTTGGCACACACAAAGCACTCCTACGGTGTCAGTGAGTTACATGATCTCATGGTCATAGGAACTTATACTTGACATGCAGAAAACTATAGCGATAACTGACACGATCAAAAGCTATGTTTAACGTTTGGGTCTCGTCCATCACATCATTCTCCTAATGATGTGATCCCGTTATCAAATGACAACTCATGTCTATGACCTGGAAACCGCGGTCATCTTTGATCAACGAGCTAGTCCTGTAGAGGCTCACTAGGGACACAAAGTCTGTCTATTCATCCACACATGTATTTGAGTTTCCAATCAATACAATTATAGCATGGATAATAAACGATTATCATGAACAAGGAAATATAATAATAACTCTTTTATTATTGCCTCTAGGGCATATGTCCAACACGAACTATATCATTGAGGGTGCGAAGAGAACGTTCGGCTTTACCATTTTGTGGGGAGGTATAGGGACATGAGAATCTAAGAAGGATGCCATGTTGTAAGAAGAAAGTACGATTTTTAATGTTATGAAACTCGCGACCATTGTCACATTGGATAAATCGAATTGGGAGAAAGAAGTGGACAGACACATAGCGTTGAAAATTAAGAAAGAGAGAATGGACCTCGGATTTGTTGCGTAGAGGAAAAGTCCAGACAAAGTGGGTGAAATCATCTAGTATAACAAGGTAATATTTAAAACCCGAAACACTTGCAATGGGAGAGGTCCATAGATCACAATGTATTAATTCAAAGGGATAAGTGCTACAAGAGCTAGAGGAACTAAAGGGAAGACGCACATGTTTGCCTAATTGACATGACTCGCAAAATGCAGAATTATGAGAATCCCTATTACATGGTATGGTAAATTCACTAAGCATAGAAGCTAAGACAGCAGGGTTGGGATGGCCCAAGCGACGATGTCAGAGATCGACGGAGGCCAGCATGGATGTTGGAGGGGCGGCGGCAGGAACTCCATTAAGAGAGTAAAGATCACCGGAGCTATTGAAGCGAGCGATCTCGGCCTTGGTCAGGTAATCCTTCACAGATAAACCAAAAGGGTCAAATTCAGCCGAAACTAGATTGTCGCAAGTAAACTGGCGAACAGAAATAAGATTTTTAATGAGGGCGGGTGCAACTAGAACATCACGAAGTAGAAGAGGTTTAGTGGAAGAAGGAAGTTGAGCCTGACCAACACAATTTATAGGAATAGATGATCCATCTTCGAGGGTAATGGAAGGGAAAGGAGATGTAGTGCAAGATGATAACCAATTATTAGATGCAGACATATGACTAGAGGCCCCTGAATCAAAGATCCAATCCGTACCTGAGTTTCCTTGCGCAGCAAAGTTATTCATTGCTTGGAGAAAAGCAGCTTGATCCCAGCTCGGCGTCGCAGGTGAGGGTGGCGTCGGGAGCAGTGCCGGTGGATATGATGGTGAAGACAGCAAGGCCGGCTGGGGTGTGTAGTAGGCGCCGCCATCGGTGGAGTAGTGACCATAGGGAGCATACGTCGGGGCGGCGTGAGAGGCATTGGCCGGCTGTGGCGTCGGGAGCAGTGCCGACTGAGGTGTGTAGCAGGCGCCGCCGTCGGTGGAGTAATGACCATAAGAAGCATACGTCGGGGCGGCATGATAGGCATTGGCCGGCTGTCGGGGGTTGAGAACCCCGGGAGCACCAGTAGGCGGCCGAAGGCCGGGTTGCCAGGCACCTGAGTATGCCGGCGGATCACCGAGCGGGGACGGAGCGGACCAGGGCATGGGCCACGCCTGAACGAGCCCCGTCCAAGGATCATGAGGAGGCCGCCATGCAGCCGCCGATGGAGCACTGGTGGGTGGTGCAGGACTCGGTGCTGTCGTAGGCGGAACTGAACGAGTCGACGGCGGCCTGTAGATAGGATTTTTGCCGCGGTAGTTCGTACTAGGGCGCCAGCCTGGGGGCGGTTGAGCGCATGACGGCGCGGATGGCCCGGCGACAGGAGCCGGCATGGGAGGCGGTGCTGCTGTAGGCGGCGGAGGAGGGCGAGCCGCAGCATGAAAGACCTTGGGGCGAGAGTCCTTGCGAGCTTCTGTTTCCGCCGCGAGTTGGAGCAGAGAACGAACTTCAGCGAAGGTGGGAGGAGGCCGTATCATTGGTATGAACAAGGCTTGCTTATCAAAATCCTCGCCGAGGCCGACGACGACGATGTTGATGAGCTGTGAGTCGCTGACGGTATCTCCGAGTTCGCGGAGCTCATCACCAATGTTCTTGACGCGCTGGCAGAACGGGTTCACCGGGGCGTCTCCTTGCACCATATTGCGAAGCTCGGTGTGGAGAGCGTTTTTCCGAGCGTCGGTGTTGCTTTGGAAGAGCTGATGGAGGGAGTGCCAGATGTTGGCAGCGGTGGCGCCGTCGCGATCGAGCATGTTGAAGATCTCGGTGGTGATGCGGGTGTAGAACCACTGGACGATTGCGAGATCGTCTTTCAACCATTGCGGATTGTCGGGGCGGGGAAGACAGTTGGCGGCGACATGCAAGCGCAGGTTGCAGCGGCCGAGGTGGAGATCGAAGAGATGTCTCCAATGGTAGTAGTTATGGGCGGCGAGATCAAGAACTATGGGGATGTATGGGCTGACGTCGGAGATTGTGTCAGCAAGAGACATTGGTGTGGCGAGGATGGGTGTAGGGGAGTTTTGTGGAGCTAGGGAGAGGGCCGAGAGAGAGGCGGCTGCGGCGTTGGCAGCCTTGGCGATGAGCGCGGCCTGGCACTCGAAGTAGCCGGGCGGCGGCAGCGGCGGCAGCCTTGGCGGAGCCATAACCTAAACCCTAGGACCGGTATCTGATTCCATGAAAGATGAATAAAACTGATTCTTATTGATTGATTTGGTGCGGCATACAAGTGTATATAAGAGGGTACAAACCGACTTTGGGTAAGGTTACAAAGCTGACTTGGACTAGGAGTCGTATACGATAAAGACTACTCTAACAGATAACTATGAGATATTGAGTTTTGTAGACATATAGGAGATGTGTAGTTTATAGTAGATGTTGAGTTTATTTGAGATATATATGAGAATTAAAATCATTTATTCATTGTGTGAGAAGAAGATGTTGACATTGTTGTAGTTGAACACATATGCGATGTTTAGTGCATACCGATATTTGAGATGAAGGTGAACTCATATATGTGTATTGTTTCAACTTTGTAAGGATGGTTTGGCTTCTCGAGGATGCCATTGACACACAACACCGGGCCGACATGATGCGCGAGAAGGGGAAGGTAATAATGAGTAATGTAAATATTTTTCAAATTTGCGCGTAGTTGAAGTAGACATGCCCTAAGATTTTTCATTACTTGTTTTTTGTAGAAGCTTGAACCTCTGAAGATTCGGCATCACGGGGTCTCTGGTCGTGACATGCCATACGATGAGCGGTACACACCCTACATCCAGCAGGCAGGACTCCTCCCCTGGATTCAGTTGGTCAGCCGGTCCACGCCGAACCTGAACGTTCCACTGATGACCTCTCCTTCTGATCTGTGGAGGCCAAAGACGCATAGTTTTCATCTTAGGACTGGGGAGATGACTGTGACGCTCAAGGATGTCACCTTGATCACCGGGCTTCCTATCGACGGGAGGCCTCTATGTATGAGCACCGATTCTGATGGGTGGCGCGAGCAGATGATTGCTCTTATCAGTATGGCTCCTACCGAGGCTGAGGCTGATGCAGAGGAGGGAGAAGTGCAGAAGAAGAAGGAAAGGAAATCAGTCAGAGCTGCTTTCACGTGGATTCAAAGGAACTTTGCGCATTGCCCTGTGGATGCCACTGATGATGTGATACAGACACATGCTCGTGTCTATATGTGGTATGTTGTCTCGAGGACTTTGTTTCCTGACTCCACAAGCAAGAACGCTCCATGGATGTGGCTGAAGGCGTTGACCGTATTCGATAGCGGATGGAGCTGGGGTGCAGCCACTCTTGCTTACTTGTACCGACAGGTGGTTTGTTTATTTTGCTATCAAGTCATTTCTTCATTAGCAATGCAACCTTGCTGTCAAGTTAACATTGTTTTCTTTCATATGCAGCTAGACGATGCGTGTTGCAGGATCACAGGTAGTGCAGGCATTGGTGGTAATATGCTTCTACTTTCTGTATGGAGCTGGGAGCGTCTACCTGTTGGACGGCCTAAGAGCGTCAAGTTTAATCCTTGGCATGAAGATGGCGATTTATGGCGCCCCACTTGGGCTTACAAGTGGGATGTGGTATCCGAGATGACGAACGATGTCAATCTCATGTACAGAAAGTACATTACCGAGTTGGACACGATTACGCCTGAGCAGGTAACGAGGTCATTACTTCAGTCATTTCTCATGCTTGCCTGAAAAATAGTCATCAATTTTGTATTGTTACCATATTTCATAGGTTGTATGGCAGCCATATGGCGCCGGCGACAGACTTGGGTACACCGAGGAGTTTTCCATCAACCAGATGTGTTTGCGTGATAGGGATCTCTTTCTTATGCGGTGCCCAATGATATGCAATTGGGCAGTTGAGTTTCATTTGCCACATCGCGTGTTTCGTCAGTTTGGTCTGTTCCAGACTCACCCGCCGGAATAGTACAGCGCCCGTCCCCTAGGCGCTACACATATATCAAGTAGTTAACCAAGTTTTTGCACAAAATACATAAGCCCTAACATAGATATGAAACAAAAACCTTAACCCCCACTTAACAATAACAACAACCCTAACAATAGCATAACCCTAACCCTAACCCCAACATAAAAACACAGATAACCCTAACCCTAGCATAGTATGAAACCTAACCCTACCAAATTAGCAAAGAAATACAACATATTTGAACACAAATTAACAAAATCAAGCAAAAACCAGGGTTTCCCCAAACTAGCAACATTTGAGCCAATGTGACAATTCCTATGGATGAAAAAGAGGGGATCGAAGGCGATTACCTTAAGGAAGGGGTTGGCTTCGAAATACACTGACAAATACTCCAGATTTGCAAGATTTAGAAGGATTTGAGAGGGGGAGAGGGGGGCGCTTTGCTTCAGCTTGTGGGGTGAGGGTGGGGGTGTGTGAGATGGGATTGATGGGTGAGGGGGTGAGGCCACCGAAACTGGATAACAGATAGTGCAGCGTCTAAGTGAAAGGCGCTGCACATTATAAGTGTGGTGCCCAAGCGATAGGCGCTGCACTGCTGTCTGTGGGGCCGCGCCTGAGCGTGGGCTACCACGCTGGACGGGGGTGCAGTGCCCATGACAAAGACGATGCATAGTAGGTGCAGCGCCCTGCTGTCGGGCGCCATTCGAAAAGGTCAGCAGCGTGAATTTTTTTTGGAAACAGTTCGAACTTTGAATTGTTTTCGTCATCAGGTCATATATGTGTTTTTTGCCGTGGGTTAGCTAATTTAATTTCTTCGAGTGATGGGTTAGCTAATTCTAGAGGCAGCCAGACACATGCAGGTTACGGCATGCGTGCGTTATGGCTGAATTGCTAATGATCTCTTATTTTGCTTCATCTACTCCGTACTGATTGATCTGATGTATCATGCAAACGCAGGGCGCGCATGTGTACGTTCTTGTCCACTGATGTGAGTTGAGTTCTCACCCTCTTTTTGCGAATGGACATAACATATTTGAGTTGGAGCAGCTTTGTAAAGCTCATGCATGGAGAGTAAAGAGTCCGCTGTACAGTACTGCTACTAGCTCATGGAGTAGTACACCACGCATCAAATTCATAACAAGTTGCATGTATACACTAGAGCGAGTTTAAGACAGGAGGGCCGATCATTTCGACGAAACTCATTGAGTAGCAATGGCCACCTGTCGAGCCGCTCTCTTGTTTTTCGGCCATGCATTCCCCTCTAACCTCTCAAATGTTTAGGAGCACGTGCTACAGCCGGCTATTAGTGAGTAGTCTGCTTCTTTTCTCTCTTCGTTAACTCATCAAAAAATATAATATTTAAAGTCTTACAGCCTGCTTATGTTCCTATTGGACTTGCTCTAAGTCGAATGCTGCACCTGACAACTTTTTCATAGGTACTCAGCCTACCATTAAGCGGAGCTCAAAGAACAAGCTCTCCACAACGAAACCGCATATGACGGCCGCTTGACAGTAAGGGCGCCACATGACACCCCTATAAGACTACCCACAGTGGGAGTAACATAGGTAGTAACATCACACGTATCTAGATAAAATAGATGATGTGACAATTAATAAATGAAGAAAGAGAGGCATATGCTAACATAGCTAGTTACTAGTAGTATGAGTAACATCACACATATCAAAACAAGATTAGTCTATATCATAATAAATGAAGTGTTTCATGTTATCACACATATGTTACTCCCCACTATAGAGATAGGAACATAGAGTAGTAAGAGCATATCCAGCCGCGCCCCCAACAAGCCCCCCAGACCACTTTTTCGGCGCCGGCGCCGAAAAAATGGCCCAGTCGCGCCCCCAGGAGCCCGTTTTCCGTCGGATTGGGCCGAAATTGACGTCGGCGTACCCAACTCGAACCCGACGCGCTGGGGGTCGCCTGGGGGCGCTGGACGGACCGTTTTTGGCGTGAACTGCGATGGGCCCGCCCTGTCAGCGACCGCCGCTTCGTCGTCCACATTGCCTCGTTTCCCGTGGGAATCAATGACAAAGCTGCCGTGCTGCCGCACCGTCGCCTCCATTGATGCCGCGCCTCGAGTACCCCGGCCCTGCACCCCCGTCCTTCTCTCGTCGCCGTGGCAGCTCGTGGATGCCGCGACGGTTGTCGGACGCGACGACCACCTCCTCCTCGGGCGGCTCGCCGGCGGCCTTCGCCGTCAAGCCCAAGCCGCAGGACACAGCGGGGGAGTCCCCGCTAGGGCGCCGCACCCGCAACGGCGCCCTGACCATCCCCGAGGAAGGCCGCGGCGGTCGTCTGCGCCTCGTCCGGTCGAAAACCGAGCCGGAGCCTCCCCTGCTCCCGGTGAAGCCGGAGCACCTCGCGATGGCCGCTGCCGACGAGGTGGGCAAGGGAGGACTAAGTCCACGAGCAGGTGGCTCTCCAGCGCCGCGCCCTCGAGGAACTCAAGGCGCGCCACCGCCGCCCCGTCCGCGAGGTGGACGGCGTAATCTACCTCGACAGCAATGAGGAGGAGGCCGGGCCATCCCGCGTCGGCGACCCTGGACAGGGCTGCAGCAGGGACGGCGGCGGGTGGCAGGGGGAGGACGACGACGATGACGACGACGACGACGGCGGCGGCGGAGACTACACCGACTTCTACAAGCGCCTAGGCATGTAGAAGTCGGACGACGGCGAGGCGCGGCGAGGACGGCGTAGCTAGGCCGTGTTAGTTTTTTCTTTTTTGTTTTTTGTACAAATTTGAATGAATGTTGCCGAGTTTGGATGAATTTCGACGAGTTTGTGCCAAAAAAGTGCCGAATTCGTTTAGCCCTGGGGCCGACCTTGGGGCGACGACGGGGAACGCAGTCGCCCCCACGCCGAAATTCTCGCCGATTCGCCCCCAGGACGCGTTTTTTCGGCGTCCTGGGGGGCCGAACGGCTGGAGATGCTCTAACATTGGCATGTTACTACTCTATGTTACTATTCATTGTGACTAGTCTAAGGCGAGCACCCTGTACGCATATGATGCAGACACAAGCCAGTGATACGTCGACGTGTGCCAATCCATTAAGCCGAGATCAGCAAAAAATTGTACGGCATACCAATAAGTCGATAGCTCTGTCTATGCTTACATTCACAGCCAGGAGCAATTCTGTGCCGCCACGTGTCTACGTGTAAGAGCATCTTCAGCCGTCCGGTCACATGATGCCCAAAAAATACCGTCTGGGACCGAACCGGCGCTAATTTCGGCGTGGAGGCGAACGTGTACCCAGTCACTGGCCCCAGGTTGCCCCAAATCGGCACAAACACGACCCAAACCTGGCCCAAACTCGGCGGTTTCATCCAAATTTGTACAAAAACAGTGAAAACATGATTTATAAACATCTATGCCAAGCCCTAGTACGCCGTTGCCGCCGCCCGCCTTCTACATGCTGAGGAGCCTGTAGAACCGGGTGTAGTCGCCGCTGCCGCCGTCGTCGCCGCCCTGAGCCCCGCCGGAGCCGCCGCCATCCCTACTGCTCCCCTGCCCAGCGTCGCCGATGCGCGATGGCCCGGGTGCGACCTCGCCGTCACTGTCGAGGACGATGATGCCGTCACCCTCACGCCCGCGCCGGCGAGCGGCTATCTCCTCGAGGGCTTGGCGCTGCCGGGCCATCGCCTCGCGGAAGTAGTCATCCCGAGCCCATTTGAGGGCGGCCTCGTCGGCGGCGGCCATGGCCTCGTGCTCCGTCTTGACAGCGATGAGGCCGGGCTCCCTCTTCGACCTAACGAGGCGGGAATAGGTGTGGGAGGGCTCGTTGATGAGGATACCCCCGCCTCGGGTGCGACGACCGAGCGGCGGTGTGTGCCGGGGCTCCGACTTGACGGGGCAGAGAGCGGGCGAGCCGGATGATCGGCCGGACGAGGAGGAGGACGTCAGCTCCTTGCGCCACGGCGTCCACGAGCAGCCACGCCGGTGGGAGAAGGTGGGGGGCGACGGGTACTCCAGTCGCGGCGTGTTACCGCCCTCGACGTACTCGAGGATGGTCTTCGGCGTGCGGCCGGGCACGCCACACCATCGATGTCGCCCTTTGGAGTTGTGGCGCCGTGGGGCTCGGTGCCGTTGGTGGCCCCGAGTTGCTCGGCGTGACGAAGCCGGAAGTATGTCTCCCACAGTGTGCTGTCGGAGGTGTACCGCGGCTCGTCCCTCACCGTCGCTCTTGAGGAAGGCGGCGACACTGGAACCCCGTCGGTGCTCAGCCTCCACGCCCCCGACACCCGCATGTCCGGCGAGGCCGGGTACTCGCCTCATTGAGGAGGCGGTCCTCGTCCTCATGAAGGTGGCGGCGGCCAAAGCCGATTGGCCGCCACAGCGTCGCCGGGGTAGCGCTTGGCCATGTGAGGAAAAGGGAACAGCGAGAAGAGAGGAGAGGCAGGAGCGTCGGCGGTGGAGGGGAAGTGTGCGTCGCACCCGCATGGGAGAGGCGGCTTTTATAGTCGCGGGTCGGCGGCGGCCGCGTGACCGCCGTGTGTACGCGTGGTGGGAGAGGGCGGGACTGGCGTCACCGCGCCTTCATTGCGCCGCCCATGAGGGCATCAATGGAGGCTGGTCAGCGCGACAGCTTTGGCATTGATTCCCTGTGAGAACCGAGGCGATGAGGACGATGAAGCGCCGAGTCGCTGCCGCGGCGTGCCCACCTGTTTTCGCATCAAAAACGTTTCCCTCGGCACCCCCGAGTGCCCCCAGTGCGCCAGGTTCAGCCTGGGTCATCCGGCGCTAATTTCGGCCCGAGCCGGCAAAAAACGGGCTTTTGGGGCGCGACTGGGCCGATTTTTCGGCGCCGGCAGCAAAAATGGGGCCTGGGGGACTGTTGGGGGAGCGACTGGAGATGCTCTAAGCCGAGCTCCTTGTCGGCTAGTGCATGATACGTCCATTTTGCATCATGTTTTCTTACTGTTATTTTTAGTGTTTCTATTCATTATAACACTTTGGGAAGTAATTCCAATGACTTTTCTCTCATAATTTGCAAGGTTTGGACAAAGAGGGAGAATACCTGCAGCTGGAATTCTAGACCTGAAAAAGCTATGTCAGAGATAACTATTCTGGACAACTCCAAATGGCTGAAAATTTTATGAAGAATTATTTTGGAATATATAAAAAATACTCGAGAAAAGGGATTCGGGAGGAGGCCACCCAGGTGCCCATTAGGCACCAAGGAGCGCCTCCCCTGGCGTGCCCTAGTGGGTAGTGGGCCACCTGGCCCACTTCTGGCGAACATCTTCTGGTATATATTCACATTTGACCTAGAAAAAAATCAGGAGAGGACTTTCTGGATGGAGCACCGCCATCTCGAGGCGGAACTTGGGCAGAAGCACTTTTGCTTCTAGCGGAGTGATTCCGCTGGGGATACTTCCCTTCGGGAGATGGAAACTGAAGCCATTGTCGTCACCAACAACCCCCTCATCGTGTGAGGATCAATCTCCATCAACATCTTAACCATCATCATCTCATCTCAAACCCTAGTTCATCTCTTATATTCAATCTTTCACTCGTACAACGAGGTGCTATACAAGCGGTTTTTAACCCCTTTCCGCCATGGCGTTTCGAACCGTCGCCAAGTGAGTGACTGCGATTGGCGGGTCCTTCCCACATGACCCAGAAACCGTCGGGGATAGGCCCTTCGGTCACGAACGTTCGGCAAAATGAGGTCGTGTGCGACGGGCGAGCGATCAAATACGGTTATACATGCCCAATCGGTTCCAGTTGTAAGTACATCCCACATAGTTAGTCCCAAACAAACTTTTTCGTTTGTTATGTACATTCCATACAGCCAATCCAAGGAATATGTTTCCATTCTTATGTACATCCCAAAGAGTCAATATAGGGAAAACGTTTCCGTTCATATGTACATCCCACATAGTCAATTCAGGGAAAATGTTTCCGTTCATATATACATCCCATACAATTTTATGTATAGCCTCGTGTGTGATAGGTGTAACTATCACACACGCTCTTCCTTGGTTAACCGTTTGCTCTTACTCAACTACATCACATACGATTTGATGAAGAAAACTGTATGGCATTGGGCTATCCATCACAAGAGCTTTTACTGCTAGAACAGTTTGCAAAGTTCCATGACCCATTTAGCAGGTTTATTAGTTTACAATTAATCATTCCAGTATTACGCAAATTCACATTACATATCGAACAGCTGCTTGCCAATTTCATATCAGGAACATAAATATATTTTAACATCACAGTATAATAGCTACTTGAAAACAACACAGTACATCATATAGCTAGTTAACCTTCATAAGAACATTATTAGAACAATATATTCATTTCCCTAATCTAGATCATCCAGGATCGTCTTATCCACCTCTGCTTTTAGTTCAGTAAAAACATTTTTTGCACTGGCCAACTAGGAAAGTGCCTCCTCCTTCGTCAACACCATCATAGCAAAGTCTAGTTTAAAAAATCTGAGCTCATTCTCCTTCTTCCTCTTTTTATCCCGCATCTTCAAATATTCTTCAGCGTTGACAACACTTTCTATAAGCCTACCTCCGTTCTCTTCCTCATACATGCTCTAGAGCTTTGCTATGCACATCTTCAAAGACTGTGGCCACTCTTGATCAAGCCACTCCAGGTAAGAACACTTCCATTCATCCTGTAATATTTAAAATTAGATTCAACCTATAATATTTAAAACTAGATCAGTAACAATTGTAGGGGATATGGGTTTCTAGCAACATAGAAAATCACCAAATACATATTTTTGAAAAACTGAAGAAACATGTTAATTATGACAAATCCTCTCGAAAAGATCAATGTGCAAATGAATTAATTGCTACTGCGAAACAACCAAATTCTGAAACATGAGAAGCTATAATTAACTACAACAACGCTACAAGTTCTAGTCAAGTACTATAAATAACAAATTGAACATTTTATGAGGAAGCTAAATATAGCTGCAACAACATAGCGACAGTGTTTGGATGACAACAAATTGATACTAACACGTGTGAACATGCACATATTTGGTAACATGGAACTAATAGTTCTAAGACCGTCCACTATGTATGCCAAAACTGGTGTAAATACAACTGTTGCTACATTTGGCACCGGTGCCCTACACTAGCGTGCCGATGCAGCAGAAAAAAATCAGGAACCCAGACTCCAGAGCACCGAGTTGCTCTGATGCCTAGTTCCTACGTGGCATAAAGATTTAGTATTTTACTGCTTCGCCGCTCGGATGTGTGGACCAAAGTTGGCTGCACAAACTGCTGAAGCGGTGCCAAATTATTCTCTAACGGCACCGCGGATGAGATGGCAACATTTTTATATATTAGGTACAAACTGTTACACTATTTTAATATCCAGAATAACATAGCACAATGACAATGTCTGAATGACATATAACAAATGATTTGTAACAATGAAAGGGGGCTATCCTTCTCTGCATGTGCCAGAAACTCCCTCGCACTGTCCACGGATTCAAACACAACTAGATTCATGCATTGAGATTGATTATGACAACGAGCAGGCAGATCTTCAGCCACCCCGCTCCATTCGTTGCAACTGATGGTCCTAGGGAGCTACAAGAGGAAGAAATGACTCAAAATCGGCAGCCGGGTAAAAATCCTTCGTTCCAAGTCATAACACGAGAGACAAAAGAGAGACATACCCGGGTGCTGAAAAATTCATCGTCGGAGGAGGAACCGCTAGAGATGTCATTGAAGAAGACCAGGGCGACCTCGGCGGTAGGATGCGAGACTGCGAGACGGCAAGTGAGGAAGCGGCTATAGCTTCGGAAGGAAGGAGGAAACAAGGGAAATGTGACTTGTGGTCGGGGAGAAAAGGGAGTGGAGAAGGGGGTAGATATTACGGCGGTAGGACAAAAATTTCGAAATGTGGAGGGAAACTTTGCACGCGGTGCCACAAGACACCATTCACTTTCAACGATTGTGTGCATCGCTGATACGTCTCAAACGTATCTACTTTTCCAAACACTTTTGCTATTGTTTTGCCCTCATTCTTGCATGATTTGAACTAAACTAACCCGGACTAACGCTGTTTTCAGCAGAGCTGCCTGTATGGTTTTATTGTGTGCAGGAAAATGGATTTTTAGGTGTCTCAAAAAATTCCAAGAAAAATCACAGAAAATCCACGCACCCGAAGGGCCATTGTGCCAGAAGTGGGGCCAGAGGGCAGCCAGGGGGGCCCCAGGCGCCCTGCTGGCGCGGCCCCACCCCTGGCCGCGCCAGGAGGCCGCCTAGGAGGGTCCTCCCCCCTCTGGTGCCCTACCTTGGCTCCTATTTATTCTCGTGGCGAGGAAACCCCAGAACAGAAGTCGTTTTTCCAGTTTCCGTCGTGGAGCCGCCGCCACCCTCTGTTCTTCTTCGGGAGGGCTAATCTGGAGGCTGATTTGGCCTCCGGAGAGGGGAGATCGTCGCCATCGTCATCATCATCACCACTCCATCCTCCCTCCATGACTTCTCCTTCCATGTGTGAGTAATTCCCTCCTGTAGGCAAAGGGGATGGTAGGGATTGGATGAGTTAGATCATGTAATAGTTTATCAGATTGTTGGGGGCATGTTGCCTATCATCTACATTGGTGTTTATCATCTTTGCTTCAACTTGTTGCTCTTAATGCTTGTCACTTTGGGCCCGAGTGCCATGTTTTCAGATCTGAACCCTATGTGTTTGCATGAATATATTTGTGTTCTTGATCCTATCTATGAGTTGATTGCACCTATTATGGTCCGGAACCGGCGATCCCAAAGGTGACAGCTTGGGACACCAAAGGGGATGGTCCATAATTTGAGGATTCCATGTATCCATTGAGTTTATTGCTTTGTTCCGGTGCTCTTTGACAGGAGTACCTTAATCTCCATAAGTTCCTTTTGGCCCCGTTCGTAGCGGGATGGTAGGACAAAAGATGTTGTGCAAGTTCTTATTTCAAGCACGTACAACTACCTGTGGGATACATGCCTAATGTTTGATATTTGCCTAGATGATCATTACTTTTCTGTGTGCCTTGCCCCAAGTTAGATTCATGATGTATCTCATCCATGCAGCGCCCAACCATCCATCTCCCTAGCCTACAGTGTTTCAATCCTGCTGGTTATTAGTTGTTACTTTTGCTTTTTACTTTTGCTGTCACCACCATCACTATCATATCACCGTTACCAGTTATCTTTTGTTGCAAGTAAGTATATTTCAGGTGCGGTTGAATTGACAACTCAACTGTCAAAGCTTATAAATACTCTTTGGCTCCCCGTGTGTCGAATCTATAAATTGGGTTATTCTTACCCGCGAAGACTATCTCGATCCCTTACGGTTGAGGGTTATCAAGTACCGTTTTCTGGCGCCGTTGCCGGGGAGCATAGCAATATTTACAAGTGTACTTGAAGTATCCTACCTGCTGCACTTCATCCGCTATGGGTAAGAAAGGAGACCCCAAGGTTCCGATCTTACTATCCACTACAAGAAGAGGTACTGTTCTGAACACTAGTGCTACACTTGATTCACCTTCTGTTATGAGTAAGTTTGCCTCACCACCACCACATGATGCTTCTACTGAATCTGTTACTATGTCTGATGCTTTTGATGATGCTTCTACTACTCTTGATGATATTGGTTCACTTGGTTATGCTCTTGAGAAACAGATCGCTGCTGCTGCAAAAAAATCTAGAATTGAAATTCCTGTTACTCGCTACCCTATTGGTGGAACTTATGATTATCCTGATTTGAGTAAACTCAAGGAGAGACTCCTTGATGATGATTACATTATGCTTGATGATGATTTATGCAGGGAACTGACAGAGTTTGCCGACTCAGACCCTGAAGCTATTAAGAAGCTGCTTGAAAAACACTCCTTGAAGAACAAGACTGTTCCTGATCCTGAATTTGCTACATCTCCTATATGCATCAATGATCCTGATTATGATTTCTCTGTTGATCTTTCACTTATATCTATGGTTGAAGCTGACCCCTTTTATGGCAGAGAAAATGATGATGCTATTGCACATCTGACCAAACTCACTGAGTTGGGTGGCTTGTTTACCACGAATGAAAAGATACGAAACTTTTATGTGACTAAGCTTCTTCCTTTCACTTTGAAGGAAGGTGCTAAAACATGGTATGATGCACTACCATGTGGTTCCATTAAGAGTCCTCAAGACTTAGCTCACTCTTTTGTTGATAAGTACTTTCCTGCTCATATGCAACATGCTGCTTTACAAAGAGTTTATAACTTTAAACAGTTGCAGGATGAGCACCTCCCTAAAGCTTGGGGGAGGTACTGTAGTCTGATCCAGGCTAGACCAGGACATGGAGTCCCTAAGAATGAATTAATCGATATATTTTATGCTGGTCTAACTGATGAATCCAGGTCCTATTTGGATAGTTGTGCTGGTTGTGTTTTCAGGAAAAGAACACCGGACGATGCAGAAGAATTGATGGGCAGGATTGCCAAAAACCATGAAGATTGGTCCGTCCCTGAACCACCTCCACCACCAAAGAAGAGGGGCATGCTTGTTCTAAGCCCCGAAGATATGCAAGAAGCAAAGAAGTCTATTAAAGAGAAGGGTATTAAAACTGAAGACGTGAAGAATCTACCCCCTATTGAGAAGTTGTGTGAGCCTACCACTCACCCTCCTATGGTAGAGGTACACTCTCTTTTAGATTTCAACGCAAGTGACATCCCTCATGGTAAGCCTCCTGATCAATGTTTAGATGAGCTTGATAATTTTATTATGAAGCAAAGTCATTTTAATGAGAGGATACAAAGTCAATTGCATGATAATTCCCTTGCTATCAAAAGTTTGCTTGATGTTCTAGGTAGAACAGTTAATGATGTTAAATGTCTTGTGAAGCATTTTCATATGGTTCAAACTCAGCATGAACAAATTTCTAATGTGCAAAAATATTTGCTTGCTAACAATACCAAACAAGATGATTTACAGGCCTTCGGGATTAAGACCCGAGGAGGAACTAGCACTCAAGATCCTCTCTATCCAGAGGGGCATCCGAGGAGAATTGAGCAAGATTCTCAAATGCAGGAAGAAGAAATTGTTGGCTCTCCAAAGAAGAAGAAGAAGAAGAAACACAAGGAGGCTGACAATTCCAATGATCCTATTACAAGTGAAGAGCCAGCTGTTGATCCCAATAGTATATCTACCTCCGATGCTGAGACTGAAGACGGTGCCGAACCTGAAGATAAGGATAAGGAGAAGAATGATCCGCCTGAAGTTCGAGAAGAAGAAGCACCTGACAAACGCAAGAAGTACACTAGAGAAGACTTCGTTGCAAGAAGACATGACAAGGAAAGAGAACCATGGATACAGAAACCCATGCCCTTTCCAGGTAAGTCTCTCAAATCTAAAGAAGAAGAGCATTACAATAAGTTTTGTGAGTGAATGAAACCTCTTTTTCTTCAAATCCCTTTGACTGATGCTATTAAGTTACCTCCCTATTCAAAATATATGAAAGATATTGTTACTAATAAAAGAAAAGTTCCTAATGAAGCAATATCTACTATGCTTGCTAACTATTCTTTCAGTGGCAAGATTCCTGAGAAGCTTGGTGATCCAGGTATACCCACCATTCCTTGCTCCATAAAGAATAATTATGTTAAAACTGCTTTATGTGATCTTGGAGCAGGAGTGAGTGTTATGCCTTTCTCTCTTTACAAGAGGCTTTGTTTAGAGAAACTAATTCCTACAGATATCTCTCTTTAGATGGCTGACAAGTCAACCGCCGTCCCGATAGGTATTTGTGAGGATGTTCCCGTAGAAATTGCTAATTGTTTGATCCTTACTGATTTTGTCGTGCTTGACATGCCCGAGGATGGGAGCATGTACATTATTCTTGGTAGACCTTTTCTTAACACCGCAGGTGCTATTATTGATTGCAATAAAGGAAAGGTTACCTTCAATGTGAATGATAAAGAACACACGGTGTATTTTCCAAAGAAGACCGACAAGAGGCATGGCCTCAACTCTATAGAAAATATCGAGACCGTGAAGATTGGAGAATGGGACTGTCCACTACATGTGCACCGCAAATACAAAACTATTATGGTGGGGACAATGTCCATTAAAGTAAAGGTGCAATGATCACTTCGTAAGAGGTGGGACTTTTTGCTCTATATACCGCCGGTTTGTTGGTAAGACTTGATCAACCTTACTAGTGAGCATGTTTTATATAGGTAAAAAGTTGAGCTTGTTATGTTTTGTTTTAGCTTTTGTTCTCCTTGCTGTACCATGTGTTTGTGTTTTTGAAGCTTCACAATACTAATCACTGCTTTAAGTTTTCAGAAGTTTTGCAGCTTTTTTGAACTTCGAAAAATTTTCAACAGTGAAGTTTTCAGAAAAATTCCAGAAAAATAAAAATTAAAATTTCCATGCCGGGAGTGACCCAGAGGCACCTGGCCGGGGCTGACCAGGGGGGGGGCACCAGTGGCCCAGGCGGCCAGCTGGCGCGGCCTGCCCCCTGGCCGCGCCCATAGGGCGCCTGGGGCCCACAGGTCCCGCCTCCAGGTGAGTCTTCTTCCTCTCTCTCTCTTTCTCTCCGAAAACACGAGTTCTGCACCTATTCTTGCGTTCTTGCTGTTCTTGGAGGCAATTTTCGATCTCTCTCTACAGCCTATCATTCGAGCTGAGATTTTGAACAAATACTCCCTGGTATGTAACTCCTCCACCCCTCCAATTAGATTTTTGGTTGGTGGCTTCATTTGTGAGTATTTAGTAGTTCTTGGTGCTGTGTAGATGAGCTTGCATGCATGTGTAGAAATTTATTTTCCAAGTTTTGATGCAAGTTTATGCCTTAGGTAAGTGAGTTGAGTAGTTTGCCTTAACCCACTTTGTTTAAATCCTTGTTTTTGTAATTTGTCAAAAATTTCAGAAATGAGTTTGTTAGGATGGGCAAAGGGGTGGCTTGAGAAGAAGAAGCCCGCGCGCTCCGATCGAGTTACTAGAGCCGCAGCTTCACCCTCGCCTGCTAGGGTGAGCTACAATGAAGACCATGTGCCCCTAGAGTTGTTGGAAGACACAAATCCAGCACGTGCGATGATGTTCCCATGTGATGAATTCCTTGAAGCTGCAGGAATTAAGGATGAGTTTTATAACCTTTGTGCTAATGCAGGTCTGACACGGCTCGTCACGTGCCGTGTTGCTCAGTATCAAAAACTCACCTCCAGTTTCATTAACAGTTTTAGATATAACCTTGATAATGGTTCTATTGAGTTTAAAATTTACAATAATCTTTTGACCATGCCCTTGGAAAAGTTTTGTGAAATAATAGGTGTGCCAAACGTTGGGCGGACGGCGAAGATGACCTCTCAGCCCTCCGAGCTGAGAACCGCCTTCAACTCTCTCTGCAGCATGGATACGAGGGATATTCATGGGTCAAAAATCTCCAGCATCTTATTCCCTCACCTCAGGTATTTTGCGTATTATGTTGCTAGAGGGGTGTTAGCTCATGACAACACGAGCAGCATTTCTGCGCCGGATATTGCTATCCTGGCAACCGCCCTCTCAGGGAGGTTTGATTATAATGTGGGTGCCTTAATTGCTCGACGCCTTGCTATGAACGGTAACAAGGGAGATTTATTTGGTGGCGTTTATGCCACACTTATCTTAGAGTATCTTAAAGGCACCCCACACCCTGATGATAAGCCTTTTACTTATTTATGTTTTGATCTTGCTGCTATGAAAAGGCATAAGTTTGTTACCATGACTTCTGAGTTTGGTAACCTTGTTTATATCTTGCGTTTCGGAACTACCGCGGAACGCAAGATCCGTCTACCTGCACCTCTTTTGTTTGATTTTTCTCATAGGAACGGATGGTCCTTTGATGTTATCCAGTTCGATGAGTTCATGGTCCAGCATCAGTTTCATAATCTCATGGAGGGGGTTGCGCCCGACGAGGAGGAGCACGGTGAGTTACCACCTTTTCAGGGGGAGACCGTCACCCAGTTTGGTGAAGGGTCTTCCTCTTCTTGGAGTGCGGACCCTTCTTCATGGGAGGATCCGAGGACTTCGGTGTACGCGTCGGAATCCTTATACGACCCTTGGACTCACCAGTACCACCCCGGAGCAGGAGGCTCCTGGGGGCAGTAGCTACTACCAACTTAGGCCAAAAGCCTAAGCTTGGGGGAGTACGTGCCCTTCTCACTTTTCCATTGTATTATCCGTTTTATTTTTGTTCGCTTTGATCTTTTCGAAGTTTTTGCCCGTTCTTCTTTGTTTCTTTCTTTGCAAAAACAACAAAAAGATTTCCCTTTTTTCTTTTGCTTTTGTTTAACCTTTGAAAGAACCCAAAAAGATTTCCTTTCTCTCTTTAGTTCGCTTTGTTTTCAGAGTTCAGCTCGAGTTCGTGATGGCATTTAATTATATTTCCTACGTTCGATCGTGCAAGTGACAAGGCAGTAATGACGAAGATCGACGGAAGGGAAGCAACAAGGAAAATCGGTATGAACTCTTCTTGTTTCTACTTTTGTACATATGCCTGTACTTATGATCTAGAGACCAGCTTGTAGCGACATAGTGCTTTGTTTACAATGCTTTCCCAGTGGTTCATGCTTTCCTTGTGGCTAATCTCAAATAGCTAGAGTATATAATGTGTTATTGAAATGATTTACATGCATTGCATTGTTCATAGTTTGGTATACTAAGGTGGTATTTCCCTTTGGAGAATTCTTGGATTGACTTGGCACATGTTTACACATGTTTAAGACTAAAAAGTCTGCTTTGCCTTGATGATCTTTGAGTTTCAGAATAGTTATATCACTTTCATGCCCAATTCAATGTTGCTTTGTCGCTCTGCATGATTATGACCGTTATTGCTCTCTAGTTGGTCGCTTCCCAGTCTCTTGCTAGCCTTCGCTCGCACTAAGCGGAATTCTGCTTGTGCATCCAAATCCTTTCAAACCAGTTATTCCATATGAGTCCACCATACCTTCCTATGTGGTATTTACCGGCCATCCTAACGAAAACTTTCTTGTACCATCTCGAAATTATTCAAATTTACTCCTGTTTTGTGCCTCTGTTTTAGCTCATGAGGAAGTAGTAGGTAATTCATGATCTTCTTATGTTGGACATGTTTTATCCCGGGATTGCATGTCTAATCTGCAAACCCCTAATACGAGGAGGGACTGGCATGAGTGCGCCCAGCTCACAAAAGATAATCACAACCAACAAACCCTCCTTCACGCTTTGTTTATGAGAAATCAGAAAACTTTGGTAGTGATAAACAAAGGAGATTAAGGGGATGTGATCGTCCCCATCTTGGGAGCCGTTCCTTGAAACATGTCTAGCATAAGAAGTGATTGGGTTGTCTACTAGCATTCGTTGACGAAATATACACCTCCCAAAATCATTTTTACCTCTGTTTTCGAAACCAAGAGCTGTGGTACATGTTTAGTCTTTGCTTCCAACCATGGGTTTTCAACCTCGCCATCAAATTCCACGGTTCGAGAGTCTCCACCTTCTTTCTTCAAAGCACCAACTAGGAGAGCATAATTGTCATTCTGAGTGTAATGTGCATTGTCCCAAAGTATTACATTGTCTTCTACATGCTTGTGGTATTATTTATTCTGAAATTCTTAGTTCTAGTCTCCTTTAAAACTCTGGAGGAGTTTCTGCATTTATGTTTTGCTTCACTCATGGAGGCTAGCGAGATACCACTCTAGTATGTTCAAGCTATGTGCAATGTAATCTTGTCTTGATTTTCAATAGCATATTATTTACTTTTAGTTATTTGTGATTGGTCACTTGAAAGAAGGATTGCTTCGTGCATTGTCCTCATAGAATTGTTTCAATACTTGCTAGACTCTTTTCGTAGTACATGCTTATATACATCTAATGAAGCAAAAGAGTTTGTCAAAGTTTTCTTTATCGCGTCCAGTTCGTTGAACTGAATTGCTTGAGGACAAGCAATATGCTAAGCTTGGGGGAGTTGATACGTCTCAAACGTATCTACTTTTCCGAACACATTTGCTATTGTTTTGCCCTCATTCTTGCATGATTTGAACTAAACTAACCTGGACTGACGCTGTTTTCAGCAGATTTGCCTGTATGGTTTTATTGTGTGCAGGAAAATGGATTTTTAGGTGTCTCAGAAAATTCCAAGAAAAATCAAAGAAAATCCACGCACCCGAAGGGCCATTGTGCCAGAAGTGGGGCCAGATGGCAGCCAGGGGGGCCCCAGGCGCCCTACTGGCGCGGCCCCACCCCTGGCCGCGCCAGGAGGCCGCCTGGGAGGGTCCTCCCCCCTCTGGTGCCCTACCTTGGCTCCTATTTATTCCCGTGGCGAGGAAACCCCAGAACAGAAGTCGTTTTTCCAGTTTCCGTCGCGGAGCCGCCGCCACCCTCTGTTCTTCTTCGGGAGGGCTAATCTGGAGGCTGATTTGGCCTCCAGAGAGGGGAGATCGTCGCCATCGTCATCATCATCACCACTCCATCCTCCCTCCATGACTTCTCCTTCCATGTGTGAGTAATTCCCTGCTGTAGGCAAATGGGATGGTAGGGATTGGATGAGTTAGATCATGTAATAGTTTATCAGATTGTTGGGGGCATGTTGCCTATCATCTACTTTGGTGTTTATCATCTTTGCTTCAACTTGTTGCTCTTAATGCTTGTCACTTTGGGCCCGAGTGCCATGTTTTCAGATCTGAACCCTATGTGTTTGCATGAATATATTTGTGTTCTTGATCCTATCTATGAGTTGATTGCACCTATTATGGTCCGGAACCGGCGATCCCAAAGGTGACAACTTGGGACACCAAAGGGGATGGTCCATAACTTGAGGATTCCATGTATCCATTGAGTTTATTGCTTTGTTCCGGTGCTCTTTGACAGGAGTACCTTAATCTCCATAAGTTCCTTTTGGCCCCGTTCGTAGCGGGATGGTAGGACAAAAGATGTTGTGCAAGTTCTTATTGCAAGCACGTACAACTACCTGTGGGATACATGCCTAATGTTTGATATTTGCCTAGATGATCATTACTTTTCTGTGTGCCTTGCCCCAAGTTAGATTCATGATGTATCTCATCCATGCAGCACCCAACCATCCATCTCCCTAGCCTACAGTGTTTCAATCCTGCTGGTTATTAGTTGTTACTTTTGCTGTCACCACCATCACTATCATATCACCGTTACCAGTTATCTTTTGTTGCAAGTAAGTATATTTCAGGTGCGGTTGAATTGACAACTCAACTGTCAAAGCTTATAAATACTCTTTGGCTCCCCGTGTGTCGAATCTATAAATTGGGTTATTCTTACCCGCGAAGACTATCTTGATCCCTTACGGTTGAGGGTTATCAATCGCAAACGATTCTTCTACTTTACATGCATGGGATGAGTTTGATAATTCAAATTTTGGTGGAAATTTCCCTGAGTACTATCCTCATCCACGTCATTGCATAATTTAACATCGCTTGCTAATTTTAGCACACAAAAGAGCGTATGTCAGCGTCCTGGGAACAGGGGTACCCAGACTTGCCTGCCTGCGGCCCGTGATGTGGCTCCATCAGCGGCCTGATACGTCCCAACTTCAGCAACCGCAACTCAAGACCCTTGAGAGGGGCCAAGCCTCGCGAGGCGGGCGACAACAAGACCTCCCTAGGGGTAGTCTCCCTAGGCTAGCTCCCGAGGAGCGGAGATATCTATGCAAGGTGCACCTCGCGAGGTTCACGTGACGTGAGCCATGACGGCCAAGGCCAGGCGGGCGCCAGCCGGCGCAGTGTACCAGTTTCCTCTTCGGTGCTAGGGGAGAAAGCGTAGGCGCGGAGTCCCGAGGAATCAAGCAAAGGTTTCCATAGCGGTGCAACAAGACCAAGGACTGTCAGGGCGGCAGAATGGAGGTCATCGTGGAGCCCGGCGCGGCGTCACCACCAGAGCCTTTAGCAGGCGAATACCACTTTTGTCAGGATAACTTGTACTAGCTGTTCCCCTTCAAATTTGGCCATTGTGGGATCCCTTCCCGCCGATATTTGGGAAGAGGACCAAGGCCACTATAAATAAGACCTAGGCACTACCATAGAGGGGGATCGAAACATCTCATCTTGAGCTGATCCAACCTTAGAAGGGATCATATCCATTCCACCCCACACACACCACAAGCTCATTCGAGCCCAAGAAGACCTCTTCTCCGAAGGTGTTCATCCATTGTACTAGTTCATCCTCATCCCCACGAGGCAATCCACCATACACACTGGAGTCTGGTATTACACCGCAAGGTGGCCCGAACTAGTATAATCCTCTGTGTCCCTTGTTCCTTGAGTTCGCCGAGCTAGGCTATGGACTTGTATGGCGAGCGCGCTGGGGAGAGAGTATTCTTCCTGCGCACCCCAAAGTTCGAACCTCTCAAGGGTTTGCGGAATCCGAAATCTGACATTTGGCTCGCCAGGTAGGGGTGTGCCGAAATCTCTCTTCGTTGGTGACGCTTCACCGTTCCATCGTTTCCAAGGCTGACGCCCGCCGTGCTCGTGCTGAGCGATGGGCCGCCCTCGCCGCCAGCGTTGCTCAGACAGCTCCCAGTGACGGATCTCCACCCCATTCTCCATCGCCCACCGCCAACGCAGCCATCGGCCCGGCGAGGCACGAGCAGCAGGCCTCGTCGCTGCACCCCTCGGTGCGGCGGGATGGACGCACCGCAAGCCCATCACTAACCCCCGCTGGCTCATCGTCCCTCGGCCGTTGCGGACCCGCGGGCGCGTTGGCTGCGCTGCTCACGGCGCGCGGGCTCCTGCGCTACTGCCCCGTCGAAGATCTCTACGAGGACCGGCTAGACCGCATCGCCGAGCTTGTTAGCGTCGCTGGGGGCTCTCCTGCCCCGTCCCTCTCGCTGCCTCGCCTGCCTCCCCTAGTGGGCGACGTGGCCCATGAAGCGCCTTCACCCCTGAGCTGTGTAATGTCAACTATCCGAGGAAGTGCAAGCCTGACCTGCCTCCACGCTATGACAACATCCCCGACCCTTCTGAGTTCCTGCAGCTCTACGAGGTGAGCATCGAGGCATCCAACGACGACGAGAAAATTATGGCGAACTGGTTCCCCATGGCTCTCAAGGACGACGCACGCTCGTTTCTCCTGAACCTACCCGAGGGATCGATCTCCTCCTGGGGTGAGACGCGCGAGCGTTTCATCGCCAATTTCTAGGGCACCCGCGACCGCCCGCTAGCCGCAGGTGACCTGCGACGCGTCAAGCAGCAACTAGGGGGAACCCTGCAGAAGTACATCCAACCTTCAACAGCGTCCGCCTTAAGATCCCCAAGGTCACGGACAAGGCCATCATCTGAGCATTTTCCGATGGCGTCCGCGATGTCAAGATGAAGGAGGAGCTCGCCATCCACAAAGATTTGTGCATAGCCCTGGAGCTATGCAACATCGCGACCAAGTGCTCCAGAGCCGAGGAGGGTCGTCTTTCCCTCGTCGAGCTCCGCGCTGCTGACCCAGAGGACAAGAAGGCCAAGGCTAAAGATGTGAAGCGCAAGCGGGTGGCCGTGTTCGCGGCCGAACCAGAGATGAAGCATGGCCGCGACCACCCGGAGTCATCCAAGAGTAGCCGTCCATTCTGCACCTTCCACAACGTGCAAAACAACGACACCAACGACTGCGAGGAGCTTAGGGCTATCCGTGACGGACGCATCGACCAATGCCCGAGGTGCAACGACCGGGGCTACGACCATGGAGGAAGCCGAGCTGGGGAGCGCTGGGACGACCACGACCCCCGTTAGGAGTGGCACGATCAACCTCGTGAGGAACACTGGCACGATCAGCCTCGCGAGGGCGCCTGGAGGGACTAGCCTCGCGAAGGTGCCTGGAGGGACCAGCCCCGTGAGGACCGTCCTCAGGGAAAGGCCGACCTCCCTCAGCTGCCTCCGCCAAGGAGGAATGACGACCAGGAAGAGGGGACTGGGGGCTTCCAGGAGCCTCACGCCATCGCCTACATCTTGAGCGGCGCGCAGGCTCCAGCCTCTCAGCGCATCTTCAAGCAGTTCGCCCGAGAAATAAACACAACTCTTCCCAGGATAGAAGCCACACGGCCGCTCAAGTGGTCCAAGTGCGCCATCACCTTCTGCTCAGCTGACCAGCTCAAGTGCGCAGCGACCGCCGGCTCTCTCCTAATGCTCTGCTCACCCATCGTTAGCAACGTCCAAGTCACCAAGACCCTCATCAATGGTGGTGCGGGGCTCAACGTCCTCCCTGTCGACACATTTGACCGTCTCCAAGTGTCGTATGACCAGCTGCAACCCACCAGGCCTTTCTCAGGAGTGACCGACGGCTCCACCACCCCAATCAGGCAGATCCGGCTCCCCGTTACCTTCGGCACCCGCGACAACTACCACACCGAGCTCATCAACTTCGATGTCACTCACATCTGTCTCCCATACAATGCTATTCTTGGGTATCCAGCCCTAGCCAAGTTCATTGCAGTGACTCACCATGGTTACATTGTCCTCAAGATGCTGGGGAGCCGTGACATCGTCACCATCGCTTGCAAAGAAATGGACGTTGTGTGCTCCCTCGAGCGCGCTTACTAGGCTGCGATAGTCGAGGACCCAGACAACGAAAACACCATCTACCCCCTGAAGCTATCCCGAATAAAAAGAAGCAGCTGCTCGCCCTGGAGCCTCATGAAGATGCAGCACCCAGCGGCCGTACCTGAGGAACTGCGTCCATGGACGAGGCGCCTCCCTCCCTCGCATAGGAAGGCGCGCCCGGCGCACCCCCTCAGGCGGGCTCGGGTGCTATCCTCTGGAGGGACTCCGACCTAGCCAATGTCACGAGGGAGGCACTCGGGCACCATGTGGAGGCGTGCTTCACCTCGCGCTTCCCTCAAGAGAACACAATGCGCGAAGCGCCGAGCACTCAGGAGTTCATCGGCCAGACCATTAAAGAGTTGCTGGTTCCAAGGGCGATGCGGGACGAGTGCCGCCCTACACCGCAAAGTGTAGTTGTCGTCCCAGGCTCGGGTGACGAACTGCGCATCTGCGTCGATGTCCCAGGACTCAACGGAATCGCATCTCATGCGGGCCGGTGTGAGGGCCCCCCTCACAGCTACGTTCGCATGCCCTTCGGCTTGCCGAACCAGGTGGCCCTGCACCAGCGCCACATGCGGGAAGTCCTGGCGGCTCCCGAGGCCATGCATCGGGAGATCCTGGCAGAAATGGCGCGGGTCCTTCACGAGCTCTCGGAACCTCAGGAGCCTCGCGCGGCCTCGGAGTCAGGCTGCTCGTGAGGAACGACATTTGCAGCGAGCATCTTCAGCTACACCAACATCACCCCAGCATCGGTGCCAGGTGACTTTCTTTCAGTTTGTTCAGTTGGGGGCGCCCCTCGGGCTGCATCATCCCCAAGTTGCACGGGCTTGCCCCTGCGAATTGTATCCTTTTTGCATCTTTAGCTTACTCTGTTGGGGGCTCCCCTTGGGCTGCATCATCTCCAGGCTGTATGGGTCCGTCCCTGTGGCATGTATCTCATTTTGCATCACCTGGATTAGCTCATTTCCTCCTATGGATTACCTTATGATCATCACCTGCTCACTCACCACCTGTTTTGGCCTCCCTCGCTGCCGAACGGACTCCTGCTCATCCCGCAACTGGGGCTACACATGTTGGCACGACACTTGTGCTCGGGTCCATCCCTGTAACGCTGACAAATCTAAGAGATCTTGCTCTGACTCGCGGCCCACCTCGCGCACGTCACCTCACCAGGTTCTCAATGTCTTCGTCTTCCTGCAAAAAGATCAGTGGCCTAACGGTAGGCGCGATTGTAAATTATATTTTTTCGTCGGACTAACCCGTAGGAATCTCCGGAGCCTAGCGACAGGCAGCCTTGTCGGTTTTCCCTTCTTACGTAATTTGCTTGCGCGTTAAAGGGGGGCTCCTGAGCATCGCGTATCAGGGACTCCTACCGAATCTCCAGCCTACGCCCCTTGGCCTTGACCATGGCATCGCGACCTGGCATACCAGCGGCGGCTGAGCTCCGCTCGAGGGTCGGGACCCGAGGACGCAGAGCACCTGGAAGAGCGGGAGATGGGGAGGCTCGCTCGAAGCGCTAAGGTATGTTCGTACGTCGGGGGGGACCCCTGAGCATCACGTCTCAGGGGCCTAACTGGCCACGTAGCCCCTCTCCCCCTGGCCACATCCTGGCGATCTGGAAGAACCAACGGCGGCTGAGGTATGCGTGGGGTCGGGCCCTACCAACGCAGAACACCAAGGCCTAGTCTAGCATTTCCTTCTCGAGGGTTGTTCGTACATCAAGGGGGACTCCTGAGCATCGCGCCTCAAGAGCCTAACTGGGCACGTAGCCCCTCACCCTGGCCTCGTCCTGGCGATGCGGACGAGCCAGCGGCGGCTGAGGTATGCGCGGGGTCGGGCTCTGCCGACGCAGGACGCTAAAGCAAGTGGGAAGGAAATCACGAAATCTCAGCCGCGCTGCCTCAGGAGCAAACAAGGCGCACCGCGTGGAGAGTCACCTCAGGCCCGTCAAGATAAGTCACGCATTCAATCGGCGCAACGCCACTACTCGACAAGTTTGATTTCCATAGCCTTGCTTCCGCAATGGTGCCTCTCTTTTTAGCCTCCGGAAGCTGCTTGCACGCCAGGGGGGACCTCTTGAGCATCGCTCCTCAGGAGCTCTTACCGGACCCCGGGCCGCTCACCTCCTGGCCTTGACCACAGCATGGCGACCTGGCATACCAGTGACGACTGAAGCCTGCCTTGGGACTGGGACCCGCCGGCGTAGAGCGCAAAGCTACTGAAAGGATAAAAAGGGGGGACGATGCCGAAGCAATACTTGCAAACACGGTTTCATAGCAAGAATAATAAGCATCGGAGCAAAAGCATTACAGGTTCTTTACCCCCCACGGGGTTCGCTTTGATTCCTCGCAGGGAGCAAAAGAAGGAGATTCCAGGAGACCTTAACTATGGTTGCCACCGCTGACACCATCATCAATAGTGGGACACGACAGGCCTTCTCCAACCCCGCTCAGGTCACCAGCGACGACGAGCTGGTGCAGCTGCCGCGTTCCGGGCGCGACGTGAGCTTGGGGCACGTAGCTGTCATCGCTCATCTCCCGAGACTTGTCAGGCTCGGGAGAGCTGCTGGATTCTCAGGGGCCATCGCCGCTGCTAGGAGAGTTGTCGGTAGGGACGAGAGCAGGCACGACGTCCGTCGCTGTGCCACCCTGGTGGCTCCCACCAGGGTAGCACTCCTGGCTGCGTCCTTCCCCGTCGAAGACCTTGAAGAATAATGTGGAGGCACCGTTAAACTCAAAGTGGATGACGGAAGCTCCATCAGGATGGCACACACGGGCGATTTCGCCCCATCCTCGAGTCATGAAGACACCGGCCGGGGGGACGACCTCGACCTCCGCCTCCGAAGCCTGGCTGCGGCACCCGGTGTGCTGCAACCACAACTCGGCAGGACGCCTCACCAACATCATTTCAGCGAAGAACCTCGGGAGCCGGATGCAAGAAGGCAGTGGCATCATTGTCCACACCACAAACTCGCGCGAGGAGCCCTCGACGTGGGTTCGGGGGCCGGCAGCCCGAGCGGCCCCAGCAGGACGACATCGACCACGATGCAAGCAGCGCGAGGTGCAACCCCCATGCTCTTGGGCGTACAAGGGCAACGGGTAGCCAGGAGGAAGCCGCTCGCACCAAGGCCTCGCCACCTCCCTCCTCTCGTCGGCGCCACGGGGGCGGCTGAACCTCTTCTTCGGCGGAAGTGGTTCCCGCTCCTCGCAGGGAATATTTCCTTTCTCAGCAGCAGAGAATCTCCTTATCGGTGCCATGGGCGTCACGGTAAGCCAGTGCGGCAAGGAGGAAGAAGAAGAGGAGGGCGACACGAAGAAGGAGATGAGCAACGGGGGCTTCACCCTCTCCCCATTTATAGACCGAAGGAGGCCAACCGCCGGCCTCCACGATCTCGTGTAATGATTATCTTTCTATGCATGTAACAGGGTCTCATCAGGTCGAGCAGTTATCGAGGTAGCGTGGGGAAGCGGAGCCACGAACATTCAAGTCACCACGCGTCGACCAAGGCTGCAGGCGTTTGGGGCCCGCGGCTCTTATACCTTGCCCCTTTGGCTTTGCCTCGAAGCCAAGTCCGAGCGCGTGCCTTGGGCCAGGAGGCTACTGTCGGCGTCCTGGGAACGGGTGTACCCAGACATGCCTACCTGCGGCCCATGATGTGGCTCCATCAATGGCATTGTATGGCCCAACTTAAGCAACCGGAATTCACGAGGCGGGCGACAGCAAGACCTCCCTGGGGGCAGTCTCCCGAGGCTGGCTCTCGAGGAGCGGAGATATCTACGCAAGGTGCAACTCACGAGGTTCACGTGACGTGAGCCATGACGTCCAAGGCCAGGCGGGCGCCAGCGGGCACTGTGTACCAGTTTCCTCTTTGGTGATAGGGGAGCAAGCGCAGGCGCGGAGTCCCGAGGAATCAGGCAAAGGTTTCTATATTGGTGCAACAAGACAAAGGACCGTCAGGGCGGCAGAAAGGAGGCCATCGTGGAGCCCGGCGCGGCGTCACCACCAGAGCCTTTTGCAAGCGAAGACCACTTTTGCCACGATAACTTGTACTAGCTGTTCCCCTTCAAATTTGGCCGTTGTGGGATACCTTCCCGCCGATATTTGGGAAGATGACCAAGGCCATTATAAATAGGACCTAGCCACCACCATAGAGGGGGATCCGAACATCTCATCTTGAGCTGATCCAACCTTAGAAGGGATCAGATGCATTCCACCCCCACACACCACAATCTCAGCCGAGCCCAAGAACACATCTCCTCCGGAGGTTGTTCATCCATTGTACTAGTTCGTCCTCATCCCCACGAGGAAATCAACCATACACACTGCAGTAGGGTATTACACCGCAAGGTGGACTGAACCAGTATAATCCTCTGTGTCCCTTGTTCCTTGAGTTCGCCGAGCTAGGATGTGGATTCGTAGGGGGAGCGCGCTGGGGAGAGAGTGTTCTTCGTGCGCACCCTAGAGTTCAAACCTCTCAAGGGTTTGCGGAACCCGAAACCCGATAGCGTACCGCACACAGACCACGCTTACTAAATCGAGCAATTTTAGTAGTTAAATAGAGCCAGTTGACCTAAACATTCCTCTAACAAAAGACCAACATTAAAAACAAAGCCTAAGTATGCATAATTTTAACAAAGCCGATGCCGCGCTGGCCTATGCATCTCGGTGTGAGATGAGACGTCAATGACTTGTTCTGGCGACATGCCGCCGTTGGTCGACTCCGCGTCCCCCATGCTGAAGTCAACCGCGTCCTCGTCCTCGGTGCCGCCCTCAAGGTTGTAGTACTCGTAGTACTGCGTGCGCCAGAGCTCGTGTTGGTACTCACTACAAAAAATATATCAACTTGTGACCATCACTATTGGTCACTGAATGGTCATTGTTTTCCATTTGTGACCTTTTTGTGACCAAAAACAAATGGTCAAAAGCTGACCATCTTTAATTGAAATTACCGACCTTTCTTATGGAATGGTCGTAGACGTTTACGACAAAAAAGGTCATAGGTGCAACGACCAATTATTTTGGTCACTAGCAATCCGACCACACCACGTCAGATCCACCGTGACAAGCTGACGTGGCAGAATTATGACCAAATGAAAAGGTCGTAAAATAGAGTCAACCCAGTCCTTTTTGGCCGTCTACATGGGCCAAGCCCAATAATTCAGCCCATTTAATGTCTTTTTCGCTTTATTTTGCTTATCTACATTGGCCTGGCCCAATAATTTGGCCTATTATTTTCTGGGATGGAGCCTTTTTCTAACCAATTGTTTTAGTCAACTCTTGTTTTGGGCCACAACCTTTTTAGTCTAGTTCTAGTTTGGGCCTTGGCCTTTTATTTTCTGGGATGCAGCCTTATGCAAACTATTTTTTTACAGTCAACTATTTTTTAGGCCCAAGCCTTTTTAGTATAATTCTTATTTGGGCCTTGGCCTTTTTACAGTCCAACTAAGTTTAGAGCCCAATTCAATAAATATCCCGTGAACCCGGTGCTCAGCTTAACAAAATGGTCCAAACAAAACTCAAATAATTCACAACTTCACAAAATGCATAACTTCACATGTTCACAAAATGCATAACTTCACAGTTTCACCAAAATGAGCCATCTTAGGTTCTACGACAGGTTCAACTTCACAGGTTCAAAAAGAGCAAGAGAAACCAAAACAAGCTAACTTCGCATAGAGCTTCTGCGATGCTTTACCTCCAAAGAGAGCCATCAAGTGGGCTAACTTCTCATCCTGTTCTTGAGACTTCTTACGCAGCAGCTCAAGTTCCTTGTCGCGTGCAGCTTCAGCTTCTTCCGCCTTCATCTTGATTGCCGCCAATTCTTCTTGCATAACTTCAGCTTGAAGCTCCGACCTCTCCAGGTTCTGCACAAGATCATGAACATGAGCAGCCAAAGTAGCACTTGCTTTGCTGGAGTTATTCCTAGATGACTGGAGCCCAACATTCCTGAGGAATGTGCTTCGCTTGACTTTAATCTTGAGCACTTCGTCAAAAATTTCAGCAGCAGACTTTGGCTCTTCATCTTCTGGTACCGGCGTGTCCTTCCTTTTTACCATCTCAAGCTAGCATATGGAGGAAAATGATAGACATTAGTGGCAGATCTATTTCACATTTTGCAAACGAAACGAAGCAATAGAAACCAAACAAGAATTCCACCAAACAAACACACAAAATGGATTATTTGAAGTAACCAAACCAGCACACAAAATCTATACGTAGATATTTTACTCAAACTCAAACAGAAGAAGATGATGACTAGTAACCTAAAAGCATTATTTTAATCTGAACGTGGATATTATCAATAACAAATTCAATATAGCAAGTGTACAAACTTATGTGATCTGGAGACATGCAATTGGAACAATATGATGGCTTCATTAAGGCTAGAATGGTGGTTCTATATAAGCTGGCTACAAATAGCTATAGCAAATTCTGATATCTTTTTTGAACTATCTTAGGCTCTAGCAAATAGCATCAAAGCATGGAACATAGTGTGTGTTCTTGCTGGCCGTGAATCAAATAGGGCTGAGGTTTCTAGACAAAAGTTTGAACTGACTGGACAAAGCATGGAATGACTTACTATAGAAATCTTGACTGGCTCCAAAAACCCGTGCTTCTTGCTGTTGTGGGTGGCCTTGAACAAGTAAATCGCAGATAGATCCTCACCCTTACGCTCTTCTTTTTAAAAAAATTTTCAACAAAAATCAAAATGTTATTCAGCAAGAATCAAACATGTTATTCAACGAGGATCAAGCGGTAAGGTCTGTAGACAAAAGTTCTCACAGTGGTAAAAATGTGTGCGTGTAGTGCCTGGAACTAGTTCTCTGTTGGTACCCGACCTTTTCTGGATTCATCTTGTTCGACACACAGGTTTCCTACAAAAAAGCATACAGTTAGCATGATCTAGCACTAGCATATCATGTGCAGAACATAAAGCAGCAAACAAAGCAGAGACAAACCTTATGTCTTGGGGTAGACCACATCTCCACCAGAGCTTGCTATTCACCGTCCGTCAGATCTGGCACCAGAGACTCGATGCTAACTTTGTTTGTTGCTACAGTATCAAAATACTTCTTCTTGATCTAATGGCATCAGTTCTTTGAATTTTTCTGCAGAATATCTTTGCACGTGGTCTTTATGGTCTCCGAGTCCGTGTTCATCTCAAAATTTTCCTACCAAGACAGCAAACAAGGCAGGAACAATATTAGTAATCATGTGTAGGAGTAACAGAAAATAGATAGCACATTAAAAACAAAACAAGTAGCTTACAACAACTTTTCCAATGTAGTTCTCCAATAGACTAGCATTTTTTTGTATTCCTTGAAGTGAGGAAGAACTGGCAGATGGCTTCTTGCAACGAGTCCACACTCAGAAGCAAGATTTGCTTCCTGTAGAGGCTTCTCTAGATGCTTCATCCCTTCGGTAATTTGGATAGGCACCTTGGTACCAAGCGACTTGGTGATTCTCTCTAGCCCTTTGCCCTTTCTAAGTTAGGCTTGATAGCCATTGCATCTGAAAATGAAATTGAACTCATAAATTAGAAGAGAAATTGACAAATGCAGGAATGGTTTTGCTAAATAGGTAAGCATAAGTGATCACTTCCATTTGGAAAATGCACTGGTAAAAGAGAGCATTGCAAATGTGAATTTGCCTGATTGAAGCACAAACTGCTGTTCTTCTTCACCGATGATAGCATTCCTGTTAATAGATGGTGCAACAGGGTTGATGTCTGTGTGGAAAGTGCCTATTTCATCTATGTAGATAGTTCCTCCTTCATCTAGACAAATAGTGCCTCTTTCATCCTTGCGGAGAGTTGTTTCTTCATAAATGGGAGAAAACACATCACCCATTTGCACCGAGCTCTTACAGTCCATGTGTAGCAGACTTTCCTGATGGTGTATCGCAACCGCCATCTTTGCTTTCTGCCTTGTGACTCTATCAGGGGCAGGTTCATCAGGTTCCAGGATCCTCTTTGTTTGTCCTAGAGGTGGGGCCATCACCCTTCCATGAGGCATTACATCAGATGTTTGTGAGCTCTTCCTCTTCTTGCTGACCATCTTCTTGTTGACTGTCTTCTTAACACTAGGCCTCTTCGTCCTAGATTCCTTCAGTGCCTCGTATAAATAGCACGGAAAATAGCATTAGATCAGAAGACAAATATGTGAGCACAAGGAAACATAGAGCATACAAGAACCCCAACCCTCCAAGCAAGACAGACTTTGCACCTTAACAGTCTTCTGCACTACAACATCATCCACTTTCTCTCCATCAGTAACTTCATCCTCCTTAGGATTGTACTCTCGGTCGTCATTGATAACTCGACTACCTTCTTGAACCTCATTAGTTCTACCTTCTTGTGCATAGTTTTTTCCTAATCATTGATGATATAGCACCGATGCCAAGGGTCTGGAACATCCAATTTTTCCGCATCATATTTCTAGCCCTAACCTTCTCGTACTCGGTCATAGGCTCTTCTTCGCATGATAAAGGAATCATAACTCTTATGTGGATGGTTGTAATGCATGGACATATAGACAAACATATCTTATGAGATTTTATTATCATTTAATCATAGTTATTCAGGTAAGGAAGACTAACAACACACATGCAAAATTAAGCCAGCTTATTCAGATTGCAGAAATACATTTCACTTAGCATTTTAAGACACAAATTTTATAAAACTGACAGTATAACCACAAAGAGCAAGTTGCATACCAACGGTTGGACTCATGTTTGACGTTGTCATCCTTTCCATGGATGATCTTGAGGTGGTTGGAACGGTTCTATAATAGCTTGCAAAATAGAATAAACAAGAATGAGATACAACAGGGACAAAGTAGAATGATGCACTTGTATCAATAAAGGAAAGCACTTGAACCAGCATGCACACACAGGTGTAGCAATGCATTAGTAATAATACATGTGAAGCAAACTTGTTGGATCAACAATATAGTGATGTAGTTAACTTAATTAAGCAAACATGTAAGTGCACTAAACAAGCATGCATGTACATAGGAAAGATATGAAGCATCCCTAAAAATATGGACTACATCAAGCAAGGGGTAGCAATGTACATAACTCAACTAAGTTAATTGGTGTCACTACATAAAAGTAGCACAAAGTGACAAACTAATAGCCAACCAATCAATAGAATAAAGATAACAGAAATGGCAGATGCACTAAATCATTTATTAATGAATACCATGAATTAACCAGACCAACCCAGAGAGCATCTATCACACCTACATGAACTACTCTAGTAGTGAAGTGAGCAGGAAGCTTTCTATATGAACAACAGAGTGCCATAGGAAGCAACGAGAGATCAGCACTACCACTGATCAATTTAGCAAACCCAGGTACATATCTATGGAACTAGATCATACATATGTAAACCAAAGCATGGCAGGAGCTCACATGATAGAAACCAAACATGAATGAGAACCTACAAAACCTAGATAGCATGGGAACAACAACTATAGAGATTTAGATTTAGTGGTGACCATAATCAAGAACACATAACAGGATTGTCAGCATAAGGAGATGAAGATGGAGATGGACGTGCTACCTCCTTCTGTGGTGGTGCGTCATGGTAGCTGTCCTTAAACTCCTCCTCCTGAAGCTGCACAATGACATGCAGGACAAACAAGGCAATAGGTGAGCTGCCACAGGGCATCCACATGACAATGCAAAACATCAAGCAACATGTCCGAGTCATTGACTCGGATGCACAATCAAAATAGTGCATACAAAGAACTACCTCCCCACAAGAACCTAACCCCATGAATCCATCCCCATCTCGACATTAGATTAGCAACGAAATGAACCCTAACCCATGAACAAGAGGGATATCATCTTATGAACCCTAACCCCATGAATCCATCCCCATGAAGAAGAACCCTAACCACCAGGAGATCCTAACCCTAACCATCAGGAGATCTAACCCTAGAAGATGCCAACCCATAAGATTGACCTAACCACCACAGGGGGATCTACCTTGGAGATTGACGGGAGATTGAACAGCCCTACCCCTAACCCTAGAACATAAAGGGGAGATGGAAATCAAGGGGGTACCCGTCGTCGTGTTGTAGATGAGCCAACGGTGGCTCCCGTCACAGTTGTCGCTCGCACCTACCCTCATGTTGCTATCGTCACATGTACCCGCCATCATCGATGTAGAGGAGCAGAGCGGGGCAGAGCGGCGATTCGTCATCGGGGAGCAGAGCAGCGATTCGTTGTCGGGGAGCGGAGCGACGTTTCATCGTTCGGGAGCGGAGCGGGGCGGGGCGGAGTAGAGGAGGAGGGGCGGGGCTAGGGTTACGGGGTGGGGGATGGAGCAGAGGAGGGGCGGGTTGGGGCTAGGGTTGCGGGGTGGGAAGGGGAATGGAGGGGAAATTTTGGGAGGGTAGGGGATCTCGCGTGCTAGTGGGAGAGGGAGTTGTGGGTCCCACCTGGTAGTGGGAGAGGGAGTGGAGGGAAATTTTGGGAGAGGGAAATTTTGGTGGAGGGAAACTTTTGGTGTGGGGGGGAAATTCTTTTGGATTTGGAGGCAGAAAATTTTAGGATTTTTTCGTAAACTTTCTAAAAATAATGCTTAAAATCATACTGAATAGCTCAAGAAAACATCGATATTCCAAGTTTTATATTTTTTTCTAGTTGGTAGGCCACATTTGATGATGTGATGCGGAGGTCTCCCATTTTTTAATTTTTTTACGGAGTTTCCAAAAACAGGCCGATCTCGTTGCGGCGGGCCTCCGTGGCTAGGGGTTGAATCATGCAAAGCTGTTGTCGATTCTTTGATAAAATGCCTACCTCTGAAGCTAAAAATGTTTTTAGCAAAAATAACAGGCTAGCTATGGAGGACCTGCAGTTCAAATTCCAGCTGGTTCTAGCTGAATCGGCCGAAGGTTGTCTGAATGGCCGGGACTAGCTCTACGTGGGTCGGAAATGCATGATTTTTTGCGGCCGTGAGTAAAATAGGGTCTACTTTCAGATAGACAAGGAACGTCGTTGTTTGGGATGACTCTCCTTGTAGCCGCTTCAAGAAAAACACATGTTTTTAGCATTCCAAAAATGAAAAACAGTTTTTTTGTTAAACAAGTTGGAACCTCGCTTTTGCAACATTGTTTGCCATCCCAGGATGCAGGCATGTGCCAAATTTGGGCATATTATCACAAACTATTCAAGGACTGCACAAACTATTCAAGGAATGCGGCCATATCACTGCTCGATTGGCTTGAAAGCCATGAATCTTCGTACATGGTAGGTCATTTTTGAGAACACCTTTTCAAGAAAACATCAGTATTCCAAGTTAATATTTTTGTTAGTTGGTAGGCCACATTTGATGATGTGACGCCTAAGGTCTCCCATTTTTGATGTTATTTATTTATTAACGATGTTTTTTAAAAAGGGGGGACTTCGTCGCGGCGGGCGTCTGTGGCAAGGTGTTGAATGATGCAAAGCTGTTGTCGATTCTTTGATGAAATGCCTATCTATGAAGATAAAAATGATTTTTAGCAAAAATAACGGGCAAGCTATGGAGGACCCACAGTTCAAATTACATCCGGTTCCAGCTGAATCGGCCGAAGGTTGTCAGAATGGCCGGGAATAGCTACGAGGGTCAGGAATGCATGATTTTTGGCGGCCATCTATAAAATAGGGTCTACTTTGAGATAGACATGGAATGGCGCCATTTGGGATGACTCTCCTTGTAGTCGCTTCAAGAAAAACACATGTTCTTAGCATTAAAAAATGAAAAATGTTTTTTTGTGAAACAAGTTCGAAACTTCTAGATGGTTGGAAAGCTGGTTACGATAATGAAAGTGTTAAGCTGGTGGCTGAGATATCTTCGGTGTCAACGAGGGATTATATCTATTGATGGATCAAATTATGTTCCCGTTGTGAGTGACTTGGTCATTTGGTCTCTAATTGTACTCGGGTTTTCTGTCAGAAATGTGGCGATGATTCTGAGACCTGTAATTGCATGGCATCTTGGCCTCATCTGGATACTGATTCGAACGTCACGCTCCCCCCACGTACCAGGCCATGCATGTTGGGCCAGAGAAATAAATCTCTAATTTGTATGGCATGCACAACGGTTGGCCATCGGGCCGTCAATTGCCCAGGCCTCTATAAGTGTCATCTTTCTCATTGTGTGGGCCATAGGGCCATCAAGCCCAACATGTGTCCGCGGTCTCGCTCTAAACTGGTTTGGGCACAAAAAATCCCTCAAATGAGGCAATCTGAGGAGATATTGCTTAAGCGTGACTCTACATCATTCGCGACAAGTAATCCTGTGGTGGTTGGTAGGGCCCATAGTACTCGGGATACGTAGGCACGCATGAGGTGGGTTAGGAAGCAGAAAGTCCCGCAACCATCAGATGTGGCTCCTTCCCATTGCTTGACGATTCGACTCCCTCATCCAGGGGCAGTCAATTCCACGTGCCAAAAACCCCAATCGGACGCTCCGATGTCCTCCTCAAGCCTGCCACCCCTGCAACCCCTGTCTCCACCCAAGAGCAAAACCAACATCTGTTCCTCACCACCGTCGACAGCTCCTTCTGTCATGCCTCCCTGCACTCCCGCTACCAGTGCAATGGTGAACTTTCCAATGCGCCCCTTCGCCTTTGCTCCGGAGGGCTCGACGTTCGACCGATGCCCTGCTCATCGTGTTCCGCGCCATGTCAAGGTGGTGGATGATCCTCCGCTCAACCATGATAGGTATGCCATTGTGTCTATCGATCCTCCTTTCCCTGATCATCAAAAGGAGTTCTGGCTTGCCAAGGTTTGTCGCATTATCACGATCTATTTGGGGTATGATCTGCTTGATGATTTCATCTACCCACTTGGAATTGGGTGTGTGGTTTTTTCGGATATGGAAAGCAGAGATGCAGCGATTAGGGAGGGCCTCATGCGCTAACTGATGATTCCACTTTCTCCCTTGTACCACATGATGAGAGTATGAACATGCGCATGCCTGCTTTTGAGTATGAAGTTTGGGTCATGTTTCTTTCTTTTCCTATGGATTACCAAACTGAGCACTATATTCATAAGGCGATGTCCAATTTTGGTAAACTGTTGGTTTGGCCGCGTCCGGGTTAGACTAAAGCCCATGTTTTAGTGAAGTGTCACATTAAGGATGTTGCTGAAGTACCTCATAGTCTCGTGGTGACTAGGGTCAGTTTGCTGCCTGGTCTTGGGCGATCTTGGTATGTGATACGTCTCCAACGTATCTACTTTTCCAAAAACTTTTGCCCTTGTTTTGGAGTCTAACTTGCAAGATTTGAATGGAACTAACCTGGACTGACGTTGTTTTCAGCAGAACTGCCATGTTGTTGTTTTTGTGCAGAAATAAAAAGTTCTCGGAATCGCCTGAAAATCAACGGAGATTTATTTCAGATAATATAAAAAATACCTGCAAGAAGATCCACACCGGGGGGCCCATGGGCTATCCTCAAGGGTGGGGGGCGCGCCCCCCTTCTCAGGGCGCGCCCCTGCCTCGAGGCACCCCGATGCCCCTCTGACGTATCCCCAGGTACTATATATTCCGTTTCGTGGAGAAAAAAATCAAGGAGAAAGAATTATCGCGTTTTACGAGACGGAGCCGCCGCCAAGCCCTAATCTCTCTCGGGAGGGCTGATCTGGAGTCCGTTCGGGGCTCCCGAGAGTGGATATCGTCGCCATCGTCATCATCGACCTTGCTCCATCACCAATTACATGATACTCACCGCCGTGTGTGAGTAATTCCATCGCAGGCTTGCTGGACGGTGATGGGTTGGATGGGATCTATCATGTAATCGAGTTAGTTTTGTGAGGGTTTGATCCCTAGTATCCACTATGTTCTGAGATTGATGTTGCTATGACTTTGCTATGCTTAATGCTTGTCACTAGGGCCCGAGTGCCATGATTTCAGATCTGAACCTATTATGTTTTCATGAATATATGTGTGTTCATGATCCTATCTTGCAAGTCTATAATCACCTACTATGTGTTATGATCCGGCAACCCCGAAGTGACAATAATCGGGACCACTCCCGGTGATGACCATAGTTTGAGGAGTTCATGTATTCACTATGTGTTAATGCTTTGGTCCGATACTCTATTAAAAGGAGGCCTTAATATCCCTTAGTTTCCAATAGGACCCCACTGGCACGGGAGGGTAGGACAAAAGATGTCATGCAAGTTATTTTCCATAAGCACGTATGACTATATTCGGAATACATGCCTACATTGCATTGATGAACTGGAGCTAGTTCTGTGTCACCCTAGGTTATAGCTTCTACATGATGAATTGCATCCGACGTAATTTCCCATCACCGATCCAATGCCTACGAGCTTTACCTATATTGCTTGCCACTTATTTACTTTCCCGTTGCTATTATCACAAAAACTACAAAAACACTATCGTTACTTTTATTGTTGCTACCGCCACTATCATATTGCTTTGCTACTAAATTATCTTGCTGCAGATACTAAGTTTCCAGGTGTGCCTGAATTGACAACTGAGTTGCTAATACTTAAGAGTATTCTTTGGCTCCCCTTGTGTCGAATCAACAAATTTGGGTTTAATACTTTACCCTCGAAAACTGTTGCAATCCCCTACACTTGTGGGTTATCAAGACTATTTTCTGGCGCCGTTGCCGGGGAGCATAGCTCTATTCTTTAAGTCACTTGGGATTTATTTCTGATTATCACTATGAAGAATTTGAAGGACTCAAAAACCAAGATCTTACCCTCAACTATGAGGGGAGGTAAGGAACTGCCATCTAGCTCTGCACTAGATTCTCCTTCTGTTATGAGTAAACTTGCGACATCTACTCCTGCTATTGAATCTGATATGTCGTATGTTCTTGATGATGCTACTTCTGCTATGTATGATGAAACTACCTCTATGTCTGATACCGTGCCACTAGGTGAATTTCTAGATGAACAAATTGCTAAGGTTAGGGAGAGTCCAAATGTTGATGATATTTATGAAAGTGATGATGAAACTACTCCCAATAGATATGAATTGCCTGTTGTGCCTCAGGGTTATGTTATGGATGAAGAAACCGCTAGAGACTTTCTTGCTTGCAATGATAGATATGATCTTAAGAAGTTATTAGCTAAGTTGAAAGAAAAGTCCTTGAATGCTAGAATGAAACATGACCCTTCTTTTGCTACTTCACCTATATGTGTCGCTGATAAGGATTATGAGTTCTCTGTTGATCTAGAGTTAATTATTTTGGTTGAATCTGATCCTTTCCATGGATATGAGTCTGAAACTGTTGTGGAACATCTTGCCAAGTTGAATGATATAGCTACCCTGTTTACCAATGATGAAAAGATTTGCTACTACTATATCCTTAAGTTATTTCTGTTCTCGTTAAAGGGTGATGCTAAAACTTGGTTTAACTCTCTTGATCCTGGTTGTGTGCGTAGTCCCCAGGATATGATGTATTACTTTTTTGCTAAATATTTTCCCGCTCATAAGAAACAAGCTGCCTTACGTGAAATTTATAACTTTGCTCAAACTGAAGTAGAGAGTCTCCCACAAGCTTGGGGGAGGCTTCTCTAGTTACTTAATGCTTTGCCTGATCGTCCTCTTGAGATGCATGATATACTTGATGTCTTTTATAATGGACTAACCGATGCTTCCAGAGACCACCTGGATAGTTGTGCTGGTTGTGTTTTCAGGGAAAGAACAGTGGAACAAGCTAAATTACTATTGAATAATATGCTAGCTAACGAAAATAATTGGACACTTCCTGAACCAGCCCCTAAGCCAACTCCAAAGAAGAGAGGTGTTCTATTTCTCAGTCCTGAAGATATGCAAGAGGCAAAGAAATCTATGAAAGAAAAAGGTATTAAAGCTGAAGATGTTAAGAATTTACCGCCTATTGAAGAATTACATGGTCTTAATAACCCGACACAGGTAGTAAAGGTAAATTCTCTTTATAGATTTGATGAAGGAGATATTCCTCATTATAAGTGTGCTAGCCAATGCTTAGATGAGTTTGACAATTTCATTGTGAAACAAGAAAACTACAATGCTTATGTTGGTAGACAATTACAACACAATGCTCATATGATTGAACGCTTGAGTGTTTATCTGTCTAGTGCTAAAGATGAACTGAAACTTATTAACATACATGCTTCCATGGTCACCACTCAAGTAGAACAAGTACTTAAGGCTCAGAATGATTTTCTCAATGAATTAAATAGTAAGAACAATGATAATTCCGTTAGAGTTGTGACTAGAGGTGGTGGAATGACTCAAGAACCTCTGTATCCTGAAGGCCACCCTAAGAGAATTGAGCAAGATTCTCAGAGAGCTAATTTAGATGCACCTAGTTCTTCTAAGAAGAAGAAAAAGAAAAATCATAGGACTTTGCATGCTTCTAGTGAACCTGTAGCTCACCCACCTGAGAATCCCAATGATATATCTGATTCTGATGCTGAGACACAATCTGGTAATGAACATGAACCTAGTGATAATATTAATAATGATGTTCATGATGATGCTCAACCTAGCAATGATAATGATGTAGAGATTGAACCTGCTGTTGATCTTGATAACCCACAATCAAAGAATCAACGCTATGATAAGAGAGACTTTGTTGCTAGGAAGCATGGTAGGGAAAGAGAACCATGGGTTCAGAAACCCATGCCTTTTCCTCCGAAACCATCCAAGAAAAAGGATGATGAAGATTTTGAGCGCTTCGCTGAAATGATTAGACCTATCTTTTTGCGTATGCATTTGACTAATGTGCTTAAAACAAATCCTTATGCCAAGTATATGAAAGATATTATTACCAACAAAAGAAAGATACCTGATGTAAAAATCTCCACCATGCTTGCCAATTACACTTTGAAGGTGGAATGCCTAAGAAATGAGGAGATCTAGGAGTACCTACTATACCTTGCTCCATTAAGAAAAACTATGTTAAAACTGCTTTCTGTGATCTTGGAGCTGGTGTTAGTGTTATGGCTCTCTCTTTATATCGTAGACTTGACTTGAGTAAGTTGACACCTACTGAAATATCCTTGCAAATGGCTGGTAAATCAACTGTTATACCTGTCGGTATCTGTGAGGATGTGCCTGTTGTAGATGCAAATGTTACTATTCTAACGGACTTTGTTATACTTGATATTCCCGAGGACGATAGTATGTCTATTATTCTTGGAAGACATTTTTTGAATACTGCAGGGGCTGTTATTGATTGCAACAAAGGCAATGTCACTTTTCATGTCAATGGTAATGAGCATACGGTACACTTTCTGAGGAAACAACCTCAGGTCTTCAGTATCAATTATATTGGAAAAACTTCAACTATCACTATCGGAGGTTTCGAGTTTCCTATTCCTACTGTCAAGAAGACATATGACATACTTATTGTTGGGGACATACATATCCCCATGAGGTAACATAGTGTTATTCGAAAATTCTCCAGTTTCATGTTACTCGGAAAGAGTTTATTAACAAGACATGATCAACCTTGTTAATGGATTCCTTTTGATAAACATGGGATAGGTGAATCTAGACAGCACAAACCTTATGTACCCTCCTTTTCCTTTCTACTAATTAGGTTAAATAAAAGAAAAATATCATTATCTGTCTGTTTCCAGACTTATCCGTGCAATAAAAAAATATCCCGAAAATAAAAGTTCTCCAAATTCCATGAATATGAAATATGATTTTCTTCTAGAATATTTAAGAAAATATGGCACTGAACACACAGCGAGGGGAGCCAGCACGTGGCCTCGAGGGCACAGGGCGCGCCCCCTATCTCAAGGGCCCCACGTGGCCCCCCTCCACTTATCCTTTCACCCATGCTCTTCTTCTTCCTCCCAAGAAACCCCCAACCAGCTCAAACCCGAGTTCTAGCTCATTTTGCTGCCATTTTCGATCTCCTTGCTCAAAGCACGATTCAACAAACTGTTTGGGGAGATTGTTCCTTGGTATGTGACTCCTCCATTGGTCCAATTAGTTTTTGTTCTAGTGCTTTATTTGTTGCAAATTTATGCTGCTGTGGTGACCTTGTTCTTGAGCTTGCATGATAATTTTTCTTGGTCCCAAGTAGTTCTAATGCATGATATAGCTTCTAGGCACTTATAGGAGTTGTTGCTATCAATCTTGTTGAGTTTGGTTAAGTTTTATTTTGAGTTACTAAAAAATTCAGAAATTTTCAGAAAAGGAAAATGTTAAAAAGAATACCGAGGGGCTCGTCTAGCAAGAGCTCAGAGGAGAAAAAGAAAGAAGAAAATAAGAAGCCCAAGTATCATCTTCCTCGCATGGCGGAAGTTCGACCGTGCGAGTGGCCTTGTAATAATTTCATGATGTCCGCCGGTATTTATGAAGAATTTTATTGGGTGGCGAATGATGCAGGCCTCACCGACTTCCTCAACAACCAAAAAGAGCAGTATCTCTTACTCACCAATATTTTTACGCAAAGCTTTCATTTTCATTCTAGGAAAACACCACCTACGGTGGAGTTTCGCTTATTTGTTGTGGTTAAGGAGATATCGCTGTTAGATTTTTGTGAAACAAAGTACCCTTTGAAGGTAGACTTGATGAACCACGTCATGAAGACGTCAAAGGGTTTATTGATACGATCGCCGTAGGTGAAACTAGACAAGTTTCAGGGGCAAGAATAACTAGTATACACTTCCCTATCTATGCTACTTTGCTTTATTTTCTAGTAGGTGTTTAATTGGTCACGGGAACAGTGGGAATCTCAGTGCCCCTGATATTATCATTTTACACCATGCTTTGTTTCGTGACACAACTTTTAGCTTGGGCGCCATCGTTGCCAAACGATTGAGTCTGAACCGCTCAAAGGGGCCCGTCTTTGGAGGCATCTTTGCTTCTCGCCTTGCTGAACATTTTAATATACCTATTAGGCATCATGAGAAGGAGGAAAAATTGTTTGCCCCTGTTTATCTAGACTACAAGAGCATGGTAGCTCATGACTTTATTGTCAAAGACAAAAATATGCAGCTACTTTATAAATTGAGGTTTGATGAAATATACTGTGAAATTGTTACCTTGCCTGCACGATCTCTGTTCGATCTGTCCACAGGCAAGTACCTCATTATATCAGATGCCTTCTACCAGTACCAAGGCCAGGCACAAGCTTCAGAGCCTGAGCCAGAACCACCATTTGATCCTTCTCGACAATCCCTTTATGGGTGGGATCTGGACGAGCTCGCCAACCAGTGGCATCCAGAGGACTCATCTCAGTACACTGGAGGGAGTGGCTTCGATCCATGGCCATAGACCAACTTAGGCCAAAAGCCTAAGCTTGGGGGAGTACGTGTTTCTCACCGACTTTACTTTCATGTTCACACTTATTTTAGTTGTCGGTGCTCACACTCTTTCACTGTACCATCCATGCTTAGTTAAATTTCTTTTTCTTAGTCTTTTTCTTGTGTCCTAGAAAAACCCAGAAAAACAAAAAATATAATAGTTGAAGCTTCTAGCTAGTTTACTTTCTTTGCTTGTAGTAGTAACTAAAAAAATGAAAACCCAAAAAGATTTCCCGTTCTTCTTGTGCTTGTTGGGAGCTTTCCCGTGTAAATAGTTTCTTTTCTTTTCTTTAGGGGTTAAGAGTAGAAGACCATGATTTAAAATACTTAGTGGCTCTCATATGCTTTGTTGTTGATTCAACCTTGAGCCATATTACCTTGTCTTCTCTCTTGTATTAAATGCCTGCAGATTCCAGCTTAGTCCAATGCACGTGCACTATTATTATTATCCACACCGTTCGGTCGTGCGAGTGAAAGGCAATAAGGATGATATATGATGAACTAATTGAGATGAGAAAATCTGGTATGAACTCGACCTCTCTTGTTTTTGTAAATATGATTGCTCATCGTTCTTGATTCAGCTTGTTATGGATGAAACATGTTTGCAATGAAAACTAGAGAACATAGTTGCTTATGCCATGCTTAATTAGCTGAGAGCTTATAATGGTCTATCTTGCGTGCCAACATGATATTAAAATGGTTGTGATGTGGTATGATGGGTGGTATCCTCCTCTGAACGATTTAAGTGACTTGACTTGGCACATGTTCACGCATTTAGTTGAAACAAATCAACATAGCCTTCACGATATTTATGTGCATGGTGATTTATATCCTACTCATGCTTGCATTCGTTGTTGATTAATTTTAATGCATGTTCATGACCGTTGTTGCTCTCTAGCTGGTCGCTTCCCAGTCTTATTCTAGCCTTCACCTGTACTAAGCGGGAATACTGCTTGTGCATCGACTTCCATAAACCCCAAAGTTGTTCCATATGAGTCCACTATACCTTCCTATATGCGGTATTTACCTGCCGTTCCAAGTAAATTTGTATGTGCCAAACTCTAAACCTTCAAATGAAATTCTGTTTTGTATGCTCGAACAGCTCATGTATCAACTAGGGCTGTCTATATCGCCCATGCTAGGTGGGTTATTCTCACGATGAGTGGACTCCGCTCATCATTCACGAGAAAATGGCTGGTAATTGGGATGCCCGGTCCCATTCTCAAAATCATAATAATTAAAAAAAACTCCCCCAGGGCTGTTGCTTGTTTGGACGGTAACCCGTGGATTCGGCTAGCCATGGAGTGTGCTTGTTGGTGGTTGGGGGAGTATAAACTTTACCATTCTGTTTGGGAACCGCCTATAATGTGTGTAGCATGGGAGATATCGAGATTCTTGGTTGTTATGTTGACAATGAAAGTATACCGCTCAAAATATTATTCAATCTCTATTTTAAAATCGAGCTCTGGCACCTCTACAAATCCCTGCTTCCCTCTGCAAAGGGCCTATCTATTTACTTTTATGTAGAGACATCATCCTCTTATCAAAAGGCACCAGTAGGAGAGCACCTCTGTCGTTGCATGTATTACTATTAATTTGCATTGAGTATGATCATGACTGGATCTCTTTTACCATGAATTACAATGTCTAGTCAGTCCTTGATCTTTAAAGGTGCTCTGCATTTATGTTTTGCGGTCTCAAAAAGGGCTAGCGGGATACCATCCTGTTATATCATATCATGATTGTTTTGAGAAGTGTTGTCATCCAAGGTTTATTACTATTGCTCGCTAGTTGATTATGCCATTGATGTGAGTAGTCTTGAGACCTGAAAGTTATTGTGAATGTGGTTAGTTCATGATCTTGTTGAAAACGTGAATGCAAGCTTACATATTTACAACAACAAGAGCAAACATAGTTTGTCAAAGTTTTTCTTTATTACTTTCAGTTTATCAATTGAATTTCTTGAGGACAAGCAAAGGTTTAAGCTTGGGGGAGTTGATACGTCTCCAACGTATCTACTTTTCCAAACACTTTTGCCATTGTTTTGGACTCTAACTTGCATGATTTGAATGGAACTAACCCGGACTGACGCAGTTTTCAGCAGAACTGCCATGGTGTTGTCTTTGTGCAGAAATAAAAAGTTCTCGGAATCGCCTGAAAATCAACGGAGATTTATTTCAGAAAATATAAAAAATAACTGCAAGAAAATCCACACCGGGGGGCCCACAGGCTGTCCTCGAGGGTGGGGGCGCGCCCCCTGCCTCGAGGGCACCCCGATGCCCCACCGACGTATCCCCAGGTCCTATATATTCTGTTTCGTGGAGAAAAAAAATCAAGGAGAAAGAATTATCGCGTTTTACGAGACGGAGCCGCCGCCAAGCCCTAATGTCTCTCGGGAGGGCTGATCTGGAGTCCGTTCGGGTCTCCGGAGAGTGGAGATCGTCGCCATCGTCATCATCAACCTTCCTCCATCACCAATTCCATGATGCTCACCGCCGTGTGTGAGTAATTCCATCGTAGGCTTGCTGGACGGAGATGGGTTGGATGGGATCTATCATGTAATCGAGTTAGTTTTGTTAGGGTTTGATCCCTAGTATCCACTATGTTCTGAGATTGATGTTGCTATGACTTTGCTATGCTTAATGCTTGTCACTAGGGCCCGAGTGCCATGATTTCAGATCTGAACCTATTTTGTTTTCATGAATATATGTGTGTTCTTGATCCTATCTTGCAAGTCTATAGTCACCTACTATGTGTTATGATCCGGCAACCCCGAAGTGACAATAATCGGGACCACTCCCGGTGATGACCATAGTATGAGGAGTTCATGTATTCACTATGTGTTAATGCTTTGGTCCGGTACTCTATTAAAAGGAGGCCTTAATATCCCTTATATTCCAATAGGACCGCGCTGGCACGGGAGGGTAGGACAAAAGATGTCATGCAAGTTCTTTTCCATAAGTATGCATGACTATATTCGGAATACATGCCTACATTGCATTGATGAATTGGAGCTAATTCTGTGTCACCCTAGGTTATAACTTCTACATGATGAATTGCATCCGACGTAATTTCCCATCACCGATCCAATGCCTACGAGATTTACCTATATTGCTTGCCGCTTATTTACTTTCCCGTTGCTATTATCACAAAAACTACAAAAACACTATCATTACTTTTATTGCTGCTACCGCCACTATCATATTACTTTGCTACTAAACTAGCTTGCTGCAGATACTAAGTTTCCAGGTGTGGCTGAATTAACAACTCAGTTGCTAATACTAAAGAGTATTCTTCGGTTCCCCTTCTGTCGAATCAACAAATTTGGATTTAATACTTTACCCTCGAAAACTTTTGCGATCCCCTACACATGTGGGTTATCAGTATGTTCCCGTCTATGTGCTCAATGGCAGAAACACAATCCCCGGTTTGATGG
>LR738710.1:726142852-726182778 GCA_902687465.1 Secale cereale
CCCCCCGCTGCTCAATGCCTCACCGCATCCTTATGAGCTTCCTTATTACAATGTATTGCGGCAGGCAAGGATTGATGAAATGACAGCTCAACAAGCTCTAAATGAATAGGACTGGAACGCACATGTCCCTGTTACTGAACAGCTTCAGGAGAATGGCTGGAGGGCTTGGCCGGTGATCCCTCCACCATACACATGCTTCAGTTTCAGATCTTTCTTTCAGTATGATGGGCCATCCTTGATGGATGGAGTTGACCCTGAGCATAATGTGCAAGATAACATGTCTGATATTTGGTCTTCTGAAGCAAAGATTGAGGCTGTTGAAGTTTTGGCTGACAATTTTGTCATTGGCAACCCCACTGCCCGTACTGCATTTGTGAGAGCGGGAGGAGAGTCGGCCACTGTTTCCATTGTTATGGATTATGAATTGCTGCTCTGGATGGCCGGGTGCTCAAGAGAATTTACACACCTGCACTCACTAGTGTGCAGTCGGAGGGTACTGTGTTTCCACTAAACCCCTGCAGAATCATTTCGAGTCAACTAGAGAGGTTTCGTAGTGTGCATCTTCAACAAATTTCACCTGAGCCTGATTATCTGTCTACGGTGTTCAGGTCACAATTCCAGATGGGTACATGCATTATTTCTCTGTCCCTGGTTGATGGTGATCAAGATATTTGTAACTCTACTGCTCTGCCCGCTGCCATGAATGAAATGTCTGCACTCACTTCACACGATATGTCAGATGCTTTCATCCTTCAGACTGATAGTGCTCCTGTCATGCCTTCCCATGGGAGATCCCAGCAAATGTTGGCGTCCTCGTCCCTCTTCAATGATGCCGCCCCTCACAATGCCAAGGTGCCACTTGATGTCAAAGTGGTGCGGAGGAGCACCAAATCGAATAAATATGCGTATTTCAAAGTTCATCAAGTCACTGACGCTAAGCACACCCGATCTAGGGTTTAGGCTAGAGCGATGCGAGCCATCAGAATTATATCCATGGCTGCTGCTCCTTCTCAATCTGCTTCTGTGCCACCTCCTACTTCGATCGAGGAGATACAATAGGTGGGCGACCGCTGTGGTGTTGCTTCCTAAAGAGATGACGGAAGAGAAGCTATTGGATGACCGGCAGGCTACTTTCCAATGGCGACAATTGACTGCTGCCCCAGCAATGAATAAATCGTGGAACATGTTGTCATGAAATATCAGAGGTATAAACTCTGAAAGTAAACTTTTGGCTCTTAGGAATGCTATTAATGCTAGCGGGTGTTAATTTCAATGTATCCAGGAAACTAAGCGGGAATCTTTCGACTTATCTTTCATTAAAAACTTTTGCCCCTAGCGTTTCGCTAAATTTGTTTTTGCTCCTTCGGTAGGATCTTTTGGTGGCATCATCATGATGGGCCTCGAACCCCTCGTTGGTTACCCCAAGTGGAAGGTGTAAGATGCAGTAAGTAGAAGTGTTTTCCCCTAGCAAAGATGCCAAGGATCGAATCCTCAGAGACTCCTAGGTTCAACAAGTAGGTGTCAATTGCTAACGACGCAATTAGCAATCAACGTGGACCTGCACACAGATACAAATAACTTTGCTCCCAACGAGTACAGAGAGGTTGTCAATCTCTCCGGCCTTGTAGTTCACAAAGGGTTAAAAGCAATATGATAGTAGTGATAGATAGTGTTTTGCAATAGTAAATAAAATAGAGAAAAGTAAATAGTGGATGTGATCAATGATGGTAATATGGACCGGAGTCTCATGATGTTCACTAGTGATGTCTCTCTCCCAAAAGACGATAAAACAGCTATGTGAGGTAACAAATTACAGCTGGGCAATTGACAGGACCACGAACGCAAACCAATGCTGATTACATTGCAAGAAAGGTTGAGGTTCAAAGCATGGGCGGTACGCCAAAGTAAGTAGACCGAAATCCATCAATATCTACTACTAATCATCCACCTTGAGATATCTATCCAGAACATCTTGCTGGGTTTAAGTTGCGAGTCCCACCCATAGTGTAATCTCAATGCAACAGACAACTGCATTAAAAGAACTTTGCGTAAAGTAAACAATCCTTGCACCCGCGGGCACAAGCACCGTTGTTTTCCCCCTTGTGGCAATAGCACATCCCCTAGACTCATGTTTCTGTCACTCAAGCTAGTCATCGAGGGGCATGAACCCACAATCGAGCATAACGTTCTCTCTTGGAGTCACTACCTATTACTCGGCCAAAGCAATAAATAACAACGGAGAACATGCAAGAATTACTTATGAACTAAAATATAAAAGAGGTGAATCAAATATATTACTCAAGATCAATCTGAACATAATCTCATAATCCATCGGATCCCAGCAAACTCAACATAGCAACAACATAAGGATTACATAGGTGCCTCGATCATGTAGGGCAGCTCACGAGGACTAATTAGTGAAGCACAAGAACGGGAGGAGAACATCACATAGCTACTGGTCATGGACTCATGGTCCAAGGGAGACTACTCACGAGTCATCCGGGAGGCGTCCATGGTGGTGGAGAAGCTCCCGGTGGTGATCCTCCCCTCCGGCAGGGTGCCGGGAAGAGTTCTCCTGGTGCTCCCGATCTTGGAAGCGGCGGCGGCGGCGGAACAGAGATGGGATCGCGAAAAGAAGTCATTTTCTGAGGGTTACGGGGAACCCTTTAAATATATGCCAAAGTAGGGCACCGGGGGAGCCTCGGGGGGCCCAGGCGCCCCCCGGCGCGGCCCAGGGGGGGGGGCGCCCACAGGGCGCCTGGAGCCCCTGTGGCGCCCCCAGGCTGCCCTTCGGACGCAGTGTTGTTTCCGGTTCGCTGATTTTTTATATAATTTTTCTGGATTTTTCTGGGCAGTTCTCGAAACGTGAAAACCTGAAATACAAAAACAGCCGAAAACAGAAACTGGCACTGGGGTGCACTGGATTAGTAAGTTAGTCCAAATATGATCAAAAGTGTATGGAAGTGTATGAATATCATAACAATATCACCCAAAAGTGGCATGGAGCAAGCAGAAATTATAGATACGTTTTGGACGTATCAACATCCCCAAGCTTAATTCCTGCTCGTCCTCGAGTAGGTAAATGATAACAAGAATAATTTCTGTGGTGACATGCTATTAACTATATAGGACTTTCTCATAGTCATATGACAAAAGCTTACTGAGACAATGATTCTAAGTAATTAAGTTGTCTCAAGAGAAAATCACAAATGACTGAAAGTTTTTTCAACATGAAACTGAAACATCAAAAAGATTTGCAATGAACATGATGTGCAAATATGATAAAGTGATATCTAGCTTGCCCCCTTTAGTGATGCAAAACATAAATGCAAGGGGCACCTTTAAGGTTTAAGTGATGACTAGATACAATCATTTCAGAATAAACGATATCACAATCATGCAAAAGACAATGCTACTTTGGGACAATGCACATTACACTCAGAATGACAATCATGCTCTCAGTAGTTGGTGCTTCAATCATAAAGGTAAAAGAAAGGTTAAGTGCTAGAGCTTTTTATTTTGAAAACATGGAAGCAATTGTGTCAATGGTAGTAGTACTTCATATGTGTCATGCATAAAACATCCTATAAGTTGCAAGCCTCATGCATCGAATACCAATAGTGCTCGCTCCTTGTCCTAATTAGCTCGGATCCCCATGGGTTATCATTGCATTGCATATGTTTTAACCAAGTGTTCCAAAGGGGTACCTCTATGCCACCTGTACAAAGGTCCAAGGAGATAGATCGCATTTGATTTCTCGTTTTTGATAGATCTCAACTTGAGGACATCCATACCGGGACAACATAGAAAATAGATGATGGACTCCTCTTTAATGCATAAGCATATTCTCATAAGAGATTGAGGATTAAGGTCCAAGCTAAAACTTCCACCATGATGCATGGCTTTGGTTGGCGGCCCAATGTTCTTCTCTAACAATATGCATATTAATTCAACCCACGGTGAATCACCCTTACTTCAGACAAGACGAACATGCATAGCAACTCACATGATATTCAACAAGAGTGTGACAGTTGATGGCGTCCCTAGAAACATGGTTACCGCTCAGCAGGCAACTTATAAGAAATAAGATACATAGGCAACATATTCTTTACCACAATAGTTTTAAGGCTACTTTCCCATGAGCTATGTATTGCATGGTTAATTGGCTTAGTGCAGGTGGAGGTTAGCAAAAGACTGGGAGCGACCAACTAAGAGAGCAATGACGGTCATAATCATGCAGAGCGACAAAGCAATATTGAATCAGGCATGGTAGTTATATCGCTACTTAGAAATAAAAGATCATCAAGGCTTGACAGACATTCTTTACAGTCTTGAATATGCATGAGCATACGCCAAGTCAATCAAAATAAATTCTCGAAGGAAGATATTACTAAACCATACCACATCATAGGCAAACAAACCAAGTTGGTACTCCAATAACACATTGGGAACCCCCCAGCTATTTGAGATTAACCAAAAGAAAACCTGAACCACTAAGCACCATCATGGAAGTAGCATCTTTATCATAGACACATTAACCCATGCAACGGAAGCAAACTCTCTTAATAAGGTGAGCATGGTAATTAAAGAGAGTTCAAGCAACCAACTAAATAAAAGCTCTTGAAAAGATAAGCATGAATACTAAGAGCAGAGTATGATAGTAGCTATTAAAAGACAAAGAACACACACAGCATAGATAGACTTGAAAATTCTATGTAATGTTCTAGGTAGAGGTGGAGCGTGTTTCTCTCCCACATAAAGGAATGCTGAGTTCCGACTCGTTATGAAAAACTAAAAAGAAAACTAAAAGCAAGACGCTCCAAGCATAACACATAACACATGAAGTGATAAAAATATAGCGGAACGAAAGACGAACTGATAATGTTGATGGAGAAGGGGATGCACGGGGGCATCCCCAAGCTTAGACGCTTGAGTCTCCTTGAATATTTCTTGGGGGTGCACGGGGGCATCCCCAAGCTTGAGCGCTTGACACTCCTGAATCTTTTTATCATCTTCCCTCGCACACCTGAAAACTCCCTTCATACACAACTCATCATAATCTGATTAGCGAGGTTAGTACCCTTAATAAAATAATTATACCTTGCTGGAAATAAGGACATTCTTGAAGTTCTACTATTTCTCAAGATTGCCAAAAGGTTTTTGCAAAGAAAAAGCAAGTTCTTAATTTGCAAAGTGAAGGTAAGGCAAAACAGGAAAGAATCTGTGAAAAACAGAACAGCAGGCAGTAATTGACCTGTTCGGGATACTTCTGCAACTCAAATCAAAAAACTCAGAACTGACGCACGAAAGACAATCATATAGAGAACGCTGTCGAAACAATTCAGACCAAAAAGATGATCTGGTGATTTTATACGAATTTTTCTATCCAAGGACAGAATCTGTTTCCTGGACAGCACCTCACAACTTTTGAACTTTCTAGCAATCAGAGGCTATACTTGGCACAAATATGAAAAGCAAAGATACAATGATGACGCTACAGCAGTAAACAACATCAAGACACAACAAAAGCAAAAATTTTATTCATGTGGGCTGCCTCCCAAAAGCGCTTTCTTTTATGCCTTTAAGCTAGGCATAATGCATAGAGATCAAGTTTTATCAAGAGTAAAAGAATAGCTAGCCCGTACAACGGACTCAAAAGGTAACTTGACCTTCTTACGAGGGAAGTGTTCCATCCCTTTCTTGAGAGGAAACTGAAATTTTACATTACCCTCTTTCATGTCAATGACAGCACCAACGGTGCGCAAAAAGGGACGTCCCAAAATAATTGGACATGAAGGATCACATTCAATATCCATAATAGTAAAATCAACGGGCACATAATTATCATTGACAACAATAAGAACATCGTCGATCCTCCCCAAAGGTTTCTTTATGGAAGAATCAACGAGAACATTACCAAAAGAACAAGAATCAAAAGATTTCAATTTAAGCATATCATATAGTCTTTTGGGCATAATGGAAGTACTAGCTACAATATCACATAAAGCATAGCATGAGAAGTTGTTTATCTTAATTTTAATCATAGAATCCCAACCATCTCCTAGCTTTCTAGGTATGGAGGCTTCTACTCTAAGTTTTTCCTCCCTAGCTTTGATGAGAGCATTAGTGATATGCTCTGTGAAGGCAAGATTAAGCGTGCTAGTGTTGGGATCCTTAGCCATTCCTTGTAGAAAGGCGATAACTTCTGAAATACTACAATTATCAAAATCAATTTTATCATTAATGGGCAGAATTGTAGTGTCATCCTCTTTGTTTAATTCGCTCTCTATTATAAGAGTTTGAACATCTTCCCAAGTTTCAGTAAGCTTAGGAGCAATTTTAAACTGAGGCTCATACTTTTTTCCTGGAAGACCATGCCATGGGCATAACTCTCCGTCATAACTAGTGTAATCACAAGGTTTATCTTTTTTGTAAACCCCGTCAGAGATAAGTGGGGCAATGGAAGTAGGGGTGTACTCCTCCCATTTAGTGTTTTTGGTAGAACCCATAGTAGCAAGCAAGCAAGATAACTATTTTTGTGATTTTCGATAAAAGGAACTAAAGCAAAAAATGAAAAGTAAACTAACAAGACTAAAAAGCAAAGGTAAAAGATAGCATGCAACTCCCCTATCCTGAAGAGCGGAGTCCCCGGCAACGGCGCCAGAAAATACTCCTTGATGGGCCTCGAACCCCTCGTTGGTTACCCCAAGTGGAAGGTGTAAGATGCAGTAAGTAGAAGTGTTTTCCCCTAGCAAAGATGCCAAGGATCGAATCCCCAGAGACTCCTAGGTTCAACAAGTAGGTGTCAATTGCTAACGGCACAATTAGCAATCAACGTGGACCTGCACACAGATACAAATAACTTTGCTCCCAACAAGTACAGAGAGGTTGTCAATCTCTCCGGCCTTGTAGTTCACAAAGGGTTAAAAGCAATATGATAGTAGTGATAGATAGTGTTTTGCAATAGTAAATAAAATAGCGAAAAGTAAATAGTGGATGTGATCAATGATGGTAATATGGACCGGAGTCTCATGATGTTCACTAGTGATGTCTCTCTCCCAAAAGACGATAAAATAGCTATGTGAGGTAACAAATTACAGCTGGGCAATTGACAGGACCACGAACGCAAACGAATGCTGATTACATTGCAAGAAAGGTTGAGGTTCAAAGCATGGGCGGTACGCCAAAGTAAGTAGACCGAAATCCATCAATATCTACTACTAATCATCCACCTTGAGATATCTATCCAGAACATCTTGCTGGTATTAAGTTGCGAGTCCCACCCATAGTGTAAACTCAATGCAACAGACAACTGCATTAAAAGAACTTTGCGTAAAGTAAAAATCCTTGCACCCGCGGGCACAAGCACCGTTGTTTTCCCCCTTGTGGCAATAGCACATCCCCTAGACTCATGTTTCTGTCACTCAAGCTAGTCATCGAGGGGCATGAACCCACAATCGAGCATAACGTTCCCTCTTGGAGTCACTACCTATTACTCGGCCAAAGCAATAAATAACAATGGAGAACATGCAAGAATTACTTGAACTAAAATATAAAAGAGGTGAATCAAATATATTACTCAAGATCAATCTGAACATAATCTCATAATCTATCGGATCCCAGCAAACTCAACATAGCAACAACATAAGGATTACATAGGTGCCTCGATCATGTAGGGCAGCTCACGAGGACTAATTAGTGAAGCACAAGAACGGGAGGAGAACATCACATAGCTACTAGTCATGGACTCATGGTCCAAGGGAGGCTACTCACGAGTCATCCGGGAGGCGTCCATGGTGGTGGAGAAGCTCCCGGTGGTGATCCGCCCCTCCGGCAGGGTGCCGGGAAGAGTTCTCCTGGTGCTCCCGATCTTGAAAGTGGCGGCGGCGGCAGAACAGAGATGGGATCGCGAAAAGAAGTCCTTTTCTGATGGTTACGGGGAACCCTTTAAATATATGCCAAAGTAGGGCACCGGGGAGCCTCGGGGGGCCCAGGCGCCCCCCCCGGCGCGGCCCGGGGGGGGGGGGGGCGCCCACAGGGCGCCTGGAGCCCCTGCCCCCCCCCAGGCTGCCCTTCGGACGCAGTGTTGTTTCCGGTTCGCTGATTTTTTATATAATTTTTCTGGATTTTTCTGGGCAGTTCTCGAAACGTGAAAACCTGAAATACAAAAACAGCCGAAAACAGAATCTGGCACTGGGGTGCACTGGATTAGTAAGTTAGTCCAAATATGATCAAAACTTTATGGAAGTGTATGAATATCATAGCAATATCACCCAAAAGTGGCATGGAGCAAGCAGAAATTATAGATACGTTTTGGACGTATCACATCACTATTTGGAACAGTTTTGTTTTTACTGGCACACCGTGGCATGTTGACTCATTTGCGGTGGGCATTTCCTTTCTTGCACACAATCCGACGAGTCCTATAATTTGGTTAATGTTTATGGCCCATGCACTGGCCAGAGGCGTTTGGATTTTACTTCCTGGTTATTTGATCAAAACATTCCTGATGATGAAAACTGGTTGGTTCTGGGTGATTTTAACTTCATACGATCAACGGCAAACAGAAACAAACCAGGGGGTGACGCGGCAGAAATGCTTGCATTCAATGAAATCATATGTGCGCAATCGTTCATGGAACTTTCCGTTAAAGGAAAATCCTTCACCTAGAGCAATATGCAGGATGGCCCATTGCTCGAGCAGCTTGACTGGTTTTTTCTTTAGCTAATTGGACCACGCCGCTCCCTAACATGATGGTCATGCCATTGGGAAAGCTAGTTTCTGACCACATTCCATGCATTGTCACGATCGAGACCAAATCCCAAAATCTAGACTGTTCCGTTTTGAGAATTTTTGGGTTAACCATTCTGGCTTCTCTAAAGTGGTATCGCAATCTTGGTCTAGACCTTACCATGCCCCAAACTCAGCTGCACTCGGTTGCAAAAAGATCAAGTCACTATGATACGATCTCAAGCGTTGGAGCCACAATATCTCCAACTTGAAAATCATGATTCAAAATAGCAATGAGGCACAGACCAAACTAAATGATCCTGAGTATAAAATAGGGATCTTCATCCAGGAAGCAAACTTCAGATGAATCCTAAAAGCACACCTAAACAAACTATTCAAATATCAGAATGGATATTGGAGGAAAAGGTGTATTGTCAGGTAGTTCAGAATTGCAGATGAGAATACCAAACTTTTTCAGTCGCTTGCATCTGAATGATTCAGATACAACTCCATTGCCAATACGCGAGAGGATGACGTGGTCGTCAGTGATCATGCTAGCAAAGAAGGTGTTCTATATAGGACCTACCAAGAGAGATTAGGTTCCTCTAAACCTACCACTATGCATTTTGATCTTCGTCATATCATACGCCGTGTCCAAGGCTTGGAGGGACTCTCCGTTCCCTTTTCAAAAGAAGAGATCGATGTTGTTGTCAAGGGAATGCCAGCAGACCGGTGCCTCAGCCCTGACGGCATTAATGGTTGCTTTCTTAAGAGCTGTTGGCCAGTTATCAAAGAGGATTTCTGTAGAATGTGTCAAGACTTTTATGATGGCAACCTGGATATCACTAGCATTAGTGAAGGGTATATCACTCCGATACCAAAAACTTCCTCCCCAGAGACAGCCAATGATTATAGACCCATTACCTTGCTGAATTGCTGCCTCAAAATCATTACAAAAATACTTGCCAACCGCCTACAGAAAGTTATTCTAAAAATCATACACATAAATCAATAAGGTTTTATCAAAGGGAGGACAATCCAGGACTTCCTAGCATGGACGTTCGAGTACATCCATCAATGCCACACCTCCTCGCGAGAGATCATGCTCCTTAAACTCAATTTTGCTCAGGCCTTTGATACAATAGAACATGAGCCGATGTTGGAGATTATGAGGCACATGGGTTTTGACGATAGATGGTTGGGGTGGATGGAATATATCTTTGCTTCTGGTGTTTCTTCTGTTCTCTTAAATGGAGTGCCGGGTAGAAAATTTCAGTGCAAGTGTGGTGTATGGCAGGGTGACCCGTTGACACCGTTGATATTTGTCCTGGCTGCAGATCTGCTCCAAGCTGCGATCAATGATGCTTTTGCTCAACAACTACTCAGCCTGCCCTTCCCATGCAATCGGAATTGTCATTATCCCGTGGTGCAATACACGGATGATATGATCCTGGTGATGACCGCCTGCTCTGAGCAAGCGGCTCAGATGAAGTCCATCTTGGTGGACTATGCGACCTCCGTCGAGCTATGGATCATTTTTCATAAATCCACCTTGATTCCCATCAGCCTAGACCTGCAGCAAGTAGAAGAGCTGGCATGCATTTTCGGCTGCATTGTTGGCTCTATACCCTTCACGTATCTGAGTCTTCCTATGGGCACCATGAGGCCGTCTTTGCTAGGGCTCATGCCGATGGTGCATGGGGTGGAGAGGAAATTGTCGACGACCCTATCTTTTATGTCGTCAGGGACAAAGCTCACACTAGTCAACTCGACCGTCACCTCAGTGCTGATCTATGCCATGTGCACAATCAAGCTTCATCCCAAGGTGATCAAGCACCTTGATAAGTTGTGCAGATATTGCTTGTGGGCCAAGAATACCGATGATGGGGGTCAAAAATAACTCTCTTGTGGCTTGGGAATTGGTCTGCCGACCCAAGAGTGAAGGTGGAGTTGGAGTGATTGACATAAAAACCCAGAATGTGTCCTTACTACTCAAGCATCTCTTCAAGTTCTATAACCGAGAAGATGTCCCCTAGGCGATGCTGGTCTGGGACGCCTACTATACAGACAGGGTGCCGGATGCAATGGAACTCTTTCTGGTGGCACGATGTCATGCAGCTCAGGGATGTTTTCTGTGGAATCACCCGGGTTGAGGTGGGAAATGGAACTCTTTCTGGTGGACGTTTTCTGTGGGATGCCCCGCTGATGGAGATATTCCCAAGAGCCTTCTCCATTTGCACCAATGAAGATGAGTCAGTGTGCAGCGCGCTTGGGGCCATAGATCATGCGCTACTATTCTAGTTGCCCTTGTTATCACACGCGAGGGAGGAGGTCAGACAGATCCAACAAGGCTCGATGCATGTGATGATGGGGGCTGACTATATAGACACTCGTACAAGCGCTCTTGGGGGTAAGTTTTCTCCCAAGAGGTTCTATAATCACTATTTTAGGGATATGATGGTTGATGAGGCGTTCGTTTGGCTCTCGAAAGCCAAGAGCCCGATCAAATTCAATATGTTTTGCTGGCTCCTATTGGTAGATCGCCTGAACACAAGGAATATGATGAAGCATCGTCATTACAACATAGCAAACAATATCTACACGTGCATGCTCTGTCAGAACCCCGCCCCCCGAAGAAACTGTGGAACATCTTTTCTTTACCTGTCCGTTTAGCCATCGTTGCTGGGACAAAGTTGGGATAAACTGGCCCTCCCTTGGTAATAAAATTGATTTGCTACACTATGGTAGAGGGCAATGGCGACAACCTATGTCCAGGGACATATTTATGATGGCCGCATGGAGCATATGGAAAGAGAGGAATGATGAGCATTTCAGGAGTGTGCCACACTCATTCGCATCCTGGCTAACAAGATTCAAAAATCATTTGAGTCTTCTTGTGTATAATTGTAGGGAAGAGCTTCGTGACTTCCTAGATAGCTACTTACAAGGCTTGTAATATTTGCTTCTCTCTTACTTAGCCTTGGTCGGGGGGCCCTAAAACCCACCATTGTAATGATGTAAATTGTCTTTGGAGTAATACAAAAGTCAGTGGGAGCCTCTCTCACTGTCGTTCACAGTCAAAAAAGGTTGGAAACTCGCATTGGCAACATTGTTCGCCATCCCAAGATGCAAGCATGTGCCAAATTTGGGCATATTATCACAAACTATTCAACGAATGCGGCCATATCATTGCTCGTTTGGCTTAAAAGCCATGAATCTTCGTTCATGGTAGGTCATTTTTTAGAACACCTTTTCAAGAAAACACCGATATCCAAGTTTAATATTTTTGCTAGATGGTAGGCCACATTTGATGATGTGACGGGGATATCTCCCATTTTTTTATCTTTTTTTGAATTTTTTACAGTGTTTTCAAAATAGGCTGATTTCGTTGCGGTGGGCATCCGGGCTAGGGGTTGAATCATGCAAAGCTATTATCGATTCTTTGATGAAATGCCTACCCGTGAATATAAAATGATTTTTAGCAAAAATAAAGGGTAAGCTATGGAGGACCCACAGTTCAAATTCCTGTCGGTTCCAACTGAATCGGTCGAAGGTTGTCAGAATGGCCGGGAGTAGCTACGAGGGTTAGAAATGCATGATTTTTGGCGGGTGTCCGTAAAATAGGGTCTACTTTAAGATAGACATGGAATGACGCCATTTGGGATGAGTCTTCTTGTAGCCGCTTCACGAAAAACAGATGTTTTTAGCATTCAAAAAATATAAAAAATGGGTGTTTTTGTGAAACAAGTTGGAACCTCGCTTTGGCAACATTGTTTGTCATCCCAAGATGCAGGTTTGTGCCAAATTTGGGCATATTATCACAAAGTATTCAACAAATGCAGCCATGTCGTTGCTTGTTTGGTTAGGAAGCCATGAATCTTCGTTCATGGCAGGTTGTTTTCGAGAACACCTTTTCAAGAAAACGTTGGTATTCCAAGTTTAATATTTTTGTTAGTTGGTAGGCCACATTTGATAATGTGACGCCTGAGGTCTCCCATTTTTTACGGTGTATTCAAAAAAGGGGCGATTTCGTTGCGCCGGGCGTCCGTGGCTAGGGGTTGAATCATGCAAAGTTGTTGTCATTCTTTGATGAAATGCCTACATGTGAAGATAAAAATGATTTTTAGCAAAAATAACGGGCAGGCTATGGAGGACCCACAGTTCAAATTCTAGCCGGTTCCAACTGAATCAGCCGAAGGTTGTCTGAATGGCGGGGAATAACTACGAGGGTTAGGAATGCATGATTTTTGGTGGCCATCCATAAAACAGGGTCTACTTTGAGATACACAGGGAATGGCGCCATTTGGGATGACTCTTCTTGTAGCCGCTTCACGAAAAACACATGTTTTTAGAATTGAAAAAAAATGAAAAACGGGTTTTTTGTGAAACAAGTCGCAACCTTGCTTTGGCAACATTGTTTGCCATCCCAAGATGCAGGCATGTGCCAAATTTGGACATATTATCACAAACTATTCAATGAATGCAGAGATATCATTGCTCGTCTGGCGTGAAAGCCATGAATCTTCGTTCATGGTAGGTCGTTTTTGAGAACACGTTTTCAAGGAAATGTCGGTATTGCAAGTTTAATATTTTTGTTAGTTGGTAGGCCACATTTGATGATGCGACGCCTGTGTCTCCCATTTTTTGATTTTATTTTATTTTATTACGGTGTTTTCAAAAAAAAGGGGCGATTTCATTGCGGCGGGCGTCCGTGGCTAGGGGTTGAATCATGCAAAGATGTTGTCGATTCTTTGATGAAATGTCGTCATGTGAAGATAGAAATGATTTGTAGAAAAAATAACAGGCAAGTTATGGAGGAGCCGCAGTTCAAATTCCTGCCGGTTCCAGCTCATTCGGCCGAAGGTTTACAGAATGGCCGGGAGTAGCTACGAGGGTCCGAAATGCTTGATTTTTGGCCGCCGTCCGTAAAATAGGGTCTACTTTGAGATAGACATGGAATGTCGTCGTTTGGGATGTCTCTCCTTGTAGCCGCTTCACGAAAACACATGTTTTTAGATGTGAAACAAGTTGGAAACTCGCATTGGCAACGTTGTTTGCCATCCCAAGATGCGGGCATGTGCAAAATTTGGCCATATTATCACAAACTATTCAATGAATGTGGCCATATCATTGATCGTTTGGCTTGAAAGCCATGAATTATCGTTAATGGTAGGTCGTTTTTTAGAACACCTTTTCAAGAAAACATCGCTATTCCAAGTTTAATATTTTTGCTAGTTGGTAGGCCACATTTGATGATGTGACATGGAGGTCTCCCATTTTTTGATTTTTAAAATTTTATACAGTGTTTTCAAAAACTGGCCGATTTTGTCACGGCGGGCGTTCCTAGCTAGGGGTTGAATCATGCAAAGCTATTGTCGATTCTTTTTATGAAAAGCCTACCCGTGAAGCTAAAATGATTTTTGGTAAAAATAACGGGCAAGCTATTGAGGACCCGCAGTTCTAATTCTAGTCGGTTCTAGCTGAATCGGTCGAAGGTTGTCTAAATGGCCGGGAGTAGCTATGAGGATTGGAAATGCATGATTTTTGGCGGCCGTTCGTAAAATAGGGTCTACTTTGAGATAGCCATGGAATGGTGCCGTTTGGGATGACTCTCTGTATAGCAGCTTCACGAAAAACACATGTTTTTAGCATTTAGAAAATGAAAAACTGTTTTTTGTGAAACATGTTGGAACCTCGCATTGGCAACATTGTTTGCCTTCACAAGATGCAGGCATGCACCAAATCTGGGCATATTAACACATACTATTCAAAGAATGCGTCTATATCATTGGTTGTTTGGCTTGGAAGCCATGAATCTTCGTTCATGGTAGGTCATTTTTTATAACAAATTTTCAAGAAAACATCGGTATTGCAAGTTTAATACTTCTGCTAGTTGGCAGGCCACATTTGATGATGTGACGTGGAGGTCTCCCATTTTTTTTATTTTTTTGAATTGTGTATGGTGTTTTCAAAAACATGCCGATTCATCGCGGTGGCGTCCATGGCTAGGGGTTGAATCATGCAAAGCTATTGTCGATTCTTTGATCAAATGCCTACCCATGAAGCTAAAAATTATTTTTCGCAAAAATAACGGGCAAGCTATGGATGACCCGCAGTTCAAATTCCAGTCGGTTCCAGCTGAATCGACCGAAGTTGTCTGAATGGCCGGGAGTAGCTACGAGGGTCTGAAATGCATGATTTTTGGTGGCCGTAGGTAAAATAGGCTCTACTTTGAGATAGACGTGGAATGGCGCCGTTTGGAATGACTCTCCTTGTAGCCGCTTCACGAAAACACATGTTTTTAGCATTCTAAAAATGAAAAACGTTTTTTTTGTGTGAAACAAGTTGGAACCTCGCTTTGGCAACATTATTTTCCATCATGAGATGGAAGCATGCACCAAATTGGGGCATATTAACACAAACTATTCAACACATGCAGCCATATGATTGCTTGTTTGGCTTGAAAGCCATGAATCTTTGTTCATGGTAGGTCCTTTTTGAGAACACCTTTTCAAGAAAACATCGGTATTCCACGTTTAATATTTTTTCTAGTTGGTAGGCACATTTGATGTTGTGACGCGGAGGTCTCCCATTTTTTTTTTGAACTTTTTATGGTGTTTTGAAAAACAGGCCAACGTCCTGACGAGCGTCCATGGCTAGGGGTTGAATCATGCAAAGTTATTGTCGATTCCTTGATGAAATGCCTACCCATGAAGCTAAAATTGATTTTTAGCAAAAATAACGGGCAAGCTATGGATGACCTCCAGTTCAAATTCCAGCCGGTTAAAACTGAATCGGCCGAAGGTTTTCCGAATGGCACAAAGCAATAACTACGAGGGTTGGAAATGCATGATTTTTGGCGGCTGTTCGTAAAATAGTGTCTACTTTGAGATAGACACGGAATGGCGCCGTTTGGGATGACTCTCCTTGTAGCCTCTTCACGAAAAACACATGTTTTTAGCATTCAAATAATGAAAACGGTTTTTTTGTGAAACAAGTTGGAACCTCGCTTTGTCAACATTGTTTTCCATCACGAGATGGAGGCATGTGATACGTCTCCAACGTATCTAGAATTTTTGATTGTTCCATGCTATTATATTATCTGTTTTGGATGTTTTATATGTATTAATATGCTATTTTATATGATTTTTGGGACTAACCTATTAACCTAGAGCCTAGTGCTAGTTTATGTTTTTTTCTTGTTTTTGAGTTTCGCGGGAAAGGAATACCAAACGGAGTCCAATCAAGCTGAAACTTTACGATGATTTTTTATTTACCAAAAGAAGCCCACGCAGTGTCAGAGATGGACCGTAAGTTCCACGAAGCAGCCACAAGGGTGGGGGGTGCGCCCACCCCACTAGGTCGTGTCCCCTACCTTGTCGTCGCCTCGTGGCCCCCCTGACTTGTCCCCAACGCCAAAAATTCTTATAAATACCGAAAGCACCATAATTAAACTTAGATCGGGTGTTCCGCCGCCGCAAGCCTCTGTAGTCACGAAAAACCAATTGGGAGCCCGTTCCGGCACCCTGCCAGAGGGGGAAACCATCATCGGTGGCCATCTTCAGCATCCTGGTGGTCTCCATGACGAGGAGGGAGTAGTTCACCCTCGAGGCTGAGGGTATGTACCAGTAGCCATGTGTTTGATCTCTCTCTCGTGTTCTTGGTTTGGCACGATCTTGATGTACCACGAGCTTTGCTATCATAGTTGGATCTTATGATGTATCTCCTCCTCTACCTTCTTGTAATGGATTGAGTTTTCCCTTTTGAAGTTATCCTATCGGATTGAGTATTTTATGATTTGAGAACACTTGATGTATGTCTTGCATGTGCTTATCTGTGGTGACAATGGGATATTCACGTGATCCACTTGATGTATGTTTTGGTGATCAGCTTGCGGTTTCAGTGACCCTGTGAACTTATGCATAGAGGTTGGCACACGTTTTCGTCTTGACTCCCCGGTAAAAACTTTGGGGCACTCTTTGAAGTTCTTTGTCTTGGTTTGAATAGATGAATGTGAGATTGTGTGATGCATATCGTATAATCAAACCCGTGGATACTTGTGGTGACATTCGAGTATCTATGTGACATTAGGGTTTTGGTTGATGTGTGTATTAAGGAGTTATTTTAGTACGAACTCTACGGCTGTGACACATAGAGTATGGCGCTTTACTACAGAAGACTAAAGATCCAGGGCCCAAGAGGTGTTAGGGCCCGTAAATGTAAATCGCCATACGGCGTGTAACTTGTACTGTAAGATAGGAAAGATAGAGACCGAGGCGGGCATGTTTATGAGCCGGCCTCGGGATTCTGTCAACTGGACCGGGCATCATCCTGTGTATATTAAGGGACGACCCGGCGACGGTTCAGGGACAGAGAACAACAACTTGAGACACAGGCAAAGCGGATTTGCTCCCTGGTCTTTGAAACCCTAGCAATACCACAACAAACTAGAAGTAGGCTTTACCTTCCTCGAAGGGACTGAACTAGTATAAAAATCCCTTGTGTCTTTGTCTGCTTTAACCCCTTTAAGCTAACCCGTAGCGATGGATCCACGACTAAGTCCTTACGCTAGGACATCTGCCATGACAAAACCACGACAGTTGGCGCCCACTGTGGGGCTATCGCACGATGGTTTCGAGTTCTTAAAGGGCAACTTTGAAGGGCTCAAGGGCTATGCAGTGGGCCGGATGACTAAGAGTCATCGCAGCAAGATCTACATCAACTATGCAGGCTGGGGCCCCGAGGCCAATTCAATCGAATATGGGTATCGGGTCCCCTTTGGTAGCATCCACGTTTTCATCGGCAAGATCAGTGAACCGGGCCCTGAGCCAGACATCTGCTCCAACATCGTCGAGTCGGCTCAGCGTGCGAGACCTGCCCGGATTCGGCCCGCCATGAAGCATGTCTTTGTGGGAGCGGTTCACGGAGCGGAATCTCAGGACGGATCAGAATCTGGTGGTGAGACTGTCGTTTATTCCGGTGATGAGTCATCTACCGGAGAAACCGAGTCTTTATATCTGCTGCAGGATGGCCGGTCTGGGGGCTGTTCCGATGGTCACAGTATTCCGGACACCCTTGATCCGCCGAGACGGGTTGCGGTCTTCGTGGCCGGGTCACAATCTGGGCAACAATCTTCGACTGCGGCAGCATTAACATCCAATCTGGCGGCGACTGCAGCAGCTGGGGCAGGAGGCCCTATGCAGCTACCGGCTCAAATACTCTCTGCTTTATTCGACACTTTTATAATACTGCTGACCGCTAAGGTCAGCCAGGCTGAGAAGGTACAGCACGACACAGAAGTTGCTAAAGTAAGGGGTCAAATAGATAAACACAAGTTGGACCTGGCCGCTGAAAACACTAGGATGGCTGCGAGGCAAGCCGAGTTAGATGCCCAGGCTTATCGGCTCCTGTTGGATCAGACCGCATCAGATGACGTGATGAGGAGAAGGCACCAATCTCGCCTGCCGCCGATTTATGAAGCAAGGAACCTCTTCAGTATGCCAGGGGCGGGAACCAGCAACCAGTCGACGATAAACCGGGGAGAGGTGCCTGGAACGGGGGCGTCGGTCCAGCCATGGGCCGCGGATCCACCCCGTCAGATCGTTCCATCACAGCGTACACCAACGCCTCCCGGTCACTACTCCAACACCTTGGATAACATAGTTGTAGCTGCTTCACGATTGGCGGCCCTTCCCATTATAGGAGGATCCCCTATAGCAATGGAGGCTAGGCGAGCTAGGGAGTTCCTAGAGACAACTTTAACTCAGCCACGGGCTTATTCCCACAGCTGCAAGAGGATTCATTCCACCCCCCGCCCAAGCCGGAGTTACAGCAGGCATATGGATGAACCGATCGTATCAAGTAGTGCGCAGAACCGTAACCCACCGCGGAGGGATAACCCGGCGGTCGGAGGTGCAAAAGCTCAAGAGGTAGTGGATCAGGGCAGACAGCGCCGAGAGACCGAGTTAGCAGCACAATATGAAGCCCGTCAGCCTACGCCGGTTCGTCCAACTACCACACTCGAACCATGAGTTTCTTCCAGCTCCTTGGGAGTACCATGTCTCACTCCCGCTTTACGCAATGTGCAGCTGCCTAAGGACTTCAAAGGACCGCGCAAGGTGCCGAATTATACTGTTGATCTATCCCACGAAGCGTGGGTCGAAAGCAACGAGATGGCAATGGAGATGCTGGACATGGACGATGCGGCGTGTGCTAAATACTTCACCATGATGTTGGAAGGAACGGCTCGTACTTGGTTGAAAAGTTTACCGGCTAATTCCATCGGATCATGGGCCGAGTTACGGCGCCGGTTTATCAATAATTTTAAGGATCTATCAATAATTTGAAGGACACGTGCAAGCAACCCATGTCAATTGTGGACTTGGCTGCCTGTGTTCAAGGAGAGAACGAGTCGACAAGTCATTGGGTACGACGGGTTTCCGAGATCCTGCATTCGTCAGACCGCATCAATTCAGACACATCAGTTTTTGACATTAGAAGGCAATTGCCGGTTCGAGCCTCTGAAGCTGAAGCTGGGACGGCTCAAACGTAACTGCGATGACATGGGAACACTCATGGCCGCTCTGGTGAAGTATGCCGATTCGCATAGTACCAAATACCCAGAGTTTGATGAGGAGAAGTCAGGGAAGGGAAAGAAGAACGGTAAAGCGCTGCAGTCTAATCCGACAAATCAAGGATATAGCGGTAAGCACAAAGCGGATAGTAACTCAGACTTTGTGGCTAACACTTCTACGCAGAATGACGGTCAGCGTCGTAAGGGTAGGCCACCCCCACGGGGCGGAGGATCAAACATTAATCTGGAGCGCCAGATGAATCTACCTTGCCCTAGACACGACATGAAGGAAAAGCCAGCTACACACCTCTGGAAGGACTACTTTATTATGAGGGAGTTCAAAAATTCGGATCGGTTCCAATACGATCATGGATCGTCCGGCGGTTCAGGCCCGGGTTTCCACGGGCCGGGTTATCAAGGTGGTGGTTCTAGTCCAGGATTCCAAAGCAATCAGGGCGAACACGGTAATCAGAACGGGCACAACCATCAAAGTGGCCAGGGTGGTTATAATCATCAAGGAAATCATCATCAGCAGCAATCAGGTTATCAAAGTAACCCGAAATAGCTGAGCAGTGGGCAATATCATGTGTTCACCACTAGCTTGTGCAAGCGCGATCAGAAGGTTTATAAGAGGGCGGTGCACTCCGTTGAACCGGCAGTACCTCATTACCTACGCTAGTCGGAACAGCCCATAGTGTGGAGTCGTGAGGATCATCCGCCCCGGGTTGATAATCCGAGTCAGCTGGCGCTAGTGGTGGCGCCTCAGGTTGGGGGATATAAGTTCAACAAGGTACTCATGGACGGAGGAAGCAGCATCAACATTATATATTAAGAAACCTTTCATCGCATGGGGATGACAGACAAGAAGCTCAGGCTGTCCAACACTGTTTTCCATGGCGTGGTACCTGGTAAGTCGGCGTATCCGGTCGGTAAGATAGATTCGGAGGTTACCTTCGGAGATGAGCAAGACTCAAGGTTAGAGACTTTGACCTTTGAAGTGGTAAAAATCAAGAGCCCGTATCATGCCCTGTTCGGGCGGCCGGTTTATGGTAAGGTCATGGCGAGGCCCTGTTACGTTTATTTGTAGGTCAAGATGCCGGGTCATAAAGCAGGAACTATTACGCTCCATGGGAGCTGTAAAATTGCTTTGGAATGCGAGGAAGGTGATGCAGCCTACACCGAGGCGGTTTGTGCATCCGAGGAGTTGAAATTTTACAAAGACAATGTTGATCCGACGGATATGTCTCCGTTGAAGAAACTGACTACACAGCATGATCCGGCCTTGAAGTTTAAATCAGCTGATGAGACCAAGCTGGTCGACTTTGTTCCTGGTGATTCAACCAAGCAGTTTACCATCAGCGCTAACCTGGATCCGAAATAGGAAAGCGTGCTCATCGAGTTCATCCGTGAGAATCGGGACATCTTTGCATGGAAACCTTCTGACATGCTAGGTGTACCAAGAGGACTCGCTGAGCACACTCTTAATGTTGATCCCAAGTTCAAACCGGTTAAACAGTTTCTCCGCCGCTTCAATGAAGAAAGGAGCAAGGCTATTGGTGAAGAGGTAGCCAGGCTCTTAGCGGCAGGTTTTATCGTTGAAGTGTTTCATCCTGAATGGTTGGCTAATTCAATGCTAGTGCTAAAAAAGAATGGCACTTGGCGAATGTGTGTTGATTACACAGATTTGAACAAGGCTTGCCCGGCTGATCCTTTTGCTCTCCCCCGTATTGATCAAATCATTGATGCTACGACGGGTTGTGAGCACTTAAGTTTTTTGGATGCATATTCCGGTTATCATCTAATCAAGATGGCAGCTAAGGAACAGGAGAAAACAGCTTTTATAACTCCCTTTGGAGCCTTCTGCTATGTATCCATGCCCTTTGGGCTCAAGAGTGCCCAGGCAACCTATCAGCGTTGCGTACAGAATTTTCTGCATAAGCAGATGGGCCGAAACGTTCATGCATATGTGGACGATATTGTGGTAAAATTCAGGAAGGAAGAGACGTTGATAGCTGACTTGAAGGAAACTTTTGATAACCTTCGGGTTTATAAGATGATGCTTAATCCGGCCAAGTGAGTTTTTTGTGTACCGGCAGGCAAGCTCCTGGGGTTCCTGGTGTCAAACAAGGGAATTGAAGCTAATCCAGAGAAGATCAAGGCTATTACGTCCTTGGCTAAACCAGCGTGTATCAACGATGTTCAACGCCTGGCAGGCCGCATCGTGGCGCTGAGCCGGTTTATCAGTCTCTTTGGAGAGAAGGCCATCCCGCTTTACCAGATGATGGAAAAGATAGACTGCTTTGTCTGGAGTGATGCTGCTGACGCTGCGTTCGAGGACTTAAAGAAACAGCTGGCAGAGCCGCCTATCCTTGCCACGCCGGTTGATAATGGGCCGATGTTATTATACGTGGCCGCTAATGCCCGAGCCGTAAGTGTTGCCATTGTAGTGGAGCGCAAGGAGGCGGGGAAGGAATATCCGGTTCAAAGGCCGGTTTACTATATCAGCAACGTGCACATTGAGTCGAAGCAGAGATACCAGCATTGGCAGAAACTGGTATACGGAGTCTTCATGGCAAACCGGAAGCTTAAGCAGTATTTTCAAGGTCATCCCATCACTGTGGTCAGTTCTGCCCCTCTGGGTGATATAATCCAAAACAGAGAAGCAACTGGCTGGGTTGCCAAGTGGGGCATTGAACTTAGTCCTCACGGTCTAAAATATGTGCCTTGTACTACAATAAAATCTCAAGTACTGGTGGATTTCATCAATGATTGGACGGAGTTGCAAGCACCAGAGGAGAAACCGGGTCACACGTACTGGACTATTCACTTCGATGGATCCAGGCAATTGGAGGGCTCGGGGGCTAGAGTCGTATTAACTTCCCCATGAGGTGATACATTTTGTTATGTCCTCCGTTTAATGTTCCCTTGCACTAACAACGCAGCTGAATATGAGGCTCTCCCGCATGGTCTTCGAATGGCTAAGGAGATGAATTTAAGCCGGGTTAAATGCTTCGGTGACTCAGACTTGGTGGCCCAACAAGTATCTGGTACTTGGGATTCCAAGGACCCGCTTATGGCGGCATATCGACGAGAGGTGGACGCTGTCGCTGGGCACTTCAAGGGTTATCATGTGGACCATGTGGACCGGCGAAAGAACGAAGCGGCGGACGCATTAAGCCGTCTGGGTTCCCAGCGTAAACCGGTTCCACCTAATGTCTTCCTGGACGTATTGCATAATCCATCGGTGAAATTACCTTCAGAAGAAGACTTGGTTGTTCCTGATACGGAGGCTCAATTGGTAGCGGCGCTTCACGCTATTCGGGATTGGACAGTCCCGTACCTGGCGTATATGAACCGAGGCGAATTACCAGAGGATGAAGTCTTGGCTAGGCAGATAATCCGGCGATCCAAGTCGATGACTATTATCAATGGGGAACTGCATCATTGTAGTGTATCGGGGGCGTTTCAATGTTGCGTGTCACCAGAGGAAGGTTGCGAGATACTTCGAGGGATACACGAAGGAGATTGTGGTCACCACGCTGGTTCAAAGTCTTTGGTAGCTAAAGCCTTTCTTCATGGGTTCTATTGGCTGACAGCTCATGCTGATGCGGAGAACTTAGTCAAAAAGTGTGATGCTTGCCAGAAATTCTCACGACGTGCTCATATACCGGCTCAAGAATTGAGGATGATTCCAATTACTTGGCCGTTCGCAACTTGGGGGCTAGATATGGTTGGGCCCTTTAAGAGATCTCCAGATAAGAAGACCCACCTTCTGGTGGTGGTTGAAAAATTTACCAAGTGGGTCGAGGCAGAGCCGGTCAGCAAGTGTGATGCAGCAATGGCGGTTCAATTTATCAAGAAGGTGATTTTCCGGTTTGTCTTTCCACATAGTATTATAACTGATAATGGCACCAATCTGTCCAAGGGAGCTATGAAAGAATTTTTTCAACGAGAGCACATCCGGCTTGACGTATCTTCAGTGGCTCACCCCCAGTCCAATGGTCAAGCTGAGAGAGCCAATCAAGAGATCTTGAGAGGCATCAAGCCCCGGATCATGGTTCCTTTGCAGAGGACGCCGGGATGTTGGGTGGAGGAACTGCCCTCTATGTTATGGAGCATAAAAACCACGCCCAACAGGTCTACGGGTTACACACCTTTTTTCATGCTATATGGAGCTGAAGCGGTTCTCCCTAGTGACATCCGTCATGATTCGCCTCGCGTGGCGTATTACGTTGAAGCTGATAACGAGAAGGCGCGGCAAGAAGCATTGGACCAGTTGGATGAGGAGCGTGACATTGCAGCGGCTCGATCGGGGATTTACCAGCAAGATCTGCGTCGATACCATAGACGCCGAGTTAAAACCAGAATGTTTCAAGAAGGTGATCTAGTGCTCCGGCTCATCCAAGACAAGACATATATGCACAAGCTATCCCCGCCTTGGGAAAAACCCTTTGTGGCCAGCAAGAATCTACACAATGGGTCATACTACCTCATCGACGTTCGAGAACACAAGGACCCATGTGCCACGGAGAAGGAGACCCAACGGCCATGGAACATTGCTCATCTTCGGCCTTACTACACCTGAGCCATAGGCTCCGCTTTATGTACATATATTCACAATGTATATATTATGATCAATATAATAAACTAGCATCCTTGTTAAAACGGGGTATCTCCTGCTTTTTTCATAAGAGTTTACCACATGGGGGCTTCTGTGTATAAAACGGAGTTCCTATGGCCCTCTTAGACCAGCTATCAAGCCAATATCATCATAAGAGCACAGCTCTGGTTACTTGAGTAAACCGGCTATCAAGCCAACATGATGGTAAGGGGCAAAAGAGAGTTTGATGCATAGCACAACTCAAACATAGGCACCCGTTGAGCATAGCTCACAATGTTACTTGGGGGCTCTTGTCGCATAGCGATAAAGAGCTTTTAAGGCCCTTGTAATAGTCTATCAAGCCACGGCTTGGAAGCCTAGTGTATACACCTAAAACCCTGGGTTAACCTGCCTGCATCAAGTAAGTCACTTCATCCAGGTAAACCTGGTATGACCCGTCGAACGATTTGAACAAGTCAATCTTATACGGACCCTGAACTTGTCAATGTTAAAACGACGATTGGTTAATGTGAGGTCCATCTTAACAGGATTTGTGAAATGGTTTAACTAAGTGGCCTGGCAGCCCATGAAAAGCCTTGAATTTGGAGCCTGGCAGCTCATAAAAAGCCTCGACTACAAGTTTTTATTTTTGTTCTTGTTTGCCAAGTTTTTATTTCTCAATGAGATTGTTGGTATTTATCCGATATCTATTGATTCGGCCTAGTGGTTGGCTACAAGTCGCCACCTTTAATAAACCGGTGTTTATCACAACCTGGTCTGGTTTGATTACAAATCGCCAGTATTATCTGCAGCCAAACCGGTGTTTATCACAACCCGGTATGGTTTCATCGTAAACCGGCGAAATATTGCAGGAGTCATCTATACTCACAATTCGGGATCATCACCCCTACTACAGAAGTTGGTAAAGACAATGATACGATTTGATATCACAGGTATGATGTGTATTTCATATTTATTTCAAAATACAGCTTATGCTATTAGCCTAGGTCATGTATTTGGGCGTTATGACCCATCCGGCGTTAAACCGCCAGGACATTTTAAATTTTGTCTTATGCAGAAAGAGATTAAGTAAAGCTGTTCAGAAGAATAAGCAGAAATACTAGGAAACCGCCAGATTAAGCAAAATTATGCAGAGGAAATATGCATGATGGCATAACACATGAAATGTTTTCAGTTAGCCTATTACAAGGCGTTTTGCAACCCAAAAGAATAACAATTCCTCATCAAAGTATTGCGGCATATTGTAAGTTAAACCGGCATCGGTTCATGACTCCTCGCCAGCCCGGCCAGACGGTTGTGGATCATCCAGCGCCGTCTCTTCTTCGCTTCCATCCAGCAGCTGGAAGTCAGTGGTTGCCCAATTGATCCTAGTCAGGGCCTGGAAAACAGCTTCATCGCTTATAAGCTCAGACAATTCAACATCAGGGGCGTAAGTATGCTTACGAACGGGCGTGATAAGATCCTTTACGTCATGGATCGACGTGTTAACCCGATGATTGTCAGCATCATAACCCGCCTGATAGTGGGATAGATCAGCTTCATCGGCTAGTTTGCTGGCCAAAGGCCGCATTTCTCTTGTTAAAGCTCGCGGATCCTCATTGGTGAATTCTGATCCGTCCTCTTTCATGCTTGGATAGCCGTTTACTACGTCAGCCAGATCAAGATCAGGTACCCATGCCTTTGCCCGAGTTAATGCAATTAAAGTGCCCGCCCTTGTAGTTGATTTCTTCAGTTCTTCAAACCAGGCGGGTAGCACTGACAATTTCTCTAATGTTTCCTTGATTAATGTTGGGGCCGGTTTGTTATGAGAGGCGGTACAAATGATCCTTTGTGCGCCAGTATACAGCTGCTCTATAAGTGTATAGGCAGCCTTCAGTTTCTTCTACATATCAGCGCCAAGATGAGCAGTACGCCTTCCTGCATCAGTGGAACAGTGTTAAACCGGACATTTGTGGGGATATTCAGAATTATGATAAGGGTACTTACCAAAGACAGAAGTGGTCATAGCGTTTATTTGGCGCTTTAGTCCAGATAGCTCTTCTGACACCGGATTAAGGGCGGCCTCTGCGTCAACTGCCCTTTTCTCCAAAGCGGCTCTTTCTGTCTCCCAATCCGCCCGTTCCTTCTGGAAGTTTTCTTTCAACTTTTCCATGCTTGCTAAAGCGATGGTCAGCTCATCCTTGGCTTTGGAAGTGGCTGTTTGCTGGAGTTTCAGGTTTTCTTGAAGCTCAGCCACTTGAGATTCTTTCTGGTTTAGATCAGCCTGCAAGGAGGTATACGCATCATACATTGGTACAACATATTGGAAGTCCCAAGCACATAACAAGTTATACACTTGGTACTTGGGGGCTAATGCATATTTGCAGTTATCTGGCATCTTTATCAAAAGTCCCAAGCACATAACAAGTTATATACTTGGCACTTGGGGGCTAATGCATTATTGTTCAAAAGCAGATTACAAACTAAAGTCCCGGTTCATCCTAAAGAGATAAACCGGCCCTTGGTGGCTATAGTGGAGTCGAGGCAAGCTATTGGGCTCAGGTAGAAATAATATTGCAGAAATTAAGCGGCAATTACCTCATATCGTTCCTTCATAAGATTCACTAAACCGGCTTCATAATCACGGCTTGTATACAGCCGGTTCAGATAGCCGGAATGAAGGTCCTGGGCGCTGAGTTGAGCATAGCTTGACAAATCAGCATTCCATTTGCCTTTGTCCATGCCAGCAATTTCTTCCTTAGTGTTATGTTTTGACAAGGCAACGGGTTCAGCGGGAGTAGTGTGGCCAAAACCGGTAATTAGGACATCTTTGGTTGAAGTAGCAGCAGCTCTGGCATGGCTGGCTGGAGTATTACTGGCCCGGACTGGGCTAGTTTGGTTATCGCCAAGGTCCATTGGCGCAGCTTCTTGTTCAGTAAAAGTTTCATGATCCGGTGGAGGGGGATCGCAAGACATCAGCATTTTCTGCTGGCTTTGGAGTTCTTTCCGGTTCAGGGTTCATAGCATCATCTGCCGGTTTACTCAATTTAGCCTTTTTACTAGGTTTTTGCCTACTGAGAAAGATAAAAAGGCAAAGATAGTCAGTGGAGTAAAAGAGAAGGACTAACCGGAAAATAAAAACTCACCCATGAACAGTTTTGAGAGGAGGAAGCTGTGTAGCTGTTGAATCGCCGGATGACGAGTGTCCTGATAATTTGAATCAGACAGATTAAGAGGCTGGCGAAAATGACCCGCTTTGGGATAAAGAGCATCTGGAATGTACAAGACCTCTGATCGACGTTTCCGGGCCTGTGTCAGTGGTAAATCGGTGGATGTGATTACTTGACCACTGTGTCGTGTTGTGCGGCGAGCTTCATGTTGTCGTTTCTTCAAAAGAAAGTTTGGGTCCAAGTAAGCTAAAGGGTGAGAAAATCTTACTTTCCGGTTTGCTCGACGTATTTTCTGTGTTAGCAGAGGATCTGAACCGGAGGAAAGGGTAATTACCTCAACACCGTCAGCTTGGCTGCCTTCAGCTTTTCCCTGAACATAATCATTATCAATAAGGTGCAAGAAAAGCGAGCCAAGGGAGTCAGGTGCTACCTCTGAGGCCAGTTCATAATCATCAAGGTTTGACTCGGATGCTTCAGTTGTTTTCTTCTTAACAGTTTTCTTGACGGTCTTGGTTTTACGACGAGTCGCCTTTGCTGGTTTATCCTGGGGTTTTCTCTTCGAGAACTGATCATTACCCTATCAGAAATGGAGGAATTTTTTCAGAAAAGATACTTAAACAGATTGAAACAAAGCAAATGTATAAAGGGACTTACCGCTGGCGGTTTATTGGATTCATAGAAAGGGGCCAGCCCGGTTTTGCTGCAGACGTCCACCGGTTCATCCAATATTTCCTTAACAGACTCATTGATCTCACTCCCTGACATCACAGCTTCAGTATGGCGTAGAGGATCTTTGGGATCTCCGGTGTATTCACATATCAAACAGGAACGCCGGCTTAACGATAGAATGCTCCAAGAAATCCAACAGCGAACAAAATCAATGCCTGTTAAGCCATTTGCGATAATGGCCCAGAGCTTTGAAAGCTGCGGTGCGTATTGGGATCGCTCCTGAGCGCTTAGCCGTTGGGGGAAAGGATGATTTTTGGGAAGCCGATGAGAATGATAACCCGTCAGAGGATTTTCATCAGCTGGAGATGTGTCTTGACAGTCAAATCAAGTCTGGTTCCAATCTTTAGGATGACTATGGTGTTTGGCGTGAGGAAAGCTGACATCCTTCCTTTTTTGGATGGACATTCCGCCAAGTTCAGCGCTGGGCCCGTCCGTAAACTCTATGCGGCGGTTTAAGAGGAAGAAATCTCTAAACAGTTCAACTGAAGGTTCCTCTTGCAAGTAAGCCTCACAAAATACTTGAAAATTGCAAATATAGGACAAAGAGTTTGGCCCAATATATTGAGGGTGGAGTTGGAAGCTAGTCAATACATCACGAAAGAATTTTGATCCAGGAGGGCTAAACCCTCGAGATAAATGATCAACCAATACAATGACCTCTCCATCTTTGGGCTCCAGAGGACATTCCGGTCCAGGGACTCTCCAATGGATGACGTCCTTCTTGCCTAAAGCGCCAACCTCAGTCCAGCCGTTCAGTTCCTCTTCAGTAACCCGAGACGGAACCCAGTTGCAGGAAGTAAATTGCTTGGCTTGCTTTGCCATTTCAAAGGAAAAAGCTGAAAATTATAGTGAAAGGGCCGGTTTATGATCTATGACTGGCAGGTATTGACAAATATGCAATAATAAACCGGAATTAATCATCGAAAGTGTTATGAGGGGAACTGCAACGGCGGTTTAAGTGTGGCCTAATGATACCTACCGGATTATGATTTTTTTTCTAAAGCTAAACTGCCGGAGGAGATATGAAAGGTATAGATCTAAAGTTATGGAAAAACAAGTTTTGCAAATCAACAACAAAATTACAGATCTACAACATGTCCGATAACTTCAGAAATATTCAGGATCAAAACTGAACAAGTACTACAGCAGTTCAAATGAACATAGATTGGGGATTAATCTAACATGATAAGTGTATTAACGAGCAGAAAGAAGGATTGTCACTACAGCCGCGGACAGCAAATATCAGATCTACGTTCAGACTGCGATGAAGAACATGGACGACTAGTGCGGCCGGTGGGATGAACTCGTGAAGGAAACCCTAAAGAGATCTACAGGGAAAGGAATAAAATGACTTACCGGAGTCGTCAGATGCGGAGGCGCGCCGGCAAAGCTCTGGTCCGAACAGGTTGATGCAGTGGCCTCGGTTGAAGCAGAGGTGAAGGTCGATGGCGTCAGTGGTGCTTAGGCACAGACGGGTGCGAGGAAGAAGAAGGAGCAGAGAGACGAGGGGGAGAAAAAGAAAATACCCCTTGCCCTATTTATAAGCCGAAGGAGTAAACAGCAGGCACGGGAATCCAGGAGCCCGAAAAATAGATATGGGACGGCGCTGTCGCCTCGATCTTCAAAGATTTTAATAAATAATGGTTAAAATAGGTACATACATTAAATGAATAGGTGATGTCATGGCGATTTAACAAAATCAAGGAAGATGACGTCATCACGTTTTACAAGATTATTTGAAGCCACGAAGGAACAAATTTTCCCGAAGTGTTGAAGATTGACATGAACAGGTTCAAATCAATCTGGGGCCTAATGTCAGGGATATAACTATTAGGTATAGACCTCCCAAGAGGAGCCGGTTTATGCCCATAAAGAATTACTTCTACTAAAGCCCACCAAGACATAGAGTATGGCCCTTTACTACAGAAGAATAAAGATCCAGGGCCCAAGAGGTGTTAGGGCCTGTAAATGTAAACCGCCATACGGCGTGTAACTTGTACTGTAAAATAGGAAAGATAGAGACCAAGGCGGGCACGTTTATGAGCCGGCCTCAGGATTCTGTCAACCGAACCGGGCGTCATCGTGTGTATATAAAGGGATGACCCGGTGGCGGTTCAGGGACAGAGAACAACAACTCAAGACATAGGCAAAGCGGATTCGCTCCCTGGTCATCGAAACCCTAGCAATACCACAACAAACTAGGAGTAGGCTTTACCTTCCTCGAAGGGGCCGAACTAGTATAAAAATCCCTTTTTTCTTTGTCCGGTTTAACCCCTTTAAGCTAACCCGTAGCGATGGCTCCATGACTAAGTCCTTACGCTAGGACATCTGCCGTGACAAAACCACGACAGTACCCTACAATAATCTCTTTGTTTGTTCTCTGCTATTAAAGACTTTGGAGTGACTCTTTGTTGCATGTTGAGGGATTGTTATATGATCCAATTATGTTATCATTGTTGAGAGAACTTCCACTAGTGAAAGTATGAACCCTAGGCCTTGTTTCTAGGCATTGCAATACCGTTTGTGCTCACTTTTATCATTAGTTACATTGCTGTTTTTATATTTTTAGATTACAAAAACCTATATCTACCATCCATATTACACTTGTATCACCATATCTTCGCCGAACAAGTACACCAATATAATTACCATTGTATTAGGTGTGTTGGGGACACAAGAGACTTTTTATTATTTGGTTGCAGGGTTGTTTGAGAGAGACCATCTTCATCCTATGCCTCCCACAAATTCATAAACCTTAGGTCATCCACTTGAGGAAATTTTCTACTCTCTTACAAAACTCCGCGCTTGGAGGCCCAACACGAGTCTACAAGAAGAAGGTTGCATAGTAGACATCCAACTCTTTTCTGGCGCACGTTGCCAGGGAGGTGAGTGCATGAAGGTATATCTTTAGATCTTGCAATTGAATCTTTTAGTTTCTTGTTTTATCTCTAGTTTGTTTTATAAAAAGAAAACTAAAAAATTGAAATTGATGTTGCCTCATATGCTTCTTCTTTTTAATGTCTTTCGTGAAAATGATGGAAAGGAAAATTGTGCCAAAGTGTTAGAAGAAGAAGTTAATAAAATGGTTGGCATTAAATATTTAAATGATGAGCATTATTGAAATGTTGTTAGTATGAATTCTTTTAATATCCATTATGTTAATGATATGCAAAGCCACAAGCTTGAGGATGCTATGTTTGATGAAGATGATATTTTTAGTCCCCCATGTTTTGATGAGCAAATTTATTATGATGAAAGCATGCCTCCTATTTATGATGATTATTGTGATGACACCTATGCTATAAGGAATACTAATAACCATGAAACTTGTCATCATGATTTCCATCAAGTATCTCATGATAGTTATTTTGTTGAGTTTGCTCCCACTATTATGAATGGGAATAAATTTGCCTATGTGGAGAGTAATAAAAATTCTATGCTTATGCATCATGAAAAGAGTGATTAATGTGATAGCTATATTGTTGAATTCATTCATGATGCTACTGAAAATTATTATGAGAGAGGAACATATGCTTTTAAGTATTGCAATGTATCAAGTTTCCTGTCTATGTGTTGAAAGTTTTGAAGTCACGCTAGTTTTGCCTTCCTATGATAGTTGATTCTTGTTCCCATAAATTGTTTGCTCACAAAATCCCTATGCATAGGAAGTGGGTTAGACTTAAATGTGCTTGGCATGCGATTCATGATGCTCTTTTTGCGTTTCAATTCTTTACTTCTATGTGAGCATCATTGAAATCATCATGCCTAGCTAAAAAGGCGTTAAAGGAAAGTGCTTGTTGGGAGACAACCCAATAGTTTTACCTACTGTTTTTGTGAGTTCACATGACTAAGCTAATTTAGTGATCATGTTTTATATCTTTTGTTTCAATAAAGTGCCAAGTAAAGCCTTTGGGATAGTGTGGATGATAGTTGATTTGATTTTGTGCAAAAACAGAAAGTTTTTCGTCCAGTAGAGAAAATTCAATAAATCATGGAACGTGATAATTAGATGAATTTTTTACACATGATTTATCTACAAATTGCCAACATTGTCCTAATTTTTCGAAAATTTTAGCGTTCTAGAATTATGGTGGTTGTCCAGATAACTACAAACTGTTCTGTTTTTAACAGATTCTATTTTTCATGTGTTGTTTGCTTATTTTGATGAATCCATGAGTAGTATCAGAGGGTATTGTGATAGCCTGGCTTAATAGGGATGATATACTACTCATATCAATAAGGAATTCCTTCTTTTCCGGGAACCCATTCGGATAGAACTCCAAAGTTAAGCGTGCTCAGCTTGGAGTAGTTTGAGTTAAGCGTGCTCAGCTTGGAGTAGTTTCAGGATGGGTGACCGACCGGGAAGTTGCTCCCGGGTGCGCATGAGTGAGGACAAAGTGTGCAGAAAAGACTAGTATAGATATGTGAGGCCAGTCTAGATCCCGCCAGAAGTAACGACCACCGGCGGGTGTGTCCGGGGCGTTACATGTATGAACCATGGAGAATTTGGAATACAGTAGATATAACACCAATATGAATATAGAACGTGTTCACAACAGTACCTAAGTGGTGATTTTCTTTCTTATACTAACGAAGCTCATAAGATTTTCCGTTGAGTTTTGTGTTGTGAAGTTTTCAAGTTTTTGGTAAAGATTTGATGGACTATGGAATAAGGAGCAACAAGAGCCTAAACTTGGGGATGCCCCGGATGGCATCCCGTCTTTCGTCTTCGTCTATCGGCAAATTTACTTGATGCTATATTTTAATTCACCACATGATATGTGTTTTGCTTGGAGCATCATTTTTTTTTAATTTTCTTTCTGTTATTTAGAATAAGTTTTAGTATCTTTTGTTTCAATAAAAAAGACAACTATAGCCTTTACCATGCTTATTTTCCAAGTATATATGTTGTTGTTTGAAAATAGAAAGTTTTCTACCATTGTCCGAATTCTTCTAGATAGTCAGAACGTGATAAAATCTTGAAATTTGTACATAGTTAGGACGAATAAGTTCTCTGTAACGTGGTAATTTTTCAGAGTTTTGAGAGCTAGGGAAGTATGAGAACAATTCCACTATTCAGACTGCCCTCTTTAGACAGATTGTTATTATGTTTGCATTGTTTGCATATGTTTGCAGGTTTAATGATTCCATTTGATTATAATAGTATTAAATATGCATAGGCAAACAGTATGCAATGTCAAATTATAATTTTGTTGATTTTCTACATTAGATAATGTTAAGGTTTTGAGTTGATTTATACTAACTTATCTCATGAGTTCTTGTTAAGTTTTGTGTGGATGAAGTTTTTGAGATTTAGGGAAACCGCGACATGAGAGTAATTAAGGAGACACGAAAGCTCAAGCTTGGGGATGCCCAAGGCACCCCACCTTTCTTCATCAACAATTATCGGTTAGTATCGGTTTAGCCTAAGTTTTCGCCTCTTCAGATGATATGTGCTATCCTTGCAATGTCATTCTATTTTGTTTTGCTTGCTATTTGAATAAAGTACTAAATATCTAGAATTACTAAATCAGGGAGGGTCTTGTCATAGCTAGTTAATTATTTGTCTACTCATTGATCTTCACGTATATCTTTTTAGAGTAGTTTGTCAGTTGCTCTAGTGATTCATTTATATCTTTTGAGAGCACGGTGGTGGTTTTATTTTATAGAAACTGATGAACTCTCATGATTCACTTATATTATTCTGAGAGTATCTATACAACATGGTAATTTGCTTGGGTTATGAATTTAGTCCTAATATGATGGGCATCCAAGGGAGATATAATAAAAACTTTCATACAAAGCATTTAATAGTATGAGAAGTATTGATTCCTTGTGATTATTTTGAGATATGAGGATGGTAATATTAGAATCATGCTAGTAGTAAATTGTGCGATTGAGGAAATAATTGTGTTAAGGTTCAGGATTCTTGTAGCATGCACGTATGGTCTCCTAACTATGTAACCGAATTGAAGCGCTTGTGTCTTGATTGTTTACCTTTGCGTGAAGGTCGGGCGCACGCGATGGTTAACTCTCACCAACCTCCCCCCTAGGAGCATGCGTAGTAGTACTATGCTTCGAGGGCTAATAAACCTTTTTGCAATAAATATGTGAGTTTGTTATGACTAATGTTGAGTCCATGGATCATACGCACTTTCACCATTCCACCTTGCTATCCACTCTAGTGCCGCGCAACTTTCGCCGGTGCATCAAACCACCTTATACCCTTGCTCAAAACAGCCACCATACCTACCTATTATGGCATTTCCATAGCCATTCCGAGATATATTACCATGTAACTCCACCGCTCCATTTATTATGACACGCATCATAATTGTCATATTGCTTTGCATGATCATGTAGTTGACATAGTATTTGTTGCAAAGCCACCATTCATATTTTTATACATGTCACTCTTGATCATTGCACATCCCGATACACCACCGGAGGCATTCATATAGAGTCATATGTTTGTTCTAGTATCAAGTTGTAAGTAAATAAAAGTGTGATTATCATCATTATTAGAACATTCTCCCATGCGAGGTTATCTAAAATAAAAGAGGCCAATGAAGCCCAAATAAAAGAGGCGAAATAAGCACACCAAAAAAAGACAGGCAAAAGAGCCTAAAATAAAAAATGAGAGAAAAAGAGAGAAGGGACAATGTTACTATCTTTTTCCACCCTTGTGCTTCAAAGTAGCACCATGTTCTTCATGATAGAGAGTCTCCTATGTGGTCACTTTCATATACTAGTTGGAATTTTCATTATAGAACTTGGCTTGTATATTCCAACGAGGGGCTTGCTCTAATGCCCTAGGTCTTCATGAGCAAGCAAGTTGAGGCACACCCACTAGTTTTCTTTTGAGCTTTCATATACTTATAGGTCTAGTGCATCAGCTACATGGCAATCCCTACTCAATCACATTGATATCAATTGATGGACATCTCCATAGTCCATTAATTTTCCTTGTTGATGTTAGACTTTCTCCCCACTTTTGTCTATTACCACCTTCTACTCCACCCATAGTGCTATATCCTTGGCTCACGTTCATATATTGCGTGAAAAGTTGAAAAGGCTAAAGCGCGTTAAAAAGTATGAACCAATTGCTTGGCTGACACCGGGGTGGGTATGATAACCTTGTGTTGAAAAAAGTGAGCATAATAAGACTATATGATTTTGTAGGGATAACTTTCTTTAGCCATGTTATTTTTGAAGCTTAATGATTTCCTATCTTGTACGCTTGAAATATTATTGTTCTCATGTCAACATAAACTTTTGCTTGAAACATACGGATCTGAATATTCATGCCACAATAAAGAAGATTACATTGATAAATATGTTAGGTAGCATTCCACATCAAAAGTTCTGTTCTATCATTTACCTACTCGAGGACGAGAAGGAATTAAGCATCGGGATGCTTGATACATCTCCAACGTATCTATAAAATTTTATTGTTCCATGCCATTATATTATCTATTTTGGATGTTTAATATGCATTAATATGCTATTTTATATGATTTTGGGGACTAACCTATTAACCTAGAGCTCAGTGCCAATTTCAGTTTTTTCCTTGTTTTTGAGTTTCGAAGGAAAGGAATACCAAACAGAGTCCAATCAAGCTGAAACTTTAGGATGATTGTTTATGGACCAAAAGAAGCCCACGAAGTGCCGGAGATGGACCAAAAGAGCCATGAGGCATCCACAAGGCGCGCCCCCTACCTTGTCGTCGCCTCGTGGGTCCCACTGACCTGTCCCAAATGCCAAAAAATATTATAAATACGGAAACCCCCGAAAATAAACCTAGATCGAGAGTTCCGCCGCTGCAAGCCTCTATAGCCACGAAAAACCGATCGGTAGCCCGTTCCGACACCCTACCGGAGGGGGAAACCATCACCGGTGGCCATCATCATCATCATCCCGGCGGTCTCCATTACGAGGAGGGAGTAGTTCACCCTCGGGGCTGAGGGTATGTACCAGTAGCTATGTGTTTGATCTCTCTGGTGTTCTTGATTTGGCACGATCTTGATGTACCGCGAGCTTTGTATTATAGTTGGATCTTATGATGTTTCTGCCCCTCTAACTTCTTGTAATGGATTGAGGTTTCCCTTTTGATGTTATCCTATCGGATTGAGTCTTTAAGGATTTGAGAACACTTGATGTATGTCTCGCATGTGCTTATCTGTGGTGATAATGGGATATTCACGTGATCCTACATGATGTATGTTTTGGTGATCAACTTGCGGGTTCAGTGACCCTATGAACTTATGCATAGAGGTTGGCACACGTTTTCGTCTTGACTCTCCGGTAGAAACTTTGGGGCACTCTTTGAAGTTCTTTGTCTTGGTTTGAATAGATGAATCTGAGATTGTGTGATTCATATCGTATAATCAAACCCGTGGATACTTGTGGTGACATTGGAGTATCAAGGTGACATTAGGGTTTTGGTTGATGTGTGTCTTAAGGTGTTATTTTAGTATGAACTCTAGGACTGTTTGTGACACTTATTGGAATATCCTAATAGATCGATTAGAAAGAATAACTTTGAGGTGGTTTCGTACCCTACAATAATCTCTTCATTTGTTCTCTGCTATTAGTGACTTTGGAGTTAGTCTTTGTTGCATGTTGGGGGATTGTTATATGATCCAATTATATTATCATTGTTGAGAGAACTTACACTAGTGAAAGTATGAACCCTAAGCCTTGTTTCTAAGCATTGCAATACCATTTGTGCTCACTTTTATGATTAGTTACCTTGGTGTTTTTATATTTCAGATTACAAAAACGTATATCTACCATCCATATTACAGTTGTATCACCATCTCTTCGCCGAACTAGTGCACCTATACAATTTACCATTGTATTGGGTGTGTTGGGGACACAAGAGGCTTTTTATTATTTGGTTGCAGGGTTGCTTGAGAGAGACCATCTTCATCCTACGCCTCCCACATATTGATAAACCTGGAGTAATCCACTTGAGGGAAATTTGCTACTGTCCTACGAAACTCTGCGCTTGGAGGCCCAATACGAGTTTACAAGAAGAAAGTTGCGTAGTAGACATCAGCATGCGCCAAATTTGGGCATATTAACACAAACTATTCAATGAATGAGCATCCATGAGGAAGCACAAAAACACATAATTTTATCTTTCATCCATGAGCATTCATGAGCATGCACAAAATTTCAATTCCCATCAATTACCAAACTGAGCCTGGAAGGTAATGTAGATGGACACACATAATTAAGAAAGTGTAGTAGCAATTCAACACTATCATACTTAAAAGGTTTACACTAAAAATATTAAACCTGACATACTTAACTTTGACATGTTCAGATTAACATGACCTGACATAATTAACATTGACATTTTTGGATTAACATGACCTGACATACTTAACATTGACTTGATTTTCTTACGATCTTCACTCCTGATTATTCTCCTTCTCCTTCATCGTCCTGATGCGCTTAGAGCGGCGAGGCAATGGGATGTACTCCTCTACCACAATTGGCATGGTCATGTCGCCCAGTGATACGTCTCCAACGTATCTATAATTTTTTATTGTTCCATGCTATTATATTATCTATCTTGGATGTTCTATATGAATTTATAAGCTATTTTATATAATTGTTGAGACTAACTTATTAACCCAGAGCCCAGTGCCAGTTTCTGTTTTTTCCTTCTTTTTCAGTTTCACAAAAAAGGATTATCAAACGGAGTCCAAACGGAACAAAAATTTTTGGAGATTTTTCTTGGACCAAAAGACATCAGATGGACTTGGAGTACACGCCAGGGGATCCACGAGGCGGCCACAAGGGTGGGGGCGCCCCTAGGGGGTAGGGCCCGCCCCCTACCTTGTGGGCACCTGGTGCCTCCCCCGACCGACTTCTTCCGCCTATAAATACCAATATATTCCAGAAACATCATAACATCCATCAAAACCACTTTTCCGCCGCTGTAACCTTCTGTTATCGCGAGATCTCATCTGGAGGCCTATTCCGGTACTCTGCCGGAGGGGGAATTAACCACGGATGGCATCTACATCAACCCTATTGCCCTTCCGATGAAGTCTGGGTAGTTTACCACAGACCTATGGGTCCATAGCTAGTAGCTAGATGGCTTCTTCTCGCTCTTTGATCTTCAATACCATGTTCTCCTCGTTGCTCTCGGAGATCTATCCGATGTAATCTTATTTTGCGGCGTGTTTGTCAAGATCCGATGGATTGTGGGTTTATGATCAGATTATCTATGAATAATATTTGAGTTTCTTCTGAATTCTTTTATCCATGATCTTATATCTTAGTAATTCTCTTCGAACTATCGGTTTAGTTTGGCCAACTAGATTGATAATTCTTGCACTGGGAGAAGTGCTTTGCTTTGGGTTCAATCCTGCGGTGCTCAATCCCAGTGTCATTAGGGGACATGCCACGTATTGTATTGTTGCCATCGAGGATAAAAAGATGGGGTTTTCATCATATTGCTTGAGTTAATTCCTCTACATCATGTCATCATGCTTAAGGCGTTACTCTGTTCTTATGAACTTAATACTCTAGATGCAGGCAGGAGTCGGTCGATGTGTGGAGTAATAGTAGTAGATGCAGGCAGGAGACGATCTACTTGTCTCGGATGTGATGCCTATATTCATGATCATTGCCATAGAGTTCATTATAATTATTCACTTTTCGTTCACCCACCGTAAACTTGCTATCATGAGAGAAGCCACTAGTGAAACCTATGGCCCCCGGGTCTCTTTTACATATTATAAGTTTCAGATCTACTATTTTGCATTCTTTTACTTTTCAATCTATAAACCAAAAACCCAAAAATATTTAGTTTATTTGTGTATCTATCTCTACCGGATCTCGCTTTTGCAAATAACCTAGAAGGGATTGACAACCCCTTTATAGCGTTGGGTGCAAGTTATTGATTGTTTGTGTAGGTATTTGGCGACTTGTGTGTAATCTCCTACTGGATTGATAGCATGGTTCTCAACAAACTGAGGGAAATACTTACTTCACTTTGCTGCATCACCCTTTCCTCTTCAAGGGAAATACCAATGTTACCTTGGGAAAGCAGCGAGGAAGCAGCCAGCTGTGGGATTGCCGGTGCCACCACCATCGCGAGGTCATCGTCAGGCACCACCACCATCGCGAGGCCATCTTCAGGCACCACCATGGCTAGGTCATCATTTGGCACGGCCATCGCGAGGCCATCGTCAGCCTCCACCGTCGTGAGGTCATCATCAGATAGAATAGGCTGCACCTCCTCATCCCCGCTCTGCTCCTCTTCTTCCCCACTCTGTTCCTCCTCATCCTCGCTGCTGCTTTTGCTGTAGCCAGGGTCATTGCTGCTTTTGCTGTAGCCAGAGTCGCCGCTCACTACTTGGGAAAAGCCTATACACAGAGGTATAGGAGGAGCGCTGGTTAAAATAGGGCGCTACTACTACTTTGTAGTAGCGCGTTCCAGGAAAGCGCGCTATAGATAAAACAACAGCAGTAGCGTGTGTGCAGCAAAACACGCTACCACTATAAATCCAACCATGTTGGCGGTAGGCTAGGAATAGTAGTAGTGGTTCCGTGCAAAGCGCGCTACCACTATGGTCGTTGTTGCAGCGCTTCCTGCGTAGAGCGCTACTGCTAAGAAAGAAAAGAAAAATGAAAAAAATAGAAAAGTAAATGAAAATGAAAGAAGTAGGAAACGGAGAAATGAAAAAAAAGAAAATGTAAGGATAAACAAAAGAAATAACTGCTTCCTATAGCAGTAGTGTCTTTTGCTAAAACGCGCTATATCTAACTCAGCGATAGCGCATTTCCGAAACAGCGCTACTGCTAGTTCGACTTAACCACCCGCGGGCTCAAAATTTTGCTAAGTCCTCCTTTCCCCCCTCTCCCCCTATTCCCCTAACTCCTCTGTCGCCGCCGCCCGAGCCCGAGCCTACCCTCACCACCGTCGCCCGAGGCCGCCCTCAACGTCACCGCCGACGGACGTCGCCGCTCTCGACCTCACCATCGCCGCCCTCGACCTCACCGCCACCGCCCTCGACCTCACCGCCGCTGCCCGAGCCCGCCCAAGACCGTCGCCTCCCGATCCCGAGCCCGCCCTCTCCGCACCTACCTCCGTCGCTGAGCA
>LR738710.1:726182820-726271703 GCA_902687465.1 Secale cereale
TCTCTCTGCTTTTTCTTCCTCTACCATGTTAATTAACAGTAGTAGTAGATGTTAATTAGTACTATGGTTCATAGATAATGATATTTCGTAGTAGTAGTATATGTTAATTAGTAGTATATATGGTACTAGTTAACTAGGGCAACATGGTTAATAGTACATGTTTTTTAGTTAGACTAATAATAGATGTTAAGTAGTAGATAATGTAGATGTTAATTAGTTCAGTAGGGTTTGCTACATCTCGAGCTTGCGTTGTATTCCCTCGAAGAGGAAAGGGTGATGTAGAACAGTAGCGTAAGTATTTCCCTCAGTTTTTGAGAAGCAAGGTATCAATCCAGTAGGAGACCGCGCACGAGTCCCTCGCACCTGCACAAACAAATAAGAACTTACAAAAGTGAGATATGATAGATAAGGGGTTGTCAATCCCTTTATGGTCACTTACAAAAGTGAGATATGATAGATAGGATAGTTTGATATTTTTGTTATTTTTGGATATAAGAACAGAAAGTAAAAAGAATAAAGTAAAGTAGATGGTAGATTAATATGTCGAGTTTAGACCCGGGGGCCATAGGTTTCACTAGTGGCTTCTCTCATGATAGCAGAATTCTACGGTGGGTGAACGAATTACTGTCGAGCAATTGATAGAAACGCGAATAATTATGAGAATGTCTAGGTATGATCATTATAATCATACATAAAAGAATTCAGAAAAGAACCAAATATTTATCATAGATAATCTTGATCATAAACCCACAATTCATCGGATCTCGACAAACACACCGCAAAAAGATTACATCGAATAGATCTCCTCGAAGACCAAGGAGAACTTGGTATTGAGATCCAAAAAGAGAGAAGAAGCCATCTAGCTAATAACTATGGACCCGAAGGTCTGTGGTAAACTACTCACAACTCATGGTGAGGCAATGGTGTTGATGTAGAAGCACTCCGTGGAAGATCACCCCTCCAGCGAAGCTCCGGAATAGGCCCCAAGAAGGGATCTCACGGGAACAGAAGGTTGCGGTGGTGGAATTAGGGTTTTCTCTATTGCCTCGATGTTTTTAGGCTACATGGGTATATATAGGAGGAAGGAGGGCATCGGGGGAGCCAGAGGGGGCTCACGAGGGTGGGCGGCGCGCCTTATAGGTGGGGGCGCGCCCTGGACCCTCGTGACCTCCTCCTTCGTTCCATCGCGTGTACTCCAAGTCTTCTGTGTTGATATTGTTCCAAAAATAACTCTCGCGAAGGTTTCATTCCGTTTGGACTCCATTTGATATTCCTTTTCTGCGAAACCCTGAAATAGGCAAAAAAAAACAGCACTCTGCACTGGGCCTTTGGGTTAATAGGTTAGTCCCAAAAATAATATAAAAGTGTATATAAAAGCCGATAAAACATCTTAGAAGGATAATATAATAGCATGTAACAATCAAAAGTTATAGATACGTCGGAGACGTATCAATATCCCCAAGCTTAATTCCTGCATGTCCTCGAGTAGGTAAGCGATAAACACAGAAATTTTGATGTGGAATGCTAACCAACATAATTTTCAATGTAATTCTCTTTATTGTGGCATGAATGTGCAGATCCGAAAGATTCAAGACAAAAGTCTATATTGACATAAGAAATAATAATACTTCTAGCATACTAACAAACCAATCATGTCTTCTCAAAATAACATGGCCAAAGAAAGTTATCCCTACCAAATCATATAGTCTGGCTATGCTCCCTCTTCATCACACAAAATATTAATATCATGCACAACCCCGGTTCAACCAAGCAATTGTTTTCATACTCAATTTTTTTCAAACCTTTCAACTTTCACGCAATACATGAGCGTGAGCCATGGATATAGCACTATAGGTCGAATAGAGTGGTGGTTGTGGAGAAGACAAAAAGGAGGAAGATATACTCACATCAACTAGGCATATCAACGGGCTATGGAGATGCCCATCAATATATATCAAAGTGAGTGAGTAGGGATTGCCATGCAACGGATGCACTAGAGCTAAAAATGTATGAAAGCTCAACAAAAGAAACTAAGTGGGTGTGCATCCAACTTGCTTGCTCATGAAGACCTAGGGCATTTGAGGAAGCCCATTGATGGAATATACAAGCCAAGTTCTATAATGAAAATTCCCACTAGTATATGAAAGTGACTAAACATGAGACTCTCTATCATGAAGAACATGGTGCTACTATGAAGCACAAGTGTGGAAAAAAGATAGTAGCATTAGCCCTTTTCTTTTTTTTTCTTTTTTTCCATTTTTTCCTTTTTTTGGGCCTTTCTTTTTTTTTTGGCCTTTCCTTCTTTTTTTTCTAGGACAATGCTCTAATAATGATGATCATCACACTTATATTGATTTACAACTCGATATTACAACTCGATACTAGAACAAAATATGACTCTATATGAATGCCTCCGGCAGTGTACTGGGATGTGCAATGAATCAAGAGTGACATGTATGAATGAAGTGTGATGGTGGCTTTGCCACGAATACGATGTCAACTACATGATCATGCATGGCAATATGACAATATGAAGCGTGTCATACGAACGAAACGGTGGAAAGTTGCATGGCAATATATCTCGGAATGGCTATGGAAATGCCATGATAGGTAGATATGGTGGCTGTTTTGAGGAAGGTATATGGTGGGTGTATGGTACCGGCGAGAGTTGCGCGGTACAAGAGAGGCTAGCAATGGTGGAAGGATGAGAGTGCGTATAATCCATGGACTCAACATTAGTCATAAAGAACTCATATACTTATTATAAAAATTTATGAGTCATCAGAACAAAGCAATCAACGCATGCTCCTAGGGGGGAGGTTGGTAGGAGTTAACCATCACGCGCCCCCGACCTCCACACAAAGGTTGGCACTCAATAAATTCCTCATGCTCTAACTTCGTCACATAGCGGTTCACCATACGTGCATGCTACGGGAATCACAAACTTTAACCCAAGTATTCCTCAAATTCATAATTACCCCACTAGCATGACTCTAATAACACCATCCCCATATCTCAAAACAATCATCAAGTATCAAACTTCTCATCATATTCAATGCACTTTATATGAAAGTTTTTACTATATCAATCTTGGATGCCTATCATATTAGGACTAGTTTTATAACCAAAGAACATTACCATGTTGTTCTACAACACTCTCAAAAGGATATAAGTGAAGCATGAGAGATCAACAATTTCTACAAAATAAAATCACCACCGTGCTCTAAAAGATATAAGTGAAGCACTAGAGCAAAACTATCTAGCTCAAAAGATATAAGTGAAGCACGTAGAGTATTCTAACAAATTCTAGATCATATTTATCTCTCTCATAAAGGTGTGTCCAGCAAGGATGATAGTGGCAAACTAACAACCAAAGACTCAAATCATACAGGACGCTCCAAGCAAAACACATATCATGTGGTGAATAAAAATATAGTCCCGAGTATAGTTACCGATAGATGAAGATGAAAGAGGGGATGCCTTCCCGGGGCATCCCCAAGCTTAGGCTTTTGGTTGTCCTTCAATATTACCTGGGGGTGCCTTGGGCATCCCCAAGCTTAGGCTCTTGCCACTCTTTGTTCCATAGTCCATCAAAGCCATACTCAAAACTTGAAAACTTCACAACACAAAACTTAGCCAAAAATCTCATGAGGTCCGTTAGTATAAGAAAACAAACCACCACTAAAAGGTACTGTAATGAACTCATTCTTTGTTTATATTGGTGTTAAACCTACTGTATTCCAATTTCTCTATGATTCATACTTCCCAATACTACTCATAGATTCATCAAAATAAGCAAACAACACACGAAAAACAGAATTTGTCAAAAACAGAACAGTCTGTAGTAATATGTAACTTTCGAATACTTCTGTAACTCTAAAAAATTGAAATAAATTGGTAAATGTGAGGACTTTGTCTACTAATCATCTGCAAAAAGAATCAACTAAATAGCACTCTCCAGTAAAATTTGGTGACTATTCTCGTGAGCACTAACGTTTCTGTTTTTTAAAGCAAGATCATATAAACTTCACACAAGTCTTCCCAAAGGTTCTACTTGGCACAAACACTAATTAAAACACAAAACCACATCTAAACAGAAGCTAGATGCAATATTTATTCCTAAACAGAAGCAAAAACAAAGAAAATAAAATTGGGTTGCCTCCCAACATAGCTAGGCATTGAGATTTCAATGATGCTCACATGAAAGACAAGAATTGAAGCACAAAGAGAGCATCATAAAACATGTGACAAACACATCTAATTCTAACATACTTCCTATGCATAGACATCTTATAAGAAAACAAATTAGCAAGACAAGCAAGACCTAACATATGCAAGGAAGAAGAAAGAAACAAGATCAATCTCAACATGAAGAGAGGTAATTTAGTAACATGAAGATTTCTACAACCATATTTTCCTCTCTCATAATAATTGCATGTAGGATCATAAGAAAATTCAACAATATAGCTATCACATAACATATTCTCAACACGATGCACATGCATGCGAAGTTGACACTCTTCCAAAATAGTGGGATTAAAATTAACTAAAGTCATGACCTCTCCAAACCCACTTTTATCAAAAAAAAAATCATAAGATTGGAAATTCTCCAAATATGTAGGATCTAAAATTGACACTCTTCCAAACCCACTTTCAATATTATTGCAAACATTATCATCAATCTCATATATATCATGGGGCTTAAATAAATTTTCAAGATCATAGGAAGAATCACCCCAATCATGATCACTGCAACAAGTAGTGGACATAGCAACACTAGCATGCCCAAGCTTAGGGTTTTGCATATCATTGACACAATTGACATTAATAGAATTTATAATAACATCATTGCAATCATTCTTTTTATTTAAGGAGATACCATGAATCGCTTTTTCTTTTAACAATTCCTCACAATTTTCAGATTCATGAATTTCAAGCAAAACCCCATAAAGATAATCTAGTGCACACAACTCACTAGCAATTGGTTCAACATAATTGGATCTCTTAAAGAGATTAGAAAGTGGATGAGGATCCATAATTTAGCACGCGAATATGCAAGCTGATAGAGGGCACATAGCAACACAAGCAAACAGAATGGCAAATGGAAAAAAGGGTAAATAAAACGGCAAGGGTGAAGTGGGGGAGAGGAAAACGAGAGGCAAATAAAGGCAATGCGAAGGATAAGGGTTTGTGATAGGTACTTGGTATATGACTTTTGCGTAAGCCTCCCCGGCAATGGCGCTAGACATTCTTCTTGCTACTTCTCGAGCTTGCGTTTATTCCCTCGAAGAGGAAAGGGTGATGCAGCACCGTAGCGTAAGTATTTCCCTCAATTTTTGAGAACCAAGGTATCAATCAAGTAGGAGACCACGCGCGAGTCCCTCACACCTGCACAAACAAATAAGAATTCGCAGCCAACGCGATAAGGGGTTGCCAATCCCTTTATGGTCACTTACGAAAGTGAGATCTGATAGAAAGTATAGTTTGATATTTTTGGTATTTTTGGATATAAGAACAGAAAGTAAAAACAACAAAGTAAAGTAGATGGTAGATTAAAATGTTGAGTTTAGACCTGGGGGCCATAGGTTTCACTAGTGGCTTCTCAAATTATAGAAAAGCGAATAATTATGAGAATATCTAGATATGATCATTATATATAGTCCTCACGTCCGTGACAAGTAGACCGAAATGATTCTGCATCTACTACTATTACTCCACACATCGACCGCTATCCAGCATGCATCTAGAATATTAAGTTCATAAGAACAAAGTAATGCTTTAAGCAAGATGACATGATGTAGAGGGATAAACTCAAGCAATATGATATAAACGGCATCTTTTTATCCTCGATGGCAACAATACAATACCTGCCTTGCTACCCATGTTATCACTGGGAAAGGACACCGCAAGATTGAACCGAAAGCCAAGCACTTCTCCCATTGCAAGAACTATAGATCTAGTAGGACAAACCAAACTGATAATTCGAAGAGACTTGCAAGGATATTATAATCATACATAAAATAATTCACAAAGAACCAAATATTTCTCATAGATAATCTAGATCATAAACCCACAATTCATCGGATCTCGACAAACACACCACAAAAAGATTACATCGAATAGATCTCCTCGAAGACCGAGGAGAACTTGGTATTGAGATCCAAAAAGAGAGAAGAAGCTATCTAGCTAATAACTATGGACCCGAAGATGGTGTTGAGGCAATGGTGTTGATGTAGAAGCACTCCGTGGAAGATCCCCCCTCCGGCTGAGCTCAGGAACATGCCCCAAGATGGGATCTCACGGGAACAAAAGGTTGCGGCAGTGGAATTAGGATTTTCTCTGTTGCCTCGATGTTTTCAGGGTGCATGGGTATATATAGGAGGAAGGAGGGCATCGGGGGAGCCAGAGGGGGCCCACGAGGGTGGTAGTGCACCCTGGACCCTCGTGGCCGCCTCCTTCGTTCCCTCGCATGTACTCCAAGTCTTCTGTGTTGATATTGTTCCAAAAATAACTCTCGCGAAGGTTTCATTCCGTTTGGACTCCGTTTGATATTCCTTTTCTGCGAAACCCTGAAATAAGCAAAAAAACGGCAATCTGCACTGGGCCTTTGGGTTAATAGGTTAGTCCCAAAAATAATATAAAAGTGTATATAAAAGCCCATAAAACATCCTAGAAGGATAATATAATAGCATGGAACAATCAAAATTTATAGATACGTTGGAGACGTATCAGGGTTTAGTTTTTGAATTGAGTTTGTTTAACTAGATGTTAATTAGGGCAGTAGGGCTTAGTATAGAGTAAAGTTTAGTTCAGTAGTTAACTAAATATAATCTATATTTGGTTTTTCAATTTATTTTGAGAGAGCATGAGATTTGCGTAGATTTTCTTGAAGTGTAAAACGCTAGGAGATGCAAATTTGAAGTGGTCAGGATATATGCAAATTCCTCAATTGTGTTTGCACTTGTTTCGATTGGGCCAAAGTGGCTTTGTTGTTTCCAGGGAATGAAGTCGAGTGGACTATGTTTTGTCGAAATGTTGATTCATTTCCGCTCCGGCAAATTTCAGGTTCTCGATTTGTCCACTTTTTAGCAAAAGTCATGCCGAAATTTTCCGTGAATTTCGGCATGACTTGTGCTACAAACTAGGACATATCGAGTGCCCAGGATTTGCCGCACCGGGAAGGATTCAACGTTCCTGCAAAGCATTAGGTCTAGAATTAATTGACTAGATTTAATCGTAGGAAACATGGCTAGCAACGATGAAGGACAGGGTTCTGGTGATTGCGACGACGTCTACCTGGCGGCAGATGAATTTTTGAGCCTTGCCGACGATCAACCGGTGGCATCGGGGACTGAGACCGACACGCAGACCGGTGCTGAGACTAAGACCAGCACTGAGACTGAGACCGACATTGAGACCGGCGCTCAGACTGAGACCGGCGCCGAGACTAGCGTAGCCGGTGTATAACAGAAAGCAAAGAGGCAACGACTTCCTAACAAGCTCAAGACTACTAGACTAGTGGTCAGGGAGGTGGATGACCGCAATTTTGAGCCAAAAGCGCCCGGGGAAGCGCACGTGCTACGATAATCAAATAGGCTGCATCGTACGGACAACCGCACCATCAACGATGAGAAACTATAGAAGATAGATAATATGTGGCCCTCCCTCCTAAAGAAGTTGCACCAGATATTCTTGTTCCCGGGCTGGAATGAAAAGGATTATAAAGATCTAGATAAGGACCCGGCAATAAAGAAGATAAACAAACACGCCATGACCAAGTTTAGCGATGCGTTGGCTGCTTGGAAAACAAGGGTGAAAGCAAGGATCATCGACAAAATGGAACCCTACTCCGAGATTGTAAAGGATAATCCGACAATCACGACATAGCACTTTGAAATATTCAAGGCGGCTTGCGAGGCCGAAGCTGCCAAAAAAAAGTCGAAGTACATGAAGGGGCTTCAACAAAGGAACATTGGGTGCCACCACCTCGGAAGCCGTGGTTACAGTGGGAAGAGGTCCATATGGACCAAGGAGGACGCCGAAGCCACGAGTCTGGGCATCCCAGACCCCTTGGCGGAGTTCACCGTCCCGCAGGAGCATGACGTCCTCAGGGCCCGACACCATTGGGACCCAGTGAATAAGGTTTTCAAGACAAACACGGTCACGATGGAGTTCATGAGACTGCTGGTAATTTTAGTTTCTGATCAATTCGACTGCGCGTTAGTCATATTTGTAAATGATCCTTGTGCCTTTTGCAGAGAGAGCAGAACAGGATTGCGGCCGAAAGCGACTTGCCGTCTGAGGTGTTGGCGAGGCCCAAGTGGGACACTCCATTCAACTAGGCGTTGAACATATTGAAACGACTCCCGGTGGAGACTCGACCATCGTATGGACGCGTGCACGGTGTCGGAGACGGCGCCACATGGAAGAAGTACTATCGTGAGACCACGGCGGAGAAAGGAAAGATGGAGGTTAATCGAAGAAAACGTCGACAAGAAGGTTGAGATTATGGTTGAGAAGAAATCATCTCAGACAATCGCAAGAGCAGTAGCTGCCGCAAAATAGGTGGTTGTAGATATGTCTACTTCCTTGGTTCCGCCCGTTTTCAATTGGACAAGGCAAAATCCAAAAAAAAAATGCAGCAGACTTTCCCCTTGCTGACTTCTTGGGAGCAGCTTGACTAGAGTTGCACCACCACCTACAGCTGCACCTGCTCCGGCACCGGCTCCCGCACAGGCTCCCGCAGCTGCTCCCGCACAGGCTCCCTGATACGTCCAAAACGTATCTATAATTTCTGCTTGCTCCATGCCTCTTTTGGGTGATATTGCTATGATATTTATACACTTCCATACACTTTTGATCATATTTGGACAACCCTATTAACTCAGTGCACCCCAGTGCCAGTTTCTGTTTTCTGCTGTTTTTGTATTTCAGGTTTTCCCATTACGAGAACTGCCAGAAAAATCCCGGAAAAATTATATAAAAAATCAGCGTTCCAGAAGCTTCCTGGTAGCCAAAGTATAGCCGGAGGGGGGCCACCAGGGCTCCAGGTGCCCTGGTGGCGCGGCCCCCCTCCTGGCCGCGCCGGGGGGCGCCTGGGCCCCCCGGGCCTCCGCTGATGCCCCCTTTGGCATATATTTATATCGTGTCCCGAAACCCTCGAGACGGGAACCCTTTTTCGCGATCTCATCTCTGCTCCGCCGCCGCCGCGCTTCCAAGATCGGGAGCGCCAGGAGAACTCTTCCCGGCACCCTGCCGGAGGGGAGGATCACCACCGGGAGCCTCTCCACCACCATGGACGCCTCCCGGATGAGTTGTGAGTAGTCTCCCTTGGACCATGGGTCCATGACCAGTAGCTATGTGATGTTCTCCTCCCCTTCTTGTGCTTCACTAATTAGTCCTTGTGAGCTGCCCTACATGATCGAAGCACATATGTAATCCTTATGCTGTTGCTATGTTGAGTTTGCTAGGATCCGATGGATTGTGAGATTATGTTTAGATTGTGTTTGAGTAATATATTTGAGCTACCTCTTTTATATTTATGTTCGTAAGTAATTCTTGCATGTTCTCCGTTGTTATTTATTGCTTTGGCCAAGTAGTAGGTAGTGACTCCAAGAGGGAACGTTATGCTTGATTGTGGGTTCATGGCCCTCGTGAGCTGCCCTACATGATCGAGGCACATATGTAATCCTTATGCTGTTGCTATGCTGAGTTTGCTGGGATCCGATGGATTATGAGATTATGTTCAGATTGTGTGTGAGTAATATATTTGATTCACCTCTTTTATATTTATGTTCTTGAGTAATTCTTGCATGTTCTCCGTTGCTGTTTATTGCTTTGGCCAAGTAGTAGGTAGTAACTCCAAGAGGGAACGTTATGCTTGATTGTGGGTTCATGGCCCTCGATGACTAGCTTGAGTGATAGAAACATGAGTCTAGGGGATGTGTTGTTGCCACAAGGGGGAAAACGACGGTGCTTGTGCTTGCAGGTGCAAGGATTGTTTACTTTACGCAAAGTTCTTTTAATGCAGTTGTCTGTTGCTTTGAGTTTACACTATGGGTGGGACTCGCAACTTAATACCAGCGAGATGTTCTGGATAGATATCTCAAGGTGGATGATTAGTAGTAGATGCAGATGGATTTCGGTCTACTTGCCTTGGCGTACCGCCCATGCTTTAAACCTCTACCTTTCTTGTAACATAGTTAGCATTGGTTTGCGCACATAATTCTATCAATTGCCCAGCTGTAATTCGTTTACCTCACATAGCTGTTATATCATCTTTTGGGAGACAGACATCACTAGTGAACATCATAAGACCCCGGTCCATATTACCATCATTGATCACATCTGCTATTTACTTTCAGCTTTTACTTACTATTGCAGCAATACCTATCACTATTATCACTTGCGTTTGATCCTTTGTAAACGACAAGGCCGGAGGGATTGACAACCTCTCTGTACTCGTTGGCAGCAAAGTTATTTGTATCTGTGTGCAGGTCCACGTTGATTGCTAATATCTGGCGCCGTTAGCAGTTGACACCTTCTTGTTGAAACTGGGAGTCTCAGGGGAAATAGATCCTTGGTATCTTTGCCAAGGGAAAACTTCCGCTACACTGCATCTCAAACCATCCACTTGGGGTAACCAACGAGGGGCGAGAAGCCATCAAGCAAAAGTTTTTTGGCGCCGTTGCTGGGGACTCCACTCTTCAAGATAGGGGAGTTGCACGCTATCTTTTACCTTTGCTTTTTAGTCTTGTTAGTTTACCTTTCAGATTTTTGCTTTAGTATCTTTTATCGAAAATCACAAAAATAGTTATCTCATTCTTTGGTTGTCATTATGTCGGGTCCTTTTGTCTTTGGCGAGGCAGAAGTTCTCACCTTTAAACAAAGAGGTGGGGAAAGTCTAAAAGATGCTTGGTATAGAATTAATGATTCTCAAAAAAGAGCCACCAAGAAGCAATCTACTACTATCCTGCTTAGAAATTTTTATGTTGGAATTACTTCTTGGAATAGGTTTATTCTAGATACTGCTATCAATGGAAATTTCCTAGAGGCCCCAGTTTGGGAGTCTCTTAGTATTATTGAAAATCTTGTTGGGAATCCCCCTGTTGTTAGCATTCAAGAGGACATCACCCTAGCTCACATTATGAAAAAACTTGAAAAGATAGAGCTAGAGATGCCAAACATTAATAAGATAAATGAGTTGGATCATAAGATCCAAGGGAATTTGAATAGGCTTGATAGCTCCATGCATAAAATTTTCAAAACTTTGGAGACCATCAAATCCCATGACTTGGACTCTTCTAGGATAGACAAGATTGAGGAAATCTTTGATACTCTAGGAACTACTTTCTCCTCAATCAAAACCAAAAAGGTAGAAACTCCGGCGAAGAAGGAGCCTAAGTTCGTTCACGTTCCAAAGGCTCCCCGTTCTAAAAGTAATCCATCTATTGCCAAAGGGGTTGAAACTGTAAAGACTTTGGAAGAAACACCTCTCTTTGATGAATTTATAAATGAATCTTCCCTTGACTTTTATCCTTTTGGTCTTCTCCCTAGAAGTATCTCTATGAGGCCTTTATTTGAAAGTCCTCTTAAGATTAGTTGTATTATTGAAGAGCTTTTTGATGATCTTGATGATGGTTCAATTGATACAACTTGATCTCTATGCATTATGCCTAGCTTAAAGGCATACAAGAAAGCGCTTTTGGGAGGCAGCCCACATGAATAAATTTTATTTTGCTTTTGTTGTGTCTTGATGTTGTTACTACAGTAGCATCATCATTGTATCTTTTCTTTTCAATTTTGTGCCAAGTGTAGCCTCTGATTGCAAGAAAGTTCAAAAGTTGTGACGTGCTGTCCAGGAAACAGATTCTGTCCTTGGATAGAAAAATTCGTATAAAATCACCAGATCATCTTTTTGGTCTGAATTTTTTAGACATCGTGCTCTATACAATTGTCTTTCGTGTGTCTGTTCTGAGTTTTTTTATTAGAGTTGCAGAAGTACCCCGAAAAAATCATTTACTACCTGCTATTCTGTTTTTCACAGATTCTGTCCTGTTTTGCCTTTCCTTCATTTTGCAAACCTTGAGCTTGCTTTTTCTTTGCAAAAACCTTTTGGCAATCTTGAGAAACAGTAGACCTTCAAGAATATCTTTATTTCCAACAAGGAACAATTATTTTATTATGGGTACTAACCTCGCTAATCAGATTATGATGAGTTATGTATGAAGGGAGTTTTCAAGTGTGCGAGGGAAGATGATAAAAAGATTCAGGAGTGTCAAACGCTCAAGCTTGGGGATGCCCCCATTCACCCCCAAGAAATATTCAAGGAGACTCAAGCGTCTAAGCTTGGGGATGCCCCCATGCATCCCCTTCTCCATCAGCATTATCAGTTCGTCTTTCGTTCCACTATATTTTTATCACTTCATGTGTTATGTGCTATGCTTGGAGCGTCTTGCTCTTAGTTTCCTTTTTAGTTTTCTTTAGCTTTTCATAACGAGTCGGAACTCAGCTTTCTTTATGTGGGAGAGAAACACGCTCCACTTCTACCTAGAACATAACATAGAATTTTCATGTCTATCCTTGTTGTGTGTGTTCTTTGTCTTTCAATAGCTACTATCATGCTTAGCTTTTAGTTTTCATGCTTATCCTTTTAAAGAGCTTTTGTTTAGTTGGTTGCTTGAACTCTCTTTATTTATCATGATTATCTTATTAAGAGAGTTTGCTTCTGTTGCATGGTTGATATGTCTATGATAAAAATGCTACGTGCATAATGGTGCTTAGTAGTTCATGTTTTCTTATGGTTAGTCTCAAATAGCTGGGGGGTTCCCAATGTGTTATTGGAATACCAACATGATTTGTTTGCCTATGATGTGGTATGGTTTAGTAATATCTTCCTTCAAGAATTTATTTTGATTGACTTGGCGTATGCTCATGCATATTTAAGACTGTAAAGAAAGTCTGTCAAGCCTTGATGATCTTTTGTTTCTGAGTAGCGATATAACTACCATGCCTGATTCAATGTTGCTTTGTCGCTCTGCATGATTATGACCATCATTGCTCTCTTAGTTGGTCGCTCCCAGTCTTTTGCTAACCTCCACCTGTACTAAGCGGACTGACTTCTTGTGCATCCAAATTCTTTTAAACCAGTTATGCCATATGAGTCCACCATACCTTCCTACATGGTATTTACCTGCCATTCCTAACGGAGACTTGCATGTACCATCTCGAAATTATTCAAAAAAATGCATTCCTATTTTGTGCCTCTGTTTTAAGTTAATGAGGAAGTAGTAGTTAATTCATGATCTTTTTAAGTTGGACAAGCTTCACCCCGGGATTGCATGTCTTATGTGCAAACCCATAACACGAGAAGGAACTGGCATTGAGTGTGCCCGGCTCAAAATTAATATAACAAACAAACCCTCCTTCACGCTTTGTTCATGAGAAATCAGAAAACTTTGGCAGTGATAAACAAAGGAGATTAAGAGGATGTGATCGTCCTCATTCGGGAGCCGTTCCTCGAAACTTGTCCATCTCAAGAAGTAATTGAGTTATCTGCTAGCATTCGTTGACGGAACATGCATAATCTAAAAAAATTACCTCTGTTTTTAAAACCAAGAGCTCTGGTACATGTTTTGTCTTTGTTTCCGACTACGGGTTTTCAACCTTGCCAACAAAAGCCACGGTTCGAGAGTCTCCACCTTCTTTTAAAGCACCAACTACTGAGAGCATGATTGTCGTTCTGAGTATAATGTGCATTGTCCCAAAGTAGCATTGTCTTTTGCATGATTATGATATCATTTATTTTGAAATCATTGTATCTAGTCATCACTTAAACCTTGAAGGTGCCCCTGCATTTATGTTTTGCTTCACTAAAGGGGGCAAGCGAGATATCACTTTATCATATTTGCACACCATGTTCATTACAAATCTATTTGATGTTTCAGTATCATATTGTAAAACTTTCAGTTCTTTGTGATTTTCTCATGAGGCAACTTAATTACTACAGATTCATTGTCTCAGTAAGCTTTTGTCATATGACTATGAAAAAGTCCTATATGGTTAATAGCATGTCACCACAGAAATTATTCTTGTTATCATTTACCTACTCGAGGACGAGCAGGAATTAAGCTTGGGGATGTTCATACGTCCAAAACATATCTATAATTTCTGCTTGCTCCATGCCTCTTTTGGGTGATATTGCTATGATATTTATACACTTCCATACACTTTTGATCATATTTGGACTAACCTATTAACTCAGTGCACCCCAGTGCCAGTTTCTGTTTTATGCTGTTTTTGTATTTCAGGTTTTCCCATTACGAGAACTGCTAGAAAAATCCCGGAAAAATTATATAAAAAATCATCGTTCCAAAAGCTTCCTGGTAGCCGAAGTACAGCCGGAGGGGGGCCACCAGGGATCCAGGCGCCCTGGTGGCGCGACCCCCCTCCTGGCCGCGCCGGGGGGGCGCCTGGGCCCCCCGGGCCTCTGCTGATGCCCCCCTTTGGCATATATTAATATCGTGTCCCGAAACCCTCGAGACGGGAACCCTTTTTCGCGATCTCATCTCTGCTCCGCCGCCGCCGCGCTTCCAAGGTCGGGAGCGCCAGGAGAACTCTTCCCGGCACCCTGCCGGAGGGGAGGATCACCATCGGGAGCCTCTCCACCACCATGGACGCCTCCCGAATGAGTTGTGAGTAGTCTCCCTTAGACCATGGGTCCATGACCAGTAGCTATGTGATGTTCTCCTCCCCTTCTTATGCTTCACTAATTAGTCCTCGTGAGCCGCCCTACATGATCGAGGCACATATGTAATCCTTATGCTGTTGCTATGTTGAGTTTGCTGGGATCCGATGGATTGTGAGATTATGTTCAGATTGTGTTTGAGTAATATATTTGATCTACCTATTTTATATTTATGTTCGTAAGTAATTCTTGCATGTTCTCCGTTGTTATTTATTGCTTTGGCCAAGTAGTAGGTAGTGACTCCAAGAGGGAACGTTATGCTTGATTGTGGGTTCATGCCCCTCGATGACTAGCTTGAGTGACAGTAACATGAGTCTAGGGGATGTGTTGTTGCCACAAGGGGGAAAACAATGGTGCTTGTGCCCGCGGGTGCAAGGATTGTTTACTTTACGCAAAGTTCTTTTATTGCAGTTGTCTGTTGCTTTGAGTTTACACTATGGGTGGGACTCGCAACTTAATACCAGCGAGATGTTCTAGATAGATATCTCAAGGTGGATGATTATTAGTAGATGCAGATGGATTTCGGTCTACTTGCCTTGGCGTACCGCCCATGCTTTGAACCTCTACCTTTCTTATAACATAGTTAGCATTGGTTTGCGCAGCTAATTCTGTCAATTGCCCAGCTGTAATTCGTTTACCTCACATAGCTGTTTTATCGTCTTTTGGGAGAGAGACATCACTAGTGAACATCATGGGACCCCGGTCCATATTACCATCATTGATCACATCCGCTATTTACTTTGAGCTTTTACTTACTATTGCAACAATACCTATCACTATTATCACTTGCGTTTGATCCTTTGTAAACGACAAGGCCGGAGGGATTGACAACCTCTCTGTACTCGTTGGGAGCAAAGTTATTTGTATCTGTGTGCAGGTCCACGTTGATTGCTAATAGCTGGCGCCGTTAGCAGTTGACACCTTCTTGTTGAAACTGGGAGTCTAAGGGGAAATCGATCCTTGGTATCTTTGCCAAGGGAAAACTTCTGCTACACTGCATCTCAAACCTTCCACTTGGGGTAACCAACGAGGGGCGAGAAGCAATCACTGCCGCACCGGACGTGCTCGGCGGAGCTTCGTCTTTCGATGAGCTTGACGCCCTCATGGTATCTGTCACACATGCCCCTTCAATAAATGTATAATCTCCCGTTTTTCGTGCCTTTCAGATGTCTCACATCGTAGACTTTTCTTTGCTGGGCGACGAAACCCCGTGCACCATATTGTACACCATCGGCGACCAGAAGGTGGACGTGGGGAAGGCGACGATAATGAAGCCGAAGGAACCATTGTTCCACAGCCGGCCGATCTCCCTGAACGTCTTCAAGGTTTCCGTGGCCAGTGTCAAACCGGGCCACGAGAATTTGCCTCCTCTAGTACTAGTGGGGGATGACGACGAGACCCTGCGGCGGCTTGGTGATCGTTGCAATGGGTGGGTCCTGTTGTGGCCAAAGAGTCTGCTTCGTCTGGAGGCGGCCGGGAGCACACCCACGAGCACGCAGTTAGGTATGAACATCAACACCTCACCTACCCAATTAGCGTCGGCTGTCGTGTTGGGTGATAGTGGAGGGGGTGAGGAAAAGGCTCCATTAGTCGCTGGTGACGTCGCCATATATGAGGATGAGGATGACGATGGCACTCAACAGTATGTCTATAGTGGCGCCTACTTAGGGTTTGAGCGTCATGAGTCGGTGCCTGAATTGCCGTCTCTGGAGGCTGAACGTATTATGGATGACCTTCCGGTAGTAAAGAAGTCTAGGAAGAGACCGTGGAAAGAAAAAAAGCTGATTCTATGATCCAGCTGCCTCAGCAGCCTCGGGTTCAAGACCGTATAGATATCCCCGGTGCGGATAAATGGCATATCCCCGGTCAACCAATCCTACTTGCAGCAGCGCTAAGGTCCAGATTCGGCGATCTAAGGAGACTTCATGATGATGTGCTACGGATAGAGAAAGGCATCATTGCCTCGAAAGATCCAGGATACCCACTCTACGTGGTTAACGTTCCGCGGCAATTGTCGTACGTCGACACATTCCCCGCGGAGAAGTTCTTCCTTCGATTCGATTACATATTCGAAATGTTTCATGTGAAGTAGCTGGATTTTACGTTTGTCCGGCTTTATGCCTTGCACATGAACTACATCATTGGGGTTGTGCAGATACCTCATATCTGTGTCGCTGACACGTACTTCATGCACGAGGGCTTCTTGGGAGTCTGCGCAAAGCACCGTGAATACGCGAGGGAATACATCATCAATTTCATGCTCGCCAATAAGGACAAGGAGGCGATTCTCGTGCCTTATCATCCCCTGTAAGTCATCCACGCGGATATCCTTCCTTCAATTTCAATCATTCATGTGCACGTTGGAGGCTAATTAATTTGAGGTGTACTTATTTTGCGCAGCGGCGGGCGCGCCGTCCTCATCATCCTCTACTCCTGATACTCCCACGCTCTTTACTTGGACTCGTCGAAGAACATTAACAAAAAGGATTACACCCACATCAAGGATGTTCTCGACAGCGCTATGTTTTACTACGACGCACTGGGTGGAGAGGTCAAGGACAAGAAGAGAAGGGGCGGTAGGCCCGCCTTCGGCCATAAGACCGACTTCTGTTGCATCCAGCAACCGACTGATTCACTTAATGATGGATTCTATGTCCTACACCACATGCTAGAGTACAAACGGGATCATCGGAACCTTCGCATGTCACCTAAATCCAGCGATGCCCATATTCTGCAATGGGCAAAGAACTTAGGAGATATCGAGGATCATCGACTTCGAGCTGAGTTCTATCACATCCAGCATGAACTTGCCCAAATCATCATGAAGGAGGTCGTCGGAAAAACATGGATGTTCTACGAAGAAGGACAAATGTCACGGGAAGACGTCCGAACACGGGTAGCCTCTCAGCGTCTGGACCTGAAGCCTTTCACTAGGCACGGGGACTATCTCCCTGACTTGGATGGATGGCAGGACATGTTGGAGTTATTGTCGATATATGACAATCTGTCCGTTTAGTCCATACTTTATGTATGACGAAACTTTGAGTTATGCATGACGAAACTTTATTTTTGATGTAATTAACCATCCTCCTCGACTAGCGACGATCACTCTAGTTAGGGAATTTTGGGTACAATCAACTTTGTTATTTATGCTTATGATATGTTGCTTCTATTTTTGTCAAGTCTGTCTCTTTCTGTTGCTCAGCTATATATGTTGCATATCATCAACTCATGTGACGATGCAGGTGCATATATCATCAATGGCGAAGAAGTGCTATGCCAGGAGTATATATACGACGAGTGGCCGGAGTGTCAAGCCCAGGTGTACCGGTATCCGGTTTCCGAGCGATAGGCAGTAGTTAGTTTAGGTTCACGCTAATGCAAGACAGGGATACGAACTCATGTACTGCATAGTTCTGCTCTCACTCAAAGTGACAGAACTTCTCGCGTATATAATTGTTTAGATGGATGACAATGTAGTTGCAAGTAATCGAGACTTGTATCACTATTTTCGAGATGATGATGAGAGACCACTTTGTGTTGGTTGATGATTATGATGATGAAATGATTTGATGAGACTAGTTGTATGTATATCCTATGATTACATTTGTTTGTGTATTGTATAAAGCCTATTCAAATACAAAACAAATATGCAGAAAAAAACTAGTAAAACTAGCAGTAGCGAGGGGAACAAAGTTAGCAGTAGCGCCGCCTTACCAGTAGCGCTTCCTTCTAAAAAGCGCTGCGTATATTAGCAGCATCGATCTTAACTAAAGCGCGCTACTTGTATCCATGTATAGCAGTAGCATGGGATGACAGTCGCTACTACTACACGTTAGCTATAGTGCCTTATCAGTAGCTCGGCGTCCAGCGCTACTGATAGGCAAAATACCCGCGCTACTGCTAGGGTTTTCCCTAGTAGTGGCTGCTGCTCCCATTGCCTGACCAAATTCAACAAAGTTATGTTAACACTCGGTGTGAGACACAACCAAATGGACATGAAAAAGAGGCAGATCGTACTGGCATCGTCGTCATCCTGGTAGTGCATGCAGCACATAGTCATGTTGAACACCTTGACGGTGAGCATGGTGTTGTCGTCGTACCTGAGGACAAGGAAGTACCTGTGCCGCAGGTCGTAGGCACGAACGAACTACTTCCAGCCACGACCTAGGTACATGTGGTCGTTAGTGTCGAACACCACCTCCACGTCCCACAACTTGCGAAGCCCACTGCCGGCCTACCGCAGCTTCACATTCTGCGGCCGACGGTTGTCCAGCATATTCATAAAAGTGTCAGGCAGGCTCTGTAGCGTTGGTCAAGGAGTGATGTAGGAAACAACACAAATATGATAAAGAGACGGGTGAATGGGAGATCTCTTCTTTTATATACCTGCATGCTGGAGGAATTCTCAAGTATGATCGCGAAGCACTCAAAACCTTCCAAGTCAGACTCCGATGTGGCAGAGTGCAGCCGGTGGTGGCGGCCTCCCCCCATCTCTGAAAAGCAGTAGAAGAGGCCAATTACTACCCTTTACAAAATTATCATACAACATTACAACAACAGAAGTTTTGAGCAGAAGATAATCAACTACACCAAGTTATCATTTCACATTCAAAAAGCAATGCAGTTGTGGACATCTATGATGGCAAGAACACCTCTGTTTTCTTATTCTACTCATTCCCCATGAAATGAAACAACATAGGAAACAAACACTTCAAAATAGTAGATTATTTACTACATGTGTTTGCCAGGGCCTCAATTTGGAATAGTACTACAAATGGCAATGGCCTCAATTTGCTACTAGTCTATCTTGGAAAAGGGGCAATGAGTAGTATGAAAACAAGGACATTTCTGATGGGAAAAACATCAAGAGCACTCTGTTTTCTTCTTGTACTCATTCCATACTTTGCTACTACCAAAAACATAAACATAAACAGGGCCTCAATAGTAGATAAGCAACCTAATCTATCTACTTTACCTAATTTTAACCATATCATATTTTGCTACTACCAAAGCTAACCCGAATTTCCAAACAATGGTGGCAAGAAACCTAAATCAATCCTAATCAAACCCTAAACTAATCCAATCCTTATATAATCAAATCCAATCCTATTGAAACCCTAACCTAATCCAATCCTAATCTAATCTAATCCAATTTAGGCGGCGGCAAGAACCCTAATCTAAACAGTAGCAGAAAACTAAGTTCTACGAGAGGAAGAGGAAGGAGTCGGCGGATTCATACCTCTTGAAGAAGTCGGCGGGAGAGGAAGGAGTCGGCGGCGGTGGGAGAGGAAGGAGGCGGCGGTGGAGAGGAGGAGCAGGTCGAGTGGAGAGGAGGAGTGGGGAAAAGTGTGGGTCCACTTGTCAGCGAGTTCTTTGTTTGATACATGACTAGTTTAATATATTGAAAAGGGTGGGCATATAGTATAAAACCAACAGCCTCTACCTTGCCCGGTGATAAAAACACAGTGAAATAAGCACTAGGTCGTGGGTTCGAGCCCCCGCTCGCACATTGTTTTTTGGCCGCGCTTAGAGAGCCAGTTCGAGGGTTTGGTCCTTTGAGCCGCGCGTGGGATCAGACAGGTATCTGATGGAGCGCGCCAATATCTATGTGATGGAGTGCTCGGTCGTGGGTTCAACTATATAGTGAAACAACTAGACACATAATCAATAGTCTCCTCCTAGCTCAGTAGTTCTGGACAAAGTGAAACATTCGCTCAGTCGTGGGTTTGAGTCCCTGCTCGTGCACATTTTTATATTCAGACATAATTTAGTTTCTATACAGTTAAAGCAACAACATCTCAATCCAGTTCAAAAAAAACTTCATGAAAAATATTTTTCAATCTTCATCACATCACCACCAAAAACAACCATCTCTTCTCTGAAAATAGTATGAAAACAGCTCTGAAAACAACATCTCAATTCAGTTCAAAAAAAACTTCAAGATCATTACAACATCATTTTGCAATCTTTTGCATTACAACTTTAGGACCAAAACTAAGAAAATAGCATTTTGCCTCTCCATCACTAGTGCCATCATGATCACCAAAACCACATGATTTTTCATTGTATCTTCAACCATCATCTGCCTCTCTATCACAAGAACCATCAGTCTCATGCATTTTGCCACCTGGAGAGAATTGTAGTATAAAAACTACATAAGGAACACATCAACAAAAACTACCTATCAAAACAAGGATCATCAAGGACACAAAATATACCTTCATGTCCGTTCGCTACTCATCGTCGCTGATACCAAAACAAGGAACTCTATGCCCACTCATGTTTTCCTCATCATCACTACAATATTGCAGCATGGTATGATCAGTCATGTTTTCCTCATCCTCGCTCTCATGTCCATACGTTACCACCTTTCTTCTTTTCTTGATGTCTTCAACTGTTACAGCATCAACGAGCGCACGTTCCCGGTCCCTTCGCACTCTACTTTACACCGGAACTTCCATAGAGTCATCATCAGCTTGCCCCGGAACTTCCGTATAGTCATCATTCTGGTATGTTAGTCCACTACCATTGGGGCACTTTTCCACTTCAGTTTCAGTCACACTCCACAACTTTTTGTGCTCAAAGTTTTGCACAACTCGCCATTTTCCTTGCAAAAGAGTGTCTGGCAGATAAAACACCATTGTTGCTTGTGCTGTTAGAATAAAGGGATCACTCTTATACCAGCACCTTGCAGTGTCGATGCTTTTGAACTGACCATCATATTTGAAAACAAGTGTCTTTTCTTCTTGCTACCAAGATCAAACCAGTCACAGCGAAATAAGACAACCGAGCAATGGATGCCTCCACTAGAGTTGTACTACAACTCTACGATGCTTCTCATCCGACCATAGAAGTCAATGTTCTCACCATCATGTGACCCCTCAGTGACGATTCCACTATTCTATGTCTTCCTTTTTCATCGCGGTCAACGGTGTGGTACCAGACACCGTCAGCAATGCATTTTGAATACACTCTCACTCCATTATCCAGTAAGCATGACAAAGCAAATAGATCATCACTGACCTTCTTCACCTCATGCAACTTTCCAGTCTGCCAAAATAAACCGTTTAACAACAATGGTATTTAGAAGTTGGTGAATAACACAGTAAACATAAAACATGTGGCTAAAGATCTCACATGATTCTTAAACCATTTAGCAAATCCCTTGGCAACCCTTTTATCAACATTGATCTAGGTGTCTTCATGATTTAACTCTTCCTTGAATTTCCTGCAATGCTAACAAAACATGTGAATTAAAACATTAGGATGGTGCCAACCCAACCAAAAAAATATAATGAGTGCACAAGATATAATGTACTCGATATATGGTGAAACCTGGACGCAATTGCTGAGCACATACCAAACCATCTTGTCATAATCATCACCAGCCTCCAAGTATTGTGAGGCTCCAAGAAAGTTAACACCATGGTTGAAAACTGAGACATCACCACTTTGTGAATCAGACCGCTCTCTATTTCTTCCTGGCCAATTCCATCTCATTTCCACATCGCCAAAGTATTTGGAGAAAAAATTCAAGCACTCGTCAATGACATGTGCTTCAGCAATGGAACCTTCAGGTCTTGCCGTGTTTCGCACATAATGCTTACAAGTAAGCAACCTTCTTTCGATTGGGTAGCAACCATATTGCACATGGCCTCTAAGCATTGCCTCTTTTGGTAAGTGCACCGCCAAATGGACCATCACGGTGAAGAAAGCTAGAGGGAAAATCCGCTCGAGCTTGCAAAGAATAATTGGGATTTCTTTTTCAAGTCTTTCCAGAACAGTTAACTTGAGTGTTTTATAGCACAGTTCTCTAAAGAAATTTCCCAGCTCAGCAACCGCTTCATATATATCCTTGTCCATGATTCCTCGGAGGCCAGCCAGTAAAATCCTTTGGAGGAGGATGTGACAATCATGGGTTTTCATTACTGAAAGCTTGAATCCATCAGAAGTAACACGCTTTGGTAGGTTAGCAGCATAACCATCTAGAAATATCACCGCTCTTGTGAATTCACAGAATGCAAGCTTTTGTTCTTTACTCATTGTATACCATGCTCATGGCATTTCAAATGAATCTTCATCTTCATCATGTTGTAGATGCAAATCTTCTCTTATGCCCATGTCCTCCAAATCAAGCCTAGAACTAACTGTGTCCTTTGTCTTCCCTTGAATGTTTAGAAACGTCCCTGGCAGATTCTCGCATATGTTTTTCTCAATGTGCACTACATCAAGATTATGCCTTAATTTGAAATCAGCCCAGTATGGCAAGTCCCACAAACAAGACTTTGGTCCCAACATTGACCTTCCTCACGCTTTCGTTTCTTTGCAAGCTTTCCTAGTCTCACATCTTTCACCTTTTCAAGTTGATGCTCTAGATCTTCTTTAGTGAATTCAGCTACCTTGTCACAGGTTTCATTCTCACCATTAAAATATTTGCTTCTTCGCGAGCGATGGTTTCGTGGAAGAAAGCGGCGGTGCCCTATATAGCAGATCTTGCTCCTTATTCTCTTTGAGAAAGGGTCTTTGTCACAATGGACACAGGCCTGATAACCCGTTCTGATCCTCCCAGACAAAGTGTGCAGCGCTAGGAAATCATGGATGGATCATATGATTGCAGCACATAGATTCAACTTTTCTTTCGGACTCAAGGCATCGTATGTAGGTTCACCGGTCCAAAGCTGGAGCAGTTCTTCTATGAGGGGCTCCATAAAGACATCAAAATCCTTTCCTGGATACTCTAGACCCGGGATAAGCAAAGACATCATGAAGTTGGACTGATCCATGCATGCCCATGGTGGCAGGTTGTAAGGCACCACAAAAACGAGCCACATATTATAAGACGTGCTCATGTTCCCAAACAGATTAAAGCCATATGTGTCCGCTTCAGCTTGTGCCATTGTACCTCCAGCGATGATTTCTTTGAGATAACCATCCGATGCAGCCTTGGTATCAACGGAAAGTGCCTTAGTACCTTCTCCGATATTGACTTCTTCCCATCAGCATCTTTCCACCTAGAGGCATTGCATTTTCGGCAGTTGTCATCCTTGGCATAATCCATCCTAAACAAGACACAGTTATTTGGGCACACATGTATTGAAACATAACCTAGCCCTAGCCTGTGGATTATGCTCAATGCTTCATCATAAGACCTTAGAACACAACTATCAGGGAATCGCAAGGTCAAAAGGCGGAGTATTGCATTGAATGCAACATTGCTAATCCGGTAGAAAGACTTGATATGGAGTAACTTCATGGTGAAGGTAAATTTTAAAAATTTACCCCCTTCATGACTTGCGCGCTTCGCCTCCTCTAACACCTCAGCAAACATCGACTTTCGTCCATCAGCACGATCTTTAGCATCGTATAGATCCTTCAATAGGTCAAGAATCCTATCATCTTCATGCCCATCCTCTTCCTCCAAACCAGCATTATCTCGCAAAACCTTTTCCATGAAAACTCAAGTGTAATGACCATTTATAGTCTCGCCTATGTGGAGTGCTTAGTTGTTATTTTCTCTTACATAGGCGAGACTGCTAAGGTGGCTGCCTAATCATACAATTGCATTAAAACTCAAGTGTAATGACCATTCATATTGGTTGTAATTTGCTAGAAATTAGGCACGAACCATGATTGTCTGCTTTACGACCAATTCATGTAAGTCAATGACGCCCTTTTTGACCCAAATGGTTGTCACTAGTGCAGAACCGGGCAATAGCATCGGTTCGTAAGGCCCTTTAGTGCCGGTTCCATAACCGGCACTAAAGTGTGGTCACTAAAGGCCCCCCCTTTAGTACCGGTTCAGCACAAACCGGTGCTAAAGGGCAACCACGTGGCACAAGCCAGCTCCGGGGGCCGGGAGCCCTTTAGTACCAGTTGGTAAAACCAACCGGTACTACAAGGTTTGTGGGTTTTTTGGTTTTATGATTTCTTTTTCATTTAATTTTGTGTTTTCCATTTTATTCTTTTTCATTTGCTGGTATTTTACGATACTACACATTGCACACGTTATGCATATATATATCATCATAGTCATTACCGCTATCTAATCACCACCAACACTAGCTTAAAGAAAAATCATTCACTTGTACCAGAAGCAAGGATATCATCGAGTTCAACATGGTCATGATATTAGAAGCGTTCATAACACCACAAAAGCAAATCATCCTTTGAGATTAAGTTCATGACGAAGAACACGGACATGAGAGGACAAGTACTAAGAGCATGAACTAGCTAAATCACTCATGCTGCTCTCTCTTAGGTAAAATAGCATAGAACATGTATAGCTCTCCTGATTCATCATACTGGAGCATGTAGATGAACCTGTCTCCTAATCGTGGCTGTGCTTCTCCTTGCTGCCCCCTAGTACTTCTCTGGGATCGCTAACAATTTTGCTCCAATCTTTCACTATTAAGCATTCATCGCTTTTAGAAATCCTGAATGCACTCATGTGCAATGTAGGATATCTTGGCCGTAAGCTAACCATTGACATGTGACCTTTAGTCTCGATCCACTGAGGCACAACTGTCATCGGGGGTCCTTGTTAAAGAACATCGTATAGTAATTAATATACTTAGAAATGAAATTTAAGAAAAAAATAATGTATGCAAAAGATGCACAGAGGACAAATAGTAAAAATCTTACCATCACTCGTAAATAGATGTGACCGTAGTTCAATATGATCACTATTGGTCGCACGTTTTGAGTACTAACATTTCTAAGTGCAGGAAGATAATTTGTCTTGACAGTATGAAGATCCTCAAGCCATGAAACATAATGACTTATCTCCTCACAGTTTAGTTTAGCTCCGGGACAGAAGTAGGTCCTGTCTACCAAGCGCCGGACATGTTTTTTGCTTGAATGGAAATAGGCTGTCAATAAAAATTAGTTGTCAACTATTTTTGAATAAACAATATCAAAGACATAAATATGGTTGAGAAACTCACATAATGGTAGAACTGGAGGCGTCTGCACATTGACCCAGATGTCTGTATTACCTTCAATATCATCTTCCGGACGAATATCAAAGGTGATAACCATATCAGGCTCAAATGCATAAGCCTTGCATAGTGCTTGCCAAGTTTTGTATTCAAAATATGTGTACGTGTGTGCATTGTATAATTTGACGTTGAAAGTATAACCATGCTCGATCTTCAGGTAAACTCTCTTTACCTCCATAGTTTCCATAGAACTGAAACCTATCTTATCCAAGACAAAAATTCTTGCATGGCATGGGATGCGCTAGTAGAATAGTGAAAATTTAAAATTATAAGTTGAAGCAAATGAAGCATATATAAGTCATGCTTAATTACGAAAAAAGACTTGTCGTTGTGACTTACTGTATCCACTTCGAATGTCTCATCTAGCTTTATGCTAAAGCGCCTATCATCAACAAGGAAATTTCTGTCGCACAGGCCGCGCTGGTCTTCACAGTATTCGCACGTAATGAAATCATTTTCGTCGTCAGACAACATTTCCTATTAATTAGATCATCAAATCTCAGATATCTAAATTTTCTTACTAAAAATAAACTAGTTCTATTAATTCAACTAATTCAACTAAGAATTTACTAAAAATAAACTAGTTCTATTAATTTTATTACTAAAATATATAAAGTGGCTATATATAGTAATATTTTAATTAGATCATCAAATATCATATACCTAAAAATTAACTAGTTGTACTAATTCAACTAGTTCAACTCCGCATTTACTAAAAATAAACTAGTTATATTAATTCAACTAGTTCAAATAATGTCATATACCTAAATTTTCATACTAAAAATAAACTTGTTATATTAATTTTCATACTAAAAATAAACTAGTTATATTAATTCAACTAGTTCAAATCTCATATATATACCTAATTAATATCTAGCTAATTCATCTAAAAGAAAATTTTCTAACTTTTTTATAACAATTTCTATAACTAAAAAACAGAAATTTTTCTAACAATTCTAACTTTTTTATAACTATTTCTATAACTAAAAAACAAAAAAAAATCTAACATTTCTTTAACATTTCTAACAATGCTATATAACTAACTATTTCTATAACTAAAAAAAAATTCTAACATTTTTATAACTATTTCTATAACTAAAAAATAAAAAATGTTTGTGTGTGTGTGTGCGCTCACCGGCGAGGGGAGAGGCGGAGGGGGGCGGCGACGGGGACGGCGACGGGCGCGGCGACGACGACGGGGACGTACGGGGCGGCAACGACGGGATGGGGCGGCAACGACGGGGCGGCGACGGGCGCGGCGACGGGGCGGCGACGGGGACGGGGCGGCGACGCGGACGGGGCGACGACGGGGCGGCGAGGGTGCAGAGGAGAAGAAGCATATGAGAAACTGAAATTTTTGAAGTGTTTTCTTATATAGAACAGACCTTTAGTACCGGTTGGTGGCACCAACCGGTACTAAAGGCCTGTTTTGGCCAGGCCAAGCGGCGGGAAGCGCACCCCCTTTAGTACCGGTTGGTGGCTCCAACCGGTACTAAAGACACACCTTTAGTACCGGTTGGAGCCACCAACCGGTACTAAAGGGGTGCGCTGGCAGGCGAGGAGCGCATATGTTTAGTCCCACCTCGCTAGTCGAAGAGCGCCAGGACCTGTTTATAAGCCCCGGCGCGGGCACTGCATTGAGCTCCTCTTAAATGCAGGCCTTCTGGGCCTACCTCTGCTACTCTGCCATGTGGGGCCTATTGGGCTTGCGGGCCTGCATCTTGGCCCAACAACAGGTTGGGTTTCTAGTCGTATGCATGCCGCTGTGGCCCAGTAGGCGGCTTTTTTTTATTTTTTTCTTTTCTGCATTTGTGTGAATAGTTTAAATTTTGAATTATTTGAAATTTGTGTGAATCACTAGTTTGTGAATAACTTAACTTTAAAAATTCATTTTTCAGTGATTCTTTTTTATTATGTTTCATATTAGTGTGTTTTATCATTATATTCTATTTGGTAATGCTTAGGTTATTTAAAAAATGAAATGGCTTTGTAACAGATGAGTTTTTGTCCGTTAGAGTGAAATGCATGAAAGTATTTGTTTGCACATAAAATTTCTTCGCGTTTCAAATGCCAAAACACATAACTACCCTAACTATTACAGAGATTCCCTTCTGGGTGTGAAACACAGAAGAAAGTGATGATAGTGAAGCCGATCACATCCCAGATCTTTGGGTGTGAAACTTTTTCTTTGCGTGTGTCCCTTTGAGCCGTAACCATGGAAAATCTTCATCATTTAATGGGATGCTCGGGTCAATATTCACTGTGAATGGAGCAATTTCATCAAACTTTTCATAATCTTTTGACTTGTCTGTCTTGTCATCCACTCCCACGATGTTTCTCTTCCCAGAAAGAACTATGTGCCGCTTTGGCTCATCGTACGATGCATTCGCTTCCTTATCTTTTCTTTTTCTTGGCTTGGTAGACATGTCCTTCACATAGAAAACCTGTGCCACATCATTGGCTAGGACGAATGGTTCGTCTGCATACGCAAGATTGTTGAGATCCACTGTTGTCATTCCGTACTACGGGTCTTCCGTCACCCCGCCTCGTGTCATATTGACCCATTTGCACCGAAACAAAGGGACCTTCAAACCACGTCGATAGTCAAGTTCCCATATGTCCTGTATATAACCATAATATGTTTCCTTTCCCGTCTTGGTTTCTGCATCAAAGCGGACACAACGGTTTTGGTTGGTGCTCTTCTTATCTTGGGCGATCGTGTAAAATGTAATACCATTTATCTTGTACCCTTTGAAAGTCATTATATTGGAAGATGGTAACTGGGACAGCAAGTACAGGTCATCTTCAATAGATGTGTCATGCATGGTACGTGTCTGCAACTAGTTGGCGAAACTCCTGGTTTGTTCACGTGTAATCCAGTCATCAGACCGCTCCGGGTGTTTGTAGCGTAGCAAATTCTTGTGTTCATCCATATACGGAGCCACCAAGGCGGAATTCTGTAGAACTGTGTAGTGTGCTTCAGTGAGAGAATGTCCGTCCATACGTATTATTTGTTTCCCTCCTAGCGTGCCTTTTCCATCCAGTCTGCCCTTATGCCGCGATTTAGGAACACCAATCGGCTTAAGGTCAGCAATAAAGTCAATACAAAACTCAATGACCTCCTTATTCTCATGGCCCTTGGAGATGCTTCCTTCTGGCCTAGCACGATTATGAACATATTTCTTTAAGACTCCCATGAACCTCTCAAAGGGGAACATATTGTGTAGAAATACAGGACCCAAAACATTAATCTCTTCGCATAGGTGAACTAGGACGTGCGTCATGATGTTGAAGAAGGATGGTGGGAACACCAACTCGAAACTGACAAGACATTGCACCAAATCATTCTCTAACCTTGGTATGATTTCTGGATCGATTACCTTCTGAGAGATTGCATTGAGAAATGCACATAGCTTCACAATGGCTAATCGAACTTTTTCCGGTAGAAGCCCCCTCAATGCATCCGGAAGCAGTTGCGTCATAATCACGTGCAGTCATGAGACTTTAGGTTCTGGAACTTTTTCTCTACCATTTTTATTATTCCCTATATATTCGACGAGAAGCCAGACGGTACCTTAATACTGAGTAGGCATTCAAAGAAGATTTCCTTCTCTTCTTTGGTAAGAGCGTAGCTTGCATGACCCTGATGTATGCCGTCTTTTCCGTGCATACGTTGTTGGTCCTCCCGTGCCTCAGGTGTATATTTTGTCTTCCCATACACGTCCAAGAAGCCAAGCAGGGTCACACAAAGATTCTTCGTCACGTGCATCACGTCGATTGCGGAGCGGATCTCTAGGTCTTTCCAATAGGGCAGGTCCCAAAATATAGATTTCTTCTTCCACATGGGTGCGCGCGCGCCCGCCAGCGTCATTCGGAACAGGTTTTCCAGCAGGATCCTTTCCAAAGACCACCTTCAAATCCTTGACCATATCATGTACATCAGCACCAGTAGGGTGGCGAGGCTTCGTCCGGTGTTCCACCTCACCTTTGAAATGCTTGCCTTTCTTTCTTACGAGATGCCTGCTCGGAAGAAATTGACGATGTCCCAGGTACACATTCTTCTTACAATTAGCCAAATATATACTGTCGGTATCGTCCAAACAGTGCGTGCATGCGCGGTATCCCTTGTTTGTCTGTCCTGAAAGGTTACTGAGAGTAGGCCAATCATTGATGGTCACGAACAACAACGCCTTTAGGTCAAATTCTTCCCCCATGTGCTCATCCCACGCACATACACCTGTTCCATTCCACAGTTGTAAGAGTTCTTCAACTAATGGCCTTAGGTACACATCAATGTCGTTGCCGGGTTGCTTAGGGCCTTGGATGAGCACTTGCATCATAATGAACTTCCGCTTCATGCACAACCAAGGAGGAATGTTATACAAACAAAGAGTCATAGGCCAGGTGCTATGGTTGCTGCTCTGCTCCCCAAAAGGATTAATGCCATCTGCGCTTAGACCAAACCATATGCTCCTTGCGTCATCTGCAAACTCCTTCCTGTACTTTCTTTCGATTTTTCTCCACTGAGACCCATCAGCGGGTACTCTCAACTTTTCGTCTTTCTTACGGTCTTCTCTGTGCCATCGCATCGCCTTGGCATGCTCTTTGTTTTGGAACAAACATTTCAACCGTGGTATTATAGGAGCATACCACATCACCTTGGCAGGAATCTTCTTCCTGGGGCGCTCGCCCTCGACATCACCAGGGTCATCGCGGCTGATCTTATAGCGCAATGCACCGCATACAGGGCAAGCGTTCAAATCCTCGTACTCACCGCGGTAGAGGATGCAATCATTAGGGCATGCATGTATCTTCAGCACCTCTAACCCTAGAGGGCAGACAGCCTTCTTTGCTTCGTACGTACTCTCGGGCAATTCGTTGTCCTTTCGAAGCATATCCTTTATCATTACCAGAACTTTCCAAATCCCTTGTCAGATACACCATTCTCTGCCTTCCATTGCAGCAATTCCAGTGTGGTGCCCAGCTTTTTCTTGTCACCTACGCAATTCGGATACAACAATTTTTTGTAATCCTCTGACATGCGCTGCAACTTCTTCTTCTCCAAATCACTTGCACAGTTTCTCTTTGCATCGGCAATGGCCCGACCTAGATCATCAACGGGCTCATCTGATGCCTCTTCTTCAGCTTCTTCCCGCATTGCCGGCTCAGCTTCTTCCCGCATAACTGGCTCAGCTTCTTCCCCCATTGTTGGATCATCGTATTCAGGGAACCCATGGCCAGGATAGCTGTCGTCGTCGTCCTCTTCTTCTTCAGTGTCTTCCATCATAACCCCTCTTTCTCCGTGCTTGGTCCAAACATTATAGTGGGGAACGAAACCGGACTTAAACAGGTGGACATGAATGGTTCTTGACTTAGAGTAATTTTGACCATTCTTATAGATAGCACATGGACAAGGCATAAAACCATCTGCCTGCTTGTTTGCCTTAGCCGCAAATAGAAAAGTTTGCACGCCATTAATGAACTCGGGAGAGCATCGGTCATCGTACATCCATTGTCGGCTCATCTTCAATACACACCACCAAAAACACCAACTTAATACAAGTTCATACATAAAGTTCATACAATACTTAAATGCAACAAACAAATAACTCTCTAGCTAAAGCATTTAAATGCAACAACAAATGCGATCAAGATCGCAACTAAGGTAACAATTGATCCAACAGCATAATGATACCAAACCTCACTATCCATGGCATATTTTCTAATGTTTCTAATCTTCAAGCGCATTTTCTCCATCTTGATCTTGTGATCATCGACGACATCGGCAAGATGCAACTCCAATTCCATCTTCTCGTCCTCAATTCTTTTCAATATTTCTTTCAAGTACTCGTTTACTCTTTCAACTAAATTTAACCTCTCCTAGATATGCAAACTAAGTGTTATTTTGGACCTCAAATTGCATATAAATCAAATACTAGCACATATATTTCCTCCCAAATTAGTAAACTCACAAATTAATCACTATATAAAGCATTGCAAGAGCTAATCTAGCAATGAGAAATGAAAGGACAAAGTTGCTAACCTTTGTGATCATTTGAATGGATGGGGGGCTTCAAATCTTGACAAATTTTGGGCAAAATGTGTGATGAGCTCGAGAGGAAGAGGGGAAGAACAGAGAGGGAGAGGGGAAAGGGGAAGAACAAAGCGAGCTCGGGTGGACGAAGGGTTTATGTACGACCACATTTAGCACCGGTTCGTGCCAAGAACCGGTACTAAAGGTGTTGGAGGGGCCCCAGATTGACAACATCCTGCCACCACTCTCATTAGTACCGGTTCGTGGCACGAACCGGTGCTAAAGGTTCGCCACGAACCGGTACTAATGAGAGCGGCCCGGCTAGCCATTGGAACCGGCACTAGTGTACACATTAGAGCCGGCTCAAATTCAAACCGGCACTAATGTGCTTCACGTATGACCCTTTTTCTACTAGTGTGTTATGGTTTAGTGTTTGGAACCCCCCAAACATTTATTGACCAATTGGTCTCAAATTGTCGTAGATTTATGACCAATTCTTCCAGGGTCACTGATAGAAGGTTACAAGTTGACATATTTCTCATAGTCACTCCACGTTGATTCATCGACGGACAGACTCTTCTCTAGCTCGACCTCGGCCACGCGCAAGTCCTCATCCCGGCGCTCCTCAATCTCCGCCGCCTCCTCCATCTCCAGCTCCATGACCACCACCTCCTCCATCTCCAGCTCCATGACCATCGCCTCCTTTTCGGACGTGGGTTGCATGCTGGATTCCGAGGTGGCCTGGAATATCTTGGCGTGTGTGTCCTCGATCTTGGCGTGGATGGCCACGATGCGGGCCATGGAGACATCGGCAGCAGGGACGGTTGCTCAAGCGCTGTCGGTATTTGTAGCCGCCGTCACAACAGCTGATGCAGCCATCTCGGCTGTTGCAGCTGCCATGTCGGCTGCCACAGATGCCCTCACGGCAGATGCGGCCGCGCTCAATGTGGATGCGGCGGAACTCCCGGCATAGGCGGTCGTGCTCTCGGCGCAGGCGGCGACGCTCAGGGAGGACGCGGCCATCGTATGGGCCCTCACGAAACATTTCGATGGCGTCATCTTTGCAAGAAGGGGTTGCGAGAATAGGGATCGGGATTCGAGGATTCAGGGGTTGCCGGCACTCGAGGATACGAGCCGGCGAAGTTTAAGGACGAAGACTTAAATAGACCCATGAATTTTCATCGCAAACGGTTCCTACAACAAACCTGTGTGTGATGTTGTTGATATTTTTTTATTAGCTATCAACGACGAATTTGGAGTAAAGCGACAAAAGATGGTGTTTTAAATGTACGAGAAAATTTGTTTTACTAATACAACTGTCATGTCAAAATTTGGAAAATTTCAGGGGTCATTTGACCTTTTAAAGACAATTAAGTGATTTTCTAGCCATTTAATGGCCGTAATTCAAATTTTAACTACCTCTACATGCAACGGCTAACCATAATGCTTTAAAAACCTATGTTTGTATACTTGTGTGCGAGTTAATTCCATGTGCAGTAAATTGGAAGGAATTTTCAAAAATATTGGTCTCACGGCTATGACACAAAGCATGGCGTGCCATGCCATTTAAATTCCAAAACATTAAAAAAAGATCAAAAAGACATGAAACCTTGCTTGATGTAATATAATGCTACCAAGATGATGTGGAAAAAAAACCTGGCATGTTTGATGAAAGTTTGGACACACACCCCTCACAAACTGGAGCAACTCACTAGAAGGCTCATGGTTCCGAGAGGGAACAATGCATGTCTCGTGACGAACGGGAGATAGCTTCCTCTTATGGCCTTCAAAAAATTCCTACTTTTAACGTGAATAGATATAAGTGTCATTTAAAAATCTGGAAAATTTCATGGGTCATTTGACTTTTTAAAGACATTTAAGTGATTTTCTATCCATTTAATGGTTGTAATTCAAATTTGAACTACATCTACATGCAACGGATAACCATAACGGTTTGAAAAATCATATTTTTGTACTTGTGTGCGAGTTAATTCCATGTGCAGTAAATTGGAAGGAATTTTCAAACATATTGAATTCATGGCTATGACACAAAGCATGGAGTGCCATGGCAATTAAATTCCAAAAAATTGAAAAAAGATCATAAACACATGAAACCTTGCTCGATGTAATATCATGCCACCAAGATGATGTGGTAAAAAACTTGGCATGTTTGACAAAAGTTTGGACACACACCCCTCACAAACCGGAGCAACTCACTAGAAGGCTCGTGGTTCCGAGAGGCAACAATGCATGTTTGATGACGAACGGGAGATAGCTTCCTCTTACGGCCTTCAAAAAATTCCTACATTTAACGTGCACTAATACAAGTGTCATTTGAAAATCTGGAAATTTTCAGGGGTCATTTGACCTTTTAAATACATTTAAGTGATTTTCTAACCATTTAATGGTCGTAATTAAAATTTGAACTACATCTACATGCAATGGATAACTTTATAAGGGTATGCAAAACCTTATATGTGTACTTGTGTGCGAGTTAATTCCATGTGCAGTAAATTGGAAGGAATTTTCAAACATATTGGTCTCATGGCTATGACACAAAAAGCATGGAGTGCCATGGCATTTAAATTCCAAAAAAAGATAAAAAAAGAGATCAGAAACACATGAAACATTGCTTGATGATAGAGGCAAATGTGTCATGTCTTTCGATCAGATGGTGATTATCGTTTTCGGAGGAGTATACTTTGATGATCCGACTACGAACATGCGAATACGTTGCGCCTTAGAAATCATAAACCACCTCCAAGGGGTTATTGACCACGCCGAAGCACGATCAACCTGACCACGAGGGTCTATTTCCTGCAAGCAAACGAATAACAAGAAACAAACTGAGATTGCAATCTGGATATTGCGAATATAAGAGGAAAGCTTTATTGATCAAGTGGGGTTCTGTGACGCCTTTGTCTAGTCATTGAACACAAACGAAGTACGCGAACTTGCAGCTATGGAGAACTTTAGTCTAAACAAAACCCAAAGTCTAAACGATGCCCTAAGGTATGTATATATGGAGGAAGAGGTGGAATTTCGTGGCCCTTGGGGGAGGGGTTCGGAACCAACCCTAACTCTTGTTTCCCCACACATACGGACTCTAAAACCATCCTATACTCAAGTATTTTGAAATTACATGGGCTGGCCCAATAATAAGGTGACTCGGCACCTATAATAGCCTCTAGACGAAATTTATGAAGTGCCATGTTGTATATTTCATCCAAGGCTTCATGCACTCATTATGGTGGCTTCAAAGTCCTGAAATCATCACTTGTAACTCTGTTCTTGTTTCCCTTGCACATGCCATCATCTCCATGCTTGATCTTGCTCCAATGTTCATCCTTCTTGTCCAAGCTAGGCCCTTTATTTTTAAGCAAGACAAATGTATCCAATTTAGGCATCATCATATTCTCATGAACATTAGAATCATTACCAAGAAACGATAGTACCTGGTAATTTAATTGGTGTGCGCGAGCTCTAGTAATTGGTCCAGTATGTATAGCAGCAGGGGCTATGGGTGTAACAATGGTATTGATGTCCTCATCACTTGATGTAATGTCATGCAAATAAGATGATGTGGTAAAAAACTTGGCATGTTTCATGAAAGTTTGGACAAACACCCCTCACAAACCGGAGCAACTCACTAGAAAGCTCGTGGTTTCGAGAGGGAACAATGCGTGTTTGATGACGAACAGGAGATAACTTCCTCTTACGGCCTTCAAAAAATTTCTACATTTAACGTGCACTAATACAAGTGTCATTTGAAAATCTAGAAAATTTCAGGGGTCATTTGACCTTTTAAAGACATTTAAGTAATTTTCTAGCCATTTAGTTATCGTAATTCAAATTTGAACTACATCTACATGCAATGGATAACCATAACAGTTTGAAAAATCATATTTGTGTACTTGTGTGTGAGTTAATTCCATGTATAGTAAATTGAAAGGAATTGTCAAACATATTGGTCTCGCGGCTCTAACACAAAGCATGGAGTGCCATGGCATTTCAATTCCAAAAAAAATTAGAAACACATGAAACCTTGCTTGATGTAATGCCATGCCACCAAGATGATGTGGTGAAAAACTTGGCATGTTTGACAAAAGTTTGGACACACACCCCTCACAAACTGTAGAACCTCACTCGAAGGCTCACGGTTCTGAGAGGGACCAACGCATGTTTGATGACGAACGGGAGATAGCTTCCTCTTACGGCGTTCAAAAAAAATTCTACATTCAACGTGCAGTAATACAACTGTCACGTGAAAATTTGGAAAATTCTAGGGGTCATTTGAACTTTTAAAGACTTGTAAGTGACCGTAATCCAAAGTTGAACAACATCTACATGTAGTGGCTAACCATAACGGTTTGAAAAAATAAAATATTTATGTACTTGTGTGCGAGTTAATTCCTTGTGCAGTAAATTGGAGCGAACTTTCAAACATATTGTTGTCATGGCTTGGACACATGCATGGAGTGCAATGGCATTTTAATTTAAAAAAGTAAAAAAAAATGATCAGACGATGTTAATATCTGGTGTTCAAAAAATAAAATGTAAAGATCTGGCAAGACAACCGGGCCCCACATGATTGGCTCTCTATTTTGTGCCTCGAGGTTTGGAATGTGAATGGCGCGTGTTATTAATCCGACACGGTTCTTTATTGGAAACTGTTAGCTATTAAGTTCACACACGGCTTTCTTTGAGGGAATCATGTGTAATTCAAACTACAGTACTCGTAAATTCCAGCGACCGGCGTGTGTACTGTTCCCGTCGATCTAGATTCCGGACGCCAATAAATACTACCTTTGCTCACGTCGTACCGCCTGCATTCTCATCTACATCCTTCCCTCACTCACCCACTCTCACTCAAATTTCTGCCGTGGTGCCGCCGATCTGCCCACGCGCCGACGAGGAGCCGCCACCCCCAAGGACGCTCAGTCGAAGAGTAGCCACGAGGAGGACCCCTACGCACCGTCGGACGAGGTTGCGCCGGACCCCCCAACTTTGGAGTTGTTTTGGGGCCAGTACAATATTTTTCTATGGAAGTTGCTACCGCCGGCTAAGAAAGCCAGGGAAGTGGCGTTCAAGAAGGATATGGCAGAGGAGGAAGCCAGGTACCAGGCAGCCTGTGAATCCCGTGATGCTGCATGGAAAAAGGAGGTAGCAGAGCTTTGGGGGTGATGCGTCGTCGTGCGGAGGAGGTGTATGAAGACGGGTACTTTGCGAGGAAGGTCAAAGGTGCTAGGGGCCTCATCGCTGCATGGAGGAGGGCCAACAAGCTCCAGCGTGCCACTAACGAGGAACTCCGGTGGGCGCCCAATGAAATGGCAAGATCATTCGCGCTCATCCTCCAACAAGACGCAAATCGGTACGTCAAGCACTACGAGGTGGAGGAGGTGAAGTACTGCCTCCGCGCTGGGAAGACGCCACGTATCAGGGAGCTGCCCATGAGGGGCTTCTAGAATACTGCCCCTAGGAGGGATTATTAGTTTTAGTATTGTTCCTTTTCAATTTTATGTATTGTACCTAGTAGTTTAGTATCATCACATATATGTGCTGATATTATATATATTATGTGATGAACTAATGAAAATTAATATATATATTGTGAATTCCATTTTCTATCTGTTTTCGTATACTAATTTGTTTCTAGCCATTATCATCCACACATGATGGAAAGCATATACACACACATTGAAACATAACTTAACAAACAGAAAACAAAGTACACACATTGAAACAGAGCAATAAACAGAGCAATATTATGATTGATGTGAATACATAGCGATCCACATCAAAATGACTCAACAAAATAAAACGCATCCATGAGACCATGACCAGCAGCCTTTGCCTACAGTAGCTCTTGCTCTGCCTGAACTCATGCAGGCATTCGTCCAAGTGGTTGACACGCTCGCAGTACATCTGTAGCACGATCTCGAGCTCCAAGTTGGCTATTTCATCGGAGATCACCAGCTCGAGGATACGACGAGCATATACATCTACTGTGCCCAGGTGGACACCTGGGACAAGGAGGCACCCGAGCGTAACAACCAGCGTGTTGGCATTGAGTGGGCCGCGACAAGGCAAACGACACGACCCGTATGAACAGCACGGCAGATGTCCAGTGCAAGTACGGCGCGGCCGAACTCTGGTGCAAGTATGGCGCAGAATGCCTCTGCGTAGTCCTGGCGAGGAATGGGGGTACTGGTAGGACGTGTACCCAGCTGTGACGCCCTGTCGGCAGCAGGCAAATGCCGTTGGATCCGCTCTTGTTTTGCGGTGATGTGTACTACGCAAGCTTCTTCTTGTAGACGTTGTTGGGCCTCCAAGTGCAGAGGTTTGTAGGACAGTAGCAAATTTCCCTCAAGTGGATGACCTAAGGTTTATCAATCTGTGGGAGGCGTAGGATGAAGATGGTCTCTCTCAGACAACCCTGCAACCAAATAACAAAGAGTCTCTTGTGTCCCCAACACACCCAATACAATGGTAAATTGTATAGGTGCACTACTTCGGTGAAGAGATGGTGATACAAGTGAAATATGGATGGTAGATATAGGTTTTTGTAATATGAAAATATAAAAACTGCAAGGTAACTAAGGATAACAGTGAGCATAAATGGTGTTGCAATGCTTTGAAACAAGGCCTAGGGTTCATACTTTCACTAGTGCAAGTTCTCTCAACAATAATAACATAACTGGATCATATAACTCTCCCTCAACATGCAACAAAGAGTCACTCCAAAGTCACTAATAGCGGAGAACAAACGAAGAGATCATTGTAGGGTACGAAACAACCTCAAAGTTATTTTTTCTGATCAATCTATTCAAGAGTCCGTAGTAAAATAGCACGAAGCTATTCTTTCCGTTCGATCTATCTTAGAGTTCGTACTAGAATAACACCTTAAGATACAAATCAACCAAAACCCTAATGTCAGCTAGATACTCCATTGTCACCTCAAGTATCTGTGGGCATGATTATACGATATGCATCACACAATCTCATATTCATCTATTCAACCAACACAAAAGAACTTCAAAGAGTGCCCCAAAGTTTCTACCGGAGAGTCAAGACAAAAATGTGTGCCACCCCCTATGCATAGATTCCCAAGGTCACGAAACCAGCAAGTTGAAACATACATCAAGTAGATCACGTGATATCCCATTGTCACCACAGATAAGCACATGCAAGACATACATCAAGTGTTCTCAAATCCTTAAAGACACAATCCTATAAGATAACTTCAAAGTGAAAACTCAATTCATCACAAGAGAGTAGACGGGGAGAAACATCATAAGATCCGACTATAATAGCAAAGCTCGCGATACATCAAGATCGTGCCATCTCAAGAACACGAGAGAGAGAGAGAGATCAAACACATAGCTACTGATACATACCCTCAGCCCCGAGGGTGAACTACTCCCCCCTCGTCATGGAGAGCGCCGGGATGATGGAGATGGCCATCGGAGAGGGATTCCCCCCTCCGGCAAGGTGCCAGAATGGGTCTAGATTGGTTTTTCGGTGGCAACAGAGGCTTTAGGCGGCGGAACTCCCTATCTAGGTTATTTTCTGGAGGTTTCGTTATATATAAGAGGTGTTGGAGTTGGGAACGAGTAAGATGGGTCCCCGGGGCGGCCACGAGATAGGGGACGCGCCTAGGGGGGCTGGGCGCGCCCCCCACCCTCGTGGGCAGCTCGGGACTCCCTTGGTCCATCTCCGGTACTCCTTGGGCTTCTTCTGGTCCAAAAACATCCTCCGTTGAGTTTCAGGTCAATTGGGCTCCGGTTGGTTTCCTTTTCTACGATACTCAAAAACAAGGAAAAAACAGAAACTAGCACTGGGCTCTAGGTTAATAGGTTAGTCCCAAAAATCATATAAAACAACTTAAAAATGCATATAAAACATCCTAGATGGATAATATAATAGCATGGAACAATAAAAATTTATAGATCTGTTGGAGACGTATCATGAGGCGCGCCGCGCCTCTCGCTCTGCGGCGTCGAACGATCTCGTTGTGTGGCGAGCCGCAGCCTATCGATGCGGACGCACCTTGCTTGCTCTACGGCACGCCATTGATCATGTTGTGCGGCGAGCTGTAGCCTCTCGGCGCTGATGTGCATATCTTGATCTGGGCGCTAAAGTGCCATGCGCCAAGTGTCTGCTCAACCATGGCAATGACGCACATAACGGCGTCATCCATCGAGTTGCCGCGGACCGCCTCAGCCTCGATGGGTCGTGGCGCCTTCTCATTTGCCTCGCCAAGGTGGTTGATGGCAGAGGCGGCGCTTTGGTGGGTTGAGATGCTTGGAAAAGGTGGATGTGCTATAGGTTGCACTTGTTGCATCCGTGTGTCGCGTGCTGCTTGGGTTTATGCCCAATATCGCTGGTGGCGGCAAGAAACCAGTGAGCAAATGGTGGGAAACGGTGGCGTGTTCATAAAACGCCATCAATTAATGGAAACTTAGCATAGAAGGAACAACAAGCTGCCACGACGCGTGCGGGCACATTGCTTCCCCAAGGCATGGTCCATATACTTAATGTGCCCAACATAGCACACTATTCGTAGGAAACGGTGGCGTGTTCGTAAAACGCCATCAATTAATGGAAACTTAGCATAGAAGGAACAACGAGCTGGCACGACGCGTGCGGGCACATTGCTTCCCCAAGGCATGGTCCATATACTTAATGTGCCCAACAGAGCACACTATTCGTAGGAAATAATATTGTTCCATTTATCCTAGTAAAGAAGTGGCGGAAAGCATCACAAGAAGTAGATGATGATCAGATGATCGTTTATCGTAGTTAATTATATATGTAATAGTTTACTTTGGTGTGTGGAAATGTCATGTGTGTACTAGCCACCTATGTAATTGGATGTCTGTCACGTATCACGCACATCTTGTTTATGTGAAACGTTTATGTTCTTTTGGCTCAACACAAACAGTTTATCAGAATGAACTGTATGCCCTCCACTGCACAAACCTTGATCTGGCTGAACCGTTTTTGTTGTGTTGACTCATCGAAAACAGTTCATCCAAGTGAGCCGTATGCCGTATATCGCACACCTTGATCTGGCTGACCATTTCTTTTCGGTTGCCTAATCACAAACAGTTCATCCGAATTTCTCCCACGCCTTCATCTGGTTGCCCGTTTCTGTTGTTCCGCCTCATCACAAATAGTTCATTGAACTTAACCATATACCCCGCATCGCACACGCAACTAAAATCTGAACCGTGTTTGAAATATCCTTCATCCCAAACATTTTGCATCTTTTTTGATGTTTTTACATCACCATTTGTGATTAATGCATCGCACAAAGTTTCGTGAAAGGTCTCTGATCATAGTGTCGCGTTAGCAGCATCCTGTAGTAGTGTTTGTATCAACACCTCATAATGATACCCGTGGGTTGCTAATAGTGTTGATCACATCTTGTAGTTGATGCTAGTTGGTTTATTTCGTGGAAGATAATGTGTTCAGATGCATTATGCTATTTAATACCCCTCTGATCTTGAACATGCATATGTTTTGTGAGTAGTCACTTTTGTTCTCGATGACACATGAGAAATCTTGTCATAAGTAATCATGTGAATTTAATATTCATTCGCTATTTTGATGATATGTATGTTGTGATTTCCTTAGTGGTGTCGTGTGAACATCGACTACATGATACTTCACCATCTTTGGGACTAAGGGAGTGCATTGTGGAGTAGTTATTAGATGATGGGTTTCTAGAGTGCCAGAATCTTAAACCCTAGTTTATGTGCTATTCCTTAGGGGGCTAGTTTGGATCCATATGTTTAATGCTATGGTTAGATTTTATCTTCATTCTTCCTTCGCAGTTGCGGATGCTTGTGAGGGGGGTTAATCATAAGTGGGAGTTTTGTTCAAGTAAGAACAACACCCAAGCACATGTCCACCCACGTATCAAATTATCAAAGTAGCGAACGCGAATCAAACCAACATGATGAAAGTGACTAGATGAAATTCCAGTGTGTCCTCAAGAATGTTTTGCTTATTATAAGAGACGGTTCTAGCCTGTCCTTTGCCACAAAAGGAATGGGCTATCTTGCTGCACCAATTTATACTATTGCTACTAGTCACTTGTTACAAATTATCTTGCTATCAAAGAACTTGTTACCACAATTTCAGTGCCTGTAGAAATTACCTTGCTGGAAAACGCTTGCAATTTCCTTGTGCTCCTCGTTGGGTTCGACACCCTTACTTATCGAAAGGACTACGATTGATCTTGTATACTTGTGGGTCATCAAGACTCTATTCTGACGCCATTGCCGGGGAGTGAAGCGTCTTTGGTAAGCGGAATTTGGCAAGGAAAAATTTATATTACATGCTGAAATTTGCTCACTTGACACTATGGAAAACAATCCTTTGAGGGTTTTGTTCGGGGTATCTTCAGCTCGACCGCAAGCACAAAGAGTTGCCCCTCAACCTAGTACACCCGTTGAAAATATTGGTTATGACATTCCTTCGGGTTTGATAGAGAAACTGCTAGTTAACCTTATGCACGAGATGGAACACTACATCCTGATATGCATCTAATCTATGGGGATGAAATTTGTGGATTATTTAATCTTGCAGGTTTACTCGGAGATGAAGTTAATAAGAAGGTTTTACCTTTATCTTTGGGGGGGAAGCATTGACATGGTATAGGCTATACGATGATATTGGATATTGGAGCTGGAATCGGTCGAAATTGGAATTTCACCAAAAGTTTTATCCTATGCATCTAGTTCATCGTGATCAGAATTATATCTATAATTTTTTGCCTCGTGTAGGATAAAGTATTGCTCAAGCTTGGGGGAGGCTTAAGTCAATGTTATATTCATGCCCCAACCATGAGCTCTCGAGAGAAATTATTATACTAAAAATTTATGCTCGACTTTCTCGTAATGATCAATCCATACTCGATACTTCTTGTATTGGATCCTTTATGAAGAAGACTATTGAATTCAGGTGGGATCTTCTTGAAAGAATTAAATGCAGTTCTAAAGATTGGGCACTCGAGAAGATAAGGAGTCAAGTAAACTTGAGTTTGATTGTGTTAAATCTTTTATGGTACCGATGCTTTCAATGATTTTATCACTAAATATGGACTTTACAGAAAGATAGTAGCCTCATTTTGTGAATCATTTGCTACTCATCATTGATTTTCCCAAGGAGAAGTGGTTTAGATATCACCCGCCTATTAAAGAAAATATTGAGGAACTAGTTAGAGTTAAAGAAGAAACTATCATTTACAACGTTGACCTAGTTGTTCCTACTGCTTATATTGGAAAACCACCTCTCTCTGTCACCATAAAGGAACATGCTAAAGTCTCAACTGTGGATAACAAAAGCAATATTAGAGAACCTAGACCCTCTCAACAAATTAAAGTAGAACCCAGTATTTCTATGGTCAAAGATCTCTTGGTCGATCTCTTGATGGGCATGTTATTTATTTCAGTGATGAAGATGCTAGAATTGCCAAACCCGATACTAAGATAATAATAGACCTGTAGTTGGCATGCATGACATCTCAGTCAAAATAGGAGATCATTGATACATGGACTATGTGATATGGGTGCTAGCATGAGTGCTAGTCCTTTTACCTTATATCGAGAAATTATGCATCAGATTGCACCCGCTGAAATAGAAGATATTGATGTTACTATTAAACTTGCAAACATAGGCACTATCACACCACTTGGGATTGTTAGAGATGTAGAAGTCTTGTGAGGGAAGATAAAATGCCCTACGGATTTCCTAGTTCTTGGTTCTCCACAAGATGACTTTTGTCCCATAATAATTGGTAGACCTTTGTTGAACACTATCAATGCTAAAATAGATTGTGAGCAAGAAACCTTCAATGCTAGTTTTGGTGATGTGTCTCATGAGTTTAATTTCTCTAAGTTTCATAGGCAACCTCATAATAATGAATTGCCTAGTAAAGATGAAATAATTGGTCTTGCTTCTATTGCCATTCCACCTACTGATCCATTAGAACAATACTTGCTAGATCATGAAAATGATATGCATATGCATGACAGAAATGAAATAGATAAGATGTTATTTGAACAACAATCTATTCTCAAGCACAACTTGCCTATCGAAACCTTAGGAGGTCCTCCTCCACCTAAGGGTGATCCATTGTTCGAATTAAAGCAATTACCTCACACTTTGAAATATGCTTATCTTGATGAAAAGAAGATATATCATGTTATGATCATTGCTAACCTTACAGAGCATGAAGAAAAGAGATTGTTAAAACTCTGAGGAGGCACCATGCTGCTATCGAATATGCTCTTGATGACCTTAGGGGCATTAGCCCCACCCTCTGTCAGATTAATATGGAACCAGATGATAAATTGTTGATCATCAACGACGATTAAATCCCAAAATGAAAGAAGTGGTAAGAAACGAAATATTGAAGCTTCTAGAAGGAGGTGTAATTTATCCTATAGCTAATAGTAGATCGGTAAGTCCCGTTCATTGTGTTCCTAAGAAAGGAGGTATTACTGTTGTTCCTAATGGTAAAAATGAACTTATCGCACAAAGAATTGTGTCTAGCTAGGATGGCAATTGATTTTAGAAATGTAAATAAAGCAACTAGGAAATATCATTATCATTTGCCTTTCATTTACCAAACGCTAGAAAGATTGTCAAAGCATACACACTTTCACTTTCTCGATGGATATTCTGGTTTCTCTCAAATACATGTTTCACAATCTAATCAAGAGAAAACCACCTTTACTTGCCCTTTTAGAACCTATGCTTATAGACGCATGCCTTTCGGTTTATGTAATGCACCTGCTACCTTTCAATGATGTATGACTGATATATTCTCTGACTTTTGTGAAAAGGTTGTAGAGGTTTTCATGGATAATTGTTTTCGTTTAAGGAACTTTTTTTGATGATTGCTTAAGAAACCTTGATCGAGTTTTGCAGAGATGTGAGCAAACTAATCTTGTATTGCATTGGGAGAAGTGCCACTTATGGTGAATGACGGTATTGTCTTGGGGTATGAAATTTATGAACTAGTATTGAGGTAGATAATGTTAAAGTTGATGCAATTGAGAAAATTCCATGGACTAAAGATATTAAAGGTATTCATAGTTTCCATGGTCATGTTGGTTTATATAGGAGGTTTATTAGACTTCTCTAACATTTGTAGGCCTCTTAACAATTTATTATAGAAATATGTTCCTTTTGTTTTTGATGATTGTTGTGTAGAAGGCTTTTGAAACAATTAAGAAAGCCTTAACCACGACACCTATTGTTCAACCACCTCATTGGAACTTGCCTTTCAAAATTATGTGTGATGCTAGTGACTATGTTGTAGGGGCTGTTCTAGGACAAAGAGTTGATAAAAATTAAATGTTATCCATTATGCTATTAAAACTCATGACAATGCCCGAAAAAATTATGCTACTACTGAGAATGATTTTTTAGCTGTTGTGTTTGCTTGTGATAAATTCAGATCTTACATTGTTGATTCCAAAGTAATTGTTCGCACCGATCATGTTGCTATTAAATATTTTATGGAGAAGAAAGATGCTAAACCTAGACTCATTAGGTGGGTCCTTTTGTTGCAAGAATTTGACTTGCACATCACTGATAAAAAAGGAGCTCAGGACCCCGTAGCTGATAATTTGTCTAGGCTAGAAAATATTATTGATGACCCACAACCTATTGATGATAGTTCCCCTGATGAACAACTAGCTGTCATTAATGCTTCAAGTAATACTCCTTGGTATGCTGACGATGCTAATTACATAATTGCTACCACCTAGTTTCACTAACCAACAAAAGAAACAAATTCTTCTTTGATGTAAGACATTACTTTTGGGATGACCCATATATTTAGAAAGAAGGAGTAGATGGTATTATTAGACATTGTATACCTGAGCATGAACAGGAACAAATCCTACGGAAGGTTTACTCTGAGCCTTACGGAGGACACCATCTGGGAGATAGAACTGCACACAAGGTACTACAATCTGGATTTGATTGTCCTGCTCTTTTCAAACATGCTCGTAAGTTTGTTCTCTCTTGTGATGAATGTCAAAGAATTGGTAATATTGGTAGACGTCAGGAAATGCCTATAAATTATTCACTTGTTATTGAGTCATTCGATGTTTGAGGTTTTGATTATATGGGACCTTTTCCTTCCTTTAATGGGTACACACATATTTTGGTCGATGTTGATTATGTCACTAAGTGGGTAGAAGCTATTTCGACCAGTAGTGCTGATCATAACACCTTCATTAAAATTCTTAAAGAAGTTATCTTCCCGAGGTTTGGAGTCCCTAGATATTTAATGACCGATGGTGGTTCACACTTTATTCATGGCGCTTTTCCGTAAATTGCTTTTTGTCGGTGCAACGGACCGTGGGCGAGTTGCACCAACATGTGCACAGGCACGAGGGCAAGTTTTCAGCGTCAAATACCATACCAAGACACGAAGAGATCAGCTCCTTGATAAATCAACTGGTTGGTCGAGGAGATCAAGACAACCAAGGTGTGAGACGCCACCAGAAGGAAACCATCCTTGTCGGGCATGTGAGCTGGCGGGGAGCCGGATTCGTCTGGCAAGAAGTCACCAGGATCCTCTCGGCAGGCTTACTGAGGCATGCGGAGGTAAAACTCCACCTCACAACAACGCCCATCGCAAATCAGTGCGGTGTCAATGAAGAAAATATGCCCTAGAGGCAATAATAAATTTGTTATTTGTATTTCCTTATATCATGATAAATGTTTATTATTCATGCTAGAATTGTATTAACCGGAAACTTAGTACATGTGTGAATATACACAAAACAGAGTGTCCCTAGTATGCCTCTACTTGACTAGCTCATTGATCAAAGATGGTTATGTTTCCTAGCCATAGACATGAGTTGTCATTTGATCAACGGGATCACATCATTAGGAGAATGATGTGATGGACAAGACCCATCCGTTAGCTTAGCAACTTGATCGTTTAGTTTTAGTGCTATAGTTTTCTTCCTGACTTATACATGTTCCTATCACTACTAGGAAAAGACATGCTAGTGGCGCACCACTTTTGCCTACTAATAGCGCACTAGTGGTGCGCCACTAGCACCACGCCATTAGAATTAAATACTAATGGAGCACCCCTGGTGCGCCATTAGTATCTGGTGTCCTAATGGCGCACCAGGCAGTGCGCCATTAGTATAGCCCACAGTGCGCCATTAGTATGCCTCCCAGGGGGCCATATGTACCCATGTGCTTTGGCATACTAATGGCGCACTAGTGGGTGATGCGCCATTAGTTTCATTTGAACAGTGCGCCATTAGTGTCTTGAGTGGTGCGCCACTAGTATGAATATTAGGGATTTTTTTTCTTTTCTGATATTTTCACAGGATACAAAATATATTATTGTACAAAATTTAGACAACACCACACAGCAACACCATATTCATCGAATACAATGGAAGGTTAGTCTCCGAATACAATTCATCATATTAGTCTCCGAATACAATTCATCATATTCTCCGAATTCAAAAGACCGAACAAAGATAGAACATTATATTACAAGTCTCGAGACCGCGAGTAGCGAGTTTGTCTTCACATTACAAGTCGATATCGATCATCTAAACTACCATCACATAGAAGAGAGTTGCGGTCATCACGATGAGCATCATCGCGATGAAACTCGTCTTCATCCGGTTCCTCCAACGCTCCCTCCTCTCTCCCGCTAGATAGCGCACGTATCTAGATTCCGCCTCTGCCCTAGTGGTGTACCCTTTGTAACTGTTACCGCTGAAACGGTGAACCTGTCTTCGACACTCCTCCCAGTCGCCGTAGACTCCGGGAACCTTACCCTTGTACACGACATACGACGGCATAGCTATGCACTATCCAAACAAAATGTTAGTACCAATTCACAGACAATACATAAGCAATATATAAGTATGCAACAAAAGGATCAGAAGACAAAAGCAAGACATTAATAGCATTGATTACATCTAAGTTGAATGACTGTCCAAACCAAAGAGGCATACAAGTTCATTAAAGTTTAATTACAACATGAGCCAATCGATGTTTCAAAACTAGACATAGCATCACTACTTTTGAATCGACTCAAGGGACCGGAGCGTGGATGAAGCCGCCGTCTATGGTGGGAGTCATGAAATCGCGGGCGTTGTCAGCCTGCATTTGTAGCGTTGTGTCTATGTCACTGTTGGATGGTTGATTTCTGAGGTTGAACTGCCCCGAGGTACGAAGGACATCTTGATGGATGATTTCCGCAAACTCCGACTAGATGCGAAAGATTCTTGTCTGATGTCCGCGTCCTGGATTGCCGACAAGCTCGCGGCCCAATCTTTGAGTTTATCTGGTAGCAGAAGGTGATTATGGTCCCGTACGATCGCCCGCATGTGATGGATGGCGTAGTAGGCACCCTTCTGACCGCCAGGTAGCTGCTTGACGCAGCAGAACATCATATTGTGGGCGAACACGTGCCTGCCGTACTTACGAACTGGCCTGGTGAAGGTGCCTCCAGATTTGGCGTAGCCTGGGAGAACATCATCAAGTACTTTCTTGACATTTGTGTAGTCTACCTTCGACTGACGATCCGAGTCGAAATATGTGTCCATGGAATATTTCGAGCTTAGGAGGATGAGTGTGCAATGTGTGTCACTGCATAAAACACGGAATGTTAAAAAAAACGATCGAAATCTAAGAAATCATATGTTACGGGGAGGTTGAGGGGACGACTTACTCGGGAAAGTAAGGCACGAGGAAGTTATCCTTATCTCGGTTTGCCAGAATGACGCCTTCGAGGTAAGAACTCGCGACTTGCCGGTCCCCAGCGCTGCCGAAGATCTTGGCACGCATGTAGAAGGGGTCGACTATCACGATGTCCGGGGTCTTGTCTCTAATGATCCGCATCTCCATACTCAGCGAAAATAGCCGAACGAAGGTGTAGTGCAGCGAATGAAGGTTAAACATAGCAAAGATGTCATCAAACCACAGGACGATCGTACCCCCGATGGAGTTATCCACAAAGCCCTTGCCCTCTGGCACCTTGGCCACGAAAACCGGGTATGCCACATCCTTCTCTCTGAGACGCCGCTTCTCCAAAGAAAGAACACTGTCATGCAGACTCCACATAGCACCGGTTGCAGCATTGAGCATATTAGTCGGTAGCATCGGCCTACCCGCCACATGCACCCTCCTCATTATATCCTTAGGTGAAGGTGGCCCGTCCTGAGAATGGATCGTACTTGGTGCCGGCTGGCTCGGACCCTTGTTACTCTTTCTTTTCCGTACCTTCTTCTTCTCCTGTAATGGGACCGAGTTCTGCTCACAGACCGCCTTCTTGAGTGTATTGGAGTTGATAATATTTCGCACCTCGGCTATCTGAGGCTCAGTGAAGTCGGCAGCTGGAGGCATCTCCTGATGAATGCCAGACTACGCCTGTTACAACTTGGTTTCTCCATGGTACCAGCTAGATCGCGATCGTATTTTGTAGGGTTGGGTTCTTGAGAAGGAGGCCCCATGAATTCGCCATTGCACCCATGATCGTCAAAGTACTTATCGACGTTGGCAAATGTACCGTCGTCGTTGTCGTCGTCGTCGTCCGGATCATGTGCCATATGCATGTTTGGATCCTGTGCCATAGGGATGTCCGGCAGCATTGTGGCGGTCTTGCCATGGCTTGGCGCCGACAAGACTGGCGGTGTTGTCTTTGGGGTGGTGTCCCCAGCCCCCAAACAAATCTGGCTCTTCGGCCGAAGCAGGGGCCAGCTTAGGCAGGCGCTGAGGGTCATCACATCATCTTCGTCGGCCCCGGCAGGTCGAATCAGAGGTAACAACTCGTCGCAGCCTGGCAGCACCCGAACCAGTTGAACCCTATACACGGTGGGTGGCATCGGATTACCGTGGAACATCGGGTTGCCCGGTTGAACGATTCTGCCCTTGGCGACATTGACCAACTCATCGTTAACGAAGTGCAGGAGAGTGCACGGAACGTAGGCGGCACCCTGCGAAAACATGTAGGGCGTCAGGGATGCCCAGTCAAAGGCAAGGAGATGAAGTCCTCGGCCGAGAGGCTTAATTAGTTACCGTGATGATGGCGTCGAGCTCGGCTAATGTTGAGGCACCGCCAACGGCGGGCGTGCAATTGACGGTGGGGCCGCTTGCTGCAGAGGTGTCGGCCGGCGTACACCCCGGTGCATTAAGCTCCAATGCCCGTGCCGGCGTCGGAGACACCAATGCTGCCTCCACCGGAGACATCAATGGCCCTACCTGCGCGTTCTGCGAGTTGCTGGCCGTGAAGCTAGGAATCGGGGGCGGCCCCTGTTGGCCACCCGCAATCCACATCGTCAGCCCCTGAATCAAGGTAGGCATAATGCCGGTGAGCGTCGATCCCAATTGTTGTTGCACTTGCTCTTGGACAATCTCCGGAATCCGCGCCACTTGTGCCTTGAGTTCTTGAACCTCGCGCGCCTGGCTTTTCGAGCTGGTCTTTTTCTCCTTTCGCCCACTAGTGTTATAGTATGACGACCATTTTTTGGACAAGCCTTTGCTGGCCACACGACCAGTTGACGACGGCTTACTGAGCCTATCCTTTTTTTTCATTACATTCAATGCCCTATTTAGAGTGGTGTCCCAAGGGGTGCTCTGAGTCGACGTCGCGCTACTGCTTTCAGTCGCCTGCGGAAGGAATGTGAACCATTTAGAAATTTGGCTTCATTAATTAGAATGCAACCATATGGAGCTAATTACGCGGGGGTGTATTCCTTACCAGAACAACCTCAAAGGCCCTGGTCTTCGGATCCGTGGTGAGCTCCTGTGTTACCGGGTCCTCCTTGTACCGGGCCCTGACAAAGTTCCTAGTCTGCTTGTCACCGTATTTATCGAAGAGGGGCGGTAGGCCTTGCTCGGCACGCTCCGCGTCCTCCTTATCCCATATAGGCTCCGCCACTCTGTAACCGCCAGGACCGAGTGTGTGTTCCCCTAAGTTCAATTGCCGCATTTCTTTCCCCCACTGACTAGATTCGGAGGTTGCGGTGCTCTCGCACTTTATCTTGAACTCCTTGTAGTCATCTTCGATGATTGAAGGATTTTTCTCCTTGATCTTCTCATAACTAAAACCTTTGTCAATCATTCTCTTCACCGAGCTTCTCCAAGTAGACAGGGCCGTGCTCATCCTCGTGAGGGCGGCATTGTTCACTTTATTCCCTGTGAGGCGTGTGTTTTCAAATTTAGCGGGGAACTTGTATCGTTTGTGCAGCTTCGTGAAGAGGAGGTTGCGCAAATTCCCTCGGTCCTTATGCCTTAGGTTCTCGGTGTTGATTGAGACGGTGCTCTGGAGAATGCACCCGAGCTGAACCGAGTACCCCTTGACTATTTGTTTGGGCGCCGTTGGATTCCCGTCGGAGTCCACTTCAGTAAATTCCTCCTTGACGGTGCGGAGCACGGTCGGGCGCCGGTCCTTCCGTTGCCTCTTTGGTTGGCTGCCATCTGTGCGTGCGCCGCCATCATCAGTGGTGTCATCCCCGATGGCACCATCAGTGGGGTAATCCTCGGCAGCATTATCAGTGGTGTCAGGATCGGTGTCTTTCGCGGCGTCCTCATAGAAGTGAGGCTGCTCCTCCTTCTCCTGGGACAGCTCCCAGAATGCCTTGCCGCCCGAACCGTCGGCCTCATCGTTGTGGGCCATGTTTCTCTATAAATAGGAAAAAGGTTTGGTCAAAAAGTTTGTTATTGTCAACGAACAAGATCATGGTCTAATCATTTAGGGTTTGTCGACACCGAGGCATCCTAAAAGCTAAGCTTTTATCATTTAGGGTTTTTCGACGCCGAGGCACCCTAAAAGCCTAAGCTTTCATCATTTCTGTTTTTATCAACACCGAGGCACCCTAAAAGCCAAGGTTTTATAATTTATGGTTTGTCGACACCGAGGCATCCTAAAAGCTAAGTTGGGAAGGAGAATTCTAAGTTGGGCCTAATCACTTGGCTCTATTGCCGCCTATGGTTTAATGCAGCAAGAATAAAGGGGCAGTTGATCCTACTTAATTAAGTACTAAGATACCCCGGCACATGCATTAGTCACAAGTACCCCATATGTCCTATTTTTAGCAAAGTCATGCTAAAATTCACGGAAAATTTCAGCATGACGTTTGCTGAAAATAGGACATATGGAGTACCCGAATTTGCCGGAGCGGAAGTTAATCGACATTCCAGCAAACTCAAGGGCCTCTCGGGGTACCTGCAAAATCATCACGACACGATGGTCGGAGACAAAACCCAGCAAACTAGCAAAGTTACTGACGTGTTTACAGAAATTGTTTTCTGTAAAAGATGATCATCATCTTTACAAGTCTTTCTCAATGTGATCACAAGTAATTCAGAGGCATCACAAGTAATTCAGAGCATCACAAGGCATTAGTAGTTAAGTACATGAACAAGTATTACAAAGCACATCAATATGTAATGTATTTCATTGTGGAGTGATATACAGTATGTTACAGCAAAGAAACAGCTTAATCCATGCCTCAGCTTATCAACAGTCATTACTTGTCAAATACAGAAGAAGGAACAATTTATCTGTGACATAGTTACAAATGATGACAGAATAAACTGCACTAGCCTAAAAACAAGTGAAGTTTCACCCATATAAGAACAGGTGCAAACAAAATAATGACACCCAATTTAGATAGCAAAAAAAGTGAACATCAAGGGTTCATGGGAATTCAGCAAAGGTGCACAAGAGACAGTGTAAGCTTCAGACCCAGCAGACCAGTACAAATTTGCTAGGCTATAAATTCCTGAATTCTAGTCACATTGACACTCCTGGTTTTCTACAAACACCAAGTACTAGGGCACACAAAAGTTCTGAAATTTGTGTGCCTAACTGAATTAACTGAATTTTCAGTAACCGAATAAACTGAATTTTCAAAACTGACAAATATTAATAGGTTGACTACAGCAAATCCAATTTGCAAGCTTGACTACATATAATTTGAGCAACTTGTTGAGCTAATTTTGAGTAGAACTCCTTGAGGAACTAGCAGCAAGGAGTGGCTACAACTACAAATAGTGGCTAGAACTGCAGATTTACACATTAAAGGACACAAACTCAAGCAAGCTTCCTGAACAATACCCTGACAGAAAACATAGGACAATCAATGAATTTCTATAACTAGCAGAGATCATGTGCAGCTGCAGTGACTATCATTTGTATTGTTGTTGCTAAAACTTGCCAAGTTTATGTCTAGGTAAGGAGCAGAAAGAACAGAGATGATGTTGTAGAACTAGAGCCTCATGGCCACTCAACGGTATAATATTTTGTCACTTGATTCTTAGAAAACATTCAATCGTACTGACCCTTCTCTATCATTTTTATAGGGTCCAAGAGCAGCATCAAGTGTTTCTACTCTGCTACACCTAAAAGAAGCACCATACATTTCATAACACCAGTTTTCAAATTGTAAATTAAATCTAGATGTTTTATCAACACATCATCATCACATAGATTAACAACAATGTACTGAACTTGGTCCTTCTTTCATCAACACACCATCATCACATGATAGATTAACTGCCATCAACTAAAACTTGGTCCTTGCACAATTGAAACTTGAACTACAAGAAGGGCTGATATGCTTAGCCACAAGTCTTGTTCTACTTCTACTGCTGCTGCCACGAAGCAGCAGAATACATTAACTACTAACTCTAACAGCAATTAAGCTAAGCAACTAGCATGCCAGGCCAGGCACCACCTCCAGCAAGCAAGTTTGTTTCTTGCTAGAAACCTTTGTAGCATCATCCTCTTCCCTCCAAAATAACAACTAACTGAATCGGTCACAAGGTTAATTAGTTAATTTTTTGAACCTAATTTGACCTAAATTCGAGAGGGATTTGACCTAAACCTAGCAAAAGAGAGAAGAAGAGGGCATGGACGGGAGGGAGGAGAGGAGGAAGAGAGGAGAAGAGAGGCAGAGGGAGGAGGGTTACCTGACCACGATGAGGTGGTGGCCGGAGCGGAGACGACAGAGGGCGGAGACGGCGAGCTTGGGGGAGGCGGGGATAGACGGCGGGGAGGTCGCGGGCCTCCTCTCCTGGTGGACGTGGGGCCTCCTTTCCTAGTGGACTTGACGAAGCCGGCCTGCGTGGACCTCCTGGACGTCCTCCCCGCGCGAAGGCGACGACGGCGAGCGGAGAGAGTGGAGGGGGCGGCGCGTGGCGGCGAGCTGAGAGAGTGGAGAGGGCGGCGCGTGGTGGCGAGCGGAGAGAGTGAGGGGGGGCGGCATGTGAGGTGGAGGGTGCGGCAGTGGAGGCCGAGGCAACGGCGCAGTGGAGGCCGAGGAGTGGACGAGGCGGCGGCGCAGTGGAGGCGGCGGAGCAGAGGCGGGGGGCGAGGGGATCTGGCGCAGTGGGGCTAGGGGATCTGGCGCAGAGAGGGAGAGAGGGGATCAAGTCGAGTGGGGGAGGGTTACTAATGGCGCACCTCCCCCTGATCCGCCATAACTACATCTATAGCAATGGCGCACCTCCTCGTGGTGCGCCATTAGTAATTTTTTTTTTTTATTTCTGTTCGAGCCCACAGGTTATATTCCACCAAACCCCATCTACATCAGAGAACAAACACTAGCCCGACTGGTCAGCACGCAGCGCACACACCAGGAGGTCTTGGGTTCGAGTCCCAGGCTCCCCAATTTTTGTTTTTAACCATTTTTTTCTTTGCTCATATCTTTTTATCCATGCATCCAAATATAAAATGTCACATATGCTAGATGTTCAGAATTTCATGTAGAAAAATAATATGCAGTTTGTTGCCATGTTAACAACATTTAAAATGTTGTTTGATATTTATTTGTGTTTAAATATGTTCAAACTTGTTTAAATCAGAACTAAATATCCATAGCTCCAAATTTGACAAACTTTATATGCTTTTGGGAGTAACATATAACCAAGCACAACTAGTCTTTTTTTGGATTTTTAGTTGCATTCATTTGTGAATTGGTAAAACATTTATGAATATGAAAAAATATCATCAAATTTGAAAAATATTCATGAATTCAAAAAGTGCCCATGAAATTTTAAAATATTCATGAATTCAAAAAGTGCCCATGAAATTACAAAATATTCATCAGTTCAAAAAATATTCATTAGGTAGGGTGGTCCAGCTTCTTCTTGCCCTTCTTTTTCGCAAATGGAGTTCTTCTGTGGAACGGACGTCCTTTAGGTAGGGTGGTCCTGCTTCTTCTTGTGGTGTATGCTGCTACTTCATCATCGTCGTCATGTTCCATCTTCGGGTCGCCGTACTTGTCGAAGTCTTGATCATTGGCGACTCCATCCATTCCGATGATCTTCCTTTTGCCTCTCCTCACGACAACACGACTGGGCTTTGACGGGTCGGTAATGAAGAAGCATTGGTCCACTTGGGAAGCGAGTACCCATGGCTCATTTTTCGCGGTGATGTTTGCACCCGCGGTCTTGGATTTGGCTTCGGGTATAACCATGGTGGTGAAATACCGGTCCTCTTTTAGGACGCTCTTGGCCCATCTGACACGGAACATCGGGACCTTCTCTCCAGCGTAGCTCAGCTCCCAGATCTCCTCGATCCTTCCGTAGTATATGTCCTTGTCGTTACCAGTGTAGGATTCCATCGTTACCCCAGAGTTCTGATAACCATCGCTCTTCATGTCCTTGTCCTCGGTGTAGAATGTGTAGCCGTTGATATCGTACGCCTCATAGGTCATCAGGTTGTGCTCGGTGCCCTGTGACAAGGTGAATATGAGTTGTTCTTCCGCGGAAGAATCCTCATGTAAAGGGTACGACAGAAGCTTCGGCTTGAACCAATGCGTGAAACATGAGTTGTGCTCTTTGATTATATCTCCGTCCGTCCTCTGTTGGCCTCGGTCATTGTACGTCTTCTCAATAAAGGTTTTGTGCTCTACCACCCAAGGATCGACCACGTCTATGTGTTGTAGCGCGACTAGGTTTGCTATTTCAAAGTTGGCGAGTCGACCCTCGAAGTCGACATGCATTTCGCGGCGACCCTCGTGGTGACTCCATCCAGCGAGCCTGCCGAGGTGCCTGTTGACGGGCAGACCAATGGGGTTCTCGATGCCTAGATAATCCGTGCAGTAGGAGATGCACTCTTCGGTCAGAAAGCCCCTGGCTATGCTTCCCTCTGGACGTGACATGTTGCGAACGTATCCTTTGATGACGCCATTCATCCTTTCGAACGGCATCATGCTGTGGAGGAACGTCAGCCCGAGTTGGATGATATCCTCCACGATATGGACCAGCAGCTGCACCAAAACGTCGAAGAATGCGGGCGGGAAGTACATCTCAAGCTCGCATAGTATCACCATGATCTCTTCCTGTAGCCTTCTGAGTTGCCTCACGCCAACCGACTTCCGAGAGATGACATCGAAAAAGTTGCATAGGCCAAATAGCGTTTCTTGGATTGCAACTGGAAGTATCTGCATGATCAGCATGTGACAGTCGTGAGACTTCATCCCGCTGAACTTCTACTTCGCTGGGTCTAGGTATCTGCTTATCTTCCCCGCATAACCGTATGGAAGTTTTACTCCTACGAGGCAGGTGAAACACTGCTTGATCTCCTCCTGACTTAGAGTGAAGCACGCGGGAGGGTAGTCATTTCCGGTCTTCTTGGCCTTTTTGCCTTTGCGACGACTTTCCGTGTCCTGCTTCGCCTCATCATCATCATCATTAGCGTGAAGCTCCTACCTGATGCCCATTGATTTCAAGTCTTCCCTTGCTTTCGGCCCATCTTTGGTCCTCTCTGGCATGTTGAGCAGGGTACCAAGCAGACTCTCACGCACGTTCTTCGTGATATGCATGACATCAAGGCTATGAGGCACACGGTGGATATTCCAGTACGACAAGTCCCAGAAAACAGACCTCGTTTTCCATACATTCAGCAGCGGCTCTGGCGCCTTTCGCTTCTTTCCTGGCTCTGGCGCCTTTTGCTTCTTTCCCGGCAGTGGGCAATCTTTCCAATTTTTCAATAGTTCGTCTATTTCCTGGCCGCTCCTTGTACGCGGACGTCTTCGGGGTTTGGTTTCACCATCGAACAGATCCTTGCATTTCCTCCACGGGTCATCTTCGCGAAGCCACCTTTGATGTCCCATGAACACGGTTTTCGAAGACCCGGGATCTCTATCTAGCTGGCGATACGTTGTGTCATCCATGCACCTGACGCATCCAGAAAATCTGTAGACCACCTGCCCCGCGACATATCCGTAACTGAGATAGTCGTGCACCGTCGTGAGCAGTGCGGCTCTCATAGGGAAATATTCTTTCTCTGCGGCGTCCCACGTATTGGCTGGCGTTTTCCACAGCGTGTCTAGCTCCTCTTTCAGCAGCCCCAGATACAGATTGATGTCGTTCCCTGGTTATTTCGGCTCTTCAATTAGCATACTCATGTGAATGTACTTCCTCTTCATGCACAACCAGGGGGGAAGGTTGTACATCCACACAAACATAGGCCAGGTGCTATGTGCACTTCTCTGGCTGCCAAATGGATTGACTCCATCGGTGCTCGCGCCCAGCATGATATTCCTTGGATCGTTCCCAAATTCTAGGTCTTCGAAGTTCAACGCTTGCCACTGGCTCGCATCCTTAGGGTGACTCAGCATCTTGTCTTTTTTATTTATCTCCGGATAATTTCCGTCATCTTCTCGCTTCTTCTCCTCCCTATCTGCGTGCCAACGCGGGAGCTTTGCTACCTTAGGGTCCGCGAAATACCATTGCAAACGAGGAGTGATCGGAAAGTACCACACCACTTTTCGAGGAGCTTTCTTCCGCTTCTTGTATCGAGTGACGACGCACACCGGACATATGGTAGACTGCGCGTGCTCGTCCCGATAAATGATGCAATTGTTCATGCACACATGGTATTTCATGTGCGGTAAATCCAGAGGACACACGATTTTATTCGCCTCCTCGAAACTGGTCGGGCACTTGTTCCCCTTGGGAAGACGTTCGTGCCAGAATGACATGTTCACGTCGAAGCATGCGTCGGTCATTTTGTGTTTTACCTTCATCTCCAGAGCCATGAGCGTTACTTTCAGGCGGGTATCCTCGGGCCTGCATCCTTCATACAATGGAGTAACCGCGTCTATCTCTAGTTGATACAGCTTGGCTTTCTCTCAGGCGGCAGCTCTTGCGTTATCCGTCTACTTGAGAAGCAGCTCTTGAATATGAGGGTCCTGCACCCAGCCTCCATCGTTGTCTGCTCCATCATCTTCATCCACAACATGACCATGCCCTTCGTCTTGATCTTCCTCATCATCATGTCCGGCATATTCTACATGATGACTGTGTACAGCATCACCGTCGTGATCATGTCCTGGAGATTCTTCGTCTTCTTGCCCGCCCTCGCCGCGGTGATTGTCTTGCTGCCCTTCCTCATTTCTTGCCCGGTCATGGACGACATCATAGTCATCTTCATCACCTTGCCACCGATAGCCATCCATGAAACCATGCAAGAGCAGGTGGTCCCGCACCTGCCCGGAATCCTGGTCCGCAATAAGGCTCTTCAGCTTGCATCTTCGACATGGACATCTTATCTCCGTCTCATTCTTTTGAAGCATCTCGGCCTTCGCAGAGATCAAATACCTCTTCATGATGCCTTCGGTCATCGTGCCCACCATGGTCGCCTGCGGGTTAGAGCAAAACGATATTTTAGAACCAAGAAAAAATTTGGCATGACTTCCCCTAAAAATAGGACCAAAAAGAATGCATAGTGCCAAAATTCTCGCCGAAACGGAAATGAATCAACATTTCGGCTAAATATTGGCAACTATCGCATTTCAAATACCAGTACCTGCAAACACAAACATATATGCAACACCACAAACATATGCAACACCACAAACATACATAGATCTAGCTAGGCCATAAAAGTGCATATGCACGGTTGTTGGAGCTCGAGGGAGAAAAAATGATCTACAACATAAAGATAGCTTTCCTCCCTTACCTATCAAAAAAAGTTAATTTAACCACTTAATATTGATGAATCCATGGTGCAAATGAGGTGAGGAGGAGGAGGCAGCCGACACAAGCTTGGAGGAGGAGGTGGAAAGAATGAAGTGGGGAAAGTGAGTGTGTAGGTGTGGCTGTCCAAAATATCTAGCTGGTCCCAGTTTACTAATGGTGCACCACTCACTAATGCGCCATTAGTAACCAGTGTTACTAATGGCGCATTAGTGAGTGGTGCGCCATTAGTAGTTTTGCAAAAAAAAAATAGTATTGGCGCACTGAGTTGGAGGTGCGCCATTACTAGTTAAACTAGTAATGGCGCACTGTGCCACGGTGCGCCATTAGTATGTCTGGAAAAAATTGTTACTAATGGCGCACCGAAGGTCTGGTGCGCCATTAGTGTCTACCACTCTAATGGCGCACCGACACATGGTGCGCCATTACTATATAGTAGTGGCGCACCATGTATCTGGTGCGCCATTAGAGTCCATATCATCTATAGCCATTTTCCCAGTAGTGTATGACTATGAGATTATGCAACTCCCGAATACCGTAGGAACACCTTGTGTGCTATCAAACATCACAACATAACTGGGTGATTATAAAGATGCTCTACAGGTGTCTCCGTAGGTGTTTGTGGTGTTGGCATAGATCGAGAATAGAATTTGTCACTCCGAGTGTGGGAGAGGTATCTCTTGGCCCTCTCGATAATACACATCATAATAAGCCTTGCAAGCAAACGACTAATGAGTTAGTCACAAGATGATGTATTACGGAACGAGGATAGAGACTTGCCGGTAACGAGATTGAACTAGGTATAATGATACCGACGATCAAATCTCGAGCAAGTAACATACCGATGACAAAGGGAACAACGTATGTTGTTATGCGGTTTGACCGATAAAGATCTTCATAGAATATGTAGGAACCAATATGAGCATCCAGGTTCCGATATAGGTTATTGACCGGAGATGATTCTCTGTCATGTCTAAATAGTACTCGAACCCGTAGGGTTCGCACGCTTAATGTACGATGACGATCGGTATTATGAGTTTATGAGTTTTGATGTACCGAAGGTAATTAGGAGTCCCGGATGAGATCACGAACATAACGAGGAGTCTCGGAATATCCAAGACATAAAGATTTATATATTGGACAGATATATTCGGACACTGGAAGTGTTCCGGGTGATTTCGGAGAAAACCGGAGGGCCGAAGGGGTTACCGGAACCCCCGGGGGAGTATTGGGCCATAATGGGCCTTGAGGGAAAGTGAGAGGCAGCCCACTAGGGTTGGCCGGCGTCCCCCCAAGAGGAATCCTAGTTGGACTAGGAGTGGGGGGCGGCGCCCCTCTCTCCTTCCTTCTCCCCTTCTCCTTCCTTTCCCACTCCTAGTAGGAGTAGGAAAGGGGAGTCCTACTCCTACTAGGAATGGGATTGCTCCCCTTCTTGGCGCGCCCTAGGGCCGGCTGGCCCTCCCTCTTGCTCCTTTATATACAGGGGCAGGGGGCACTCTAGAACATACAAGTTGATTGTTCCAAGCCGTGTGTAGTGCCCCCTCCACCATATTCCACCTCGGTGATATCGTTGCAGTGCTTAGGCGAAGCCCTGCGCCGGTAGCTTCATCATCATCGTCACCACGCCGTTGTGCTGACGAAACTCTCCCATGACGCTCAACTAGATCAAGAGCTCGTGGGATGTCATCGAGCTGAATGTGTGCTGAACGCGGAGGTGTCGTACGTTCGGTGCATGGATCGGTTGGATCGTTAAGACGTTTGACTACATCAACCGCGTCACTAGACGCTTCCGCTTTCGGTCTATGAGGATACGTAGACAAACTCTCCCCTCTCGTTGCTATGCTTCTAGTAGATAGATCTTGCGTGATCGTAGGAATTTTTTTTGAAATACCACGTTCCCCAACAGTGGCATCATGACCCAGGTCTATGCGTAGATGATATGCACGAGTAGAACACAATGAGTTGTGGGCGAAAATAGTCATACTGCTTATCAGCATGTCATACTTTTATTCGGTGGTATTGTGAGATGAAGCGCCCCGGACCGACATTACGCGTACGCTCATGCGAGACTGGTTCCACCATTACGAGCACTTGTTGCTTAAAGGTGACTGGCGGGTGTCTGTCTCTCTCACTTTAGTTGAATCGAGTGCGGCTATGCCCGGTCCTTGTGAAGGTTAAATCAGCACACTTGATGAAAAATCGTTGTGGTTTTGTATGCGTAGGTAAGAACGGTTCTTGCTAAGCCCGTAGCAGCCACTTAAAACATGCAACAACAAATTAGAGGACGTCTAACTTGTTTTTGTAGGGCATGTTGTGATGTGATATGGTCAAGACGTGATGAGTTATACCTTATTGTATGAGATGATCATGTTTTGTAAAGTTATTGGCAACCGGCAGGAGCCTTATGGTTGTCTCTTTATTGTATGAATTGCAAAGGCCATGTAATTGCTTTACTTTATCACTATGAGTTAGCGATAGTAGTAGTAGCAATAGTTGGCGAGACGACCACGACGATGCGATGAAGATGATGGTGTCTAGCCGGTGACGATGGAGATCATGATGATGCTTTGGAGATGGAGATCAAAAGCACAAGATGATGATGGCCATATCATGTCACATATTTTGATTGCATGTGAAGTTTATCTTATTATGCTTCTTATTTTGCTTAGAACAACGGTAGCATTATAAGATGATCCCTTACAAAATTTCAAGGTAGAAGTGTTCTCCCTGTGTATGCACCGTTGCGAAAGTTCGTCGTGCCGAGACACCACCTGATGATCGGGTGTGATAAGCTCTACGTTCAAATACAACAGGTGTAAGACAGTTTTGCACATGCAGAATACTCGGGTTAAACATGACGAGCATGTACAGGCATGGCCTCGGAACACTGGAGACCGAAAGGTCAAGCGTGAATCATATAGTAGATATGATCAACATAAGATGTTCACCATTGAAAACTACTCCATATCAGGTGATGATCGGACATGATTTAGTTGATTTGGATCACGTGATCATTTAAATTACTAGAGGGATGTCTATCTATGAGTTCTTTAGTAATATGATTAATTGAACTTTCATTTATCATGAACTTAGTCCTGATAGTTTTTGCATATCTATGTTGTTGTAGATCGATGGCCCGTGCTACCGTTCCCTTGAATTTTAATACATTCCTAGAGAAAGCTAAGTTGAAATATGATGGTAGCAACTACACGGAGTGGGTCCGTAACTTGAGGATTATCCTCATTGCTGCATAGAAGATTTATGTCCTTGAAGCACCGCTAGGTGACAAGCCCCCTCCCGCTAACGTAGACGCTTTGAATTTCTGCCAGATGTGGTCTGATGACTACTCGATAGTTCAGGGTGCCATGCTTTACGGCTTAGAATCGGGACTTCAACGTCGTTTTGAACGTCACGGAGCATATGAGATGTTCCAAGAGTTGAAGTTAATATTTCAAGCAAATGCCCGAATTGAGAGATATGAAGTCTCCAATAAGTTCTATAGCTGCAGGATGGAGGAGAACAGTTCTATCAGTGAACACTTGCTCAGAATGTCTGGGTACTATAATCATATGACTCAACTTGGTTGCAAAGTTGACGAAGATAGTGTTATTGATAGAGTTCTTCAATCACTGCCACCAAGCTATAAAGGTTTCGTGATGAACAGGCGGCGGCGGCGGCGGCCTAGGGCTTGGGGGCGCGGGGTAGGCGGCCTCGGATGGACCCTCCGTCCTGCAAACTCAAGATGCAGCAGGTATTTGCAATGCAGGTGTGCAACTTCCGAGCCATATGCATGCAGCTCCACTGACTAATTTAGCTTTGCTGCGGCCAGCTTGGCCCCGCCGAGAAGCATCGACATGGGATGCGCGCCGGTGCCGCGGGAGCAGGTGGAGACCGTGCGGTCGCTGAACGGCTGGGTGGCGGAGAACATGCTCCCGCTGCTCAACCCGGTGGAGTCGTCGTGGCAGCCCCACGACTTCCTGCCGTGCTCCGCCGCGGCGCCCGGCGCGTCGGAGGAGGAGGCCCTGTCCGCCTTCACGGAGGGCATGGCCGCGCTGCGCACGGAGGCCGCCGGCGTGCCCGACGAGGTCCTCGTCTGCCTGGTGGGTAACATGGTGACGGAGGAGGCGCTGCCGTCGTACCAGAGCATGGGGAACCGCACGGAGGGCAGCGCGGACGACACCGGCGCCAGCGGCCTCCCCTGGGCTCAGTGGATCCGCGGCTGGACCGCCGAGGAGAACCGCCACGGCGACCTCCTCAACCGCTACCTCTACCTCTCCGGTCGCGTCGACATGCGCCAGGTCGAGACCACCGTCCACCACCTCCTCCGCAACGGCATGGTACACACATAAACACAGTTGCACTTGCACCGTACGTACTAACTACTAAGTACACTGCAAACTTGTGCACTGGTTAATTAGACATTCTATATGTTGTTTTGCTATCAAGGAAATGTTGGTGCCCAAGAGCCCATACCACAGCGTGATCTACGGCGCGTTCCAGGAGCGGGCGACCTTCGTCTCCCACGTGCACACGGCGAGGCTCGCGGGGCAGCACGGCTACCAGGCGCTCGCCAAGATCTGCGGCGTGATTGCCGCCGACGAGAAGAGGCACGAGGCGGGCTACACCAGGGTGTCGGCCAAGCTCTTCGAGGTGGACCCCGACGGCATGGTGCGCGCGCTGGCGCACGTCATGCGCGGCAAGGTCACCATGCCGGGGCTGCTCATGTCCGACGGCCGCGACGCCGATGGCAGCCTGTTCGAGCGGTTCTCCGCCGTGGCGCAGCGTGCCGGCGTGTACACGGCGAGGGACTACGGCGATCTGGTGGAGCACTTCGTGCGCAGGTGGCGGGTGGCGGAGCTCGCCGGACTCTCTGGAGAGGGCCGCCGCGCGCAGGAGTATGTGTGCGGGCTGCCGCCCAAGATCCGGAGGATGGAGGAGCTGGCACACCAGAGGGCGGCCCGTAGCGAGCTCAGGCCGGCCCGCTTCAGTTGGATCTTCGATAGGCACGTCATGGTGGGCTGAAGCATGCATGGGCTTCTTTGCTTTAATAAGTAGGCTTACGTATGTTTGGTTCACCTAAAAAAAACGTATGTTTGGTTAGAAAATTCCCCTCCGTAACATTTATGTATTCCTGTAAACGTTGATCTTATTATGCAATAAAGCACGCTGTGATTCTCAAAAGAATTGAAATTAGTATTTCATACTCATGCCCGTGTCGAGAGGTATAAGACCTCTGACAGTACTTTGCCTACAAGATGGAGGAGAATAGCTCAACCAGTGAGCATGTGCTCAGATTGTCTGGGTACTACAATTACTTTAATCAAGTGGGAGTTAATCTTCCAGATAAGATAGTAATTGACAAAGTTCTCTAGTCACTATCACCAAGTTAGTAGAACTTCGTGATGAACTATAACATGCAAGGGATGCAGAAGACAATTCCCGAGCTCTTCGCTATGCTCAAAGCTGCGGAGGTAGAAATCAAAAAGGAGCATCAAGTGTTGATGGTTAACAAGACCACTAGTTTCAAGAAAAAGGGCAAGGGAAAGAAAGGGAACTTCAAGACGAATAGCAAGACAGTTGCTACTCCCGCGAAGAAACCGGAGTCTGGAGCCAAGCCTAAAACTAAGTGCTTCTACTGCAAAGGGACTGGATACTGGAAGCGGAACTACCCCAAGTATTTGGAGGATAAGAAGGATGGCAAAGTGAACAAAGGTATATTTGATATACATGTTATTGATGTGTACCTTACTAATGCTCGTAGTAGCACCTGGGTATTTGATACTGGTTTGGTTGCTAATATTTGTAACTCGAAATGGGGGCTACGGATTAAATGAAGATTAGCTAAGGACGAGGTGACGATGCGCGTGGGAAATGGTTCCAAAGTCGATGTGATCGCCGTCGGCACGCTACCTCTACAGCTACCATCGGGATTAGTTTTAGACCTAAATAATTGTTATTTGGTGCCAGCGTTGAGCTTGAACATTATATCTGCATCTTGTTTGAAGCGAGATGGTTATTCATTTAAATCAGAGAATAATGGTTGTTCTATTTATATGAGTAATATCTTTTATGGTCATGCACCCTTGAAGAATGGTCTATTCTTGTTAGATCTCGATCGTAGTGATACACATATTCATAATATTGAAGCCAAAAGATGCAAGGTTGATAATGATAGTGCAACTTATTTGTGGCACTGCCGTTTAAGTCATATTGGTGTAAAGCGCATGAAGAAACTCCTTACTGATCGACTTTTGGAATCACTTTATTATGAATCACTTGGTGCTTGCGAACCATGCCTCATGGGCAAGATGACTAAGACTCCGTTCTCCGGAACGATGGAGCGAGCAACTGATTTGTCGGAAATCATATATACTGATGTATGTGGACCGATGAGTATTGAGGCTCGCGGCGGGTATCATTATTTTCTAACATTCACTGATGATTTGAGCAGATATGGGTATATCTACTTAATGAAACACAAGTCTGAAACATTTGAAAAGTTCAAAAAAAATTAGAGTGAAATAGAGAATCATCGTAACAAGAAAATAAAGTTTCTGCGATCTGATCGTGGAGGCGAATATTTGAGTTACGAGTTTGGTCTTCATTTGAAACAATGTGGAATAGTTTCACAACTCACGCCACCCGGAACACCACAGCGTAATGGTGTGTCTGAACGTCGTAATCGTACTTTATTAGATATGGTGCGATCTATGATGTCTCTTACCAATTTACCACTATCGTTTTGGGGCTGTGCTTTAGAGACAGTTGCATTCACATTAAATAGGGCACCATCTAAATCCGTTGAGACGACGCCTTATGAACTATGGTTTGGCAAGAAACCAAAGTTGTCGTTTCTTAAAGTTTGGGGCTGCAATGCTTATGTGAAAAGGCTTCAACCTGATAAGCTTGAACCCAAGTCGGAGAAATGTGTCTTCATAGGATACCCAAAGGATATTATTGGGTACACCTTCTATCACATATCCGAATGCAAGATATTCATTGCTAAGAATGGATCCTTTCTAGAGAAGGAGTTTCTCTCAAAAGAAGTGAGTGGGAGGAAAGTAGAACTTGATGAGGTAATTGTACCTTCTCCCGAATTGGAAAGTAGCACATCACAGAAACTAGTTCCAGTGATTCCTACACCAGTTAGCGAGGAAGCTAATGATGATGATCATGAATTTTCGGATCAAGTTACTATTGAACCTCGTAGGTCAACCAGAGTACGTTCCGCACCAGAGTGGTACAGCAACCCAGTTCTGGAAGTCATGTTACTAGACCATGATGAACCTATGAATTATGATGAAGCGATGATGAGCCTAGATTCCGCAAAATGGCTCGTGAGCATGAAATCTGAGATGGGATCCATGTATGAGAACAAAGTGTGGACTTTGGTTGACTTGCCCGATGATCGGCAAGCCATCAAAAATAAATGGATCTTGAAGAGGAAGACCGACGCCGATGGTAATGTTGCTGTCTACAAACTCGACTTGTTGTGAAAGGTTTTCGACAAGTTCAAGGAGTTGACTACGATGAGACTTTCTCACCCGTAGCGATGCTTAAGTCTGTCCGAATCATGTTAGCAATTCCCGCATTTTATGATTATGAAATCTGGCAAATGGATGTCAAAACTGCATTCCTAAATGGATACCTCAAAGAAGAGTTGTATATGATGCAACCAGAAGGTTTTGTTGATCCTAAAGGTGTTAACAAAGTGTGCAACCAGCGATCCATCTATGGACTTGTGCAAGCATCTCGGAGTTGGAATATACGCTTTGATGAGGTGATCAAAGCATATAGTTTTATACAGACTTTTGGAGAAGCATGTATTTACAAGAAAGTGAGTGGGAGCTCTGTAGCATTTCTGATATTATATGTGGATGACATATTGTTGATTGGAAATGATATGGAATTTCTGGATGGCATAAAAGGATAATTGAATAAGAATTTTTCAATGAAAGACCTCGGTGAAGCTGCTTATATATTAGGCATCAAGATCTATAGAGATAGATCAAGACGCTTAATTGGACTTTCACAAAGCACATACCTTGATAAAGTTTTGAAGAAGTTCAAAATGGACCAGTCAAAGAAAGGGGTCTTGCCTGTATTACAAGATGTGAAGTTGAGTAAGACTCAATGCCCGACCACTACAGAAGATAGAGAGAAAATGAAAGTCATTCCCTATGCCTCAGCCATAGGATCTATCATGTATGTAATGATGTGTACCAGACCTGATGTGTGCCTTGCTATAAGTTTAGCGGGGAGGTACCAAAGTTATCCAGGAGTGGATCACTAGACATCGGTCAAGAACATCCTGAAGTACCTGAAAAGGACAAAGGATATGTTTCTCGTTTATGGAGGTGACAAAGAGCTCGTCGTAAACGGTTACATCGATTCAAGCTTTGACACTGATCCGGATGACTCTAAGTCACAAACCGGATATGTATTTTTATTGAACAGTGGAGCTGTCAGTTGGTGCAGTTCCAAGCAAAGCGTCGTGGCGGGATCTACGTGTGAAGTGGAGTACATAGCTGCTTTGGAAGAAGCAAATGAAGGAGTGTGGATGAAGGAGTTCATATCCAATCTCGGTGTAATACCTAGTGCATCGGGTCCAATGAAAATCTTTTGTGACAACACTGGAGCAATAGCCTTGGTGAAGGAATCTAGGTTTCACAAGAGAACCAAGCACATGAAGAGATGCTTCAATTCCATCCGCGATCAAGTCAAGGAGGGAGACATAGAAATTTGCAAGATACATACAGATCTGAATGTCGCAGACCCATTGACTAAGCCTCTTCCACGAGCAAAACATGATCAGCACCAAGACTCCATGGGTGTTAGAATCATTACTATGTAATCTGGATTATTGACTCTAGTTCAAGTGGGAGACTGAACGAAATATGCCCTAGAGGCGATAATGAAGTTGTTATTTGTATTTCCTTATATCACTATAAATGTTTATTATTCATGCTAGAATTGTATTAACCGGAAACTTAGTACATGTGCGAATACATAGACAAACAGAGTGTCCCTAGTATGCCTCTACTAGACTAGCTCATTGATCAAAGATGGTTATGTTTCCTAGCCATAGACATGAGTTGTCATTTGATCAACGGGATCACATCATTAGGAGAATGATGTGATGGACAAGACCCATCCGTTAGCTTAGCAACTTGATCGTTTAGTTTTACTACTATTGCTTTCTTTATGACTTATACATGTTCCTATGACTATGAGATTATGCAACTCCCGAATACCGGAGGAACACCTTGTTTGCTATAAAATTTCACAACTTATGGGTGATTATAAAGATGCTCTACAGGTGTCTCCGAAGGTGTTTGTGGTGTTGGCAAAGATCGTGAATAGGATTTGTCACTCCGAGTGTCAGAGAGGTATCTCTGGGCCCTCTTGGTAATACACATCATAATAAGCCTTACAAGCAAACGACTAATGAGTTAGTCACGAGATGATGTATTAGGGAACGAGTAAAGAGACTTACCGGTAACGAGATTGAACTAGGTATAATGATACCGACGATCAAATCTCGAGCAAGTAACATATCGATGACAAAGGAAACAACGTATTTTCTTATGCTGATTAACCAATAAAGATCTTCGTAGAATATGTAGGAACCAATATTAGCATCTAGGTTCTGCTATTTGTTATTGACCGGAGATGAGTCTCGGTCATGTCTACATAGTTCTCGAACCCGTAGGGTCCGCACGCTTAACGTTCGATGACGATCGGTATTATGAGTTTATGAGTTTTGATGTACTAAAGGTAGTTTGGAGTCCCGTATGAGATCGCGAACATGACGAGGAGTCTCGGAATGTCCTAAACAAAAAGATTGATATATTGGACGGCTATATTCTGACACTGGAAGTGTTCTAGGTGATTTCGGAGAAAACCGGAGTGCCGGAGGGGTTACCGGAACCCCCCGAGGGACTATTGGGCCATAGTGGGCCTTGAGGGAAAGTGAGAGGCAGCCCACTAGCGTTGGTCGGCGCCCCCCCGAAGAGAATCCTAGTTGGACTAGGAGTGGGGGGCGGTGCCCCTCTCTCCTTCCTTCTCCCCTTCTTCTTCCTTTCCCACTCCTAGTAGGAGAAGGAAAGGGGAGTCCTACTCCTACTAGGAGTGGGATTGCTCCCCTCCTTGGCGCGCCCTAGGGCCAGTCGGCCCTCCCCCTTGCTCCTTTATATACAGGGGCAGGTGAGGGAGTCCTGGATCGAGGGGTCCTCATGTGGCCGGACAAACTCCTGGTGGGCCGTGAAGATTACGACAAGATCAACTCTCATATCCGGAAAGGACTCTTGTATTCATGTAATGGCAAGTTTTAGGTTCGGGTGTAGATTTTCCTTCCTCTGCAAGATGACATGTACAAACCCTAGGCCCCTCCGGTGTGTATATAAATCGGGGGGGTTAGTCCATAGAGGTGAGGAGAATCATAATATCCTCATAGGCTAGACATAGGGTTTAGCCAATACGATCTCGAGATAGATCAACTCTTGTATTCATATTCACGCATACTAATATAGCAGGAAGTAGGGTATTATCTCGACCGAGAGGGCCTGAACCTGGGTAAACATCGTGTCCCCAGCCTCCTGTTACCATTGATCCTCAAGACACATAGTTCGGGACCCCCTACCCGAGATCCGCCGGTTTTGACACCGACATTGGTGCTTTCATTGAGAGTTCCACTATGTCGTCGACGGGAGGACTGATGGAGCACATCGTCAACTGCAACGGCGACGCCGAGGGAATTTTCCCTCCTGGCCAACTTTTCGTGTTCGGCGGCTTCGCGCTTCGTGCCAACACAGAAGGCCACCTTGAGCAGATCGAGAGCTATGCCCCTGGCCATCATGTCAGATTCGGAACTTGAACTACATTGCTGATATCTGCCGAGACTTGATCTTCGTCGGATTCGAGCCAGTGGCAACCTCTCTCTGCCACCCGGATAATCATGACTTAACTCTGCCATCGGATTGGGAAATAGCACCTACAATAGTTCTAGCTCTAGAGCCAGAACAGATCGCGTCACCCGAAGATGGGACGCTCAACCCCACCACGGGAGCCGCAGACTCTAGGGCGTTGCAGCCACACATGGACTCAACTACAGATGGGGTCTGTGTTACCGGAACTCCGGACTCAACTCCAATCTCTGATTATGAATTGCACGTAACCGCGCCCTTCAAATCCGATCAGGCACATATCGCCGAATTCTGTGTTGCAGATATTTTCCAGCACTCACCCCTTGGCGATATATTAAGGTCGTTAAGATCTCTCTCCTTGGATGAGAGTACACAGCCGGATTATATTAGATTCGAATTGGAGGCTGATGAAGAATCTCGGCCCCCACCCACCACCCACTTGATAGCCACGGTCGAAGATCTAACCGATCTACTTGACTATGCTTCCAAAGACTTCGAAGGGATGGACCTCGAAACGAAAGTGGATCCAGATCAAGGCCAGCCCGTAACCGGGCGGTGGACAGCCACGTGTACGTACGACGTATACATGGTGGATACACCCAAGGAAGTGGAGGGCGACAACGAAAACAATCCCGTTGAGGACAAGCCCACCGAAGAACCTCCCAAGCGTCGGCGTCCGAAATGCCAAACTAAATCCCGTAAAGGAAAGGACAGCAACACCGTGACTAATGACGGTGAAATACCGGAACAAGCTTAAGACCCCGCAGACCCAGCGATAGAGCCGGAGGAGTGAGAAGACGGTGAACAGAGTCTGAAGCTGCAGTCCGATGACAGCGATGCCGAAGACGGTGACTACGAAACGGTCTCCGAAGAAGAGGCTAGCCTGGATGACGATGAATATACCGTCCCAGAAGAACCCTCTGAATAAAAACGCTTCCATCGGCGGCTTATAGCCACCGCACGGAGCCTAAAAAAGCAGCAGAGACAGCTTCGAGCTGCACAAGACACGCTCAATGATAGATGGAACGAGGTGCTAGACGCCGAACAGAAACATGGCTTTCACGGCCAAACCAAAGGCTATCCTAAGCGTAAACTGCTGCCCAAATTCGACGACGAGGCCGTTGCGCCCGTCCCACCAAAAAGTAACACCACCAACAAGCTAGACTGACCACCTCAGGGATGGGATAGAGTCGCTAGCAATGGAGTAAACAAGCCCCCACCACCAACCCATAAAGGGAAGGAGGGTGCAGCCCAAGTCCGAAAACTCGATCTCCGTGAGGACCTAAACAAAAAAGCTAGCAAGACCAGGTCTATATTCGGACCTAGGGACCGAGCTCCCGCACGGGACGGCAGCTATCAAGCCAATCGCGCCGGTGACATACCAGTTCGGGGTCAATACCGAACACCACAACCACCAGACATACGCCATGATATAGCAAGATACAGAGGAGCTTCACACCCTCTATGCTTGACCGATGAGGTGTTGGGTCATGATTTCCCAGAAGGGTTTAAACCCGTAAACATCAAAGCATACGATGGAACCACGGATCCCGCCATCTGGATAGAAGACTTTATTCTTCACATCCACATGGCTCGAGGAGATGATCTCCACGCCATCAAATATTTACCCTTCAAGCTAAAAGGACCAGCTCGGCACTGGCTAAACAGCCTCCCAGAGAACTCCATTGGGAGTTGGGAAGAACTTGAGGACGCTTTTTGGGCCAATTTTCAAGGGACTTATGTCCGACCCCTGGACGCTGACGATCCTGGTCACATTATCCAACAACCCGGGGAGTGAGCCCGCAAGCTTTGGAATTGGTTTCTTACTAAGAAAAACCAAATCATGGACTGTCCGGACATTGAAGCCCTAGCGGCATTTAAGCACAGTATCCGGGATGAATGGCTGGCCAGACACCTTGGACAGGAAAAGACGAGGACAATGGCGGCCTTAACTACACTCATGACTCGCTTTTGCACGGGTGAGGATAGCTGGTTAGCTCGTAGCCGCACCAGTAACCTTGGAACATCCGAAGTCAGGGATGGCAATGGAAAGCCACGACTTAAAAAAATGTCGAAACAATTCTGGAAGCCCAGATGATATAGCTTTAAACACCGAATTCAGTGGCTCCAGACCCGGTCAACGGAAGAAGCCATATAAAGGCAACAAAGTGGCCTATCAAGTCTGGGCAGAGTATTAGACAGGCCCTGCCAAATCCATGGCACCCCAGAAAAACCTGCCAACCACACCAACCGTAACTGTTGGGTTTTCAAGCAGGCAGGCTAGCTAAACGCCGAACACAAGGGGAAGGAGCCTCAGAGCGAAAACGAGGATGAACCTCGCCAGCCGAATATAGGGGGACAGAAGAAATTTCCACCGCAGGTCAAAATTGTGAACATGATATATGCCATTGATATCCTAAAGAGGGAGTGCAAGCACGCACTCTGAGACGTCTATGTTGTTGAGCCTGTCGCCCCAAATTCAACCCATGGTCAGCCTTTCCGATCACTTTCGATCGCAGGGATCATCCGACTAGTATTCGGCATGGGGGTTCGGCTACCTTAGTGCTCGACTCAATAATAGATGGATACCATCTAACCCGAGTCCTTATGGACGGCAGCAGTAGTCTCAACCTGATATATCAGGACACTGTCCGCAAGATGGGGATCGACCCATCAAGAATCAAGCAAAGGAGCACGACCTTTAAAGGAGTGATACCGGGTGTTGAAGCTCACTTCACAGGCTCTTTTACATACGAAGTTGTATTCGGTTCTCCCGACAAATTTCGAAGCGAAGAACTACTCTTCGACATAGCTCCGTTTCGAAGTGGCTATCACGCTCTACTCGAAAGAACGGCATTCGCACACTTTAATGCAGTCCTGCATTATGCCTATTTAAAGCTCAAGATGCCTAGACCACGTGGCGTTATCAAAGTCAATGGAAATATGGAGCGCTCTCTCCGTACGGAGGAGGACACTGCCGCCTTAGCAGTCGAAGTCCAATGCGGCCTACTCAAGCCGGATAATCTATCAACAGCGGACACAGCTAAACGTGTCCGGCACACGCTTTAGTGTGGCAGCTCAGATGAACCTGAGCAAGATTGACAGCTACGCCCCCGTCGACTGCCCGATAAGGTGATACCATATGTGCCTCGAGTACATAATTATGCCTTAAAAATTCCTTGGGCGACGACCGGGGCACCCGCATATAGTCCATAGTTCGGCTAGACCCTATTCGGACGTTAAACTTACCTTCTTTAGGTTCATTAAACGAACCAGACTTGTTATGGCCACACCAGATCAATTTCTTATTTTCCAGGTTTACTCATTTTTTCCATTCTACAGAGGGCCATCATACTCACACCTTCAAGGACACATTACAGAGGAGAAAATGGCGCAGACGTGCAGCAGGGACCCGCACTAAGGTTTCTTTTTAGATTAAGACCATGTGTGAACCTTTTTTCTCTTTCTTGTTATATACCTTCTTGGCACGTAAAATGTCCAAAAAAGGTCATCGACATTATCTGTAAAGTCTGCGGCTCGCCGTACTATAGAGGGATATTAATAGAGCAGTTTTATTCGTATTATGTCCAGAGTTTTATTCACTCATCGTAGAATGTTCTCTACCCGCATCAGAATGCCATATGTGCCTTGTCAATAAGGGTTTATTACCAGGGGCTGTAGTCAACCCTGGTATATGTTGAAAAGACCGAACACCTATAGGAAGTGTTCGGTGTCCTGGATATTTGCATTATATGCATCAGTTTCGAATCATGTATTGGGTCAATAGTTCGGTTGCCCGGCTCCTGTGCTTACCCCTACATTTCCGATTGTTTGGCTAGGGTGTAAAGGGAGAACTACTGTGATAGTACTTCTGGCTAGTCTGGTCAAGTACCTCAGTAGAGAAAGCCAAAAACTGACTGTCATGATAAGCGAGAACCTGGTCAGCAATCCGGTGACTTAGTTTTACACTACGATCGATAGAGATCTACCCTGTGTTATACAAAGAGTTGGTTTTTTCGCCCAGCCAAGTGCAATTGGATACTTTATCTGCACCAGGGGCTAGTACCTAGCCCCACTTGTCAAACTCCTACGACAAAGTGAAAGGAATAACGCCGCATAGTCTGATTGCATGGTTCGCTCTGCATACACCTCCTAGATGGACCAAGACGTTGGATAAAGAGTGTATTTGCGTATGACCGAACACCCCGGTACTATGTACCTGGGGACTGAAGCCGACTACTAGAAACTTTCAGATTTAAGATAAACAGTCACACATGAGGTAAAAAACGATGATATTATAAATAGCACAATAGTTATATATACAGCAGATTCATAAGCCTAGTCTTTCTATCCGGATACAATCACTCGAATACAACATATTTCGAACACTGGCCTTCTACAAGGCGGGCGCCTTCGATGGCGTCCTCGAAGTACTTCTTCGGCTTGCGGTGCTCCTTGCTGGCGGGCGGGCCAGCAGTAGCTATGTGCACTGCGTTCATCTTCGCCAAGTGCACTTTGACGCGAGCGAAGGCCATCCGAGCACCTTCTATGCAGGTCGAACACGTTAATGTGTCGACCCGCGGACTCGCCTCGATGAGCCGCTTCACCAATCCGAAGTAACTACTTGGGATTGGCTCAGCAGGCCATAGCCAGACTATTAAGTCCTTCATGGCTAAACCAGCTATGTTGTGCAGCTCGACCAGCTGCTTCATCTGGTCGCTGAGGGGCACCGAATGTTTTGGCGCCTCGAACAGCGACCAAAATAGCTTTTCCGTGTTGTTCCCCTCCCAGGCTCAGAAATACTGGGCGGCGTCTGCGCTGCTCCTCTGAAGATCAGCAAACACGCCTGGAGAACTCCACAATCGTGTCAGCCCAATATACTTCCGCCCTCCAAAGATGCTCTGTAAGAGAAATGTCTTACCATATGCTATCTGTCGTGCTTGCTTAATTTCTTCACAGGCAATGCGCACCTCGCCTCGCACGCCCTGGGCAGACTATATTGTCGCAGACAGCTCGGATGCTTGTTCTGAAGTTTTCTTCTCCAACGCCCCACACTTCCAGATGGTGTCGTTAAGTTCAATCTTGACTTCGGACTCCCGAGATTTGTGCTTCTTGCAATCGGCCTATTCGTCCCCCAATTCGGCAGCCGATTTGTCAACGGCTACCTTGTTCACCTCGGCCTCCTTCTTGGCCTTGGCAACCTCACCCTTGAAGGCCTCGAGCTCAGCGGCGCCAACTGTGTAACACAGAATGTAACATTAGTGTTTGTAAGCATACTCAATCAATTAGGTCTTATTGACATTTTAAAAATCCGCATACCTTGCGTTTCATCAAAACACTGGTTGACACGATCGAGGTCAGCGTTCGCCACCTCGAGCTTCCGGTTTAGTCCGGCAACCTCTGCGTCGCGCGCAGTTGCCGCAACTAGTGAAGCCTGCACAAACAGTTCAGCTCTATAAGAATGCTATACTATGGATACTTCGTCCGATTCTTTTCAGAATCACACAAAGCATCAGGGGCTACTGGTTATATATGTGTATTTAAAACAAATAAAATTTCTTAATAGCATTACATTTCTTACCTCAAAGTCTGTTAAAAGGCTGTTGAAGGCTTCATTCAGACCACCCTTGACGGACTGAATCTTCTTCATCACCTCACCCAACATGGTGTCGTGTTCTTCAATGACGAGAGCACTTTGCAGTGCTCCCTCCATAGAATCCTGCGCCTCCGGATTAACTCCGGGCGCCGCCATACCCTCCTCTGCTTGAGGAGTCGGGTCTTCGCACCACGGAACCGCGCTAGGCTCCGGGATGGTGTTCGGTGGGGCCCCGGACAGTTTGGGCCCCACGTCTTCGGTCTCCATGGGAGCTGTCTCCCCATGGTCACCGGCCGCCGAGGTATTACCTCCGGCCGCCTTGTCTCCTGCCCCGCCCTCATCTCCTTGGGCAGAGAGCACCCGCTGGGACGACACTTCTATGTCCCCGCCGATTACGGGCAATGGAGCCCGGACTAGCGGGTCAGTCTCTGTCTCTCCAGGCGCCATAGAGTTCCCATCCGATGAGGTAACATCGGGGTGTACATCGGGAGGGCAGTAGGTCAGCAGGAGAAACATATTTAAGTAAAGTGTCAAAAATACTGAATAAACAAAGGTGCAGCACTTGAATCCAGATTGACTTATGATTCAGGCAGGGGTTTCTCCCTGGGCTTCACCACGAAGCTATGTTCGGACGAATCCGAATTAGCTCCGAGCTTCAGTTTCCTCCGGGGTACGACCATACCCGCGTCAGTGGCGGCCCCCCTCTTCCTCCCCCTACCTTGCACAGGGGGCACTTCTTCCTCCTCTTCCTCCTCATCATCTTTCTCCGCCTTGTCAAAGGAGAGGATATGGAGGTCCTCGGGCTTCTTACTCGAGGGACGGGGACTATCTCCGGTCCCCTTGCCCTTTGTCTTCTTGGGCTTCTTGGTCAGTGCCTTGTACGGCACCGGGACCAGCATCACCGTCAGTAGAGGCAGTGCCGGCTCCTCGGGCAAAGGCGCGTGACACTTAATCCGGGTCGACTTCTTCGCCCAGCCCTGTATATCACGTAAAAAATCCAATTCCTATTATCATTAAATAAGGGAAAGGGTAAGTGTTCAGCAATGATTACTATTACCTCTGGGACAGAAACTTCGGTGCTGAAGCCCGCATCGTCGGTCTATTCGGGCCATTCCTTCTGGCTCTTGAAGAGGTGCTTCCGGATCTCCTTGTGCGTAGAGCCAAAGAGATGCTTCAACGGCTTGTCTCCAGCCGGATCGAACTCCCATAGGGAGGAGCACCGGCTTTGGCAAGGGAGAACAAGCCGGGTAAGCATCACCTGGACCACGGAGCAGAGCAGGTGCACCTTGGAGATCACGCCGGACACACGGCTCACAAGAGTCATCACCTGAGTCTGCAACCCCCAGTCCAGACCCTTTTTGTTCCAAGAGGTCAACCTCACTGGGGGTACGGATCTGAAGGCAGGTTCCGCCGCCCACTTGGTGTCGTGGGGTTCGGTGATGTAGAACCATTCCTGCTGCCAGACCTTGTTCATCTCCATGAACGAGCCCATGGGCCAAGTTGCATTCGGGAGCTTGCTGATCATAGCACCCCCGCACTCTGCGTGTTCCCCGTCAACAACCTTTAGCTTCACGTTGATGGTCTTAAGCCACAGGCCGAAGTGTGGGGGGATCCGGAGAAAGGCTTCACGCATCGCTATCAAAGCGGATATGTGAAGAATTGAGTTCGGGGCTAGATCATGGAAATCTAGCCCGTAGAATAACAAAAGACCCCGAATAAATGGGTGGAGTGGAAACACTAGCCCCCTAACAAAGTGAGAGGTAAAAACTACCCTCTCATCCGCCTTAGGAGCGGGAATCACCTGGCCCTTATGAGGGATTCAGTGTGCGATGTCGTCAGCGAGGTACCATGCGCTCCGTAGATCCTCCACGGTCTGTTCGGTGACCGTGGAAGCCTCCCACTTGCCTCTGGCACCGGATCCACCCATTGCTGGGAAGAGGAGTAGTGGTTGAGGAACGAGGAGCGGTAGGCGTAGGAGATGAGAATACGGGGGCAAGGGAGATTGGAGAGCTCGAGCTTGAGGAAGGCGTGGGGCTGGTGAAAGGGATTGGTGTCCTTTTATAATGCAGTGAATACAGAGCGTCCCCCACTTTAGCCATAAAAATTGCCGGTTCCCAAAGCGGTCGTGCGTAATGCGCGGCGTGGGTGCTCACGTCACACTGATAAGGATCCCACAATAAGCGGGTGCGAACTCTATTCTGATGGTACGTGTCAATGAGGATACACCTCGAAACGTGAAACTAGGACCAAATAAAACGGTTCGATGTGTTAGTGGGTTGGACGCGACGCTTCAGCCTAAAGTTGTCAGTAGAGACACACTATTCATTTTCTTTTAAGAGCCTTGCCTTCGAGGCTAAGGGTCGTACTAATCTTGCAGAGCCGAACACAATACAAAGAAGGAACCCACCTTGCAATTCCGAAGACAATACGAAAGCCGAAATCATCGTCATCGAAGACAGGTTCAGGGGCTACTAAGGGAGTCCTGGATCGGGGGGTCCTCATGTGGCCGGACAAACTCCTGGTGTGTCGGACAGATGGGCCGTGAAGATTACTACAAGATCAACTCTCGTCCGGATAGGACTCCTGTATTCCTGTAATGGTAAGTTTTAGGTTTGCGTGTAGATTTTTCTTCCTCTACAAGATGACATGTACAAACCCTAGGCCCCTCCGGTGTGTATATAAACTGGGGGGTTTAGTCCGTAGAGGCGAGAAGAATCATAATATCCTCATAGGCTAGACTTAGGGTTTAGCCATTACGATCTCGAGGTAGATCAACTCTTGTATTCATATTCATCCATACTAATATAGCAGGAAGTAGGGTATTACCTCGATCGAGAGGGCCTTAACCTAGGTAAACATCGTGTCCCCGGCCTCCTGTTACCATTGATCCTCAAGACGCATAGTTCAGGACCCCCTACCCGAGATCTGCCGGTTTTGACACCGACAGCAGGGGGCACCCTAGAACATACAAGTTGATTGTTCCAAGCCATGTGCGGTGCCCCCCTCCACCATATTCCACCTCGGTCATATCGTTGCATTGCTTAGGCGAAGCCCTGCGTCAGTAGCTTCATCATCATCATCACCACGCCGTCGTGCTGATGAAACTCTCCTGTGATGCTCAACTGGATCAAGAGCTCGTCGGACGTCATCGAGCTAAACGTGTGCTCAACATGGAGGTGCCGTATGTTCGGTGCTTGGATCGGCTGGATTGTGAAGACGTTCGACTACATCAACCGTGTCACTAGACGCTTCCGCTTTCGGTCTACGAGGGTACGTAGACACACTCTCCCCTCTCGTTGATATGCTTCTAGTAGATAGATCTTGCGTGATCGTAGGAATTTTTTGAAATATTACGTTCCCCAACAGTCAAGCTCTAAGGTGGTTTAGTGGCCACCCCTGGATACGTGGCAGCTATTTTCTACCACAAGAACTCCAAATGACACCCGTTCAGAGAGTGTCAAGCAAACAAGGACGCAGCTGGCAAAAACATGCCGCCAAGGCTTGCCAGACGAGCTATGATGTGACACTAAGTGGTGCATTTAATGCACTCTGTCAGCTGCAGAGTTAGTTATGATAGCATTGTTCGCTATCTAATCAGCCTGGAAAGACTAATTTGCCACTGTGGTGACCCCTTAACCTATAAAAGGAGGCCCATCAAAACTGTAGCCCATTCAAACCCGTACACACCCATAGCGCGAACACTCTCACCCTGAGGCGACCTTGCCGGGAAAGAGTGGCATGTCCATTTTCCACATTTCCACAATCAATCCAGCAAAGCAGGAGTAGGGTTTTACACCTCGTAGTGGCCCGAACCTGGGTAAAACTGCTCGTGTGATCCCCGACGCGCTACTCGACGCTACTTTGCTCTTTGTGCAATGTGCCCGTCTACTTGCTGAACCAAAAGGGAACTCTGTCCCATAGGTGGCCGTGGTTATCCCGCGACATCTTTGGCGCGCCAGGTAGGGGGATCACTTGCGCGAACCTGAGAGCATCAAGAGCGTGTCATCTTCATCACCAGCTTCGTCTTCTTCAGCTCCATCAATCATGGCGCCCAAGAAGAAGTCCGGCGCTACGGCCCGTCCGTCCTCCTGAAGGGCCCCGCCGCCCGCGTCTGCTTATGCTGAGGGGAGTGAAGATGGACACGGAAAAACGGACACGGTGGGAGACGTGGACGACATAGGCGGCATCATCACCGCCTCTCCCACGGCCGAAGTGGAAGCCGAAAACATCGGAGAAGAACAACATCTACTACGCCCCGACGGCGACGTTCCGTGAGGTAAGCCAAATAATATAAGAAAGAGACCCGTGGCCGTAGGTTTCACTAGTGGCTTCTCTCGAGAAAATAGCAAACAGTGGGTGAACAAATTACTATTGGGCAATTGATAGAACTTCAAATAATCATGACGATATCTAGGAAATGATCATTATATAGGCATCACGTCCAAGATTAGTAGACCGACTCCTGCCTGCATCTACTACTATTACTCCACACATCGACCGCTATCCAGCATACATCTAGTGTATTAAGTTCATGGAAAAACGGAGTAATGCAATAAGAACGATGACATGATGTAGACAAGATCTGTTCATGTAGAAATAGAACCCATCGTTTTATCCTTAGTAGCAACGATACATACGTGTCGGTTCCCCTTCTCACTGGGATCAAGCACCGTAAGATTGAACACACTACAAAGCACCTCTTCCCATTGCAATATAAATAGATCAAGTTGGCCAACAAAACCCAAATATCAGAGAAGAAATACGAGGCTATAAGAAATCATGCATATAAGAGTTCAAAGAAGACTCAAATGACTTTCATGGATATAAAAATATAGATCCGATCATAATCTCAAAGTTCATCGGATCCCAACAAACACACCGCAAAAAGAGTTACATCATATGGATCTCCAAGAGACCATTGTATTGATAATCCAAAGAGAAAGAGGAAGCCATCTAGCTACTAACTATGGACCCGTAGGTCTACAAAGAATTACTCATGCATCATCGGAGAGGCACCAATGGAACTGGTGAACCCCTTTGTGATGGTGTCTAGATTGGATCTGGTGGTTTTGGACTCTGCGACGGCTGGATTTGATTTTCGTCGACTCCCCTAGGGTTTCTAGAATATTTGGGTATTTATAGAGCAAAGGGGCGGTCCGGGGGCATCCGAAGTGGGCACAACCCACCAGGGCGTGCCTGGGCCTCCTGGCACGCCCTGGTGGGTTGTGCTCCCCTTGGAGCACCCCTAGATGCTTCTCTGGCCCACTGGATGTCTTCTGGTGCAAAAAAATCCACAAAAAGTTTCACTATGTTTGGACTCCGTTTGGTATTGATTTCCTGTGATGTAAAAAACATGCAGAAAACAGCAACTGGCCCTTGGCACTATGTCAATAGGTTAGTACCAAAAAATGATATAAAATTACTATAAAATGATTATAAAACATCCAATAATGATAATATAACACCATGGAACAATCAAAAATTATAGATACGTTGGAGACGTATAAACCACATTCATCCTTTTCGCTTTAACCTCTGGAAGCTCGAGAGACCTTTCCCCTAGAATGAAATATGGGAGGTATCAATAGGCTCCACAAAAGGAAAGTGCCTAGCCCTAACGGTTTCTCCTCGGAGTTCCTATATGGTCATGATGCCCATAGTAAAAGAGGACTTTTGCGAACATTCAACGAGTTGTTCTCCATGAATGGACGTAGCTTCCAAAAGCTCAACGAAGCACTACTCACCCTCATGCCAAAGAAGTCGGATGCTTCTTCCCTCTCCAGATATCGACCCATAAGTCTCACCCACCTCTTCACCAAGTTATTCGCAAAAGTGTTGTCCCTGCGGATCACACTGCGCCTCTGCGAGCTTGTGTCTATAACCTAGAGCACGTTCATTGCCAAGCATAGCGTCCATGATAATTTTCTTCTGGTTCGAAAAATAGAATGGCACCTACATCAGCTAACAGCATCATGGGTGTTGTTCAAGCTCGACATAGTGCGAGCCTTTGACTTTGTCTCGTAGACCTTGCTCTTACATATCATGCAAGACCTTGGTTTTGGTTCTAGGTGGCATGAGTGGATCGCGGCCCTTATTTCCTTTGCGAAGACTCATTTCCTAATCAACGGATGCTCGGGACCACCTATTAACCATGCTTGACGGCTTCACCACAGATACCCCCTCTCCCCATTGCTCTTCATCTTGGTTATCAAGCATTGAACTCCCTCCTACATTGTGCGCCGAATGCCGGAATCATTTGCCTCCTTACCAACCATCACAATGCATCAAATACCTCGCTCTAGGCCGATGGTGTGGTGACCTTTTGCCAACCCGATCATCCCGTGCTCGCGGCTGATACAACCATTTTGCATCAAGATTTTTGGTGGTAAAACAAGCAGACCTTAGGGTAGGGTGTCCCGAGCTGTGGATCTTGGATCGATGGTAACAGGGATGAAGGAAACAACTGCTACTTCTCGAGCTTGCATTGTATTCCCTCGAAGAGGAAAGGGTGATGCAGCACAGTATCGTAAGTATTTCCCTCGGTTTTTTAGAACCAAGGTATCAATCCAGTAGGAGACCATGCATGAGTCCCTCGCACCTGCACAAACAAACAAGAACATCACAGCCAACGCGATAAGGGGTTGTCAATCCCTTCATGGTCACTTACGAGAGTGAGAACTGATAGATAGGATAGGATACTATTTTTGGTACTTTTGGTATAAGAACAGAAAGTAAAGAAAGCAAATAAGAAACAGCAACAGAAATTGGCTAGTTGAAAGGAAAGTAATATGATAAAGATAGACCCGGGGGCCATAGGTTTCACTAGTGGCTTTTCTCATGATAGCAGAATTCTACTGCGGGTGAACAAATTACTATCGAGCAATTGGTAGAAAAGCGCATAGTTATGAGAATATCTAGGCATGATCATTATATATAGGCATCACGTCCGTAACAAGTAGACTGAAACGATTCTGCATCTACTACTATTACTCCACACATCGACCGCTATCCAGCATGCATCTAGAGTATTAAGTTCATAAGAACAGAGTAATGCCTTAAGCAATATGACATTATGTAGAGGTATAAACTCAAGCAATATGATACAAACCCCATCTTTTTATCCTCGATGCCAACTATACAATACGAACCTTGCTGTCCCTACTATCACTGGGAAAGGACACCGCAAGATTGAACCCAATGCCAAGCACTTCTCCCATTGCAAGAACTATAGATCTAGTAGGCCAAACCAAACCAATAATTCGAAGAGACTTTAAAGGATATTATAATTATACATAAAAGATTTCAGAAAAGAATCCAATGATGTTCATAGATAATCTTGATCATAAACCCACAATTCATCGGATCTCGACAAACACACCGCAAACAGATTACATTGAATAGATCTCCTCGAAGATCAAGGAGAACTTTGTATTGAGATCCAAAGAGAGAGAAGAAGCCATCTAGCTAATAACTATGGACCCGAAGGTCTGTGGTAAACTACTCACAACTCATCGGAGAGGCTATGGTGTTGATGTAGAAGCCCTCCATGATCGATGCCCCCTCCGGCGGAGCTCTGGCACAGGCCCTAAGATGGGATCTCACGCAAACAGAAGATTACGGTGGTGGAATTAGGGTTTTATCTGTTGCCTTGATGTTTTCAGGGTACAAGGATATATATGGGAGGAAGAGGGGCACCGGGGGAGCCAGAGGGGGCCCACGAGGGTGGGGATGCTCCTGCCCCCCTGGGCGTGCCATGCCCCTCGTGGCCGCCTCTCTCGTTCCCTCGCGTGTAATCCAAGTCTTCTGTGTGAATACGGTTCCAAAAATAACTCTCCCTTAGGTTTCATTCCGTTTGACCTCCGTTTGATATTCCTTTTCTGCGAAACACAGAAATAGGCAAAAACAGCAATTTGCACTGGGCCTTGGATTAGTAGGTTTGTCCCAAAAATAATATAAAAGTGTATAATAAAGCCCATTAAACATCCAAAACAGAATATATAATAGCATGGAACAATCAAAAATTATAGATATGTTGGAGACGTATCAAGCATCCCCAAGCTTAATTCTTGCTCGTCCTCGAGTAAGTAAATGATAAAAACAGAATGTTTGATGTAGAATGCTAACCAACGTAATTCTCAATGTAATTTTCTTTATTGTGTCATGAATGTTCAGATCCGAAAGATTCAAGACAAAAGTCTATATTGACATAAGAATAATAATACTTAAAGCATACTAACAAAGCAATCATGTCTTCTCAAAAAAACATGGCCAAAGAAAGTAATCCCTACAAAATCATATAGTCTGGCTATGCTCCCTCTTCATCACACTAAATATTTAAATCATGCACAACCCCGGTTTCAGCCAACAGTACAAAAAAAGACACATCCATGACATTTTGGTCCGAACAATTTTTTTTTCTGTAATACTTATGACACTTCAATGACAATAATTGTGACAAAACACGGTATCAACATAGATGTGTTGGGGTCCTACTTCTATGACAAAAAATAATGACAGAAAATGGGCTTTTCGTCCTGGGCGGGCCGAAGACGTAGCTGCATGACATTCTTTGGGCCGTCCATGACGGAAAAAACTGTGGTAGAAGCGAGGGCGAGGAAAATATCGGGGTGTTCCCGGTTACGGTGGGTGGTCGGGGCCGAGCGATGCATGTTTCTCTCGTACACGCACGCGCTACGAAGCGTTGGGATGTAACTGAACCCAAGCGATTGCATTGCAGGCTACGTGTTACTCAACCCGAGCGATCGATCGATGGCTGTTAACTGAATCCGATCGAGCGATTCCTTCGCTACTGCTGCTAACTGAAGCCGATCGATGATGCCTCTGCATGAACAGTGAGCGTTGCTGGGGGGTTGGATGAACAGTTCCCGGTAGGGGTGGCTGAAAAGGACCCTGTGGTGTTGCCTCTGCATGAACAGGACCCCGTTCGATCGAGTCGGTTGGGGCTGCATGAACAGGACCCTGTGGAGGGCTGCATGACCAGGGCCACCCCGTGGAGGGCTGCATGAATAGTAGACGGTGGAGGGCTGGATGAACAGGAGCCCGTGGAGGGGTGGTTGAACAGGAGCCCGTGGAGAGGGCTAGTTGAACAGTAGTCGGTAGAGTAGCGCGCGGTGGAGGCTGAATAGTAGCAGGTGGAGGCTGGAGGAGGTCGACGATGGATGAATAGTAGCCCATGGAGGCTGGAGGGGGTCGACGGTGGTGATGAACAGTATCCCGTGGAGTCTCGTTTTGCGGTACGCCACACCCCTCCCGATGAACAGGACCCCCGTTTCGACCGTAGTGCTCCAACACAAGTCTGTTTCCTCCGTTTTGCGGTGCGCCACACCCCTCCCGATGAACAGGACCCCCGTTTCGACCGTAGCGCTCCAACACAAGTCTGATTTCTCCATTTTGCGGTACGCCACACCCCTCCCGATCAACAGGACCCCCGTTTCGTCCGTAGGAGGTCTGTTTCCTCCGTTTTACGGTACGCCAGACCCCTCCTAATTAACAGGATCCCGTTTTGACCGTGGCCGGTCGAACACAAGGCCGTTTCCTCCATTCTGCGGTACACCAGGCCTCGTTTCCATCGGTTGTTCCGTCCAAGCCCTCCCGATGAACACGACGACGCATTCCGTTCCGACCCAACCGGTTGGCTCCCATGAACACGACGACGACGCTGTTTCTCCGTTCCGACCCAGCCATGTACACGAGCCCTGGTCATACATATGCGCGAGTAGGAATTCGAGACCCTGCCCGTATGTACGTATGAGGCCGTATTTTCTTTCTTGCACACTGGCCGTTGTACGTACGTGTACATGCTACGTGCGCGCCTCTACTACGACACGTGCGCGCCTCTACATCGACCGGTATGTACGTACACGTTCGCGACCAGAATGACAACGCTACGTACGCTTCGACCAGGTGGGTCCCGACTGTCAGGCACTTCCTTGCGTGCGAAGATGTAGCTGCTGGGTCCCAGCAGTCATGAGGGCGAATTGTTTTTTTTTTCGGACGCACTTCCTTGCGTGGGAAGATGTAGCTGGTGGGTCCCAGCAGTCAGGGGGAAATGTTTTTTTCGCGAAATACGATGGCCCAACTGGTGGGTCCCCGCTGTCAGGTGGAGGAATAATTATTTTGCGCGTAATAAGGAGGCACTTCCTTGCTGCGGCCGTGGACCCAGCTGTCAGCCTCTCCACGTACAGTACTCTTCCGATGGAAGCCGTTCCTTGACCACATTGACCACGCCGCGCCGAGAGCACCAGGGTGGTGAACGATGGCGAGGCCTAGGAAGGGGACGACGCGGAGCCGGGGAGGACGCGGCAGCGGAAGCCCGCGCGGAGAGGAGTACGAGGGTTAACTGGTTTGGCTGCGGTGTGAGGCTGCCGTCTCCGTAGAATAACAAGGGGTGTGGGTGAGTGGAGGGATGGCCTGGCCAGCAGTGGGAGTTGTAGGGGGCGGTGAGGCCTCCGTGGCAGCACAGCCGGCCACGGGAGGCAGGAGCACGAGGCACGACCGGCGCTGGTTTGCTAGCTGGTTTGGGCGGCAGGAGCAAGAAGACCAGATGTTGAAGAGGCACTACAGCCGTTGGATGGACATCGTACGGTCACTGGAGCTAGAATCGTGCATATCGACTAAGTTGACAAAGCCCTCCGTCCCCGTCAACTTAGTAGGCCCACAAGTCAGCCTGCCACTATACTGGGTCCCAGCTAACAGGGGGAGTATTCATTTTTTTTGTGCGTAATAAGGAGGCACTTCCTTGCGTGCGATGATATAGCTGGTGGGTCCGAGCTGTCAGCGGCGGTAACGTTTTTTTGCGAAATACAAAGGCCCTTTCGATGGGTCCCAGATGTCAGGTGGAGGAATCATTATTTTGCACGTAATAAGGAGGCATTTCCTTGCGTGCGGCCGTGGACCTAGCTGTCCGCCTCTCCACGTACAATCCACATCAGATGCATGTCGGTCGTTGACCACGTTGACAAGGCCGCGCCGAGAGCAACAGGACGGTGGACGACGGCGAGGCCAAGGAAAGGAATGACACGGAGCCAGGGAAGACTCGGCAGTTGTTTCCCACGCGGAGGAGTACGAGGGTTTACTGGTTCTTCTGCCATCCCTGGAGAAAACAGGAGGTGTGGGTGAGTAGAGGGATGGCTAGGTCAGCGATGGGAGTATGGTGGGGCGGTGAGGCCTGCACGGCAGCACAGCCGGCCGCGGGGAGGACAGAGCAGGCAGTCCCGCCGACCCTTGTTTGAGCGGCTGGAGCAGGAAGACCAGAGATTGAAGAAGCACGACGGCCGTTGGATGGACATCCAACAGGCACTGCTTGTGCGTCAACCTTTTTTTTAGGAAAGCCTCAAATCTGTGGAAAACATCATGCAGCTCATCTGCCATTATTAATAATAATTTACAGCCCATTTGCTAATTCTTAAGGTTTTTTTGGAGCCCATATTCTTTTTGTTAGCATTACAGCCCATATTGTGGCCACGGTTAAAAAATTATACTAAATTTTGCATATTTCGGTGCGGTTCGAACTATTTTTAATCCCGAAATTTTGAGTCACATTCAACCTGATTTTAAGAATAAATGTATATCAATATAAAATCCAGCGAATTGTCCACGCATAAAAATCAATGCTATTTAAAATCTCAAAATGAAAAAAAGAAATTTGAAACTAATTGCCTGTTTGATGTGTTTTAAAAATGTACAGTCCGTTTCTCATTAGTGATAGGCCATTTTCTCGGCCAGCCCAATGAAGCTCTCCTCGTCTTGAAAGATTTGCAGCCCAACAGGCCTGACAAATCGACTTACTTGGCAAATCACAAAAAACAGGGCTGTGGCCGTGGACGCAGCTGCGGCCGTGGACCCAGCTGTCAGCCACTCCACATACAGTACTCTTCCGATGGAAGTCGGTTGTTGACCACATTGACCACGCCGCGCCGAGAGCACCAAGGCGGTGGACGACGGCGAGGCCTAGGAAGGGGACGATGCGGAGCCAGGGAAGACGTGGCAGTGGATGCCCACGCGGAGAGGAGTACGAGGGTTCACTGGTTCGGCTGCGGTGTGAGGCTGCCGTCGCCACAGAATAACAGGGGGTGTGGGTAAGTGGATGGATGGCCTGGCCAGCGGTGGGAGTAGTATGGGGGCGGTGAGGCCTCCACGGTAGCACAGCCGGCCACGGGAGGCAGGAGCAGGCGGCATGACCGCCGCTGCTTTGGGCGGCTGGAGTAAGAAGACCAAAGGTTGAAGAAGCACTATGGCCGTTGGATGGACATCGTACGGTCACTGGATATAGAATCGTTCATATTGACTAACTTGACAAAGCCCTCTGTTCCCGTCAACTTAGTAGGCCCACAAGTCAGCCACCCACTATGGTGGGTCCCAGCTAGCAGGGGGTATTCATTTTTTTGTGCGTCTTAAGAAGGCACTTACTCGTGTGCGAAGATATAGCTGGCGGGTCCGACCTGTCAGCGGGGGGGGGACATTTTTTTCGCGAAATACAGAAGCCCTTCCCGTGGGTCCTAGCTGGCACGTGGAGGAATCATAATTTTGCGCGTAATAAGGATGCATTTCCTTGCGTGCGGCCATGGACCCAGCTATCAGCCTCTCCACGTACAGTCCACTTCCGATGGATGTCGTTCATTGACCACGTTGACCAGGCCACGCCGAGAGCACCAGGTGATGGGCCTCGAACCCCTCGTTGGATTACCCCAAGTGGAAGGTGTAAGATGCAGTAAGTAGAAGTGTTTTCCCCTAGGAAAGATACCAAGGATCGAATCCCCAGAGACTCCTAGGTTCAACAGGTAGGTGTCAACTGCTAACGGCGCAATTAGCAATCAACGTGGACCTGCACACAGATACAAATAACTTTGCTCCCAACGAGTACAGAGAGGTTGTCAATCTCTCCGGCCTTGTAGTTCACAAAGGGTTAAAAGCAATATGATAGTAGTGATAGATAGTGTTTTGCAATAGTAAATAAAATAGCGGAAAGTAAATAGTGTATGTGATCAATGATGGTAATAAGGACCGGAGTCACATGATGTTCACTAGTGATGTCTCTCTCCCAAAAGACGATAAAACGGCTATGTGAGGTAACAAATTACAGCTGGGCAATTGACAGGACCACGAACGCAAACCAATGCTGATTACATTGCAAGAAAGGTTGAGGTTCAAAGCATGGGCGGTACGCCAAAGTAAGTAGACCAAAATCCATCAATATCTACTACTAATCATCCACCTTGAGATATCTATCCAGAACATCTCGCTGGTATTAAGTTGCGAGTCCCACCCATAGTGTAAACTCAATGCAACAGACAACTGCATTAAAAGAACTTTGCGTAAAGTAAACAATCCTTGCACCCGCGGGCACAAGCACCGTTGTTTTCCCCCTTGTGGCAACAGCACATCCCCTAGACTCATGTTTCTGTCACTCAAGCTAGTCATCGAGGGGCATGAACCCACAATCGAGCATAACGTTCCCTCTTGGAGTCACTACTTACTACTCGGCCAAAGCAATAAATAACAACGGAGAACATGCAAGAATTACTTATGAACTAAAATATAAAAGAGGTGAATCAAATATATTACT